>OX387302.1:3705007-4938342 GCA_947562105.1 Shargacucullia verbasci | reverse complement strand
CAGAGGAATATGGGAACTAGTACATTATAGAAAATTTATTATAATAACTAACTGTAGTTACAAGTGGCCTCAAAATCAAAGGTAACACTATTTTATTTATAACAGGAGATATCAATTTGGCTCCACACTTTAGCAACTTATCAAGAACATATAACATTATTACACTTCGAACACATATTGTAAACCCGAAAATTAATGTTTTCGTATTTTCAATATAGAATATTTTCAATTTAGTTCAAAGATTACTTATGCAACGGGATCAATTAAGGAATGGTTTAATAACTAACAAAATATGGATAATTTTAATCTGAATTAAATAAATAAAATAAATGGCGGATCATCCATTGTTCTCGTTATTTGTATAGAATACAATCTTTTACTGATACACCGTGTATGAAGGGACTCGAGGAACCCGTATGATACACGCCATATTGAACGAATGGAAGATCATTAGAATTGATACTTAGACGAAATGACGAATGAAACTCAGGGTTATAGTAACATCGATAATTTTTTTCCTAATCTCTTTCCAATTCAATATAATGCTTTTTATACAATTAAATCCTTTTATTACATTGACGTCAACCTAAATGTGCTGTGCACATTTTTTGCGGGCAAATATCGTAAATACGCCACCACGCACCAACTAATTATAATCCCGTTCTTAAATTGATGGGTGTATTCACCTAATTTTATAATATTATGCAACTGGCTTTATCGGTCATTATTATGGCATATAGAGTTAGGACGCAACAATAGTACACTTCAAATCTCATAAAATTCTAACAATATATCATCAACTCATTCATACATTCCATACACATCTTCCAAAGTGTGGCAGTAAATTAACAATATTATTATAGCTTTTCAATCAATAAGAAGAACCCGATTTTTGTCAACTCTAACATTTGGCAGGCTCCTCAGCTTCTTTATAAACTTATCAGCAATCCGGTCATCAACTTCCCGGCCCGTTGCCTCACTGTATTCTCCCAAAACCTTCTTCTGCAAACGCTTGAAAGGTAATTCATTGCCTTTCTTTTCCAAAACAGACAAGATTACCCCATGCCAATTGAATTTATCACTGCTGACAGCCAGTTCTCCAATTTTAGCTACATTCTGGTCATGCAGACAAATACTCTCATCTGCTTCTTCCTCTTCTTGGGTCTTAATTTTCTTCTTTTGAGTCTTTCCTGCTGTTGGTGCTATAGTATCAACAGATGTTTCAGGTTCAGTACCATTTTCAGTAGCTTCTTGATTTCCATTAACACTATTAACAGTATCCTGCCTTTTGCGTTTCTTATTTTTGCAATTTTTACCTTCAGATTGATTATCATCATCACCATTGCAAATAGATTCAGTCTTATTTTTCTTCTTCTTGCTCTTCTTACTCTCTGTATCTTCTTCCTCCTCTTCAGGAGGTGGAGCAGCAGCACTTTGTAATGCTGCTTCATATTTCTTATGCTTTTTCTCTTCTTTTCTTTGTTTTTTAGTCAGTTTCTTTTTATCAACTATTTCTGTTTCGCCATTTTGTTCTCCATCGCCATTCTGTTCATCTGCATCATTTTCTGTGCCATTATCTTTAGGTATTTCTTCTTCTTTAATAGCACCATTTTCACTTTTTGTATCTTCATTCACTTTCTTGTCATCTTTATTTTGATTTTGATTTCTATTGTTAGCATTAGATAAGGCAGAAAGTTTTACAGATATCAAGTCCCAAGCCTGCTCAATGTCTTTGGGATGAGTCTTATGTCCACAAACATTTTTAACAAAGTTGATGAACTTGGGTTTCTTGCGTGGAGTGTTATTGTGTTTAGTAATGGTCTCAATAATTCTAAGTACATTACTGGGTGCAGTTTTTTCTTCTTCTAAGACTTCTTGTAACATTTCCACCCAAACACTTTGTTTCTTCTCACCCTTCTTCTCCTTGGAAACAAATCCTTTTGCGGAGTATCGTTCTGCTTCCGTTATACATTTAATGTGTGCCTCATAGTCCGTACCCCTGGAATGAACAAATCAACATTTTATTTGGTATTATTTTTATACCAATAAATACAGCAATAAATTTCGAAATAGCAACAATTGGATATGAAACCTGTTATAATTACAATTTATTAATTTTAATATTGGTGTTAGGAATTGAGAAATTAATTCTTATAGACATTTTTCATATATTTTTGTTTTCTCATATTATGTTACTTTGAAATTTGCATAAACTTTACAGAAGTTTTGAAAACTTTATGTGAAACTACGAAATAAATCTATTTACTTCTTATTCTTTACTTGTTTATGTTTCATAGTTGGCACTAAATCACCAACCAATCTTTCATTGACATTTTCTATTAATAGTTCATTAGACCTATTTGACCAGCAAAATACCTATTTGTTTACATTTAAAATGCGGTCACATAAACAAATAGTCATATCATACTTACAGAAAATCCTTAAAACAGTCCATGCAAGAGAGATTGGGATTCTTATTTCTGCATATTGTCATATAATGTTTCTCGACTTTAGGCTTCTGTACAGACTCTCCACAATGACCACACGTGAATACGACCATGGCAATTAATAAAACACGTGCTTTTTATACTAATTTGTTATGAATACAAATATTATAACCTGCAACGTAAAAAGGCATGTTGAATATGCGTGAAAAATAATATATCTGTACATGCATCAGGTATTAAAATAAAGATACATGTATTATGATAACATACTTTTTATCTACAGTAATAAAGTAAATTGAAAATTTTCTCAGATTTCGTGAAACTTTTCTCAAAATTGTCAAACTACCAAATGACAAATGTCAAAATCGAAATTCTTTCGTTTGGATCTTTTTGTCTATAGTTCCTCGACCTCGATAATTATGTATTAAACTTTGAACATAATTATGTGTACTATTTTTATAGTAATTCGCACCGATTTAGAAAATGTCTAAAGTAATAGTTAAACATTTATTTTTTTCTACTAATCAACGTTCGGATCATTTTCGATAGAACTTCTAGTAACATTCGTGAATTTAGTAGAGTTTGAGATGTTGAGGTTCGAAGCGTTGACTGTCGGCAAGTGGGAACACAACGCTATTGCATTAATGAGAACTGCCAATCAAAGACTAGCTGCCAATTTGGTTGACTGTTTGCGGCTGGGGTGTGTCCGTCCTTAGAATTTTAAGTTTATAACGATATTTCAACATGGAATAATGTTTAATTGAGTGAAGTTTCCACAAATATTAAAAATATGGAACCTTATTATATTTTAACACTTGTATCCATTCTAATTGGTAAGTATTAAACAATGTAATCTTCGTCACAAAGTTTGCAAAACTATTTATTTACATTCGTGTACAACGTACGTTGATTACTTTCTTAACAATCGAACAATTATATAGAATATATTAGAATTATAATACACTGCGAACCATGAAATTTAAGGATAGAAAACACCCATCATGCATGTTAAGGTATAGCCTGCACATAAACAACTGTGGTGAACCACTACATGTGAGTAAACTCTGTAGTGTATATATTATAATACACGTAATATTCTGGACCCGTCATTTCATTCAAGTACCAAAAGCAACTCTGCATGCACACTTTGTGCCTTACAACAATGATCACTTCAAGTTATAACTTATTGTATCTGTAAAAACCTATGCTATAAAAAAAATAGGTTGTTATTTAAATCATATCAACCTATCAACTTGTCTGCCACCAAATCTAGTAAGGTATCTGTGGCACTGTTTGTAGAAAGTGAAGAACCTTAGGATATAGCCCCAGCAGTAGACTCCACTAGACCAATATTATTTAATTCAATAATTATTTACATTAACATTACATTAACTTACAATTAAAATAAAGCAGAGTGGCAATAATTCAACCTACCTTCTAATCCAAGTTACAAGGTTTGCCTGACTTATTGTGAGAGGGATTTGTACTTGCACTTCAAGAATTTTTTAAGGCCTTTTCTTGTAACATAAACCATATTCACTTTGTTGAAAAATTAAATCCTTGTTGGCCACCTTCAACATTTAAACTACGTACAATATTGGACTGATTTTCTAAAAATAAAAAATTACAGGCACATCAACTGCCAGCATCTATGGTAGTGAAAATGCAATAAACGGCATAGGCAAAGTGCCCAAGGTGGAAGGCCAAGATGTGATCACATGGTGTACCACTTCATTACTGGAGAATGCAAAGTGTGAGAAACTATCTAAGTCTGTCATACAGGATAAGGGACTATTTGGAAAGGACTATATCGAACTGCAGTGTAAACGGGTGAGCTCATTATTACTGTAACTAACTGAACCCTTGGCTCTGCCTTTGTTGCAATATTTCAAATAATTTAAGATACCCCTAGGATGTTGTATTATTTTTTTCACTAGTAATTTTATTGCAATATTGATGCCAGTGGCCGTATATTGTCAGCCCTAATAATATATTTAGTTTATTTATTGAATTCATAATCAGAAAGATTAATTTAACATTTCATCAAGCATCTGAATCTGGGAACTAATTATAAAACCATAATCAATATAGTCAAATAAAGGCTTTTTATAAAATTTACAAAATCCATTAAAATAATTTATTACAATATTAAAATCTTTTATGTTAAAGTAATCTCCACATTTCTGAATCTGACTTTAAGTTGTAAGGGAATACAATACAATACACTTTATTGCAGACCAGAAACAGAAAAAATATATAACAATGGAAACCAATAGAGATGATATCTTTCTGTATCCACCATATTTGGCATAATTTCTTTGATGAAAACAGTAATATTAACATGTTTCAATTGAGTTTTTTTCTGAGTTTTGTAAGTTTAAATTGTAATTGCAGGCTTTTGACACTGAGGAGTGCATGGCATGGGTGGACAGAGGTGAGGCTTCATTGATTGGCCTGGATGCTGGTGAAGTATATGTAGCCGGCAGATACCACTCACTTGTGCCTATTTTGCAAGAGGTATGATATCAAATAATTGTCCATAAACAGTAATTTTTACATTATGTCTTATGTAAAACATTGATTTCATGTGGAACTGCTCAGTTGAGTTATCGTGAATTTTTATCATACTTTTACTTTTTCTGATTTTCTTATGTTGTATTAATTTTTTCATGTGGATATGATAACTTACTAAAGCATTATGGTCCTTTTGATTGGCATAGTTGTATGGGCGTGGCGAGCCGTACCAATACGCCATTGCAGTGGTCCGTAAGGGTGGCTTACCTTCAGTACAGCCTGGCTATGGACTCCATGCACTACGAGGTGCGAAGGCCTGCTTCCCTGGTGTCGGATCACTAGCTGGCTGGGTGATGCCGATACATGTTGTAAGTATATGTTTCTTTTTTAGTTTCTACTATGCGCTATGCTTAAACTATGCTTAAACGCTATTTTTACGACATGAGTGGTAAAAATAGCGTTTGCGTGTCGAGATCCTAGGTTTGTTTCCCAGGGTACAGAATTTATTATTTACCCAACAATTGAATCATTTAATATATTAGCATATCATCATGCCCATGTTTCTTGAAGTGGAGTATACAGGGCCAAGTACTTCGGAAACCCAGGTACCCTCCGGGAAATAACCGGCAACGTCAAGCGTCTGCTGGCTTTTCTCGAAGAACTGGGGTGGATCAAATAAACTTGCATTATTCCCACCCCCGACGTACGACACTTAAGCGTGGATTTGCGACCATTAATCACGTGATGTTTTATTACCATTTTTATTATATTATATAGTATATGTGATATTTCGTGATTTTTGCCAAACCCCCTCCCCCCCTTTCGAGCCTCACCTGATTAATGGACGGCCCCTATGTGGAGTATATTATGATTATATTATCTTCCTATGGATATCTTTTTGCTATATATTTATAACTGATACATTTATTTACAGCTAATGCAAGAAGGAGGGCTTAAAATAACAGACTGCAACAATCACGTAAAATCTGCGATAGAGTTCTTCGGCGACTCATGCGCACCCAACTCATTGAAAGACATGTACAATCCGATTGGTGATAATTCTGACAAGTAAGTGACTATACACGTAAAAAATAACTCTACACCCAAGGGGAGCTCAAGAACAAGGCTGGATTTAAAGGTTTGGAGCCCTGGGTAATAAAAAAGGTCCCAAATCATTTTTGGTACCAAACGGAAATTAACCGTAATTTGGTTTACCTTAAACCAACATATGGAGATATTGTAAAATCCAAGAACACCTAAAAATTCTCGTTTTACGAAGGCTTGGTCCTGCTCAGTTCAAAGTTTCTCAGAACTAACTACCACGAGAAGCCAATGTACCATCCCATCGCTCTTTTAAATAAGACATCGTGTTTAAAAACATCAAGCTTTATCCAAACCTTCATTTCCCAGGCTTTGTAGGCTGTGTACCGGCGGAGCAGGCTTCCGCTGCACTCTAGCCGATCCTTACGCCGGTTACGAAGGAGCGTTGCGATGCCTCATCGCCAACAATTCGGGGGAAATCGCCTTCGTTCGCGACACTACCATACAACACGCTCTACTGTCGCATCAGATACTGGGTAAGTACATACATATATTTCCGTTACCAGAATAATAATCGGAAGATGGCCAATTAAATATGTAGCTATTCTACTACATGGAAAGTAAAGGAAAGTAAAGTGCCATTTATCAAAGTGACGTGGCATCATAAAACCCTGAATGACTCACTATGAGAATGCTATGAGAGTTTACAATGATTCTAACACATGCTGTCCGACATCTTTCCTGTCGATTCTCTTTCAATGAACAAACAGTATGCCTTATTTCACCAGAAATATATTTTTATGTTTAAAGGGTGAAACTTAAACCCCAAAAGAGTCTTTTTGAGTATGCATATAGTTTATGACCATTCAAGAAACTTTACAAGTGCTATATTTAAAATAATCTATCGAACCCTCTCAGGTGGAGTAACAGAAGACCAGTTCGAGCTGATCTGCCGTGACGGGACTCGTCGAGCTGTCACAGAATCAGAACAGTGCAACTGGGGCCGTGTCCCTGCTGACGCCATTGTTACTAGCAGTGCCGTATCTATGCAGCAGAGGAAAAAGTTGGTATCTTTCTGAGTAACTTACCACTGAATACTCAAACGCTACTTAATTTGAAAGCGCTCCTGTGTTATTGTATCGGCGCTGTCGACTTATAATGACAGAGACAGAATCAGACTCAATGACTGCTTAAAATTGAGAAGCATTTCCTCACATTAGGAATAATAAAATTCCTGTATCATGGATGCGGTTACAAACACAAAATTTTGCATGTGAATATTTTATATTCTTAATATAGAAAAGAAAAAAAGAATCATAAATATACAATATTTTCCGTATGGGAATCCAACCCGCGACACATAGCACAGCAGTTGATCGCTTAACCACTGCGTTAACAATGTCGTCCTTTGAGTATTCCAGCCACTACCCTTACTACTTGTTAACTTTTATTTCATATGAATCAATTGCCAAATTTTAATTACTTTTCTTTTTCAGATATCAAAACCTCTTTCAAGTGATGTTCCAACTATACGGCGAGCCGAATCCTCTAAACAAGAACTACAATATAACGAGCGGGTTTCAAACTGGAGGCCCGTTTAACCCGTACTCTTCTACTGAGTCGTCGCGGTACCCGTATGACACGTTCAACAGAGATAAATTTAATAGCAACAACTTTAACAGCAGACAAAATGAAGATGATAATAATAAGTGAGTATAAGTATATATGTGGAGATTGTAAAGTATAAAATTGTATAAGCAGATTCAGCACTCTAAAAAGCAGATTATACTTCAAGACAGATGTCAAACCTATACAGTAATACACATTTAATATGGCTCACCGATGTACCTGTGCAGTTGACACCTATTTAAGTCCGGTCAACCTATAAGAAAGGACCGTCACCGTGCGCCAGTAATTGCCGCCACGCACGCGTCATCGATGCGAACTTGTGAGCGAAATAAAAACAGACGGCATGGCAATCAATTTTTACATCTTAAGTTTACAGCATAAGGTTGATTTTATACTATTTTTTTATATGTCGGGTGTTTTATCGAACGATTTTCGTGTCTACAAGAAGATTGACCACGCGCTTTATTTTGTCTGTCATCCTGTACCTATCGACATCAAATGTAGATTTAAAGTTGTACTCTTTTGTTTTGTTCTTTTAGGGCTTTTTCTATGTCTGTGACCTTTATTGATCGCAAATGATTTATGTAATTAGAATGTTTAACAGTCAATAAGTAGGTAATACAATACAAGTAATGTTTACAGAGCAAGCACAATGCCGCCCTTCAAAACTCGCGTAGACTCTTCAGGACAACCTATTGAAGCGCTGTTCCAGCTGTTTAGGTCTAACGAAACCACAGATTTATTGCTACAGGTATGTCTTATACAATTGTGTTGCATCACAAATTGCTTCTGACACAATTCTTCGGCTTACTTTACACCAATATAAGAACCGTACCGAACACGTGTGTAACTAAAAATCAGGTGTTCAGTGAGTGACGCTTTGCCACCTATCGGTATCCATACTAGAGAGATAGCCAGCCCACTCCCACGTTTTTGGTCCGCTTAGCGCCTAGAATGCTGCACTCCATGGATCGTTGTCATACCTTAAGTTAATAGGTCTCCAAGATCCATCTAACAATCATGATATCTACAGGATGCTACCGTTAACTTCCGTATCCTGAAAGAAGAAGAACAAGCAGCCAAACACATCCTGAACAATAAATTTGTAGGGGCACAGGCAGAGAACGCAGTGCTCGCTATCCGGGACTGTCCCATCAAGCGAGCCACGCTGTGCGTCACCAGCGACCAGGAGATGGACAAGTGTGTCAAGATGAGGGCAAGTACAGCATCATTATCCTCATCATCATCAGTCCGTGACTTCTGTATCACGTGGGAAGTGCTCATACCCTAGTACAAATATTAGCCAATCCCCAAGTTTCGTTATGCTGCTGACTTCCCAAGATATCCTGGTTTTACAAAGGTATTGTTAATCAGGAAGGTTCTTACGGAACATATCATCATTTGCCGTAAAACTGACATTTTCAAAAACCATTGCAAAAAGCCCTATGCAGAATCATCCTCATAATTGAAAACATCTATATTTAAACCGTCTTACCATGTTAGGCAGAAACTAGAGAATTTTGACTAATACTGAAACACTTTAAATTACCTTATTGTATAGCACAACTATTCTTGATAAAATACCCTAACATGTTATTGGTACTACAGGTGGCCCTAAAAGCAGCGTTCCTATCGCCCACGCTGGTGTGCTGGCGCGGACACAGCACGCGTCACTGCGAGCGCGCCATCGCTGACGGAGCCGCCGACTTCGCGCTGTTCGACGCCGCCGACATGCTGCATGCGGCCTACACACATCGTCTCGTACCTTTTATGCAGGAGGTAAATTATCTTCAACTATAAGTCAATCGTGTCAACGGTATTAAAGATACACAATTTATACTATCAGATCTGTTCAGCCGTTCTGGTGTGATTGACTAACAGATATCCAACCATCCGTCCATCCATCCTCACAAACTTTCACATTTATAATATTAGTAGGATTTACATCTTGTGTTTACTGAATAGCTAGCATATATGCTGAGCCTAATAAGGCCTATTTTGCGCCATTCTAGAGCACAGTTTTATTTTTTAACCAGGATCTAACAGTAATTAATTTATTATCTCCTATCAAATTGATAAGGACGATTATAAATGACAATATAAAGCTATGTCTTTCTTTCACAGATATACTCTAGCGGCGACAACTGGTACTACGCGGTGGCCGTAGCAAAAGAACAAGACATGGACACTGACTTGACATACTTACGTGGCAAGAACACCTGCCACACCGGCCTGGGCCAAGCAGCCGGTTGGGTGTTCCCACTGGCTTACCTCATATCTAACGGGTGGATAAGGTAATAATATAGTCTTGTTTATTTTAAACCAAATTAGTGACGTCATTGGCGCGTCTTTCGGCTTCGTTACAGTGATTTTCTGATTGGCGGTACAATTTGAAATCGCGATGATAAAAAGCATTCGATCGTCTATTAATTCGATAATAAACAGTGTCATGTCATTAACAGGCCATACGGTTGTGACGGCGCGCACGCAGCGGCTGAATACTTCACAAAGTCTTGCGCTCCCGGCGCTCTCAGCTCAGAGTATGTGGACTCCGGCACTGTGCCGCACGACAACCTGTGTCATCTGTGCCATGGGGCCTCTTACAGGTAATCATTTTTTATAAGATTATTTAAATACTGGATTGTTTTATGTAAGCTGTTTCAACAGCTTTACAAAAATATCAGATGGATTCGAAAATACTTTTTTCTTTTTAATTCAGTCCCCACTTCAGTCCATTTCCTTCTGTTCATTTCAATTCATTTAATCAACATAACATGTTCACATCTAATCCGACGACGATCGTGTTTGTGTGGGTTAAAAGTACAAATTCACTTTCAACCCACACAAGCACGATTGTCTCCTCCCTCCGATCATCACATCAGCCCACAGTCACCTACTGCTACATGTAACTTTTCATCAGACGCTGTCGCCGTGATGCAAGTGAGGACTACTTCGGTCACGTGGGAGCAGTGCGATGTATGGTCGAAGGGGGCGGTGACGTAGCCTTCGTGCGTCACTCGGCTCCTGCCGAAGTGTCGGCCGGGCGACGACGTGAGTGGTGGGCGAGGGACCTACTGCCTGATGACTTGCAGCTGCTCTGTCCGGACGGTAACTATAATGTCGTGACGTTACACTAGTGAGCACTTGTCTCCTGCTGTAGTATCATTACTAAAATTACGACCTAACTGATTGTGTTTGTGTACATGGGAACCTACCTGTTACTGATAAAAAAATCTTTATTGTCAGGTACTCGCGCCAAGATGCACGAATACAAGCACTGCAACTTGGGCAAGGTTCCTGGATCCGTGCTCATGGGTAGAGCAAACCATACTGAGTTGGATACCTTCTCCAATCTCATGGTGTATGCGCAACAATTCTATGGAGCAGTCACGACTGATGAATTCAGGTAAACATCACAATATTATTAATTCAAGTTACCAGTTGCGATCTGTAATTAATCGTCTACTGAAGTCTGATGACCAAATGTTTCTGCTAAATAAAATGGGAGGCGATCCTCTTACTTATAAAGCGGTTAGCAGGTACTATAGATACAGCATCAACAACGCGCTCTTGCTATGATAATCACAGTAAGAGAGCGCTGCTGATGTTGATGCGTCTAGTAATGTGTTTTGGTTGATTTATCTCACCATTTGGATGACGTTAGAAACTGTATTTTGTCGCGTCTTCTGACGCAGTGTTAGCTAATCAAAACTCGTTCTGATATGATGCACTCCAAAACGGGTTCATTTGTTGACCAAATAATACGTCACGACACAGTCATTTTAAAACTGTTTTTGTCGTACCGACAAAGAATTCAAATTATCCCAACTAGTCAGTTAAACTTAAATACTTAAACTAAATTATTTTATACTATCCAGTTTCAGTATGTTCTACTCTCTGCCGCCGTACTCTGACCTCATATTTAGCGACGTGGCCGTACGCTTGAAGCCTTTAGCTCACAGCAAGCGCTCAGCGGAAATAGTCGCTGGTCCTGCGCTCATACGAGCAGCGCGCATTGTGTCCTGCGATGCCCCACAAGCGTCTTACTTCGTCGCTTCAGATCCTGACTTTTTATCGCATGCATATAGCAATGGTGTTCTGGGACAGCTACTAGCTATAGCTTTATTTGTAGTTGCGTTATTGAGATAATTTCTCAAATGTTAACATGTTTCAATTGAAGAGTAAACATATGGTATGCTAATGTGCAACACAAATACTGCAGCAGCTGTCATTTTAGTTTTATATTTAAACTAAAACAATGATAATCGTCCAATAATAGATATTTTTTTCCTCTCGCGAACCATTTCACCAAATGCGAAAGAACGCTTATATAGAAAACTAGTGAACACTGTCAGCATTCCATTTGTTAACTACTCTTTAAGTTTTTAAGCAATATAATTTTGTAAATCAAGACATATTTCTAAGTGACTTAATGTACCTAGATCTGAGCAGCTATGCTATTATATCAGAACTGATATAGAATAAGTCTGTTGTGTAGTTATGTTGTAACTTTAGTAAAAAGGTAGTATTTATAATTTTATATCCGTCCAAGTGTGCCTTGATATTATTTTTTATGTAGCACATTTTGCTACCGTCCAAGTGAATCTATAGGTGTATACATGTTTTTTTTTTTTTAATAAATGAAACAATTTGTACACAACTCTTTTTTATTTACATCTATTTACATTAGTCTTTTATGGTGATAACATTCAAATCCTTCAGGTAATACATCAAATTCTCTAAAAATCATCCTCAAATCACTCCTTCTACACACTTCTCTTATTGATTTCCGTTGGCATTCGCCATTTGTATCGATTCTTCTAGCATGTTCTCGCCATTTACCAAACATACAATTTGATTTTGCCAACTCATTGTTTATATGTGGTACCAGCCCAGTGCATTTTGGTGTAAACTTTGCACATAGATATTGTAGCGACAACTACTCGCAACATGGCAAAAAGTGAAGCGCCATCTATCGGAGTGAAGCTACAACAACAAACCCTGAATCGCACTATGAAAGTTTACAACGATTCTAACACATATACGAATATCCGACATCAACTGTCGGGCTTCGGCCCGCCAGGCTAACCACCTTGCCTGGTCGGAGGATCCTCCCTTTTCAATGGAGGAACACCATACCTCGTTCCTCCATAGTGGTGACCCCTGATAATGAACATCTTCGCAACCTTCGACGGCATCATCGCCTTCACTCCCCTCTCCACCCCTCCAGTACCCTTCGAGCAGCATCAAGCAAGTCTCATCCTGCCAGCCAGCATCCTCGGCCCCAACGGGTAACCACACGCTTGCAGCGACCGCGCAAGCCTGGTTCTTCCCATCGGCCTCTCATCAGCAACCTTGGCACAGCACACTGCACTTCGGCCGGTCAACTAGCAGAGCCCTTCTCTCCTGGTCGACGCAGCAGCCAGCCACTACTCTTCACTGCACTACCTCGACTCACTGAGGACTTCGCAGCATCACTGCACTACCTCGACTCACTGAGGACTTCGCAGCATCACCGCACCTAGTTCCGACTCACTGTGAACTACGCGGCACTCGGTTCCGACTCACTGGAACCATCACTGGCCCTGGCAAGCAACCTCAAGACTCAACAGCATCGACCTCCGGTCTGGGGGGGAGTGATGTAGCGACAACTACTCGCAACATGGCAAAAAGTGAAGCGCCATCTATCGGAGTGAAGCTACAACAACAAACCCTGAATCGCACTATGAAAGTTTACAACGATTCTAACACATATACGAATATCCGACATCAACTGTCGGGCTTCGGCCCGCCAGGCTAACCACCTTGCCTGGTCGGAGGATCCTCCCTTTTCAATGGAGGAACACCATACCTCGTTCCTCCATAATATAAAGCCTTCCATGATAGATATCTAAAGTGATTAATACAATACATAAACATGAAACCCGTTGGTTTGTTTTTCATTAAAATTTCTATCATAGAATTACTCAATTTCACTGTTACCCTCTTTTTGTATATTAACAGAAAATTCTTCATTTCTTGTTCAGTACATAGTATAGACAATATTGTGCACAATTTATTGGCAGACAAACAGAAAGTAGTAAATATATGCCTCCATATAAGTTCTTCATTGTTATAGTTCAAGTTGAAGATGTGGCTATTAATTGGAATTCCTGACTGGCCAATACGGCTCTCTATGAACTTGGGTAAGTCAGATAAGCCACTTGTAAATGCGATTTTATAAGACATTAGCCCAGAATATATGTTACTGGCTCTGCTAACTTGCATTGTCGAAGTGTTGTAACAGTATCCAAGAAAAAATATATTCTCACTGAATTTTATACTTTCATGTGGAAAATTGACCACAGTTTTTTCATAATTCACATTACGATAATTTGATAATGCATCCAAAAAGGACCTGGCATCATTCAATGAATCCGTAATATACAGATAGTCATCAACAACTCTAATAAACATTTTTATTTGATTTTCAGTTTTGTTTAGATGTATGGAAAAGTATGATTGATCTAGGTAAGAGTAATACAATTCAGACAGTGCAGGAGAGTATTTGTAACCTTGTACCAAACCTTCCTTCCACTCATACACAGTGGACCCTGCACGTATAAGAATTGGTTTACGAAGCTCCATAACCAGTTCTCTATATTGCTGGGCAATTTTTTTTTTAATATTCATACATTTTTCAGTCTTCTGATAGTTAATGTGGCTTTCTGATAGTATTTTAGATAATTTCTCTCTATTTATTGATCCAAAGGCGTTGCTGAGGTCAGTTTTTATAAAGTAAAGTTTTGGTTTATTCACCTTAAGCCATTCCGCATACAAGGTATTATACTGCTTTTCAATTTTTACAAGTGGTTTACCGGTCAATAATCTCAAGACCCTCAATCTGTCTTTAATTTTATATTTTTCTGAAATACTCTGGGCGTCATTCTTATAACAAACTATTGGTCTACAATCATTATTTGGCTTCAATGTAAGGTATAACTTTGGAATATCTTTTTTTAATATTTTTAATTTCTGTTTGTCAGCAAGACTATGATTCCTTTTTGATTTTTTGCGTAATGAAAAAGTCTCACATTTCTGCATAACTTTAGTAAATATCATTTTGGAAACTTGTTTGTCATAGAAACTTTGCCACTGATGTTTCCAAAAATAATAAAGTTTGTTTTCATTAGCATCTAATTTGCACGTTGTAACATAAAAGTTCAAGCAAATCATTGATGCCAATACATACTTGAATATCCATGAAAGAATTGTAAACAATATACTTCTTGAATTCGGAACAATTTTCCATGGTGATATAGATAAATCCCACTTTGCAATATTTTTCTCAAGGACATAGTGTTGACGTTTCATACTATATACAACAGTCCAAACTAAATTCTTGAATAATTTATTATTCTGATTACTACCAAAAAAGTTTCTTGGAATAATTTCGCTTATTGCTTTCCAACAATTACTAAAGATACATTCTTTGTTTACTGGGTGTAACTGCGGAATTTCATCCAAAGGGAAATAGTTTTTGAAATCTTGCTTGCATTTGTCCCTCAGGTTATTTTTAATTGTAGATAAAATTATTAAAAAGTCATCAGGTAATTCACTCACCAAAGACTCGTCTTCAAAAATAAGTTTATAAAAAGGTCCTGCGCTTACGTTTTTTATAATGTTCATTTTTATAATATTTCCAAATGACCTCACATTTTGTTTATTGGCGAAATATTGCGATAAGCAAACCGGGGTATCCATTTACAATATAACAAAACAACAATCCATGTGAGCAAATTACAATATAACTAAAAAGAGAATAGAATTTAAAATATCCGGCAACTTGTTACGACATGTTTGCGGGAATTGCGTTCCGTCGTCACTGTAGGTGTAGGTACTTGTGATCTAAAATCTCATAAAGTATCAGCTGTAGATAATTAAATAAATAGAAATCGTCCAATAAAGGTAACTGCGGAATACTACACTTTTATAAAAGATCTTTAATTTAGAACAGGTTGACTGAAAAAGTATTAAATTATGATCGATCGTTATTTTTTTTTTTATGAAACGCAATTTGTTTTTCCCGCCTGAACTTCTGTCAGTCGTTATTGGCCAAAAATAAAAAAAGTTTCTAAAATAAAAAAATATCATTAGTCATAGTTAGGAGTATTCGTTATATTACACAGCACATAAAAATAGTCGTTAAAAATATATAGCAATAGCAGCCTGCTATGTATTTTTACCGCAGTCTACTATCTGCGCTTAGCGCAGCGTTGCCAATCTACGTCTTTTTGCATAGATTTTTGTACTTTAGTTCCACACAATTTTTATCAAATAGTTATTTAAATTGGCAAAATAGCATCGTCACGTTTTTTAAACAATTATGATTATTTGAAAAAAATATAAAATTATTGTACGTATACCTAATATATTACTATCAATGTGATAGACACATACAACGAAACAACGAGATCGCATATTTATGACTATAATAATATATCACAGCGTTTTGTCCCCTCGGCTGGAGGCTCTTCTGGGTCTCGCTATTTTCCCAGTTAAGCAGTAAAAGCTCCCTGAGCTAACTGCGAGAGGCAACTCAAAAAAAAGCGTTTTGTTCCAACGCCGAACCCGGAACGCGTACCGCGATTTGCGCTGTGGACTGCTAGTAATATTTATCAAATGCAGTTGTAATGCTATATTATAGCATAAAAAATATTCTGCGCTTTATCTATAGCATTTCGTTATAACGTATTTATATTTTATAGCCGTTGTGAACACGCCTGGTCATAGTGGCAACCATAGACTTAGAATTTCGCTTAGTGGCAACCAAAACAACAGAGTAGACAAGTGAGAGATGTCATTTCTTATCAGTATGATATATGGCAATATGGTGTGTGATGATAACAAACATCAAATAAACAATAACATTTGACATTATGTAATTAGTTTCTTATCAAGTTTTGTTAGCTCTTCATAAAGGTTCCTTTACACCAGCACGAAGCGAGAGTGTTATTTTCATTAATTCTTACAATTTTTTCACACAAGACAATACTTACTGTACTTACCTATTATAAGAAATTATAATGATTCAGTAGCGACCCTCTTTCGCCAAGCGACGCGCTCTAAAATGTTTCACTTTCAGCAACATGGTGAGTATAATTATATAATAAATTATAACAAATGGGTCGGTACTGTGCAAAGGCACCGTAATAATAATGTCAAATGAATCATTTTTGTAATAAATTGCCGAAGAACATAAACACAACACCAGAACTTATGTCTTTATATTTATTATAAATTTATGAACATTTGAAGAACTGCCTATTGGAAGGAAAGGTACGAAACTTAAGTAATTAAAAATGGCAAAATCAGTAGTGCATGATTTACTAAACATTTTCAAAAGCAGTGTGTCAGCAGTGCTTCCAGAGAGTCTCATAAGAAAATCAATCGGATATAATCCTGCTAGTCAACAATTAATTATAGCCGGTGAAAATTACAACTTACAAAACAAAAACATATATTTGATTGGCACTGGAAAAGCAGTGCAAAATATGGCCAATGAAGTAGAAAATATTTTGAGTTCTAAAATTAAACATGGCATTATAAGCATTCCTCTGGGAAGCTTCAATCATAGAGTATCAGATAAAAATATATTTTATTATGAAGGAGCCAAGAACAATTTACCTGATGCTAAAGCTGAAGACACTGCTAAGAAAATTAGAGAACTTGTTACAAATCTTGGAAATGATGATTTACTATTGGTTTTAATATCTGGTGGGGGTTCTGCACTGCTGCCCTTGCCTAAAACACCCATAACGCTAGATGAAAAAACAGATCTGATAAAGAACTTGGCAAACTCAGGAGCAGATATAAAAGAACTTAATACTGTCAGAAAAAGGCTATCTGATTTAAAAGGTGGTCAGTTGGCAATAAAGGCACAACCGGCTCAAGTAATTTCTTTAATACTGTCAGATATAGTTGGAGACCCATTAGATTTAATAGCAAGTGGACCTACTACAGAAGATGAAGATGACCCCTCACTAGCTATCAATATAATTAAAAAGTACAAATTATTCAACCAACTGCCAGAATCAATTAAATCAGTTTTAAGTAAGACTGAAAATGGTGATCAATTTCCAAGAAATAATGTAAAGAATCATGTTATAGGATCTAACAAAATAAGTATAGCTGCAGCATTGGAAGAAGCAAAAAATATGAATTATTTATCTATTCCTCTTTCTGATGCAGTTACTGGAAATTTAATAGATGTTGCATCTATGTATGCTGAAGTAACTAAACTGTTTTGTTTGTATATAAATGGGAAATTAAGCTTAGCTGAACTGAATCAGCAGATAAAGTATTGCAAAGTACCAGGAATCAATACAGTTGACAGTGAAGATTGTTTAAAAGATAAAGATATATGTTTAATACTTGGTGGAGAAATAACTGTAGAAATAAAGGGGACAGGAAAAGGAGGCAGAAATCAACAATTAGCTTTAGAATTTTCTAACATTATTTGGAAGTCTAAAGATGATTTTGGAAATTTAGATATTTACTTCCTAAGTGCTGGAACTGATGGTATAGATGGACCAACAGATGCCGCTGGTGCAATAGGATATTTAAATCTAATCCCAGATGCCAAAAAAGATAATATTGACATACAAAAATACTTGGATGAGAATGATACCTATAATTTCTATAGGGATTTTAAAAATGGAGCTCTTCATGTTGTAACTGGCCATACAAATACCAATGTGATGGACATACATATAATTATAATTAAGCGAAATAAATAAAACTTTATTTTTTGTTTATTCATTTGTTTATTTCATCATGTAGATGGTTTTAAAAATAAGCTGAGCTTGTCTTGTTTACCTTCCTTTGCCTTCAGTTTAGCTGACGCTAATACAGCTTTTTGGCATAGCCCAGCAAACTTATCTTTTTTCCTTTTATTATTGCTTATTACTTTAGGTTTCTCCTTGGTACTTAAAGCATTATTCTTATTTTGCAAGGAAAATATATCAAGAGCATTTGCATAAACATTAATTTCTTTCTTTTTCATAGCCTTCATAGCAGCCTTAGATTTTTCAATGTCTAGTTTTTTTGAATTGCTTATTTTGGTATTATCTTTCTCTATATTTTTAACAATATCATCATGTTCAGTAGCAGTTGTTTTTATTGGTTCCATCTGTGGTTTTAGGATAGGAGTAATTGTACTTTTTTTACAAAATGTACATATTTGTTCCTGAAAATTAAACAAGTTCTTACAAAATGTTAAAATAGTCAAATGTTATTTTCTGAAAACTTTTATAGATAAGTACTCACTACTTCATTGCTTTGTAATAAGTTGTTCCTCTGTCTAACATATTCGTTCCTACTATCTTTTATTTTCTGTGATTTTAATCTCTGCCTTTGCCTTTTACTTAATTTCACAGACCTCACCTGTAAGAAAATACAATCTAAACAATAAAGTATCCTGAGACTTCACTGAGTGGAAACCTATACTAAGTATTTTTGCAACATGGTTTTAAATAACAAAAAGATATTATAAGATACACAGTGATAGATTTCCGCCAGGCGACATCTTACTTTGACCTCAGTATTCTTCTTCCATTCAGTACAACAGTGTGGACATCTTATTTTCGAAGAAAAGTATTTTTCAGGAAGGCTATACCCTCTTGTTAAATCTTTACATCGCATTCTGGAAATCAAAACATACAAAATAGTGTATTTAATATAAAAAAAAATATATAAAAAAAATCTTGTTACTTACAAGTAATAACTATTTAGTAAGGTTTTTGTTTTGTCATTTCCTAACCGAGATACAGCGGCTGAAATGTTATACAAGAAGCCGACTTGGGCTTCAGTCATTTTTATCTTATTCTATTATTTTCATTCCATGCTAAAATTGTAGTACCTACAATTTATTTTTTGAGGTTATGTTATGGATGTTCGTTGAGATCGTTCCCATTATAAAATGTACTCTGTGATCGTTCCATCCTATTTTAATTTTACTCATTTGCGACCAATTCTGTCTTTTTTACACTAGTGGAGTTGCTCCTTGCTCTATGCAATATTTATATTTATGATTCTATGCTACTTTTATTTTTATTGATGTAAACTGGTTGTAAATGTCATATCGTTTAGAAATTGTCATGCATGATACTTCAGCAAGTGAACAGGGAACACGGGGAAGCTTTAGAGATGGAGTTAAAAAAAAGATCATTGCTGTATTAAATTATAAATAAGCCTACAATTATTACATATTGCTTTTCAAATATAAATCTATACGCTCTTTATCATAAAAGTGCTATATTTTATTTTATATAATAATTTGAGGAATTTAGGACGACAAACAACTCCCGCCAAAATAAGCTTGATTTCATTGAAACTTGTGCGTCTGTCAAAATTTGTAAATTGAACAGTGCCGTGGTGGATTTACTCTCTTCGCGCAATATTTAAAGTTATACTTTAACATAAGTAGTCTAGAATAATAATGTTAATAAAGTAAGCATTACCTTAATTCCGAGAAACATATGTAGTTATTATCAGTATCATAATACAACAATATATACAACCGACGCGATATTAGATCAGACAAACGTAAACTGTGAAGTGTGAAACTGTGTAACGTATTTCTTTGTTAGACTGTCATGTATCGTACTCTGTTCTCTTCGTAGAATATAATCATTAAAGATATTTGTGATAATTGAGTACCTTTGAGTTTAAAAAATGGATGTTGCCGACACATACGCCACACAAAGTCAAGTCAAAGATGAAGTTGGAGTACGATGCCAAAAACTGTTTCAAGATTTCTTAGAAGAGTAAGTACTCAGCAATTATCATCAATAAACTATCAGTTTAACTTCTAATTTCGTACAGTTGTACATTGAAGTTGAATGAGGTTATAATCTAAACTTTTTGTCCATTCAGATTCAAAGAAGATAATGAACTGAAATACGAAAAAAACGCTAAAGAACTTCTTAAACCTGAGTTGAGTACTCTAGAAGTCAGTTTCGATGATGTTGAGAAGTACAATCAAAATCTCGCAACCACAATAATTGAAGAGTATTACCGAATATACCCATTTTTGAACCAAGCAATCTTGAACTATGTCCTAAGTCTTGCTGACAGTGGTATGAAGAAAGATTTGCAGGATAAAGAGTGTTACGTTTCATTTGTTGATGTGCCCACAAGACATAAAGTAAGAGAATTGACCACAGCAAAAATTGGTACATTGATTAGAATCTCAGGGCAGATAGTAAGAACCCACCCGGTGCATCCTGAGCTGGTCTTAGGCACTTTTGTATGTTTGGATTGTCAGACTGTCATCAAGAATGTGGAACAGCAGTTTAAAGTGAGTCTAGTATTAACTATCAATTCAGTAGTAATTAACTAGTCATCTATATGAATATAGGTGTAAGTAGTAAGTTACTTATGTACTTAGTGCTCTGGCTTAGTAAACCAAACACAAAGATTGCACCAGCTTCCCTATTGTGTGCAGTCTCTCACCAGTCAAGGACATCAAGATCATGCAGGTCAGCTTCCACTTCATCTTTCCAGTGGTATCCAGGGGAAGGGTACAAGACAGAAATATGTATCAGACTCTGTTATACTTGGGTTTTTTTGAAATTGTATATTAGCAAGTGGGTGATGTGTTATTTATATAACCTATTTTGTTACAAATTTCTTTTATTATTTCCTTGCTTAGTTTTAAATGGTTTGACATGAAAAAACTTTCCTAAGAATTGACTAAAATGCATTTAAAATATTCTTATTTATAATTCCTGATTCCAGTACACAATTCCAACTATTTGCCGTAATCCAGTATGTGCAAACAGACGTCGCTTCATGTTGGATGCTGACAAGTCCGTGTTTGTTGACTTCCAAAAGATCCGTATACAGGAGACACAAGCTGAGTTACCGAGGGGATGCATTCCTCGGTCCCTTGAAGTCATCTTGAGGGCAGAAGCTGTGGAGTCAGTTCAGGTACAAACAATAATAACAATAATCATGTAGAAAAACAAAATATTATTGTTAGATTCCATAGCCAGTGAACAAAGTAAGTCATTTTGCTAGAAATTTTTAAAAGAGATCACTTACAAACATTATAGTTTGAGGAATACATAAGTTAAGAATTTTCCTCAACTTTCTCTGTGAACTGTATCTTCTTTAGGATTAAATTCCTTTTTTTATTTGTATTCTCAGGCTGGTGACCGCTATGATTTCACTGGGACACTCATAGTGGTCCCTGATGTAGGCTCCCTATCATTACCAGGTGCTAAAGCTGAGCTTACCACAAGGACTAGACAGGCGAATGAGGGACAAATGGAAGGCATTAAGGGACTCAAAGCATTAGGAGTTAGAGAATTGCATTATAAGTAAGTATACATATGTTACATATTTTGAAGAAGGATTTCAAAAACTGTACTAATTGAAAATTCACAGTGATATAGATGCTGTTGAATCCTTGAATAATACTGGCAACATAGCAGCTACAGAGATAAATTGAGCTTATTTGCAATAAAAAGAATATATAATGTGGTAATCTACATAATATGGAAGACATGGTAATAGCAATTTAAAAAAATATATTATATGATCTACACTTTATTATGTTTTTTTATTCATCACACAAAACTAGTTCATCAATCTAGAATAGAATAGTAGTCTCTGAATCTTAAGGCACGTAGGTTTGTTTGATTATTTAAAAAAAAAAAGTTGCCCCCCCTCTATATATAATTCCTGTATTGTGGGTGCGTTTACAAACACAGATATTCACATGGACATATACCAAACCTGAAACAAGTATCTGCAGATCACACAAATATTTGTTCCGTGCGGGAATCGAACCCGCGACACAAAGCGCAGCTGTTGATTCCTTCAACCACTGCGCTAACCGTGCCGTTAAATCAAGGTGTATGGTTCCAAATAGTATGTTCTGTTACAACCATTCACAAGCATCACTTTGCTGTGTTGATTATTGCAATTTTCCTTCACAAATGATTAGTCCATGAAAAATTCAAATTGAACAGAATCATTGACAAATTGTTGAATGTTAAAATATTTTTTCAGAACAGCCTTCTTAGCGTGCAGTGTGCAGGCTATATCGCGAAGGTTCGGCAATGCTGATGTAGCCACCGACGACCTAACTACCGAGGATATGAGGAAGCAGATGACTGACAAAGAGTGGGATAAGGTAATTTTGCAATCTTTTCATACCCAAACAAGGGTACTTTTTCTTGTGAGATAATAGGCATAAGGTTCATCTTTTATAGTCTCCATCTTAGTTCATCTTCACTTAATGAACAGAAAAACCCATTCATGGAATCCACCAGTAAATTGGAGCCTAGTTCTCCCTGATCAAGTTTTATTGAGATTTGAAGATGAAGAAATTTCACTATTTCGTTTATCATTACCAAACTAAATTATTACAGCTTGTAATAATTGTTAATTAGGTGTACGAGATGTCCCGCGACCGCAACTTATACAACAACTTGATAACAAGTCTGTTCCCGAGCATTCACGGCAACAATGAAGTGAAGAGAGGAATACTGCTCATGTTGTTTGGAGGAGTCGCTAAAACTACAGTTGAAGGTATGTAATCTAGTGATATAACAAACACCACCCTAGTAGTGAGTAAATTTGGTACTAATATGCATATCTTTTTCTGAAACTAATCTAAATCGAACTAAACGTCCTCATTGGTCTATAGGTCGCAAGCGCGACTACTGAGCGTGAGGTCCTGGAATCGATTCCCAAGTCGGTTCAATTTTCAGTAGCCCAGAGTTGAGAACTGTGCCCAGTAGATGGCTCAATGACGGCTTCGGCGAAGTGTGGGTAAACAATAGTACACCTCTACTTAATTATTCAGGAATACAGGTGTGATGTGTGACACAAAGCAGACAATAGAAAATCTATTGTTTGTTGGTTACCAAAACTAAACGATCAGTTTTCTCTTTTTCTTACATTGCTTTTTTCTATCCCAGGCACAACTCTTCGAGGCGATATAAACGTGTGCATAGTCGGCGACCCCAGCACGGCCAAGTCTCAGTTGTTAAAACAAGTGAGTGAGATTACTCCACGCGCCGTGTATACGAGCGGGAAAGCGTCTTCCGCGGCTGGTCTCACGGCTGCCGTCGTCAAGGTAACTAGATTTCTTATGTATAACACGTCTTTCTTCCTCGAAGGGTTATGTAGTCTATACTGTAACTTGAATATAGTACTTTACACATGATGTTCTTAGTTCCATCGAAAAAAACGCAGACATTTCGGTAATGACGAACTACGAAGTCACAAATTATGGGACACAAAATTCAGTTAAAGTTATAAGTACATCAGTGGCGTAGCATAGGGGCGGCCCGCCCCGGGCGGCACTTTTAGGAGGCGGCAAAATTTTACGATAAATAATAACAATAATACCTATATCTTATAAATATTTGAACCATTTCATTTCATATTTATGTTGCACCTAAAATTCGGACCGTTTAAAATGAGCTCGAAACCTTTTATTCCTTATTCTGTCACGAAACCGGGGAATCCCTATTTTTTAAAGACCAAAATAATGGGGCGGCCAAAATTGCTCACACCTGTTTTCCACATACAACTTTTTTAAGTTAGTGTGGACCAATTATTTAGGCGCCTCGAATTTATACTCGAGGCGCCTAAATAATTTATTTTGAATATTAAATACCATTAAAATAATATTATCTATACAGGATGAAGAATCGTTCGACTTCGTGATAGAAGCAGGCGCGTTGATGTTAGCTGACAACGGCGTGTGCTGCATCGATGAGTTCGATAAGATGGACCCCGCCGACCAGGTGGCCATCCACGAGGCTATGGAGCAGCAGACCATATCCATTGCCAAGGTACGGTTCAATACTAAAAAAGAATCTATCTATAAGAGAGACAGACTATGATTAGTATCCAGCTTGATTATATATGAAAAGAACCACATTGAACATCTCTTCCAATTTGATTGTTATGACACAGCAATGGTCAGCTCAATGCTTTAATTGGCAACTTGAACTAGCTGGTAAAAGTACTGCCTTTACCATATTGAATCTGCAGACATTCCTTTTTTGCTTGCTTGTGTCGCGACACAAAAGTACGTCCGACGCGTTCTTAGCAGTCAACCTATAGCAAAATTTGCTGACTGACTAATTTATGCCACCCCATTAAGTTTCTCTTTCATTGTTCTAGGCTGGTGTTCGAGCAACTCTAAACGCACGAACCTCAATCCTTGCCGCCGCAAATCCAATAGGCGGGCGATACGACAGAGCGAAGTCCCTACAACAAAATGTCGCACTGAGCGCCCCTATCATGTCTCGATTTGACCTATTCTTCATATTGATAGATGAGAGTAGCGAGATGGTAGACTATGCTATCGCGAGGAAGATAGTTGATTTACATTGTAATAAAGAGGAAACATACGATTGTGTTTACACGAGGGAGGATTTGTTGAGATATATTGCGTTTTCGAGGTCTTTCAAGCCTATTATAACTGAGGTAAGTGTTTATCCTGTTATTTTTTTTAACATAGAGCTTAGTGACTACATTTAAATATATTGCCATAATCACGTGTTGTTAGCATATGTACAATTGTATTACGTAATCTTTATTATTGATGTAATCTGTTTCTTTACAGGATGCCGGCAAGTTACTAGTAGAATACTACTCAGTCTTACGTCAACGTGATGGTGGTGGTGCTGGCGGTGGCGGGTCTTGGCGCATCACCGTCAGACAACTGGAGTCCATGGTGCGGCTGGCTGAGGCTATGGCCAAGATGCACTGCAGCGGACACGTGACCCCACAACACGTGCACGAAGCTTACAGGTATGATGTTGGGACCTGTCATCGGCATTCATAGCCTGATTTTACGTGTTGCTGAGTATAGGGCCTTGGCAGAGGGCCTTAGGCTTAGTTCGTATGGTTTGGTTTGATTCCTACTTTGAACTTATATTTGTATAGCCTATAATTTCTCGCATTTTTGGCAGTGGCAGTAATCTGTACTCACAATGAAGGATAAATATATATATTTTTTAATTATTTTAATATATTTGAATCTTGTTCTAGATTACTCAACAAGTCCATCATCAGAGTGGAACAGCCTGACATCCACTTGGACGAGGATGAACCTCAGTTCGAGCCCAACATGGATGTTGATCAAGAAGTACCCAATGGTAATACTGGTAAGTACCATATTTAAGTATATAATAATAATAATAAATTTATTATATTATATTCATTTTGTATATATAGTATATATATATATTGTAGTGAGATCATTGAGAAATTAACGATTCGAAATGCTTGGCATTCTATAGTCTGCAAAGCCCCAATCAACAGAAATATATTTTTGATGTAATGAATCTTAAGATATCAAGGAAACAACATGAGTCTATACTATAAATAAATAATACACAGATTTCATAGCTTCAATGCTGCTATCAAACATAACAAGTTTTTTTTTTTTTCAAGCATTTATATTAAATTTATCACATTTTCAGATACCCCAGTAAATGGTGACTCAGCGCCTAAGAAAAAGCTTACACTATCTTTTGAAGAATACAAGTCTTTGAGTGACATGCTGGTCGTGTTCATGAGGAAAGAAGAAGTAGAAGCCGAAACTAGAGGTAAAAACATGAAAATATACTATATTTAACGCTTTGTTGGTCTCAAACGCTGAGCGTGAGTTCCTGGGTCCGATCCTCGAGTTGGGCAATGTTAATACGCTTTTATGATACACATTGGTGTACATCTGTATGGTGCTGCATGAAGGTGGTCTTTTTGATAAATTGTAACACTTACTCGCTAAGCAGCAACTTTGACTCGAGTTGAAGACTGAATTCAATACATGCAAGTTGCATTAGTAATCATTAATGCCAAGAAAGATACCTGTCGTCGTATAATGTTGAGAATTAAACGCGGCGGAATTGACGCGTAAATGCTATAAGTCTGATTAATAATGGCAATACTATCGTAGTAAAACGGTCCTAAATAATTGTATCTGTACAGGCGAGGAGAGTGCTGGCATGCGCAAGAGTGCGGTCGTGAGCTGGTATTTAGAACAGTTGGTGGGGCAAGGTCAAATCGAGGATGAAGACGAATTGCTGGAGAGAAAGACCCTGGTCGAGAAGGTTATCGACAGGCTTATGTACCATGTAAGTAAAAATTTATTACAAGAGATATGTGGAAGAACTTTGGGGAGGTCTTTGCCTAGCAGTGTTACCGTTTGAGCTAAATAAAAATTATCATAGTGTGTTCCGTGGTTATGTGATGAAGTCAAAGCAATGCGGAAGCTGTCAAGGGCGAGCAGATAAGTGTTCGTATCCGTTCAAGAAGTACAATTATATTGCTAGTCCGCTTTCAAGAAAAAATGATTTGTATCTGTGATTACAAAGCGCGGATGTCGAGAGTGCGATTGGGTACCAGGTTTGGCATAATTCTAGATTTTCTTATTAGTGGCCGGGACTTTGCAGCATTAGCGAAATATTATGTGTTCTCACACACATCTGCCTAATCCTTCGCACATTCCAGGCGAGATGTTATAACGCAGCAAACCTCAAATTATTCCTTTCGTAATAATTCAAACTAATATTTTTTTTTTCAGGATCAAGTTATAATTCCTCTATCGACCACGGGCCTCAAGGCGTCACAGAAATCATCGGATCAAGAAGTTGAAGACGATCCGCTACTAGTGGTTCATCCAAACTATGTCGTTGATACCTAGATATTACGATGCGATTTATGATCAATCATTTTTTTAAATAAAGTTTTTCATACAAGCATTGTTTTTTATTGCCGTCAAGACTTCGTTGGTCCACTGGTCCTAAGCGTAGCTTGTAAATTAAGAATCTGCCAGATCACGAAAAGTCAAAGTCAATATTGTGATTCTAGGTGCACGGTTCCAAAGTGGAGATAGGTCCTATGGCGTAGGGACCTACAAAAAACTCCATGGATACTCTTTTAAAATTATAGTTTTTTACTATAAATGCTTAAATATCTCGAAAAAGATCCTATCCAAAAACTGAAGAACTTTGAAATTTGTTTCGATTCCATGGGCGGCCACAGTATTATTCGGGTTTTCTTAATAACGACCTAAGAGTATAACTAGTTAGCAACAATTGTTTATTTAGGCCAGCCTACAGTTTTTTTTTTTTTTATATTGCCTCCCTCTCTTATATTAGTCCCGCCTGGGCCGAATAGCTCCTCCCCCTACACCATAAGTTGGTTACGCCCGTGATCACTGTTAAATTGGAGACTAACGAGCAATTTTATTGATGTCCCCTAAAAAGTGAGCAATAGAAATGTTTATGTGATAATTAACCATAACAAATTTATATTTTATAAATAATAATAGATGCTTAGCATCAGCATCAGAAGGCTTTGCAAATTCCCATTCGCAAAAGCGTGTCTAGCTTATGAATAATAAATACTTGTATAAGTATTATTTATTTATATTTAGTATGCATATCTTGTTATTGTTACGTTTATATTATTAGGTGTCATATATATACACTATACATACATATACAAAGTATACACACTTGCGTCGATATCATGTATCAGACTGCGCAATGGGAGGCAAATATCTTTTTTTAAAGCCTAAATAATACTGACTGAATGTGTATATAGTACGCCTTATAAAAGATATGTGCAAATACTCAAGGATATAATAATTAAGTGAAACGCAAGCAACATACACGAGTAATAAATTATGTATTGTATACAACAGTTGATTAGACCAAATGAACATACATTATCACATTTTATTGATTCTTAAATATAAGGTAATTACTTAAAAAGGAGGTGTTCTTCCTCTTCTTCTTCTAACTTATCATCACTAGACTCCAATTTTTCGACAACCTCATCTTTTTTTGTATCTTCATCAATCAGATCAATCACTTCAGCAACATCTACATTTTTGAACTTTTTTATACATCTAAGCTTAATTGTAACTTCAGGCGGATTTGGCAAGCTAGGAGGTCTGACAAACACAGAATCTGTTCTATTCACCTTCATATCATTATATTCATTAGGCCCTTCATTAGATAGTAACATTGGCCAAGTAAACAATAAATAGAAGCGCTCAAGAACCTGATCTAACTGCTCTTTCAAAATTGAGTTCCTCCTTACTAATACATGAAGGTTCACAGATTCACAGTAGGGAGCAGCAGCACACACATGTGCCAATAAGGCTCTACAGCCTGTAATGGTCGCATAATGTGGAGGGAATACATAGTTCCGTATAGAAAGGGGAGGGTCCCCCCAGATATTAGGAGACTCGTCAATCTTTATAGTTCTAACAGTGTTCTTTCGAGAGTACGATTTCACTTTAACTAAAGAAATATCCTTTTCATTGGCTCCTAAATCTGGATACTCTTGACTATATCTGCTGTTCTCATAGGCAGTCTTGTTTAAATTTGCGTTCAAAAATATAAGACATTTACGCAAGTTTGTCATATTAAAGTGTTCCTTAGACACAACATGATCATGTCCTAAGACTATTTGTTCACTTTCAATGGGAGATTTTTTTGTTTCAAATTGTTTGACAAGTTCGTTTACAATAGTAGCAATGATAGCATCCTCTATTTCAGTGACACTAGATTCTAGACTGATCTTTTTTTTCTTGGATTTTGTTTCAACTTCAGTATTCAAAATGTTTTTCAAATTCTCAACGGCTTCAGTCAAGTTATCACTGGCTTTACCGTGATTCAAACGGCGCGCGCCTCTTCGTGGTGCATGTTCAATATCTAAATTGGGATGTTTTTTCATCCACTTCAATAATGTAACATATCTAGATCTTATTTTTATCCTGTTTCTTCCAGGAAAATATTGAGTGGCGGTTGAAAAGTTCATATTTGAATCTTGGTTGCTCATTATTTGAAGGAGTTTCTTATCATCTTCCACTGTCCATACAGTTGAAATTCTCATTTTACTCAAGACTTGATGTCTTGCTCGTATCTGAACCATAGATCTGCCAGGTAGATAATTGGTCATCCTTCTAAAATTGGATCCAAACCGTTCCACACAGTTGAGAATAACGGCATCCTCTTCAGGTAAGAAACGGCCCTTCCTTTGTTCAATGAGTCTCAAATACTTATTGTAGATTTGTATTTTAGTTCTGTTTTCCATTGCTGCTGCTATCTTACCCCATGGAATATAGCTGTCTTCTTTGAAATAATCTATCAATCTCTTGAGATATGTAATCTCCTCATTGGTCCACTTTTTGCCAGTAAAGGAGTTGGTCATATTAGTGCGATAGTACACAAAACATTGGTACCCTGTTCTGCCAGTGTTAAGTTTTTCAGCAATATCATCCCAATCCTGTTGATTGTTTTCAGAAGCAATTCTCTGCAATGCTTTATGTTCTTCTTTGAGCCAACTGTTCTTGTTGATTGAGGGATGGAAGAATAATTTCCAAAGTGATTGATACTCTTGTGCGGTATGCCTTCGGTTCAACCTGTTGGCTAACATATCCCAGTCATACTCCTCATCCATTGGAAGAGCTATTTGACTCAAAGGCTTTTCAGCCACTAGGTCAACTTCTTTTCTTAGGGCTGCAATTTGTTTTTCCACTTTCTTGTTCGATTTTGACTTGTTTTTTCGTTTTAAGGCTTTAATTTTCGACAGTAATTCATTTTTCCTAATACTTATGGACATTTTGTGGATCATTGTAATAAGTTGAGACTTATCTCTCACTGTCCAGCCAGGTACCGATATGACTAGGGAAAAGTCATACATCTGTGATTTTGCCATTTTGGCGTCTTCATTGTCTGGAGCGGGGAAGTTAAGCCGATCTTTAAAGTAAGGTCTCCCACAGCTAATATAGCGGAATATATCACTACGGTCTTCTTGTTGTGAAAAGGTACCCTGAATCACCTGAAGTTTCTGCCGACACTCTCGTAAACGCACGCACAGAACTTTCTCGAGCTGGTGTTGTTTTTCGTCCAGTAACTTGTTGTTGGCTATAGCTGCGTCTAGTGCACTTATTAGACTTGAAGATTTCGTGTTGATAGATGTGTTGCTGTGAAGGGACGTCCATTGCGACGTCGACTCGTTTGGTTCTTCGTCTTCTTCCTCTAACACTGCTTTAAGTTTATTCAATTCCGCAATGTCCTCTTCGCTGTCACTATCACTGTAATTATCATCATCATTCAATTCCATGGTGCTTCCTATCACTACCTATGTCTTCAATGATAATAATAAATAAGTGTTACATTTACTTGCTGGTATCGATAGACTGTATTGCATACAACGTAGTAATTATATTTTTTTAGTGTTGTGTCGTCGAAACGGACGAAATAATATGATGAAAATAAAGTGAAGAGGCAGAAAATCTCGTTTCAAGTCAATTTTATATTTATAGTCAAAGTTGGTGAAATCAGTCAGACATCAAACAGATCGAATCGATTAAATTAGGGATGTGATTTCAGTAAAAGAAAAATCGATAAAAAATAATCAGTTTCTGCTAAATATTTAAAGATTTTTATGAATACGTCTTTGAAAACTTATAAAAAGTGGTTGGTGGCAATATTATGTTATGAAGGTATCTCTTAGTGCTGGTTATTTCTGCGTAACCATTTTTTTTTCTAAATCACATAGGCTATCATATTATTAGGTAAACTATCTAATAATAATCTTACATTAAATAACATTATATTAAACTTGTCTTAAAGGGCCAATACGTGTTGGCTTCCGCCCCACGCACGCCTTCCAAACGTTTGGGAGTCTGTAGGTCCGTGCAAGGAGAAGACATACATAAAAATCTAATAATAATATAATATAAAGCGAGTGGATTTGTCTTCTATTTACGTTATAACTGTGACTGCGATCACAATCAAGAACATGTCGGGAAATTCACATGAAATCAAAATAGCACATTGTTATTTTTCAGAAAAAAATAGATTTTTTCCAAAAATCGATTTTTATTAATCGATTAATATGTTACAACGAAAAATCGATTGTTTAAATATCGATTTTTACTGCTGAGGTCACGTCCCTAGACTAAATCTGCCACAGAGGCACAGATTAAAAATGAAGTCAGTAGCAGCAGCAGTCGTTCCATATCTAAGATATTGTTCTGAGACTAAGATAGAGAATTTATGCTTTGTCTTCGTTCCATATATTTTGGATACATAGGCTAAGATATGCATTTATATTCGCCCGCGTTTGGAGAGACAAAGGCTATAGTCTATCATGAAATGATTTATGGTGTTAGCTATGGTGTTAGCCCATGCACATTTCAAGACTTTAGAAAAAAGTTAGTGCGGAGGAAGTAGTTAGCGTGTTAATATAATAATGAGTATTCTTTTTAATAATGGGTGAATATCATTTTTTGTAAGTTTTGTGGCGCACTGTATTTTTAGTGAGTAGCTATAAAAAAAAATGCGCCACCTAACCTTTATTATTTGTGTATACTAAAGTTTATTACGTGTGTGTTTATTAAGGTATTCACTAAAAATAAAGTGCGCCATAAATCTTAAAAAAAATATATTCACCCTAATATAGCTTGAATAAAACCAGTTGGTCAAACTGCTGGTGCTGGCTAATGCTATGCTAACACCAAAATGAAAAAGACATTTCATTACAGTGGCAACTTTGGCAACATTGTTTCAAATGCTCAGCTCTAGTGACATGCCGAGTCGCTGTTTTGGTGGATCGAGTCGGTTTACATGGTACTCGAATCATGACTCGAATCCGCGACTCCAGCCCAGTACTCAAGTTCTATGTTTGGTATTCGAATGGTGACTCGAGTCCAGGACTCGAGCTAATGATAGGATGACCTTTTTTTAGGTACTTTCACAAATTTGTTGTATTTTTAAAGTCTTTTTATACTTTATTTTATCGGCGTCACTTCATTGCTTGAGTAAACCTGATCAAGTACGAGTCAACCTAACTCAAATACTAGACTCGAGTCACTTGGACTCGCATAATAGAATCAAGTCAGCCAGTACAAAATCGATCCTTCCGACTCGAGTACAGGAATCGAGTCCGGCGTACTCGAATCAAAATAATTGGTATTCGAGTAGGCGAGTCCAAAGCAGGAATCGAGTCTGACTCGAGTCAAGCCGTACTCGGCACATCGCTACTCAGCTTGATTAACTTGTCATGTCAAAGCCTAAAGTTGCGTTTTCTTCGTTTCGTAAACAAACAATTTTGTTAGCCAACACCGGTAACAATGATTGTTTAATTTTGAAGTTCTTAAAATTATTGAAATATGGGTGAACCGGGTATTATTAAAAAGTTAAATGAAGAGGTAGTGAACCGTATAGCGGCTGGTGAAATCGTACAGAGGCCCTCAAATGCTTTGAAAGAGTTAATTGAGAACAGGTAACAGCAGACTTTGTATTCCAAGTAAAAAAAAAAGTATCGTTACAAAGTAATTAAAGTATCGTTATAAAGTTACAAAGTAATAAAAAAAGTATCGTTATTTTATGTTTAGTAATTTAAAATTGGTATTTATTGTATTTCAGTTTGGATGCTAAAGCTACTAATATTATGATAACCGTGAAAGCTGGTGGACTGAAGTATTTACAGGTGATTTATTTATTGATAAAAAAAAAAAGTATTTGATAAAATTATTTAGTCTTTTTTGAAGTTTTTGTACATAGAAAAACTGCATTGCTCAATTCGAGGTAAATTTGATTTAGTTAATTTTGGTAAGTTTTTCTGTATCAATCTAATACGTTTATTAGGCCACTGTTAGGCCAGGGTAGGAGGCTTTCTCCCTACAGTGGGCAAATCCTTGTTTCTCATGTAAATACAATTAATTATATTTTCTAATTTTATTTCAGTTATCCTTATCCTTGTTCTAAACATAGCTATAAAAATAAACGAATAATCCCCATCTCTTGTAAACTCAAATCATCACATGAATAATAATTGCACTTGGCATTTTATCCAAATTAGGGGCCATCCATAAATTACATCACACATTAAGAGGGGGGGAGGGGGTCGACGAAGTGTGACATTGTGTGACAAGGGGTGAGAGGGGTCCTAAGTTTCGTGACATCACATTTCAAAATCTAATATATCTAAGTATTAAAACGTGAAGTTTGAACTATTAACGAAAAACTTAAAAATATTTCCAACTCTATCTGTGTGAATATAAGATTTAAATTGTTATGTTGGCGAGTTCTTTGAGAGCCTTGCCGTGATTTCAAATAAATGGAAATAAAACGAATTTCGGAACTGCTGTTTTAATTTAATAATTTTTGGATATAAAATTGCAAATATATGACGTCACACTAGGGAGGGGGGAGTCTCACAAATGTGACCAGCAGTGACAAGGATGGGGGAGGGGTCAAAAAAGCATGAAATTCGTGTGACGTAATTTGTGGATGGCCCGTTACAGTAAAATTATCTTAAAAAAAAAATTATATTCATATTTAGTCTTTTCCTTAGTACTTACCTGTATCAACTTTTTACCTTATACAATGATTTTATTTTATTTTTACTTTATTCTGTCTAATGTTGTTTTATATGAATGCTATGTACACCTATAATTTATATATACATATGAAAAAGTGCCTTTTGTTAAATTAATTTAATGCTATATGTATAAACAGTTGGTGTATTCATTAATAAATAAATATATCATCCACAGATTCAGGATAATGGCACAGGGATTAGGCATGAAGACTTGGAGATAGTTTGTGAAAGATTCACCACATCGAAACTGCGGGAGTATGAGGATCTCAAAGAGATATGCACTTATGGCTTCAGGGGTGAAGCTTTGGCCAGTATTAGTCATATTGCACATCTAACTATACTCACTAAGACTGCAGCTGCTAAATGTGCATACAAGTATGTATTAAAATTTATTTTGTCTTATTTAGTATTTTTTTTAAAGCTGCTCTTGTGTCTCGTATTTGAAATTAGTACAGTTTTGGTAAAGACTTATCAGAGGGAAAACTTATCTGAGGTTTATCCAGCTATTGAAAAATCAGTGCCTATTAGCTAAAGAGGCTAATGTTTCTGGTATTCTGAAGTTTCTGCCTGTCCTTAAAAGGTGTTATGTAGGTAACAATCATACAGTATGGTAATAAATTTCATAATAGCTTTGTCAGCAGATCTCAAAAAAATGAGGCATTTTCTTGAGATCTGCTGATACATACAAAGCTTGAGTAGTAATTAAGAAAATAAAGACAGATGTTAATTTTTTTATACTATTATGATTTCTAGGGCATCATACGAAAATGGAAAACTGAAAGCTCCGATGAAACCATGTGCAGGCAACAATGGCACCCAAATAACAGTTGAGGATCTGTTCTACAACGTTATAGCACGTAAGAAAGCTCTCAGGAGCCCTAATGAAGAGTATACTCATATCATGGAAGTGGTTGGAGGGTATGCAATACATAATAGTCATGTGGGGTTCACACTGAAGAAATTCGGAGAAAATACAGACTTAAAAACACCTGTTAAGTCTTCTGTTATTGAGAATATCAGGATTGTGAGTACAAGCTTTTCAATTTCGCCTATTCTCCCTAGTCACGTCAAGCAGTCTTTATATATATTAAAAGTGAAACACTTTTCTAGATCGCCAGGCTGTAAGCCTAGTACAATCATATCAAATTTCATGATAACTATTGGATTGGTATACCACCATCACGCCACGGTTGGCGCTGTGGTTGAGAGATCGACTGTTGAGCTTCGTGTCGCGGGTTCGATTCCCGCACAGAACAAATATTTGTATGATCTCCGGATAGTTGTTTCGGGTCTGGGTCTTTGTGTATGTGAATACACACCGTGCTTCGGAAAGCACGTAAACCCGTTGGTCCTGCGCCTGATCTCTCTCTCCGGTCGTGTCGGATTGCCGTCCCATCGGACTATGAGAGTGAAGGAATAGAGAGAGCACCTTTGTTTGCGCACAAACTTGTGGTCTATAATATCTCCTGCGTAGTTGGCTAATCACCGGTGAGATTGGCCGCCGTGACCGAAATCGGTCAGGGGGACATTATACCAACATCATTAATCAATTAAACAACCAATTGATGAGATATTTTGACAGCTGGTTGTATTCGTTCACACTTTAGAAAATTATTATTAATACGAAAGTAAGTTTGTTACCTTTTCACGCCTTAACTACTGAACCGATCATCATGAACTTTTGCATCTACGTTGTCAGGGGTACAGAAAAATATATAGGGTTACCTTTCATCCAGAAAAGTACTGTTCCCGAGGGAAAGAACGATAACTTTCGACAGTCACAATTGCTTTAGGATGCTATATGGCGCGACGTGTCTTTCGGAACAATTAGCTAATTTACAGTCTACGCACACTCTTTGTTTAGTAACCTGAATTAAACACCTAGTTAATCGAATTAACGTTAATGCTTCTTAAATCGACCAACAACCTGAATTGATTGTCAAAATCTAAATGAACGCGAGCAAAGCCGCGGGCAAAAGCTAGTCTCTCAATAAACCTAATGTTTCTTCTGACTTTTGATGTGGTTTGTTATTCTAGATCCATGGGAACGCAATAGCTCGCGAGTTAATGGAGATAGAGCTCGAAGAGCCCACACTGAAGTTGTCGTTACGGGGATGTATCACTAACGTGAACTATTCACATAAGAAGGGGACCATGTTACTGTTCATTAACCATAGGCTAGTGGACTCACTATGTAAGACTTTACATTATAATTTTAACTATGCTGATCGTCACATAATGTATCACTACATATTATAAAACAAAGCCCCCTGCCGCGTCTGTCTGTCTGTCTGTTCGTGATAAACTCAAAAACTACTGAACGGATTTTCATGCGGTTTTCACTAATAGACGGAGTGAAGAAGGTTTAGGTGTATAATTTATTATGGGTTTGTGTAAATTGGCTGAAATATGACGCTGATTGTTGAAGATGTTGGAAAAAATCATGCCGACTGGGAGCTTTACTGGCGTGCGCCGCCTAAATGCTCGACGCAACAGGCTGATACGACACTACGACAGAAAAATAATGTTAGCGTACATGCTCTGCTATCCGTGCGAAGCCGGGGCGGGTCGCTAGTACTTTATATCTGATAGTACTCGCGATACACGTATAAAAGATTGTAGACGGATTATTAAAAAATAATTGGCGCAAAACAGGTATGAATGGCATAAAAGTAAGAAGGATTATGTTTCTTAGCGAGTTGATGGTAATCTAAATAGACCCAGGACCTTCTGGGAAGTTAGCTGCAAGGACAGGGCTATCAGTGGTATTCATTAGTTCTATTGACGTGCAGGTGTGAGGACACTCCGGAACAACGCATTGTGCCATGCTAACTGTCAAAAGCTGTGAGTGATGGTGGGATTTACATCCTGGTCCTTTAGTGTAACTGTAGTCGTTGCCACTCCTAGCACAGTCTGTCTTTAAATGACTAGTCAAATAGTATGTACCTATAACTTATATGTGTGGAATTATCTGTTAATGTAAGTTGCTTGAAAATAAATAAATAAAAACTTACTTTTACACTTAAGGACCAGGATGTAAATTCGCGTTCGTCGATCTCATTGATGAAGAGCAAGTAGAGGACCAATTGGCAAATAACACTCGCTTAATGAATAAAATCGAGATTGCTAAAAATTTACTTATACTAATGTCTCCGTTTCAGTTTCGATATGAATAAGGAAACTCATTCGCAACGAAAGTGCATTTTACCCATAAAAATATCGGTGTAACCGCGTAGTAATAATGCTATTGTTTGACTTCTAGCAATCAGAAAAGCAGTGGATTCAGTTTACTCAACGTATTTACCGAAAAATTCTCATGCATTCGTTTACCTCAGTCTTGAATTAGGTGAGTTAATTATTTTTAAGTAATACAAGTCTACTGGATAGAATTCTAAACTCCGGGCTGCATTGAGATCAATGCTTGACTTAGAATTCGAACCGAAGTCTTCAAGTCAACAAGTTTAAACCATTAATCTTCACAGATCCGAGAAATGTGGATGTAAACGTGCATCCCACTAAACATGAAGTACAGTTTTTATACGAAGAGCAAATTATCGAGAAGATCAAATCTTGTATAGAAAGCAAGTTGTTGAGCTGCAACTCCACCAGAGTTATGTACACGCAGGTCAGTTTAATTATCTGCCTAGCCTTTTCCCAACTATATTGGGGTCGGCTTCCAATCTCCCCGGTTGTGGCTGAATATCAGTATTTTACACGGAGCGACCTTCTGACCTCCGCCACCCAATTACTGGGAGACACAGATACTCTATGGTTAGACTGGTTGTCAGACTTGTTGGGCTATTGACACCCGTAACGACTCTCATAGGTCTTCGTATGACACCCGGGACCAACTGCTTAACGTGCTTTTCGAAGCACGGAGGGGTTTCGATATGTGAAAAATGGTCACCCATCCAAGGACTGATCGCGTCAAGCGCTGCTTAACCTCGCAGATCGATCGATCTGCGCGGTAGCTATGTAGCTGCGAGCCCCTCGCACGCATGTAAGTTTATATAAGACAAATCTGTTGGTTTTCCTTCCACGTTTGATGGTTGGCAGAGAGTGGAATAATCATTTTGGTGAGGTTTCAAATGAAATACTAAAGTTGCTACATACGTTATTTATATATCCTTCATTCGATTGTGATCAAATGCTGGACATATTGTCCACTATCCAATTTGTGCTAGAAGACTCTACATCTGGCATTTAACTCAACTCAGGGTTCTAGAATGTTACTGTGGCAAATCTCATTCCCACCTTGCAACCAGTGACTTGATGGAGCTGAAAAGTTACGAAAAAAGTGTTAAATAAATAAATTCAACCCATTACCGTCCCACTGCTGGGCAAGGGTTTCTTCTCAGAATGAGAAGGGTTAGGCCTTAGGCCACTACGCTGGCCCAGTGCGGATTACCGGACTACACACTCCATCAAGACCTTTATGGAGTCCTCTCAGGTGCGCAGGTTTCCTCACGATGTTTTCCTTCACCGTTAACGCAAGCGATAACCAAATTCTGATCCGCCGATTCCGAAAAGTCAGTGTGCTGGCCGGGTTTGAACTCAGACCCTCCCGCATGGAAGGCAAGTGTTCAACCTCTAGGCTATCGCTCCTGTGAAAAAAGTGTTATTATGTGTATTTGTTAAGATATTTTTTTACTCCAGGTTCGTCTGCCCGGCGCTACAATGGTCGAAGATATTGTCAAGAAGACAACTGATGCTGCTAAAGTAAACCCTAGTTATATGGTACGAGTTAACTCCGATGTACAGAAAATTGACAAATTCTTCCACACAGTTACTAAACCTGCTGAAACAGAAGTAATTGACACTGATTCTAATATAGAAGATAACAAAAATGAAGAGAATAGCACTATAATACCAAATATTGTGTTGAACACTGTTGAAGACGATGAAGTTCTAGAAAATTCGATAGTAGAAGAACCGAATACTGTGAATAAAAGCCTAGAAAAATATAAAACACATACAGCTTTAGACCAAGCGAATTTAACTTATATAGATCCAAAAGAATCGTTTAAAACGCGAACATTCAAATATGAAAGAATCGAAACAAAGTTAACTAGTGTCAAACAGTTGAGATTGGATATAGAGAACAAGTGTAACATGAATCTGAGGGAAATACTAGCGAATCTCATCTTTATTGCATGCATTGATTGTCACAAGTCCCTCATACAACATTCTACTAAATTGTATTTGTGTGATACTACTAGATTCGCGTAAGTACTTTGCTAGTGTTACATACATGCAGCCGTGTCCACTGGACTTGGCCTACCATCAAAGTCAAAGTTTTTTTTTTTTTTCAAATTGGACTTTGCAGGCACTTTTAAAACGTTATGAATCGAGGCTCACGGTTCCAAAGTGGGTTGGTCCTATGGTGAAGAGACCGGCAAGAAACTTTTGTATTGCAATCATTTTTAGAACCAAATGCCGTTTTTGACGGACATACAAAGTAACTCAGATGACTAGTAATCTACCGTATTACTGGAAGACATGACACCAGTTAAACTTATCATTGTTATTTATATGAGACCCGGGACCAACTACGTAATGTGCTTTTCGGAGGCATGTCTTGATGTGTGAAAAACGGTCACCCATCAAAGGACAACCGCACACATCAGTGGAACTCTGGGTTAACTCAAAATGTTTATACTATTAGTCCAATAGTGGAAATTGACACCCCTAAAACGCTAACGGTTTACCCTGATTAGTGCTTCTTACGTCGTAGTGTAATTCTTGTTTTAGGGAGGAATTGTTTTACGAGACAATGCTATACGACTTCCAGAACTTTGGTCTAATAAAGTTGTCCAGTCCACTGCCTTTAGAAGAGCTGCTGATGCTTGGACTTAGTTCACAAGAAAATGAATGGGATCCGGAATTAGGTGCGTATTATAATGACAAATGTCAGATTGACTGAAAAATTATAAAAATGAATAACATAACATATGATATCTGATAAGGCAGATGTGTACTATTGTACACTCACAATTCGCCAGTTCCATTCCAGGCATAATTCCAGACTCCGTGCTGCTACTGAAAATCCCATACAGAACTATTTCGGCCGATCCGGGATCAAACCCAGGATCTCACACTCAGTCGTGCTTGCGACCATTACACAATTGAGCCAAAAAATTAATAATCAACCAAAAATTTGCCTCATCATCAGCCAGAAGACGTCCACTGCTGAACGGTGGCCTCCCTCAACGGGGGGGGGGGGGGGGGGTGCCATAATCCCCTCGCTTGGCAGGCGGCTTGGGAATCGCGGTGGCTCACCTATTAGTGACAGGACGCTGCTGCCCGTCCTCCGGTGTCTGGCCGCAGTATTAAGACGTACCCGGATCAAAATTTGCCTAACTGTGTCATATTCAAAAACCTATGCCCCTACTTGAGGGAAGCTTGATAGGACGATTTGATTGATTGAACACATGGTGGCCCGAATTTTAAGAGTTCTTTGTTACCTCAAATGTTTCCGAAAATCTCAAAAGTTTTCCAAAAATGTGTCAGTGTGAGATATTGTAATGACGTTGCAGGAGACATGCGCGACATGGCGCAACAGATGTCAGAACTGCTCGTGACTAAGAGAGCGATGTTGTATGAGTACTTTTCGTTCGAAATGAATAGTAGCGGGGAACTGGTATCACTGCCGCTACTGTTGGGTATGTAAAGTTATACAGTTTACAAAAACATATGCTGATATTCAAAATAAAAAAGTAATACTTTTATTGTCATGCACTGAGCGGTAATAACTTGGAACAAAAGTTCCCCCAAAACGTGTTTGTGATAGGTTTTTATGTGGCCACACAACTCTCCATTGACCGCTCCAATTTCAACTTTCGATACTCCGTACCTTACCACTTACTTTTTACTTACGTAAAACCTTTTACTTCGCGTACAAGGTTTTACGGTTTTTTAGCAATAATTTTTTGTTACCGTATTTATATGCTTACAAACTAGTTGCTATAAATTCTGTCATACTGATACAGCCCACATAGTCACAACTTATTTGTTACAGATGGCCACACTCCCTTCATGGGCGCGCTCCCTACATATCTAGTCCGTTTGGTCACGGAAGTCAATTGGGACTCTGAAAAGGATTGCTTCGATACTTTCAGCCGGCAGACCGCCATATTCTACTCCCAGCCAAACCCGGACACTTCCCCGGAGAGCGTGAAGGCCGAGCAGTGGCGACAGGAACATATCCTGTTCCCTGCTATCAGAAGGAACTTCCTACCGCCGACTACCTTCGTTCATAATGGAGCGATACTACAGATCGCTAGTTTGAATGATTTGTATAAAGTGTTTGAACGATGTTGATTGTATTTTGTTAAGTTTAAAGTGAAATATAATGTTCTGTTAAAAGTTTAGTGTTGTTTTCTTTTTCAAGATCTTGCATTCGTGGTGCTTTGGGGTAAGAAAAATGAACTGCAGAGCGCCGAGTACCTTCTGCGTATATCTACGTAACGCACAGACAGTATGTGTAAAATGACTGGCTATAATATACAGATTGAAGAATACACTTTCTCGCTTACCCCGCCAATTTCAAATTTTATTTTGTTTTTTGCATATTGTAGATCAACAATACATTGGAGGTTTATGACATAGGACTGTTTTTTCTCTACAAGCAAAAACACTTCGGGCGCGGTCAACAGGGGATGAAAGAGTTGCCTTCGTCAGTCCACTTTGTAGAAGAAATAATTTGAATTATGGTATGATTTGGGATCAGATGAAAATAAACACATTATATTAAAAATACTCTTATTAGTTAAATTACAAGGCAAATGAGACATTGCACATTAAATTAATGATTATATTGCTTAAAACTATTATTCTATTATAAACACACATACTCTCATACATAACCTAAAAAGGAAACCATAAAAGCAATATCAATAGCGATTTTGATTTACACTAATAGGTATATCTAATCTCATAATGATTCAGGCATTGAAGACTTTGAAGAACTGGTGCTTATTTGTAATTAGAGTACGCGTTTTCATACAGAAAGACGATCTGAAATCTATGTACATTATTACGGTGTAAACTAAATAGGTTGTAAAAATAGACCTACTTATTTAGTAACAGTATATAAATGAAAACCATAATGGCCTAACTAATTTTTTTTACAATATTGAGTGTATGATTAACAGTTAAAATTGATCATTTTGGTTTCTACTAAAATGGTTTCTCCAGGGTGGCCTAAAAGTGATTCAATAAATATTCAGTAGATGGTTAAAATTGATTTAAATTTTTTTTTTAATTTTTTCTTTTTTTTTTCAATTTTAACTGTGAGAAATCAAACTCAATATTGTAAAAGATGCAGTTAGGTCACTATGGTTCTCATGGCCTCAAATATGGACCGGTTTCATCATGTTCCAAAGCGTTCAGTCAAAACGATAATTCAAGTTTCCAAATATTCTGATCAAATCTTAACATGTAAAATGCACATGGTTGCACAGGGAATTGATATGGTTTAAGGTTTTTTTTTCCTAAAGTCAGACCAACAACGAAGCGAGATCAAAATTGTAAAGGTAGTGAATGAAATTTCGACCGACTAATCAAATCGCATTCAATGCAATCATTCGCAGTTTCCGTTTACTTTGTAAACAAATGTACATATCTAAATTATGTGTTTGAATACGGGTTCACACCCGGTATATACTATTATATATATATTGTTTGAATGAGACGGGTTTGTAGCTCTGTATTTTCCATCCCTGTGCATATAGGTCAACATTTGAGTTTCAGAAGAGTTTCTGTCATTGTAGGTATATTTTAGACAGCAACAAATGCTTGATAAATGCGTTATATGTGTCCAAACTATGTAAAACAATGGTTATTACATTTTTCTTAGGATTTAACCGCTCTATGTGCTAGAATTCATTTTACTAACGGGCCCAATAAACGATGCACCTCTTCTTCAATTATACATATTTTTTCATTAGAGAATAGGGAATTACATGTTTATTGGCGACCGAAACTGTGACATTTCGTACTTAATACGGGGCCGAAGTTACAACTGAATATTATTATTGTAGCTTTATTTCGTTTCAGATTTCATATTAAGTTTCAAGATACAGTACGAATATTTTAACTGTGCCCTTCTGAAGTATGCGCAACAAGCGCCTGCGCAGTAGTCGCTTTTTAGGTAGCAATCTCAAAACAATAACCGTAGCAATGGTATGGCGTATTCTAGCGGGAGCCGGACGCTTACGAATACACCCGAATGAGCGCAGTCAATGCAGTCATAACCGTTCATATACCTTCTTTCGTTCTTATCTATAGACTCGTCTCGCTCACTTTATCGACAATTAGCCGACAAAGTGATTCATGTACTTTGTTTGTTAAGTAAGTCATAAATGATTTATTTCTGTAAAAAAAATACATTTGTGTTGAAAATAGCATTGAGTGAGCTACACATGAATCATAATAAAGCATTGAAATAAAAATAAATTTAGCTTAACAAATTAAAATTCATTAAAATCTAGAATCCATTTAAATTACATTGTGCATATTATGTTGTTTATCTTGTTATCATTTCAGTTTTATGCAACAAGAACAGTAATTCACAATGTTGTCAATTACCACTATAGTACCTACATTAAATAAATTACATGTTCTGCTTGTAATTTACACACATAAAAGGATAATTAATATACTTAGGATATTGTTATAATTTCATTAATTTAATTCGCGAACTTTATTCGACTGAAGGTACTTGTGCAAAGTTATAATATTCGTACTGTACCAACATACGAAATGATTTGAATCAGTCAAATATAATACACACACTGATAACAAGTAGCTCTACTTATAAGCTATTATTCATTATGATAATCGTCTTCTCATAAAAAATGTTAAAACAGTTATTGTATATTTCACTATGAGTAAAAATAATTGCAAGTAAAATGCTAAACAATTATACTAATTATTTTACGGACAGACATCCATACAAACATGTAATACTGTACAGATGAACAATATAATTTGATTTTCTACAATCATCAACGTATAGAAAAGTTAAATACATTTGTAGAAAACGGAGCATGTAAATATTTCTATAGACAACGATATTGTAAATCTGAATAATTCTTTAAATCACAGCTATTAAATCTTTTACTAATATTATAATATATTGCGTTTGTTTGAGATAGTCTCATGAACTACAAAATTGGAAATTCTTTCACTATACACCACAAAATGTTAATTACTAGAAATTATTTAATGGCTTATACAGAATGTTTACCACGTTAATGAAATTAGACCACGTAACACGTTAATGAAATATAATAGAAATTAAATTTTATTTAACTTGACTTAGTTATTCGCATTTGTTTTTTCTTTTTATTATACTGAAATGGACAAAGTACAGTTGACATTTTTGAACCCACTAGAAGCCGTTACTGAATACGCTCGTATTTTTTTTTTTGGTAATTATTTTACGTAATTAAACAATAGGTGTGTACTATAAATTTCCGTTGAAACATGGGTGTAGGGTGAAACGAGTTACTGAAGATTGTATCGGGAAAACCAGAATCTAAACGAAATCACAGGCTTCAGGTATTAACATAAATGCATTAAACTTTTTTAAATGGTGTATAATTAAGTATATTACATTGCATAATCACGCTTATATTCCACGAAGGGTAAGCAAAAGTGTACTAATGTACACCTACGTATCGCCAATGCCGTTGTCAACCGGTTGATTCTAGTTCTTAGCACAAAAAAGCTGCCATTGTCTCTTGACAAGATTTAGGTTCCAACTAAGTATGAAATAAGGGCATAAGTCTCATGTACGAGGGTGCGTTTTTAAGTTCGCGGAATGAGAGGGTTGGAGGGGGGTGATTAGGCTCATTAGAATCGTCACGTGTTCAGTGACTCATAATTAGTATAAATACCAGGTTTCATTGTGATTAGACAATTAGTCTTTGAGTTATCGTCAACCTAGCAACATAATCGGGAGTGAAAAGTGAAACATGGAAAAAATCGAATATCGTGCCGTTATAAAGTTCCTTACCAAGCAAGGAAAATCAGTTGCGACCATAATGAATGAGATGTCATTGGTTTACGGCGACTCTTGTCCAGGAAAAACCATGGTGTACAAGTGGTACAGTTTATTTAAACAAGGAAGGGAATCCCTTGAAGACGACCCGAGGCCGGGCAGGAGCATCGAGGTGACCACGCCAGAACTTATCCAAAAAGTCGAAAAAATTGTACTCGACGATGCTCGACTAAAGAAGAAACAACTCGCAGAAATGGTTGGAGTATCTGATACAACCATTTTTAAAATTCTGCACGATCATCTTGGCATGACAAAGGTCAGTGCAAGATGGGTGCCGAGAATGCTCACGCCGCCGCAAAAACAACAGCGCGTAGAGTGTTCACGTGCATTTTTAGACCTCTGTAATGAAGACAAGGATGGTGTATTGAGTAGAATTGTTACTGGAGACGAAACTTGGGTTCATCATTATGAACCTGAGTCGAAACAAGACTCTATGCAGTGGCATAAAAAGGGCACAGCACCTCCCAAGAAGTTTAAGGTGTCACAGTCAGCTGGGAAACTCATGGCAACGGTCTTTTGGGACTCGGAAGGAATATTATTGATCGATTATAAAGATAAAGGTGTTTCTATAATCGGAGAATACTACGCTTCAATATTAGAGCGACTCAAAGAAGCCATTAAAGAGAAAAGACGGGGAAAATTGACAAAAGGTGTGTTGCTTTTGCACGACAACGCGCCCGTCCACAAGAGCCGCGTTGCGTTGGCTGCCCTGCATAAGGTGGGCTTCGATATTTTGAATCACCCACCCTACAGCCCAGACCTGGCCCCCAGTGATTATTACCTGTTTCCAAAAATGAAAAAAGAGCTGCGGGGTAAAAAATTTACCACCGATGATGAAGTCAAGGAGGCAGTTTCGGCGTATTTTGAAGACAAAGAGAAAACATTTTTTTATGAGGGTATAAACAAATTAATTGAAAGATCTGAAAAATGCATCCGTCTTGCAGGTGAATATATTGAAAAGGAAAAATAATTTGGTTTTTTTATTTCCACCCTTTATCCCCCATTCCGCGAACATAAAAACGCTCCCTCGTAATAGGGGCGAGCCTAGTTACTAAGTGTTAATAAGAATTTATTAACAAAAAAATTAAACAGCAATTTGCACGAATGAACCCCGGATCTCGACGCGCTTGAGACCACTAGACAAATGAGGCAGTCAATCGACTAATGGTTTCGTATAATTTGAAAAAAAAAAAAAATGAATCGAGTACCTAATATAAAGTTGATGATCCTCAAATGATTTGTTGACGGCAGTCTGTATAATATTTGCACTGTTGTACATACTGGAGGATGGTGTTGCCTAGTGTTGTAGAGTAGTGTTGATTGCTCAGTCGTTATAAGTGATGTAGGCGTTGAGATAGTCGCCCGGCGTGTCGTAGGCAGCCAGCTTGTGTGGCGGTGGCGGCAGGATCAGAGGTGTTGACATACCCGCTGCTTCTAACTCCTGGAAATGTATGTAATACTAAAGTGTATGCAGTAATTACGCACTTAGCGCGGTGTTGTAGGATGGGTGACCGTTTTAATACCGGGACACCAATGACTTAGAGCATTTAGGCAGTGGCATACGAACACCTGCGGCAGATATAACAAGCTGTCACAACTCAAAAGCCAGTATCTAACAATAGGGCCAATTTTAATTGATCAAGTATACCAATGATCTTACTGTTGGGACTCGGAAAACCTCAGAGAAAAAGGCACTGAGACATTCACTATGCACATCCAGTACAGATTTGTAGACGTCACGAGTCACAATGCGTGTTAGAATTGCAACTGGAATTGGAAGGAAGGACCCTCCACGATTGAAACATGCGGTAGTAGCGGCACCCTGAGCAGATACCAGGATTCTCATGAGATAGCTTGTGCCAACTCCACAGAAGGTGATTCATGAGTCGAGGCCACGATGCCAAGGCATTTGCTGCTTTTTTGGACATGTTTCGACCCCACCATAGTTATAAAAAAAGGCTAGGCAGTAGGCTAAATGATGTCATGTCCCAAAGTATACCTGTCAAGGCATTGAGGCTGTGTAGTGCATCGTATTGGTACATTAGTTTACCTTGCGTCGCTTCCTGTTCTTCTTGTTCCACGGTGCGTAAGGTATCTTGAGGTGCACTGTCTGTATGTGTAGCTTGACGGCGCTGCTCTGAGTGAAGCGGCGGTTGCAGTGTTGGCATTGGTAACGTTTCTCACCTGTGTGGACCTGCGATAATAATTAACATCTTATTATAGCCACAGATATTTGTGTTTCAACCTTATTTAGAAATAGTGTCAATGAAACAGGTGCTATCCGCCGAGTATGTAAGCTTCAAAATTAATATAGATTATAATGGGCGTACTGTGTGAGAGGGAGGGAAGCCCTCGTCCCTGGACCAGCCTGCCACCTCTAATAACAGCAACCTGGCTATTAATTTGACCTGTACTCTCTTAGAAAAAGCTGGATATGCTCATGTAGTATTTCACTCTCATGCTGTCACTGTCAATATAAGGCTAGAGGCTCTTCTGGTCTCGCCACTAGTCCGGTTAAGCAGTCAAGGCTCTCTGAGCTAAGTGTAAGAGAGAGATGCAAAAAAAAAATGTCTCTATAAGATCGATTGTAGCGACAGAATGTCTTGAGAGCACGTAATAACTTACAACAAGATGTCTGTCTCTGTTGCTGGGCATGTTGAACCGGCGGTCACAGTGCGGACATCCGTACGGCTTCTCATTCGTGTGCGTGCGCATGTGCACGATCAGGTTCGCGTATTGCTTGAATTAAAAAAAGATATTATAAATAACACATTTTTTTTATAATGCTTCCGGGAAATTACGGAACCAGAGACTTCGTTTCGTCCCTAGGGATATCACGAACTCATGGAAGATGTCGAATATTCATTGTAATAAGCGTATAGGATACGAAAACACGTTTATCATTCTGAAGGTGGTATAACTCATAAGGCTAATATAAATTGGGCTGTCGTACCCTGGTGGTGTGTCCGCACACGTCGCACATGTATCGCTTCAGGTATTCGGTGTCCGGATGCTCTGACTCGTAATGTTTGCGTGCCTGGACGTCGTTCGCTAGGAATTTGCCACACTGTAACATAAATATATCGGTAATACACAAAAAATATATATATTTACGTATGTAAGAACATATTGAAGCTACATTAAATCAACCCCATCAACTTGATCTACCTATTCGACCTACAGTGGCGTGCAAAAGTTTCGGGCCATCCTAATTTTCATACACATTGCACAGAAATGCGATGGTGGGAGAAATCTAAACGAGTAATTACAACGTGTATTCACTTATATTTGAAAACTATGAGTTGTATACATCGATTTAATTCTTAAATAATTAATTTTTCAACAATTTTTTATCAATTATTGTGCAAAAGTATGGGGCCATATACTATTACGTATGAAAAAAATAACTTTTTTTTTTAAAATTAACTTTGTATATCTTGGGCTTCTTCACTCGACTCAGTACTTTGTTGCCATGCCCTTAGCAGCGATGACTGCCGCGCACCGACGAGGCATACACGCAATTAATTGCGAGATTCGTTCTTGTGGCAAATTTTCCCACTCCCGTCGCAAATGGTTCCACAATTCTGTCTTGTTGGAGTACTTTTTTGTTCCAACACGGTCCTTTAGTTCTTGCCACAAGTGTTCAATCGGATTTAAATCCGGTGATTGCGATGGCCAGTCAAGACGGCGAACTTTCTGGTTTTGAAGAAAATTTTTCACCAGTCGCGAAGCATGTTTGGGGTCATTATCATGCTGAAAAACCCAACCACGCAGCAAATTTTTCTTTGCAAATGGGAGCATATGGTATTGCAGTATATTCCTGTACATTGTAGCGTCCATATTGCCATGAATTTCTACTAGCGGACCAACACCATGATCAGAAAATGCTCCCCAAACTTTGATGTTCCCGCCACCGTGTTTTATAGTAGGAATTTGGTACCTTACATCATATCTGGTACCTGTTGGACGTCTGACGTACTTCCGACCATCACTTCCGAATAATTGAAATTTCGATTCATCGGAAAAAAGCACTTTCCGCCAATCTGCTGCCGTCCAGCGCTGATATTTTTTCGCAAAGTCCAGCCTATCCTTCTTATTCTTTTTGCTAATTAATGGTTTTCGTACTCCAATACGTCCAATCAGCCCTGCAGCCTTCAGACGTCGAGATACCGTACTCCGACTAACATCAGCTAAATTTTCACTTCGTAATTCCCGTGAAACGTCTGCTGCAGTTTTTCGTGGATCTACGATACACTTTCTTTTTATAATTTTGTCGACCCGATTCGAAGTTTTTCGCGGTCTACCGCTCCGTTTTTTGTCGCACAGTGAGTGTGTTAATTTATATTTGGCAATAATACGATTAACGGTACTTTTACCAATAGATAAAGTATTCGCAATATCACGAGAACTTTTTCTTTGTGAAGAAAGTTTTATCACGATTTCACGAACCTGAACATTCGTGTGTTTCGGCATTGTGGCAGAAATAAGAGTGATTATTTATTGTAAGGAATGTTTTTAAACTAATGAGAAAAAAAAATGTAAGCAAACTGCTCGCACGGGGCCGCGACAAGATAGCGGCCCAATACTTTTGCACACCAACAAAAGTCACTTCACGTAGTACATGAAAAATACGCATGAAAAAATCTAATATATGACGTTATTATCGATATTTTAACTCTCTTGGATATTTCAAAGAATAAACGAGTAGAAAAATAAAATATTTTATCAATAAGGTTAAAAAAATAGGGTGGCCCGAAACTTTTGCACGCCACTGTATAACTCCTAAGGAAGTACTTCGACAGATAATAAAATTTGAAAGTAAAAAAGCAGCAGGCTTCGATCTTCTCACTAAGGAAGTACTTAAACAACTACCGAAGAAAGGCATTGTATTCTTAACGGCACTCTACAACGGTATTCTAAGAACAAAACACTTTCCATTACTATGGAAAGTTTCCCAGATAGTGATGATCCATAAAGAGGGCAAACCAGAGCATTAGATAACCTCATATAGACCCATCAGCTTACTACCTGTAATATCTAAGCTATTCGAAAAACTACTGCTAAATAGAATGGGACCACATCTACTCCAAAGGTCCATCATACCTAACCACCAGTTTGGCTTTCGACCGAAACACGCTACAACATAACAAGTTCACAGGATCTATAATAAATTAAGAAAATCCTTGGAGGATAAAGAATACTGCTCGGCCGCATTCTTAGATATACAACAAGCCTTTGATAAGGTATGGCACCGCGGGTTACTCTGTAAGATCAAAATATCTTTACCCTATACGTACTACGAACTGCTTGAATCTTACCTCTCCGACAGAACTTTTCAAGTCAAGGAAAGAGATACTACCTCCACTTTTCACAAAATAACTGCAGGAGTACCTCAGGGTTCCGTACTAGGACCGGTGTTATACACCATATTCACAGCAGATCTGCCACATACTCAGAATGTTACATCAGCAACCTACGCAGATGACACAGCTGTATTGGCTAGCCACAGGGACCCCGAAACTGCATCTGAAATATTACAGAGGAGTCTAGACGACATAAACAAATGGCTAGGGAAGTGGCGTATAAAAGCAAGCGCTTCCAAATCAATGCAGGTTACCTTTAGCCTGAGGAAAGGTATATGTCCACCTGTTAAACTAGGCGAGGATGAACTTCCGTATAATGACTCTGTTAAGTATTTGGGCATTCACCTTGACCGCAGGCTCACATGGCGGACACATATACAAAAAAAGAGAAACCAACTTAACATCAAATACAAGAATCTATACTGGCTACTTGGAAGAAATTCTGTCCTATCGATAGACAACAAACTGTTGGTGTACAACACTATCTTGAAGCCAATCTGGACCTATGGCATCGAACTATGGGGAACAGCTAGTGTTTCCAACATCAACATGCTCCAAAGACTGCAAAATGTCATTCTTAAAAACATCACAAATGCACCGTGGTTTACAAGGAACTGCGCGGTTCATGAATACCTTAATCAAAACACAGTGCACCAAGAAGCGAAAATCTGGCCAGAACGCTATAGAACACGCCTAGAGAATCATCCAAATCCCTTGGCGAAAGCGCTCATAAAGCCGAATCACAAAAGGCGGCTGAAAAGGCTGGCTGTAATGGACCTCAATAAGTAGGACATGCTGCCATAAATTTAAGAGGGATTTCTCGTTGGAGACCACTCTGCACTGCCAAACCCAACAGCAAATTTGCTCATAGTCCAAGGACTGATCGCAGATGAAGAAGAGAAAAAAATAAATAAAACGTATGTAAGAACATAGTCCCAAAAACAAAAACTAGTGTAGTTTTCTTTTTCTCTGGTACCGAAATCATTCAACTGCTTCATGTACTGTATTATATGTTTTTTGTCCTCTCCGTCCCTCTCAGGATATACTAGCCTGCTTGTATAGCCGAATTTTCAAGTAGGGATGATATTCTAATGCCTTCTGATAGTCGCAGAATTTGTTTTACCTGTATTTTTAAAATATCGAAAAGAAGGTGCGTTTGTCTGAATAAAAAATAGGTACTCACGACTTCGCAGGTGGTGGATGTGGTGACACCGTTGTTGACGATCTCGGAGCAGGCGCCGCGGCGCGGGCGTCCTCGCGGCAGGCGAGCGCTCTCCGCGCGCTGCTTGCGGCTCGGCTTCGTGGAGCTGCCGCCACATACACACATCATCTTACGGCACTCACACTGCGGCGCGGGCGGCCGCGCGGCAGGCGAGCGCTCTCCGCGCGCGGCTTGCGGCTCGGCTTCGTGGAGCTGCCGCCACATGCACACATCATCTTACGGCAATCACACTGCGGCGCGGGAGGCCGCGCGGCAGGCGAGCGCTCTCCGCGCGCGGCTTGCGGCTCGGCTTCGTGGAGCTGCCGCCACATACACACATCATCTTACGACAATCACACTGCGGCGCGGGAGGCCGCGCGGCAGGCGAGCGCTCACCGCGCGCGGCTTGCGGCTCGGCTTCGTGGAGCTGCCGCCACATACACACATCATTTTACGGCACTTACACTGCGGCGCAGACGCCGAAAGTCATCACAGACATCTTCAGCTCGCGGACGATCATCTCGCGAAAATCATTAATCAAGGGTCTGATTATGACTCGTATCATATTACATGCATATTTGACCGTAAAATTTTAAATACCGATTATAATCTATCTCGCGAGATTGTAAACTGTCGAAAGATTTTTAACGCATTATTTTTCGGTAGATTAAAATCTATCGAAGTGAAACCGTCAAATTATCACCTCACCTCGCGCGCTGGTTGGTTGAACACTAATCTAACCTACTAACCTAACTCTACGGACACCGTAGACAGAGAAACCTATAGACTAAGGCACTGTGTACCCGCGACCGAGACATTATATCGATGTGTGCGTTTAATTAAATTAAAAATTAAAAGGGTATTAGATGAAATAGGTTAAATTATTTCCCGGATCTGCAGAGAACTTCCCCAAATACCCGAGATTGTCTGGCGCATCCTGGGCAGTCAGCCTCGATAACATCATTGCCGACAGATTAATCTTTCCACTATATGCGATAGCTCGTGCCCACACGACAAAAGGATCTTTTAAATAAAACGATAATACAGAACCTGAATCGTTTATTTGTTACTTTAAAAAAACAGTTAACACACCAAATCGTAACTTATCTTTTTATAAGCTTCACATGTCTCATACCTGATAATGAAATGCTTTCCGTTACGTATAAAAGGTACAGAAACTTTTGTAATAAACATAAAAAAAAACAGTAAGATAAAAATGTATTCGGACGATCATAGATTACCTATCCAATTTGTGATCGAATTAAGTAATTCGATCACAAATCAGATAGGTAATATATACCAATCACTAATTAACGATATACTTGTAATTAATAAATATATATTTACGGATACCGAAGCATCCCATAATGTATACATTTCATTATTTACATTGTGAATATTTTAATTGAAAAATGGGACATTTCATACTTAAGCTGGCAATACATATGGATACTAATTATAAGTTATGAATAAAGATGGGCGTTTAAACGAAAAGTATATAATGTAACACTAATTTTCAAAATAAGCAATAAACACAATTTAATATAAATGCTTATTAGCTTATTACTACATAACCTAGTTCCTCCTAACACTCACGCACTTTCGATGAATTATTGAAATATCTAAGATTATTTGAGAGAACCATTTGCATAAAATTTTTTAGTACTAAAATGAACTTTCTCCCAAAGATGCTTAATTTTAAAATTGTTTACACGCTTTTTATAGACTGAAAGCAGCATTGAAATGTTAAACTTACTAAATTAAATATCAGTTGATGTACTTTAAAATGTTAAGACGACGGAATTACGTAATTTATTTGAGTTATTAAGCGCTGTTTCGTTATCTGCTTATAGTTATTTTAGTACCGAAATAGACCTTATCCCTATACGTATTAAATTTTAAAATTGTTTATACAATATTATAAGTTGAAAGTGTAAACTTACCAAATTGAATGTCATTTGACGTACTTTATATTTATAGTATTCAGAAGATGTATTATCTTCTGAATACTATACTATGACATAATTTATTCGAGTTCTCGATAGATTATAAACCTGGAACGTTTTTACGTCAGTGAACATAGATTAACTACACAAAGATCGAGCGTAACTGACGTCACGGCAAGTTAAACAAGGAACGTTTATTACGAAACACATATGAAAGAAGGAGATGCAACCTTTATTTTTTGTCCTTATCTGCGTGACCGGTATTTTTAGTCACAAATTGTCAAATTTGACACTTGCGTGGTCAAACAAATATACTAAAGTAAACACGAGATATAAATTTCGTTTAAATTTTAGTTTTCTATATTAAATAAGTTCATATAAAGAAAGTAGCTTGGTGTGTCTCCAGAGTGTGTGTGGTGTGTGCACTATGGAATATTGCACTGTTTTAGGCTGTAAAAACCGTAGCATACGAAAAGATGCCGTGCGTACCATTTCACTCGTAATAATTATATAATTCAATTTATTAGAGTTTCAATAACGTCGGAGATATCATTACAGATATCATGGATAGGAACTGACTACTCGTATATACATGTAGTATATAGGTATAATTTAGTAATCGGTGTAGATATATTTTGTGTTAATATTGTGTGTAAATATAAAACCTTGTAAATATTAATTAAGAACAATGTCTCGAAATTCTAACAACGAAATTTGAAACATTTTTCATGAAATCGAGATACTAAAATAGGTGAATGTAATTGAAATGTAATTGTCATTGAAATTGTTTAAACTGTCAACAACCGTTAAATTTGTTAGTAAGTTTAAGCAAACAATGTATTTTAGTTAGATAAGCAAATAACAGACAATGTTTTTTTTATATGATCACAACGAGAAAATAAATTAAGCATTTAAGCAAACAAGCAATAAATAAAACTGATTTTTGAAAAAATAATTAAACGATAAGTGACCTTGAAAAAACTGGTTACGCGATGAGGGACAAAAAATAGGATAGCTGTGTCTCTGTTTATAACATGTATAACTTAATCTGTGCTCTCTTTCTAATGTGAGCGAGAAAGGAAACGTCATTGGGTCTACTGATTTTCTCTGTCTATGATGGACACAGAACGGCCTACCGCAAGACCGACCAATCAGGGACAGCCGCCGGACAGTTGACAATTTAACGCACAGTTTTACTTCGATAGATTGTAATATATCGAAAAAATATGCGGTAAATTGTAAGCAGTATGTTACGGTTCACAATCTTTCAGCAGTTTACAATCTCGCGAGATAGATTATAATCTAATGGTATTTATAATTTTACGGTGACACATACATTAATTACAATACGTATTAGTTTACGTTAACATAAAAAATAGATTCTTTGAAGTAAATCCCGATCTTCTAGGTGTGTTCGATCCCACCATAGATCTTATCCATTACTCTCCTCCAGGCAAGATCGAGGCCAAGAACGACTTATCAATAACAAAGCTACCGGTGTCTAGGGCTCCAGAGAAAAATCTCCTCCATCTTCTCCAGAAAAAATCCACAATGTAAGCCGTGTGTGTATGAAGCCCTTGATTCAGTCCCCCCAACGAGAGCCTCTCAACGAACACCAAGGCTACTAAATAATCAATTATCATTCATATAAGTTGGGTATGTACTCACATGTTAGTGGTGGCGTGTTTGTATGAGCTGCCGAGATGCGTATTGAAGGCGACTTCGGTTACAAACTGTAGGTCGCAGTCGGGGCAGTACAGCTGGTCAGATTTGTTCACTTCCATATTGTTGCTTAGCTCTATTTCCTGAATAAAAACAATAATAGTTCATCAGCTTACTTAATAATTAATTCAAAGTAGCTGGAGACATCTTTGCTAGTTCGAAAGTGATTGACTGCGAAGAGATGGTGTATAACATAGAGCAAATACAACTTAGTGTGTGCATACATTCTTTTCTTAGAAAATCACACCAGATTGGGAGTAACAACGTAGATATGTCGTGACAGTTTTTTTCAAGTATATCCTTCTTGTTGTGTGAGTTTTATAATACCTCCTTAGTGTGTACGAGTTGTTTATGGCAGTAGAGACCCGTTTCGCTGACGTAGCTGTGTCCGCACAAGTTGCACAGGTACATGGACGGATGCTTTATTCGGATGTGAGTTAGCCGCGTTGAAGCTTTCCTGTAAAATGTAAATGAAGAAAGAATTTCAGTTCAAAGTTTTGACGATCTAAGTCCCCAGATGTTGTCCATCTGTCTTACTTGGATCACACAAAAACAACTTCATGATTGTGTCAGTACTTTAACTGTGATTATTTTTAGTGTCCAGATTAAAGTACTTTTTTTTATGGTCCGCAACTCCACACTCGGAGTTTCTCTTTAATCGTGGATGCGTTTATAGACACAAGTCTCACTCTGTAGGTTATATGTATAAATATTTTTATTCTGTCGGGGTATCGGTTCTTGCGACCCATTGCTCAGAAAACTAGTCGCTGAGAATTTCAAGACAAAAAAACCCAACAATACTTTGCCCGACCCCGGAATTGAGCTCAGGACCTCACGCTTAGCAGTCAGGCTTGCGACGACTAATTCAATTAGGCAGTCTGTAATTAACTATTATAGAATAGAGTAACTTTATCGACAAGTGCAATTAAAAACGATACTTATTTCTTGGATAAATTAATTTAATCATTACAAAAAGTCCATCAACTGATGTCGTTAATTGTACCAAGTACTTACATGAATTCCTTCTTACAGTGCGGACACTGATATGTCACGTTCTTATGCCATCTATAGTGCGACTGAGCTTGACCCCTGAAAACATTATCAAATTAAACATACAATATTATCACAGTTGCCAGAGATGTTGCGGCCTCTGGCACTAGTCGTAATCCTGGAAAAAAGTAAAAATGTTGCTAATCAACTCCGTTATCTTGTAGAGATCATCTATCTTTCTCTTCTATCTATTTACTGTGGTAAAACTCTGAAGTCTGTCTGAACAGATTGTGATTTCACTCAAGAACTGAGCTGAAAAGTGCAGCATATCTTTTGTCTGTTCATATTTTATACACGGACAAAGTAGTGGCCATAGCTAGAGTAGAAAAACGATGCCCCAATAAAAAAAAGTTTACCAACTCTAGGTAAAAATATTTGTTCCATGCGGGAATCGAAGCCACGACATATAGTGCAGCAGTTGAACGCTCAACCACTGCGCCAAGCTTCCGTCACATGTTAGAAATAATTTAATGCTTGATCACCGGATTAAAACATTTCGCGTTGGTGGAACAATAGTAAATGAGCGGGACGACATGAGACTCCCTCCTACTCGCACGTTTTATGAACGTGCGTGCCACGAACGTTGGCGTTTGGTACAGTAGTTAATGTTACCTGTTATAGCACACGTAACTGCAGAGCTGGCAGGAGTACTTGAACAAATGCGTTATGTTCATATGCTTGTACAGCTTCCTGTTGTCCTTGAAGTGAAGCTTGCACATGTCACATTGTAATTCACCCGAGTGTGTCTACAAGTATATAAATTATATAGCATCAGAATTGTACACCTCAAAGCGTTGGCCAAGGTGTTATCTACACCTCGCCGTTACTAAGTGACGTGGTATAGGCCATCTACCAAGCATAACTCTTTTGCTACTGTAATTTTTTAACAGAAAAGTCTAATTTGCCCGACCAGGAGATCGAACGCGGGATCTACCGTTCAGCAGCCGGGCTTGTGACCAAAAGACCCAAGAGGAACTAGAAAACAATAATGGGATAATATATAAAGTGTGTTCTATTAATTCCAGTAATTACCAGGTACATATAGTTTCATCTAGAAATATTTAACTTATCATAGTGTCCTATTTACGCACGCAAGCGTTACAAAATTGTGTTACCATGCATAATGTAAACATAGCCTAATTGGATTCAAATTGGGTAAAGTATATACCACTGTTACATGCATTATTACTTATGGTAATCGTAGCATATGTGGTAGCAGTGAAAATCACTTATACATATAATATTTTTTATTGAATTGCTGCCTTGGGCCTTGCCTGCTTCCTATGTTTCGATTGTTAATTATGTACCACCACCTATTCTAGTTGAAATTTCTGATTTCTAGAAATCACAGAAGCCTAGCATATTCTAAAAAACATTAACAATCTCAGAAACCCTAAAAATCTGTTCAAAAGTAAAGTTCTAGGAATAGACAAGCATAAATACTCACAGGATCATGTTTCTTCATATGTTTATTGTACGTCAGCAGAACTCTAAAGCCTCGGTAGCACAAATGGCACTTATACTTCGCCTCCAGATAGTTCCTGGACTTTTTCCGCTCTTGAACTAATTCATACTGTTCCTCATGTTTGATTGGAGAATATATGAGGAAATCTTCAGGCAATTTCTTCATTTTTCTCACGGGCCTCAATGTGACCACTCCTTTAACCCTTTTGCCACCCCTAGCATTAAGCCAGGTTGGTCTTGATTCGTACCAGTTGGCATCCTTTTTGGGACCTTTTTGTAAGTGAGACCAGATGTAGTGTTGTTTTGCTGAGGTTCTGAAATTTTGAAAATACTACTAGAGGCGTGTGGGAAGATAACTATTATAATATTGTAACTCATGCATACCAATATAATGTGATTTTTTCTTGCAAAGGAAAGAACAACACATGATTAATTAAATAATATTTGTTGAAACAAGTTCAAGGAGATTTATTTGCCCCTTGCTATGGAGAATTATAAAAAGCAAAGAAAAATCTTAAAGTACTGGGGTATTATCTAATACCGCGTTAACAGATTCGCGCTCGCTATTTAACGAAACGTTCGTGCACATTTTTCGATGCGAATGAGTTGTCATACATATGCAGAGCTGCAGACTTTTATGGGGATTAACATAAGATACAACTTCAAATGATTCAAGTGCGCTCGGGAATTAAACTACACAAACAACGGATGATTAGAGCTAGCCGGCTCGCGCTCGGCACGGTCTAGTATAAATCATCCTTAAAGAGTTCGCGTCATAACTCACGGTCTTTGACTCGTGCCTGAAAAGCTGGAACCAACGCATATGTGTGATTAAAGAGACGAATAGCGATTGTACCGTTCATACATTCCGTGTTTGCCATTCGCGCGAATGTGTAAATACAATATAAGAGAGTATTAACTGCATAATTTCATGTAAAATCCAATAAAATGTTTTGCTTTTCAACACTTACCTATCAAAACTGACTTCAGGACATTTTCTACACAAATACTTATACATATGTTTTTCAGTCATATGAGTCTTTAATAAAAACTCTGTTTTATAGTAGTACTGGCAGAGTGCACAGTGGTATGTGCCACTAATATGCTGAAAATAGGAATATGGTTACTAAGATTTACTCTTTAAGTAAAATTAATTTCTCACAAGCAACTATTTGAAATACTCCTCTTTCAAAATATCTTTTTTGTCCATTTTCTTAATAATAATATCTTCTTTAACACAAGACAGAGATTTAAAGTTTAATTCATACTGCACACTATTAAATTCCAAATTAAATCTTAACTATGTTATAATCATATAAGTGTGTATATAAATAATCTCATTGAAACCATAAATATCTACGATCTCACCTTATCATGCATTCGTAAATGTACTTTCAAACGAGCCTCATTATAATAACTCTTACTGCATACCTCACAGCGGTATTTACCCATAGTAAATAATTTATACACTTCAATAGCTGCCTTAGCTTCCTTAATAGATATGGGAATCATTGTTGCATATTCTTCATCCATATTACATCCATCAGCCCCATCTTCCGTATTCTCAGCTTTGCATGACATGTTTGATAATTCATCCATAACCAAACCATGATCGTCATCACTATCAAAGTTATCGTTCTCTACAAATGAGTTCGCTAGCTCTGCAGTGCCTGTTGTTTGGCTTAAATAGCAAGACTCTTCTTTAGGCTGTGGTTCATATTCTATAATTAACTCTTCATGTAATGTTTCCTCTATGTCCGTTTTAATATTTTTTTCACTAAATTCCAAATTGCCAGTATTTAAAGTGGTTAAGCCAATGATAGTGTCATCAGGTATGAGAGTACTGCAATGAGCTATGGGTATAACATCTTTGGGTGAGATACTCCAATTGATGCGGTTATGTTTTTTCCACTGGAACTTCACTTCTTCATAGTGTGTTTTATCTAAACTCATGTATGATAGGGGCGGCATAATGCCAAAAAGATTGCGGTTGAAATCTTCGAGATTTGATTTATTAATCTGTGAAGAATGAAATTGTTTTTTATAGATACTAATTAACGAACGAGGCATATAGAGTTTACGGAATGAAAAAAATGTTACCTCTTTGTTTCTACTTAATATTTCTTTCAAAGCAAAATGAGATCGGTGGCATCTATCGCGAAATTTTTTGAAGCTTTTCACAATTGCAGAACAGTTGTAACATAAATAATCTGGCATACCATCCCCACAACACGTCTGTAAATTATTAAAGGAGTATCACATTATTAGAACTGGAAGAATCAAATTAAAAAACGTTAATATTTTAGACTCTTGTCTTGGCGGAAATAAACAATACATACCTGAATACCAGAAACCAACTTGAATTCCTGCCGTAATTGACCACTGCTAAAGCTAATTAATTTAATATCAGTGCTCAAACACACCGCACACGCTTTTAAATCAAACATTTTGTGTATATTTATTTCATTTTCTCATCTAAATAATTGAAATGATTTTAAAAATAATCACGGAACCTCCGAACATTTTGACGAAATGAGAAGTTGACATTGACATTTTGCCTTTTGACAACAATGACATGACAACCAAACCGAGACTATACCAGCCATAGACCTTAGAACTTAGAACCGAGCATAGCTTGGTTATTGTTCTGAGCTCGTTCTGAGCCATAGACGTACTACCTATAGACAGAGCGTAAATGACGTCACGGCATGTTAAACAAGGAACGTTTATTACGAAACACATATGAAAGAAGGAGATGAAACCTTTATTTTTTGTCCTTATCTGCGTGTCCGGTATTTTTTGCCACAGATTGTCAAATTTAACACTTGCGTGGTCAAACAAATATGCTAAAGTTAACACGAGATATAAATTTCGCTTAAATTTTATTTTCTTTATTAAATAAGTTCATATAAAGTAGCAAGCGTGTCTCCAGAGTGTGTGTGGTGTGTACACTATGGGATATTGCAGTGTTTTAGGTTGCAAAAACCGTAGCACACGAAAAAATCGTATATCGTGAAGAAGAGTCTATCATTTCACTCGTAAGTATACTGATTTTAATTTATTAGAGTTTCAATAACGTCGGAGATATCATTACAGATATCATGGGTACTCGTCGTTGAATATACTGTGAAATTAATGTGTTATTTTGCATATTGTTTGTAACATAACTTAACACCTGAAACATTAGTGTTGCTAGTGTATCTTTTATTTACCTCACCTCTGTTTCGTTACGCGACTAATAGTATATGATTATAATATATGACGAGTTAATTATTGTTGTCGAGTTTCGGTTGAATTGCTAAACATTAATCACATAATTATATCACCCAAATTGTTTTCATTCATTCGTTGGTTACTTAGATAATTGTTAAGTTTTTATTCTTTGTGGTTATTTTTGAAGAATTATTTCGTTTAAGATTACTGGTAAATAATCTGTAGTTAAGATGTTATTTAAAAAATTGGAGTGGTAGTATGGCTATTGAACGTTTGAATGTAAATGGAGTTATGACGCCCCACACCATCGTTCCTATCATTGGTCACGAACTTGCCTGTATAGGGCAATATCTTTTGTGTTATATGACTCTCAAGTCATGGCTTGACAGATGCGGGATGAAACAGTTGTTCACATGGTAATATTTTACATGCGTTTTTTTTAATATAAAGTTTGAGGTTCCTTAGCCTTACCTACCTTTTGATATATTATTTCTTTGGATACAATGTGTTTACATGATCATCGGTAAATAGTTTTAAGTCCATAATATATTTCAGTAAAAGTTCCATAATATCTGTCAGTTCCATATTACAAATGAAATTAATCTTAAACAATGTTTAAATTTATACACATTTATCTGACAATAAAAGAAAATTTATTTAATATAATGTTATTCATAATAAATACATTCTCATTATTATATAAAACTATCAGGTTAAAAATAAATTTACGTTCAAAATAAGGGACATTGATTTTCTTGGCAACACCTATTGTCCGAGCGAGAGAGACTATAGTGGCCACGGTGACTACTTATCTATAGGTAGTTAATCTATGAAACCAGCTTATTTTTAGTTCATTCGTCGCTTTTTAGGATAAGCAACTGAAGCTGAGCTCATACAGCCATTAAACCACATACTACAGTGATAATATTTTTGTAGATTCTTCTGTAGACCTACAATCTACTAATTTTCCTTAAATAACACAGATCAAAGCTTGATCAAAGCAATCTACAATCGCTATATAATAAAAAAATCTATGATGGAAACGTCAGTAAAAAAAGGTATTGCATAAAATCTCAAAATAAAAGTTGCTAATAGCTGATGTTTATCTATATAAGTTTCGTAGAAAAGCACATCTAAGGGCAAGTACGCACTATGCGGTTAGCCGCATTGCGGCTGTTCGTGCAGCAGACCGCAATAAAAAATATGTACGAATAAAATCGGGTACTTCCTCGTGGTACACCCGTTCGTTCACCTGGGTGTACCACGACGAATTTCTTTATTCCTCGTGGTACAACTGTAGTAGAATTGGAAAATTTGGCGTACGATATTGATACAAAATAAATTGTATGTAGTAAGTGATGTATGTGATGATTTATGCATTTTGGTAACTACTTGTATGGCGTTTTTCGCTTAAATTATGCAATCAATATTATTACTGAGTCCATACTGAAAGTTTTTTTTTTCGTTTCTTGGGCTAATTTTGAGGGTTACCAGGCACAATCAAAAATGTACTGATTGCTTGGTAAGATTTTTCTGAAGAGCAGCCCTAAGCAGAATACAAAATAAATACGAGGAAGTTCCAAAAAAATCGTTTCTATTGTGTGACGCGACTGCCGCACAACCGCTCCTGTCGCTCGCAGTCAGTGTTACCAACCCTATCGCACAGTAAAACTGCATACGACCGTAAAAAAAATATAGAAAACTGTGAATGTAAGATCCGCAGTTTTTGTTTATTTCGTTTCTTAAGTAAAGCCCGGCGCACATTGGCGGCACGGCATGGCAAGGTATTTTTAGGTGACGAATAAAAATATAACTTAATTATATGGAAATAAAGTTGAAATTTTAATGGTAACGGTCGCAAGTACAAAAACAATACCGCGTAAAAAGGGGTTTGTTCCAAGTTGCCATAGCATTGCGATGCCATTTGCGGTTGCCCGCCATTGACGGCGTATGCGTAGTGTCTCAGAACAATAAATTGTTCTGAGTGTAGTGTACACTGTGTACAGCATGCTACGGCAACTTAGAACAAACCCCTTTTTAAATCAAAATAGCGCTATCTAGCCGTCAGATATTCAAAATAAAATCGTAAAAATATTAAGTGTTGCAATACTAATATATATATTCTTTCTATGCTGGAAATTTACGCAAAAAGAAATTATACCAATAAATTTTTAAACCATTGAATCTAAAATAGCTACATCAGAAATTAAAAGAATTTATTAATTATAACTTATGAATATGCTCAGTTGCATCAAAATAAAGAATTCGTTGATTAATTCCGATACCTTTTCAAAGTATGATAAGATTATAATTTCGTAATGGCATTTGTGTCTTCATTGCGCCTGCCCCACCCATATATTACGTCCATGACCTACCCTTGTGTGTACAGTTTCAGTTTCGGGTAAGTACTAGATACGGAGGTCATAGTACCTACTGCATGACGATTACGGTAATGGGTGTACAATGTTGTCCTTCTGAAAACCTTTCATGGTAGCAGTTTAGCAGCTGACGGCGAATTAAATAAAACCATATTCAATTATATATATTTTTTATTTCTCCACATTAGGTATGTACTATTTGTAGCATTCAATACTGTAGGTACGACCTTTTTAAAAAATGATAGTATTAAATAGTGATTTTTAGTCACCGAAGCAATCACGGGCAATTAAAACTTTTGGAATGGAATATAGGTAATAATTTCTTATTATTATTGCCAAAAACTCTCTTACATACATTTGACTAATAAACAATGAACAACAACTAAGTAACTAATTATCTAAACTACAGTCATCTCCTTTATGCCGGACATAAATGAGAAAAGTTAAATTTGTTAAATTGCGTGCGAAAAACGTTATGACACGTCTGTGGCCTATCGTTATTTCGAATACTTTAATAATATCTACCTATCTAATTTATTACTGTGTGCATCATAATAATCGTGTTATTTCATAAGATGCTGCACTTTTCGAATGGTTCGTTAGAGTGAAGAACCTAACCGGAGCGAATCGAGTAGCTGGAGAATTTGTAAGTGGCGCTGGCCACCCCCTACCGTGGGTCACCCGTTTTGCTTACTCGGCTTGCGTCTTAGTTGCGGTCATAGTTCTTTTACCGAACCTAATGAGATAATTAGGTATGTTAATACCAAAGAATTATGCAGATTTTCAGGTCATTTAATTTCCGCACCTTAACGTTTTAGGCACATAAACGATAACAAACATGTTTTAAACCACGTAGCTCCATTTATGTCCGGATTTTTACAAAAATATATTTTACTATCAAAACCAACATTTTCACTCAAAAATATTTACATAATCAAAGGAAACTTACAAAAAATGTCTCATGATAATATTTATAAAAAGTATTTATCACATAATTTTTATAGCAGTTATTGAACAAGCCTGCTGATGTCCTAGCCTTTTCCCGTCAAAGTTGGGGTTGGCTCCCTGTTGAATCGCAGTGTGATGTGACTTTTCATGTGGAGAGTGTTCTGTTATAGCGTATAAAAATAACTGAACGGAACTTGAATGGAATTTATATCTCATGAGGTGAGGATCTCATGAGGTGAGGATCTCATGAGGTGAGGATCTCATGAGGTGAGGATCTCATGAGGTATAAATTCCATCCAAGTTCCGATCAGTTACTTTTAGTACCGAGACCGAGATCCCCCGGTGAATATAAAATATATATCAATTCAAGAATAGCTGATACTATTTTTGACGATATAATTAAAAAAATGTAAAGCAAGTTCATAAAAAACTCATAGAAATGTAAAAAAAAAATACAAATAAGCGTCTCTCAAAAACATAAAAATTTCCTAAAAAAAAAAAGGTAGCTTACATAAACAAGTAGGTACCTAGCTCTATAGACCAAGGAATATAGATCTGTGATAACGAGAAACTATCACGTGGATAAAAAATTTTTGCCGCAAAACAATTAAAAACGTATTTATTATGCACCTATTGACGCAGTACGGAATCGAGCGATTTTTAGAACATTATAGAATGTTCTCTGCTCTTCCGTGGGAAAGGGCGGGCGTGACAATACATCGATTTTCTTAGAGAATTGGCAAAAGCAATTAAAGAAAAACGGCCCTGACGTGAAACGTGCAACTGTCCACCTTCTCCTCGATAACGCGAAACCGCATGTAGCAAAGGCAACTCAAAAAATAATCTCCGAACTTCAGTGGAACACCGTCCCTCATCCACCGTACTCACCAGATATCTCGCCATCTGACTACCATTTGTTCAAACATTTAAAGTCACATTAAAACTTTTAAGAACTTCGACGATCTCACGAAAGATATGTCCGAATTCTTCAAGTCCCAGCCGCCGCAGTTTTGGGCTGAAGGAATTAACGACTTGCTTGTTAGATGGTCGAGTGTTATAGAATCCGGAGGTGAATATATTGTAGATTAAAATTGTATTATATTAAATATATGAATAAATAAATACTATTGAAATTATTGCGACAAAACTTTTTTATCAACCTGATACGTCGTCTCTGAAAAAGAGACATTTTCTAAATAATCTACCATCCTCTAAAACAAAAGAGGAAACGGAAGCCTTACTTTTACGTCGCCACAGACCATAATAATATGATCCGTTACACATTAATTACTAAAATTGGATTTACAACAGAATATAAGACAAACGGAGAGTTAACAACCATTTTTCTCCTACTTAGAATAAAATTCGTGTCCCGTATGGTTTTATTGCACGTTATCACTCCATTTATCATGCGAAGTCTTGAATGATGGAAAGGGCGTCCGTACAGCTTTACAGGTTAGATTCGCGCTATCGACGGTAGTTTATAAACCCTTGTTGAAGTAAACTGTAGTCGCCTTGGGAGATTTCTTAAGCGCGAGTTCCTGTATATAAATAGTCGATTTATAAGTTGGTAACGTACGTTTCATCGATGGTATTTTTGTTAGTTATGGGAAGAGTCGTATTTTTTAAGACAAAATTATTGTTGGCTTGAATTGACTCGACCTGAGGCCTTAGTGTAAGTTTCTTTCTTCCATATAAAATCCTACTTTATCATGAATCTTCCTTCAAATACACATTAGTAATAAATATCTTAGTTATTTTTAGATGATTCCACAACCAAAATAATTTATGACCGCATATATCATATATCATACAACCTAAACCCTTACATAATAACTTGTAAAGCTAATTTTTATCATATCCTTATGGGAAAAATATTTTTCATAGAGAAAAATATTCTGTGTCCATAAAAACCTTTACATAAATATATATGTGGAATTTACATATATGTGGAAAAAACCTAGAAAAAAAAATAGTCGCATATATAAAAATAAAAAAAATTGAAACTGACGGAATTTCAAGCGATGAGTCATATGATGACAGATATGGATTAGATGAGGAATCGGGTTCGAATGAATCAATTTTGATTCGTAATCAGCGACCCGAATACCCCTCGCTACGAAGTTTTAGAAAAATTAATTGGTTTTTAGAATTCGACATCCACCATATTGGATCCGCCATTTTGAATTTTGAAAATCCAACGGATTCGTAATCAGTGGCCCCAAAAACCTTCGGTTACTAATTTTCATGAAAATTGATGCAGATGAAAAATGCATGACTGAAAGGGTTAAAGGGTAGCTCGAGTGACTTGATTTAACTAACTCGACTCGCCCATTGCCAGTATCTGTACACACAGGGTTGGTCAATGACGGTATTAGATAGTAGAACGTTATAATAATATTTTTACCTGTAAGTTTGGTTCTATATACTTTAAGTTCAGGTGAGTTCGCTGTTCAAACAACGCGCAGCACAATGGTGTAGCGAAGGTCAAACAAAAGGCCACTAGTAGCAATTGGAACGGGCCCACGGCGTAAGGGTATTGGCAGAATAAGCCCTTGTTCACCGCAAAATTCGTTATCGTTGGAGTCATAGCTGAAATATAACAAAATAATCAAAAACAGTCATCCAGCTTTTTTGGATTGGACTCGATTGCTTATTGGGTAAACTCACCACGGACCACCGTCAGTGGCACAGGAACCTAATGGCAAGCAAATGGCAGCCAATTAGATTTCTCCTGTGTCGTGGATACATTGTACAAACACACATCTAACTTGGCACTCACCTCCATTCCTAAACAACTATCATACACCACATTTCACTCTATCAGTCACTAAGTACAAATAAATCACTGTTATTATCATTTATTCTCAAAATATTCTTTAAGCGAGTAAAAACATTTATCAATTAACCATCCACGTAATGCATGTTTAAAACGATTCATTGGTAAGTCCTTTATATGTGACGGCAGTTTATTGAAAATTCTTATACACATTGGGTAACAGTTTCTTCGATATGACTCAGTTCTCATTTTTGGAATTTTTAACTTATTTGGAAACCCATCCCCAAGTGTTTTGAACATATTTAAGTGGGATTTCGTAAATTTACACACTATATATACCAGTTATTGTTATTAGTTTCAGCTTCCTAAATAAAGGTTTAGATTATGTTGGCGGGTAAGGTGGTAAGGTTTAATAAATTCAAGGAAGGAAGGGCAAGGATCTCTTCTTAGCGTGAGAAGTATTAGGCCTTAGTCCACCACACTGGCCTGATCAGGAGCGGTCGCAGCTAGACTTTATCAACAGTAAAGGTCATATCAACAGTAAAGCTACTTGGTCGTATTAAACTTGAGGAATTAGAATTTAATAATTTCATTTTTTTTCAAACGTTTCCCCACACTAGGTTTTCCCCTGTGTCGTGGGTACAATTTACAAACATACATGTCACATGCACACACAACCAGACCCGAAACTACTATCTGTAGATCATACATATATTTGTTCCGTGCGGGAATCGAACCCTCGACACAGCGCAGAAAGCTAATCACTTAGCCACTGCGCCATTGCATATACATTTTAGTTAGATTTTTGCAGCAGAACTTAATAGTTTATTTAAAATTTTCGTAAAATGTCTATTTTTAGGAGGTTTGTCAATTTGAGGGGAACTATTAGGGGGGGGGGGGGGGGGGGGGGGTCATGATCTCTCGACTTCCTACGACTGCAACTTTATCGAGAATTGTAAATTGTGAGCATCAAGACGGTGGGGTTAGCTTAGAAAATATCATGCTATACGCAATTGATGCCTCATATGATAAAATCACAATAATGTGATCCGTGTTTCAAGAAAATGTTTTTAATAAATTGGTGCAATAAAAAAAACAAAATTTCAACACTATGCACATTTTATTGTATAAATCATCGAAGTTACTACTTAATTGTAACATTCAATGATTATGTGTCGACTAATCACATTTTACACAAACAACAGCTTAAAGTTAAGTCACAGATGGAATTATTGTCAACATAGTAAATATTTATTCATCTATGGAATGTTATTGCACAATATTATATCAATAATTCTAACAAATACCCCTCGATAGTAGTCAGATCGAAAAGGCTCATAACGAAAAAAAAATACACGTCATGTAGGTCTCGTTTAAACCGGACACACGTGAGTGACAAGTTAAGTACTTATGATACAAAAACAAAAGTTTGTGCAATAACACAATGTTGTGTGTACTTACTTACATATACATAACACAACACAATCTTGCATCTCTGATATAGAGCTTTAATAAAAAATAAATTCTCTGGATTCATGTGTGCCCGACCTTTTACAGACATTTTATTATCATCAAAAACAATAGGAGAAATGTACAAAAATAAAATGTAATAAAATAAAACTCTCAAAACTTAATTGATTTAAATTGATTCACCATGTCGTATTACTTCTTATTGCCTGCCAGCTTAATATTATTTTTAAGAGTGAGGATAGTTAAATTTAAAACCTATAAAATAGCTGCATGGAACAAAAATGCAATTAAGTCCATAATAGGATCCCAGTACACATATAAAATGAATTGATCACACTGACAATATCTGGCATTACTCTACTAGATGATAACTACTAATAATAATGATCTCTTACAAAATATTTTTAACAAATTACCTACTTAGTGAATAAAAAAGCAAAGTATCGTTTTCATTTCAAATACGTAGACCAGAAACATTTATACATATATATGTTAATATATATATATATATATATATACATGTATAGATCTGAAATCCAGCTACGTCTTCTCTGTAAGCGCTACTTTCTTCACTTTAAGCAAAAATTCCCAACAAAATATTTCTTTCTAAAATAAAAGCCCTCTAAAAAATAAAGAAACTAGAAGCTGTAAACTTTTCCATCGCCATAGATAAGTAATTGATTAAGGTTTGGACAGATAGATGTTTTTATACGGGCAATTTTACATCACCGTTAACAACAACAACATTGCTTACCATTAGTTGAAAAAGCTCAAAGGAGAATACAAGGCCAAATTAAAGTTGATGGCAGCATTTACGCACTTACAAACCATTTAACTAACAATAGATATAGTGGCGCCATTAGTTTTACACTATGGTATGTTTCTCCGTAATACACTGTGATAACAGATGACCATTGGGCGATAATTTACAAAAAAATGTCCCATCTAACCTTTACTTACTTATTTATGGGAGAAAAAACTAAGTTATTTCTTTGGAATTACTAACGGAATAGATAACCGACAGAATATCGACACACGTTTTCTTTTCCTAAGAATCAAATTCAGATACAATGTCCCAGGGAAAAAGGTCACGTCTGTCATTGAACGTCACTGCGACAGGTCCTATTAGCAACGACTACTTACTTGGCCGCAACGTTGTCACTCCATTTGCTTCCTACTCCGTTTGTTGGAATGCTGATCAACGCTAGGTCTTGACCGATGAGCAGTGTTGAATACGCATTATCGACTACGACAACGGTAGCTTACAAACCCTTGTTGAAATAGACTTTAGTAGACTTGGGATCTAGCTGAAGCGTAGTTTCCTGTAAAAATATTGTAAACTCAATTTAAAAAGATTTTATGATCATCGGGTAGGTTCCTCGGCCAGCAAAGTTCAATTCTTACGTGAACAAAAATATTAAATTTGTTACCTTGAGTTCAGGCTCTAAACTGTCGATGCTCAGGCTGGCTTGCTGTTCAAAGAGCGCGCAACACAATGGGGTACTGAAGGTTACACACAGGCCCACCAGGGTCAGTTGGAACGGGATCACGGCGAGCGGGTATTTTCTGAACATACCACGTTTGTTCGCGTAGTTTGTTATCAATGGAGTTAAGGCTGAAATATAACAAGACATGGTCACATATGGTCGGGCCAGGTTTACGTTACTCACAAATCCACTAGTCTTAATAGGAGCCAACAGTGTGGGTTGATACTGCTACTTTTTAATACACATAATAGGCAGCTGAACGTGGCTATGGGAGTTACTGAGGATGGCTATATAATCTGAAGCTGCAATTTTAAAGAGATAAATGTCAGTGGCATCACTGCCACCTAATTAAAATTTTCCGAACGCACTCAAAATAAATTTTGAAATATTTCATGAAACCGTGCAGCGTTCGTTGTTGCAATATCAAATAGTGGTGATCAAATTGCCATCCTGTAGATTTAACACGAATATTAATACAAGTCTAATTCTTCCTTTCTACATATTCTAATCATAATAAGGGTCCAGGGACCCAAAACTATGGATACGACATATAAACTACGCATGTTTTATTGTACCTACTTTACGTTGCATAATTTTATAACATTTAAAAGTAATACAAAAAATGATGGTTACATGAAAATCTATTCGTAAAAAAAAAGCGACGTAGCTCTTGAGGTTCTTCGAACATACCTTCAACTACTGGCTTCTCAAACAATTTTTCGACCACGCTGAAAATCTGTTGCGTAGCAGTATGTCTGAGTGTTAAATCAGATTTGAGCACATTACGTTAACGTCGATTTAAACATTGGTGACTTTTACGGTATTGGACTTTCTTTCTCATGTTTTGATGCAGAAGTAAAATGATTATGATGAGTATTTATACATCAAACATTTAAAAATGTATGAAATCGTTGAAGTTTTATAAAACACAATAAAACTTTCACTAGGAATAATCTTTGCAATAGACTTTGTAAAGGACCGGTTAATAACCGATGTAAATATCCTGTGATTTTTCAAAACCACTTGATTGTGTTTATCATCGGACGCTTTTAAGTAATAGCGTGCAGAATTAAGGTAGTTCATGTAATGAGTTCATAAGAAAAATCTGTATACTCAATAACATTCAATAAATTGATTTCAATTTTTCAAAATCTAACGGGCAGTAATCAGTTGCATTAGGATTACCTCAAGGTTCAATTCTTGGCCCTTTGTTTTCATGGTTAAACACGTGTAACTATACTACACTTTTTTATGTCTAATATCATATCTAATAACATAGGTATAAAACAATTATTTTTAATCTCATTAAGAAAAAGTAATCATTTGACTGTAGATTATGTATGAAACGGTAAATAATATTATTGTACCTGAATAACACCTCCAGAGATCATTTTACAGATTTATAGGAAATAGATACATCATTTTCAAGACATTCTAGAGCATTCAGCTCCAGGCTATTCCAGTTAGAACTATCGAATATCTGTTATTCCAGATTTAATTATATAGCCATAATACAAAAGGTTAGCAACACATTGACGATGCCGCTGGTGTTATTGTATTGTATAAAAAGTTACCTACTGGACGGCGGCATACGCCGAATGTTGGGTTGCAAAAAGAAAAGCAAGTTTAGGAGAAAGAATGGTAATTCGTCGTGCACCCTGCAACCATTTTAAAGGAAAAGGCACTAATAAAAAGCCGGCTGTGTAAGTATGTTGTGTAGGTACTAGGTACGTACTCATCGATGGTACTGCCATGCCCACTCGAGATATGCACACGAGGAAGATGCCCAGGCGCGCTGCAATTTTGGAGTCGCCCACCCGCTGCCCGTCATTGGTGAAAACTGGTGTGCCGTTAATCAGCTCACTAGAATATATGAAAGTTAGGTATCACAACACTGACAATGGGTGACCAATTTGAAAATTTAAAACTGCTGGTAGCCTTTTAAAATGATGTTCCGCCTTGTTTTAGATCAGGCTTTCTCTCTGCGTCTTCCAAATTTGGTTTGCAGCCACCCCATGACGGGAGATCCAATGTGTAAAAAAAATCTTAGATATATAAAGTATACTTGCTTGCTTCTCATCATGGGGATATTGATGAAGTTAGCTCCGCAGACGGCCGCGAACGGCACCAGCCGCGCGTACAGAGGGTTCATGTGCTACAAATAAGGTATAAAAATTATAGAACAGGCCACAGAATAATTAACAGTACTACGTCAGGGCAGTTGGGCATCAGTCTTTGTATCTCTAAGTCAGTAATCATGCCCTTGAGAATTAGTTATTAGGTGTTGTACTCGATTAAGGTAAGGCCACTTCATGTGTTACCGTCGTAATCGTGTAACAAGCGAAATGGGGTTCATCATTACGTATATTCAGACGTTGGGCAGAAGTGTTATCGTGCGCTTATGAAGAGGATTCTGGGCCACCATTCTGCCCAGTTGGAAAAGTCCATAAGGGTGCCCTTATCTCAGGGGACTCGAGCCTCCATAAGTGATGAAGAATAATAAGATCGTCAGGCATACCCTAGGCAGTCAGCCTCGACACCACCATTGCTGACTGGATAATCTTTTCACTACGGCATGAGCGACCTCCATGTGATAGGTTGTGTCGACGCGACTCGATAGAAGATTGGGACTCTTTTTAATTAATGTTCTCCTAGACATGCATATGTTGGCTATATATAGAATATAGGGTGTGTCTGATGTAATACACGTAAGATATAACAGACGTAACATGTTTATTCTCTCATTATATTGCAATCGATAAGTGAACTTTCATGGCTCATTATCTAGATGTAAATCTGTGTAACACGACTTGTTTGTGATAGGTCATACGACGCGCACTATATTAAATAATTTATCTGTCTGTTTTCTGCCTAAGTAAACATCTGATCTCATTTCTTGACACACCTCCTTCTCCGCCGTGACGTACTTTTACGCAAATATGTATACTTGGAAATTTTGACGTTACCGAAATAGCTGATAACGAGTAATTGAAGTCATTTAATTATGATAAGTATTCTCACCTTAACTTTACTGTTGAGGAACAAGGCAGTACTTAAGGCACCTCCGCACGCAGCACAGTAAGATGCCAGTAAGTGTCTAAAAATAATAAAAGATGTTATAAATATCTTATATTTATTTATATTAAGGCATACCAGCAACTTATTCACAATTAGTGTACAGACAGGTCATGTACATTATTTAATCTTATGCAACAATTCACTTACAGGCATGCACACCATTGACAGTAGGACTCGTAGCTTTTTAGTTAATTATTTAAAGATATTATCAATCATAAATTTATAAATTTTACACTCTTTATTATAGAGGGGGTGGACCGACCTTTGTTAAAACGACACTTTCTAACCGCATAAGTCCTAATCGTTCTAGCTGATCTTACTAGACTTCGACGTCTAAGCCGATCTGTTGCAGCAGTTTAGGGGTGGATGTTACACTGTTTACAATTTTTCGTTTACAGTAGGTATTCTTCTTTGTTTTAGACTAGGGAGATTGAAATATTTTAATCATTGTAATTAGCTGGCCCTAAAGGGACAGCTGCGGAATATTTTTTGGATTCGTTCTATTCGGTTTCGGTTGTATTATACATTGGGTTCCAGACCTTCTATGATGATGCGTATTCTAATACGCTTCGCACTAGAGTGGTATATAGTATTTTTAGGGCGTATATATTTCTAAAGTCTTTACAGTTTTTTAACGAATCCCGCCATTTTTGCTGCTTTATTCACAATACTGTCCATGTGAGCTAAATGACAGATCGCTGCTAAGCAGTACCCCCAGACCCCGGATCAACCCGACTTTTTGTTATAGTTGGTATTGTGTTCTTTTTACGCGTGAATGAGACGTGTTGACATTTTTTTGCGTTTAACATCATCTCGTTGGCATCACACCAATGTAGCACCGAGTTCAGATCACGTTGCAGAAGTACGGCATCTTCAGGTGTAGCGATTGTCCGATATCTTAAGGTCATCCGCAAACAGCAAACATTGACTATAAAATTAATGCAGTCTATTATATCGTTTACGAAGATGACAAACAATATTGGGCTAGTGTGCGAACTCCAGAAGATGTGATGTATTCCTCGGAATGATAGCTATATTTGTTTCTACTACTACTTTTTGTTTCCGTTTGTTCAGGTGTGATCCGATCCACTCCAAGAGACACCCATGCACACCATGTTGTTGTAGTTTTGCCAATAATATTATGTGATTAACTTTGTCAAATGCACTGCTAAAGTAGAGTAAAGGGCATGTATCTTGAATTATTAGTTCATAGTATTTTTTTTTTTTTAAGTTTGCCCCACACTCATATATATCAATATCAATATCGTGGATGCGTTTACAGACTCAAATCTGGAACACCTATCTGTAGATCATAAAAATATTTGTTACGTGTGGGAATCGAACCCGCGACATGTACCGCAGCAGTCGATCTCTCAACCACTGCGCTAACCATGCCGTAAATATCATGAAGATCACTGCCGAACGGCATGATCATGGTAGCTCTAACTCGAGGCTCTTTCTTTTTGAAAATCATTGACTGAATATTTGTAATCCATTACTACCGGCATTACGCGGTAGACCCACAGGAACAGCCTTCGGAGGGTTGATGGATGACAGGAGTAAGGTACGCGTAGGTACTTACTTCGTAGTGATTTGTGCATCCCCAGAACGATTAGTGTAGTTAACAACAGCGTTAAACGTTTGATTGATCCACTGCCAGAAAATGATCGCCGGATTCGTCTTGTAGAATGTTATCATGCCTGTGAAAGTAAACAAATTTATTTGTAACATAAAATAAATACTTGCACTACTTACGTAAATTAACAGACAGGGGCCCTAGTGTAAGTTACTTTCGACAAACTCGATTTAACGCATCGAACGCGTTCGGCGCTCCAATTGGTGGAGAACACGAAACGGACCAATCGGAAAGCCGAACGCGTACGATGCGTTAAATCAAGTTTGTCGAAAGAAACTTACACTAGGGCCTCTGATGAAGATAAAGTTCATGTAAACTTCATAATCATTGAGTTGCGAGACTTTTGATGTACCTAATAATAATAATTCGGCTCGTTATTGTCCCACTGCTGGAAAAGGGCCTCTTTTCAGAAGAGAACTTAAGAAGGGCCATGCTGGCATGGGTTGGCAGTTTAGACACACCATACAGAACTTTATGGAGCCTTATCAGGTGTGCAGGTTTCGTCTATATGTTTTCTAGACTCTGGTCCTCACGTGATTTAGAAAATTTAGATCAATTTTGCGTAAAGTAGGGCTAGGTACTCACATCCAGTGATCAAGGTATTCATGGGCACCTGAGCAGACATACGGCCGATTCGGACCATCTTTTCGCCGGTGTCAGGGTGGAAAGCGCTGTCGTACAAATATTTGGAACTCCATAGCTTTTCCTCATTGTAACCGTGTGGCATTTTCTTTGTTTTTCTGATTATAAAATTATAATACATAATTAAACCATTACGCCGATTGATATAGGATCTGACGAAGAACCGCGCTTGCGATCACTAGACAACATTTCTTAACATTTCAGTAAGATAGAAAAATCAGAAGTGAATCAACAACCGCATAATAAGATGTATGAAATCAATATAAAATTATAAGTAGTAGCAACGACGCGATGGTGAAACTTAATTAACTCTTATCTGTTTACATCGTCGTTCACTGTGTGAGTATTGAAGTGTCAGTGTGACCGTTGTTTTGAAAACAATGTTGAAACATAGGCACATATGTTTTTTTTTGCAAATATCTTTTACAGTCATAATTTATAAAAAAAATGCTTATAAATATAACAGCTGTTTTGTTTGTAGATACAAATATTGATATACTGTTTGTGGCGACAATAATGTAATGAAAAGTCGATATTATAACCTACTAGCGACCCGCCCGGCTCGGTAGCAGAGTACGCCTATAGGCCTAAATTTTATTTTACTAGTATGATTATAATTTAATAAGGATATATTTTAATAAGGATATGGCTAAGGCTCACAAAACAAAAAAAATGGTACATACCATTCAAAAAAAGAAACATTCGGGCAAAAGTTTAGTTAGTATTCGTTTTTTTGTATAGACCTATCTTACATTCATAATACTAGGTTATTTAGACAGCTTTTAACATTGAATTACATTTAATAAATATATTTATGTAAAGGTATTGAAAAAGATTTCATAGAAAAAATAAATGTCTTCTAATTTAATATGCTCCACTTATGTCATATTTATAGCAATGTTTTATTAAATTTTCAGTAGGTGGAGATGTAAAGCAACTATTCGAAAAACATATGTAATGGAATAGTTAAAATTTATTAAAAATAAAAATTGTTTAAAAAAAATCCTCCGTTTCTGTTCACGTGAAATTGAAATTGAAATTTGACTTCAAACATTTAACAACACTTGAAATGCTTTTTTACAGTCAGTTTCTTACGTCAACATTCCGTCACCCATCTTAGTTTGCCTAGGAGAAGCGTTACCTGGTGTGTATTACTATTTTGTCCTTAGATTTTTGAAGTTTTCGGACTGACTTTATTTTAAGTTTTGGATGTGGAAATAGAAACTATTGTGTTCCAACTGTGGCTTTTCTATCTAATTACAATAATGTTTAAAGATGTGCTACACGAGGTTGATGTTACATTTTCCACCTGTGTTTATTCACATGTGTTATGTGTATTATGAAGTTGTGTGACGTAAGACATGTGAATGATATAAGTTGCAATGCGTTACCCTTGCAATGCGTTATATTCTTACCTACACTCATTGCGATAATGTATATGGAGCAACTATGTTAAATAAAAGAATTGAATAGTTAAAGTTATTGACGTTAAGTGTCACTTTTAGTACGTCCCATATTTATTATTATCATGCATAAGGTCTTCTTAGTTTAATCTCATTATTGTCACTAACTTAGAAATTATAAGACTGATTAAAAAATAGTGGAAGACTCACCGGGAGGCCTTTGCCCAACAATGGGACAGTCAGGGCTAAGTATTGGTATATATATATTAAAATACATAAAGAAATGGTGAAATAAAAAATTAAATCTATTAATTCTGCTACTAATTTATTATCCCATTTTTAATATGAAATGTACATTAGCCCTACAATACCTATAGTGTATTACTGTGTGTTACACGTTCTCGTGTGTTATGGTACATTTTTTGTGAGCCTTAACCATATTATATAACTCTATTGGTTTATGCGCGAACGCCAGTAAAGCTCCCGGTCGATGATGATTTTTTCCAACATCTTCAACAATCATGGTCATGTTTCAGCCAATTTACACAAAATCTTAAAGAATTATATAACTAAACCTTCCTCATGAATCACTTCGTCCATTGGTGAAAATCCGTTTTTGTTTATCGCGTTCAGACAGACAGACAGACGCGGCAGTGGACATTGTTTTATAATATGGAGTGATATAGTGATGTAGTGGTGATGAATATTAGATAGAGAGACATTCTATTTTGGCAAATCGATATCTTAAAATATCGATTGGCCAGAATATCGATCGGAAAGGCACAGCAATGAGTCGGATATCGATTATCCGACTCATTACCGTTTTTATACATACAATATCGATGGACTTTAGGTATTACGTAGAGCAGGGGTTCCGAATCTTATCTATCCTGTGACTCCTTTAACATGTTGTAATTTTTTGCGACTCCCATGCAAAAGAAGACCTTTAGCTCTAGATTATTTTATTCAAAGAAAACTCAAAAGAATAGAATAATAAGAAAAATATTGTAGTTACAATCAACGAGACGGATGAGCTTGCTTTTCTGAGCATAACTTCTCAAAACGGGGCGGAAGTAGGATATTTTTGGAATACATTGCTCCAAAACTGAATTACATTGTCTGTCTGTCATTGTCTGTCAATGAATTGATAAATGAATTACAGAAATTGTTATAGTTTTAGGATCATATCACAAGATAGTTCTAACTAGACTTGGGTAATATCGTCTTTACGCTGTATTGAATCGTATCTATATATCGGTTTTGAATATCAGATATCGAATCTATATATTTCAATATCTATATATTGGTCGGAAACTATGGTACTCGGAAACTAAAGTAGTACCACATGTTACTGGCGTATTGGCGTATTGGTTGAATTTATGATATTCTGAAACGTAAGAGGTGCAGCGGTTCGGTCGAATCTATGTATTCAGAGTATCATAGATATTTTACGTTATTATTATTGTGTGGTTCTGTGCAGTGCCACTCGAGCGATATTATAATACATAGTTTGTACTCCGTCCGATATATAGATATTGGATATTGTGCCGATACATAGATATTGTATCTATATACGATTTGTATCACCCACTCCTAGTTCTACCAGCTGTTCTTCCTCGATTATTGAAACTGCAAACGATTTGCAACGCCCCTGGGACAGCACCGCACCGGTACTCCCCGGGGCGTCACGACGCACAGTTTGGGAACCCCTGACGTAGAGGATCCAGACAAAGCATAATATGCTTTAATGCAAAATATAATAAACATATTATGTGTATAAAAAACACTTTGTTTCTAAATAAAATCTTTAATTCCGGGCTTTATGTAGGTATGTAATTATTTAAAAACCACGTATTAGAGTCATGGATTGGTTGGATGAACTGAAAGCCTCCTTACAATTGTTGAGTCCAGACTTGTAAAAAATTCCTTTGACGAAATCTTCAAAATAAATAGAACGTACCTGAATTCCTCTACGATCCTTTTAGCCTCATCGAGCTGTTTGTCAGAGGCAAGCACATTTAGTGGATTAGTCATCAGAAAGAAATGCAACGCACGGCCTTTGTAGGTGCTTTGGTCCCACCTGGGCTTATCCAAGTCGATATCTACGGACATCTTTGTATACGCTGCAAATAAAAACCAACCGTTAAACTCAATAGCCCAAAATGGGCCAGAACACCCTTCTCTCCCTCTTGGGTCGAGGTGTAAAGAAGGAGAACAGGACCAGATTTAGGAGAGGGCAGCATCATAACTGAGGATTCTGAGGAGCCTCCACAACACATAGTATACCTATAGTACTCCTCCACAACACAAACATGTTCGTTCCCCAGAGCCTCCATACTCTAAATCCGACTAATAACGACGAAAAATAAGTCTGCTACAAGAGTCATCGGATTTTCGGTAGATATGGGTACTAATCAACCTACTTACTGTAGTTGTGTTGTTCGTATTGTGTTACCAATCTCTACTTCAAAGAAACAGTGAGGCTTGCTCCATAGCTAGCTGAACGATCGTAAATCATCGATGTTAGATCTTTCTATTTATTGTTAACTACGACGACATCAAGACTGAACTGGTAGGTTAAGAAAGATTCTGTTAGCTTGAAATTTGGACGGATAGCTTATTTTATCCAAATAATTTAAATCTTTCATTCAAGCGCAGCCACACTGCTCGTTAGATGATACAATTTAACCCTGCAGATTATGTCGTATGGAGTTATGGAAGCACGAAGTAACACGGTGGTACGTACCGTGCCGTACCAAGCGCGGACCCAATACTTGTGTAACCAAAGATAAAAAATCAAACCTAATTTCGTTCATTCAGTAATGTTTCTGAGATAAAAAAATCCTTTACATTAATTAACTTATTTGGTGCGACATTTTATCTGTCATACAATGGATACATACAATTAAAAATGTTTGTTTTTGACTCCAGATAAGGCAAGTAATTAGATAATTTTATTCACACTGATAGGCAAGGTCTTATTATTGTTATCGTTGACATAATTTCAAGGGTGCCTTATGTGATACATCATTATATCTCATATCGTAGGCAAAATGGAGAACAACACATTATAATTAGATCTTACGAAAGAGATCAAGCCTATGAAAAGGGACAAAATACACTAGGTAGGTATAGGAAGATTACGAAAAGAAAAAATGTCGGATCGCTACATGTCTCCGCCTGGGTGCTCCTAGCGGAGCTCCACATTTCTGTCTGTGTGGTGAAGCAGTCGACTGCCTAGGACACCATGGCCTATCCTGCAGTAGAAGCATTGGTCGAATAGCACGTCACGCTAGTATTAATGACATCATCCGTCGTGCACTTGACACCGCCGGGGTGCCTGCTGTCTTAGAATCCAATGGCTTGGCACGCGACGTAAGTTGGGTAGGCCTTTGGTGTGGGATGCGACATGTGTCGACACCCTTGCACCATCCCCCTTTCTAAGTACGGCGGGTTATGCTGGGGCGGCTGCTGCAGGAGCAGAAAACCTCAAACGGCGTAAATAGAACAACCTCATTGGGAATTATATGCTCGAGACGTTTGGGGTTGAAACTGTGCAGGTCCGAAAGCTCATCGAGTTTTCCGTGAAATTAGCAAACGGTTAGTCGACTCTTCACGTGACCATAGGGCTGGTCTCTACTTCCATCAGAAAATCAGCATTGCCATACAACGTGGCAATGCCGCCAGCTTTCTGGGCACTTTTTTTAACAGTTTGTACTTTTATTTATATATTTTAGCTTGTATATAATATTTTATAAGTCTGCATTTGTATTGAAATTGATAATAAACATAAATATGGGATTATGTAAACAAAAAAAAGAAAGAAATCAGAAAAATATATCATGGTCGTACACGGTTTTCATTACAACTGAGAAGTACTAGGGTTTTTTTTTTTCAGACTAAAAACACTTGAAGTTGTATGCGTTTTTTTTCTACTTTAAGGAAAACTACAGAGAGAGGGCCATTAATTACGCGAGGTAATTTTGGCGATTTTTTGATCCCCCCTAGTGCGATGTCGTGAGATTTGGGTCCACCAATTATTTAGGACTAGTTAAGACTAGTAGTCTAGAATCACAATGAAAAAATCGAACAATAAAATACTTAAATGAGAACTACTAAAATGTGTGTGTGTGTGGCCACCGGAACCAACATGTCCATGTGATTTCAGTTAAATCATCTACTCCATCAACCTCGCTCTGAATTAGCCACTCTAAGCCGTAGTCGCTTGCATACAGAAGCTCAGTAGCTCCACGTGAGACAATCCGTGAGGGTTGCACTTTGCGCGCTGGGGCAGCTGGTGCACGGTGGACCGCGCGCCGGTGCTCTGCAGTGCAACCCAGTTTTCTCGCAATTTTACACTGTTTCTTGCGAAAAAAGAATACTAATACTAAGAATAATAATACTTGCCAGGACCCCCTCTCTCCCCCATGTGAGATTGGGTGAGATTCGGCTCGACCCCCTCCCCCCTTAAATGCCTCACGTAATTAATGGACTTCCCTTCTGCTCAATTTACATTCATTAGTTTTGACTGTTTTTAGAAATATTTTGCGGCTGTAATGGTCTAGGCGTAGGGAATAATGATTGATCCTCAATTTTATATTATATATCTCGGTCAATTGATCGATAGGCGTCTTACAAGAGTAAAGACATTACGAAGATTATAAAAATCGTATCGTATCGGCCACGATTTATCGACTTGAAGAGATTTCAACGTGAGGCCGCCGGCCGTAGAGAGAAAAAATTGTTTTGAAGTTAGGACTCGAATTTCGGTCCTTGCATGTACTTACCAAATTCTTAAACGCGCAATCGGGAAAATAGGTATATATGAACGTAACTTATACACTCGAAATATTTAGACAATAACATAGGATTTGATAAATTCATGAATATGCATTTACAATAATATTCTGAAACTAGATAGATTCTAATTATAAAAGTGACACTAGAGTTTAATTTTATATAGAAGTTGTAAGAAAGTTTATCTTCTCTATGTAAATTCAAAAGAGGTTGTACCTAACTAGTCTATGTTGTGTTCATCAGCTTGAAAACTTCCATTGCTGAATATGGGCCTCCTCATAAATTGATTTAAACTTATAGTTCATGGTGGTCATGCATGACGTTGTGGTACGACGCGACAGCGATGGCCATATGGCAAAGGGATTGGCAGTCATATTTACTCCTATATTGCCTTAATATATGGACATACTACCCGTCTCTATTGACTTTAATCCTCAGGAAAATAGAGCCGCCATTATCTACCATTTTTGCCTAGAATCACAAACTAGGAAAAGTATTATTATGTTGGTGTAGGTATGTTATTTCTTGGGAGAATGAACAAGATTAAAGAAGTCGCATAGACCATTCAAGTTACTAAATCATATTTTTTTAAGGGATCGTAAATGTTACCGGATCTTGCAGGGTAGGTACTTAAGTAGCCTACCTACTCCTATAGAATATTATTATACTTAGTGATGTTTTAGTGAAATTGACTGGGTGAGCTGTGAGCTCGAAATATTATTGCCTAATTTAAGTTAGATAACTATAACTTTAAATTAGACTCAGAGCGCGGGTATGTTGCGCAACGGGCAGAGGCCATATTCATAATGGCGTGCGATAGGTTCTCAAACTGTTAAAGTAATTTAATGTTATATTATTAATGGATCTTAAAATAATTGATAAAAACACAAATATGAAGTTTAAATAGTACCAAATCACAGCAGATATACTGCAATCAAGATCATGTACCTATAGATATTGCAATCTGGTAGGTACACCTTAATATTACGCTTGATTAGATATATGTATGAGCGTAAGACACATACCTATTTCACGAGTTACTTTATAAATTATCGATAGCTACGCATTTTATTTTTTTATTTAGGGATCGTCATCATTCAAGTCGTAAAAAATTTGCAAATCCTATTTAAATTAAATCAAAGTCAAATTAGAATTCAGGGTAGGTATTGCGCGCTTTGTATGGTAATCTAAATATTATACAGAAATTTATCAATAAATTATACTATTCAAGGAACAGCTAATACAATTAACGAATTAATGAGAAATGTTGTTAATGAGACCGACCTATGACTTCTTATCAGTTTTTAACAAGTCTCTTAAAATGAAGAGTAACTCGGGAACTTATTATCATTGTTTGCGGGAGGTTGATCAATAGTGTTATCCAATCTTTTTATTTTTGTAAATGGCAGGTCTAAAACCACGTATACATAAAGTTATAAATACCGATTGCTTTTTTTGCACAAATACATAATTTCAATACATTTGTATTAACAATAAATAACATTAAATAATTAAAGAAATACTGTGGAATAAAACTCACCTCTTTTCTGTAATAAAATAAGTTCAATTTGTTATTTAAAAATACCAGCGGTACGTTATCGACACAATAAATTTTGAAACTACAACGATGTCGTCACATGCATGTTATAATCACTTTTCAGCCGAAAACACGAAATTATCTTGTATGCACAGTTTAAATGTTGCGCCGCGGCGCCGTGACAACTACTTGAATAGTGACGTAAAAATCAATTTGTTCACACTTGGCATTGGTCGATACTTTTAGACAGGGTCGCCAGTATAATAGTTTATTTTAAACTATTCCTTTTGTTTCTCGTTAATCGTTTCAATTTTGGTATCACATGAATTTTAGCAGATTCTTTTATTTTCATATTGTTGAATGAATTGCTTTCGAGCTGTTATTGATGAATATACAGACATATAATAAGCATTAAATATACCAATTTAATAATATTTTTGTAACAAGTAACTCTTTTTATTCTGCTTAACGCTTGGTTCTACGCGTGTCTTATTGACGTTTTGCAAACAACAAAGCCTTTAATTTTATTTTTGTACCTTTCAATCTAATAAATAAGTTTTGAATAGGTTAAAAATATTCCTGAATTTTACGAGCCTAAATTGTTGATAAGCTCTCATCAAAATATGCTTAAGCTATATATTGTAAAAAGTACCATTACGTTTACACAAAGACACTAGTGAGTGAAGTGCTGTCATATTCCGTAAAATGGATTTCTCGTAGGTTACGTCAGCGTAAGCAAAATCCTAAGTCTATGGTTACGTCTTTGTAAAAGACGATCCAAAAATAATTTTTATATAAAAGTAACCTTTATTAAAAGGTTCTACAAAAATCTAGGATGTCGCTCCTTACTAGAAATGTACTCCGTGCCGTGGTGCAGGTACAGTACGAATTATATGATATCAAGTATGATTTATTGCTAAGGCTCATGTCGTGCCCGAAGTGTTTCGTAACTTCTCTGTTATGAATTTCTGTTTCGCGGCTACTGTATGATAATACTCAAGTTTTACTTAAACAACGTATCATTATCGGGTTACTGTTATGAAAATGTGCTTATTATTATTTCGTGAAGTTTTTAACCTCACGTGATCTCGGCTAATAATATCTACTGAAGACCGTATGATATGCGTATTATTTTCCCTGTTCAAACGAAATATGATAACTATAAACAATGAATAGGTATTGATGGTCTGTATCATCCTTGTGTATTAATATTTCAATCTAACATTGCAATCTTAGAAATTATTCTAAAATTTATTTATTCTTGATATACATTTTTTAATTATTTGGCCATTCTGTGCCATCTTACATTTACAATTACACAATTAAGAAAATAAATTCTAATTAATGAGTCTTTGTGTAAAAAATTGCTTTGACAATATTTTCCAGGGATCTCAGCACATAAACAAGGGTGTCCACACAACAAGCATGGTAAACAAGGACAAAAACGTATGTTTTGCTCCGCACAGTATCAGCACCCTGGTGAGAACTAACTGTCTACTAATAATCCATTATATTAGAAGTAATGAAACAAGTTAAATATTATTATGCATCAAACATGAAGCAGTACTTTGCACATAAAATCAGGTTTTTAATATTGCAAGTTTAAAATATTGCAGTTTAATCGCTTGTTAGTTAAATTCTAGTATAGTATTTCTATTTCAAGAAGACGTGTGACTTAAGTCTATGGCCATAAAGGTTAAAATGGAATAATACACTGGCCTTCATACGATAAAATAACTATAGCTTCAACCTAATATCTCAGGTCTGATTTGATAAATGATATGCCTACTAAGGTTTATTTTCACGTATTAGTACTAGTTTCTGCTAAATATGTACTGTTTCATATAAGTATAAAGAATTATTTCTATTGTACTTGCTTCATTACTTTTTATTACATAAAGAATACAAATTTGTTTTTATTCCAATTTTATTAAGCATTGGAATTTTATAATTATATTTTAATTGGCACTTTTAATTTGGTATCAAAATTATTTTACACATATTGGGATTATGAAAAATTATAAATTACACATTTGTTAAAGTTTTTTTTAAATTATAGTTTCCATATCTACATGTTGATTTTCTTCAGATGATCCGTAAGCAATTGATTAAGTAAATGCATGCTCCCATCCATGTCTTTGTTTTTTAATTATGTTTTAGAAGATACCATTCTATTCTTACAAAGAAGCTATTCTAAAGACTTTCAAAATGTTTTGTTTCCCAACACTTATTATAATAAGTAAAGATACTATTATTACTTAAGGGATGCCAAAATTAGACATTGCTTTTGGTTTAATTGTAATATATTATAAGATGAAGTATAAGTGGCATAATATTTTGAAATACAACTATAATGACTAAACATCCAAATTCTAAATATTTATTATTCTAATTAGTATACAGGGTACAGGAACAAAACACAATTTGGCACAAACATACACACATGAACACTTTAATTATAATTATATTTAAACACACAATTTAGAGAATAGGATGGTCTTATAAATAGCATGATTTGACACTTACCCTATGTTATATGTTAAATTTAGTTACAACCCTTTAACTGCAGATAAAACTCGAAAAATGCACCTACCTATAGCCCCCACCATTTTGGGTCCTTAAAACGATTTGACTCTAAACTTGGGTTATCATTGGACATATTCTGAACCATTTATTATGAATATCATTTACATTTATGGCTACTAAAAAATATACAGAGGAACAAAATTTTTTTGATTATAATAAAATAATGGCTGGTTAAAGGGTTAAGATTAGAGCATCTATGTGCAGCATGCAACCTCATTGCAAAGCCTTTGTGTTGTCCAAATGCATTGATAACTATAACATTGGGTCATTAAAGAAAATCGTTAGTGTATTGTACACTAACTGTTGTGATAGCACTGATATTCAGCCGCAAATCACTAGACTGGAAGCAAACCCCAACAAAGTTGGGAAAATGCTGCTAGAATTGTGAGTCCTACTTGAGTAAGTTTCCAATTTAGGTTCTGTGAGGTAAGTTTTTTAAAGAACCAAATATTCCAGGTATAGTGAAAGCTTTTTTGTTAGTGATTGAATATTTCTTTTGCAGTAGTTCTCTAAATGTTCAAAGAAAAATTCAGAAACAGTACAGTAGGTATTAAGCACACCACTGCTGTATATACGATTACCTACTAAAATCTAAACATTTATTGGTTGACTGTAGAACTACTTGTGAATTGACATTCTGTCTCTACTTCTACCTTAAACAGACCGTCATGAGATGAAACAGCTACTTAAAATTAAAACGCGTTTTTAGTACGCAAACAAACACAAACTATAAACCAGATCATTGTTTTCACACTAAAAATTGATATTTGAAAATGATTACGTGCATTTTTGTACTGCATACAAAAATGAAATATGAGTATGGATTAAGTTTACTAACGCATTTCAATATGACCTTTTTATTTATCTAAGGTCTGTATATTAAGATATTTCTTGATAAGTCTATGATGACACGACCTAGCCCCTACAATGTTATCAGTGGCTATAATACCGCTCGCTATAAATCCTTGTTATTGTTTCATAGTCTTGTTACATATACTTTACATTCATACATACATGTATTGTGTGTTGTCAGTTCAACACGTGAATGAGATATTTGTATGTAGGCAATTATGTTTGTAATGTAATAATGAATTACGGTATGTCGTTAAATTGAGGCGTATTTGACTAGTTAGAAAACATTGAAACGTGAATGTTTGAATGAATGAAATGAATTGAAAATGAATGGGCGAGAGGTATATACTTCACCGCCAAAAGAACTAGTGATTTATTTACTAGTTCTCTTTATAATCTTTTATCTTTATAAAATAAAATAAGTAGATGTTCATTTTTAATGCCGACGTCATAATATGGTCATAATTAAATTTATTAAAAAGAAAAAAGAGAGATAAAACGTCTGACACATTCGAAATCGAGACACATAAAAAATAGATAGAAGATAAATAAAATACACATACACGAGACACTATGTAATACATTATTTTAAAAGCGTTTTTATAAGACGGTCTAAGGTGTAATAATTGTGTAATATATCTTACTTTAGGTCATAATAATAGAGGCATAAGACGTTTTGTACAATAACATCATAACCAATGTTATAATAAATACATTAATGTGTAGCAATCTAACTCCACGGAGGGGCGCATCAAGTGCACATTGATCCCTGGCGATGGCGTCGGTCCCGAGCTCGTCTACTCCGTGCAAGAAGTCTTCAAGGTAAGAGATCTCATACATAAATTTTTTACATAATAAATTATTAATTCAGCATTACTATCCCACTGCTGGGCAACAGCCTCTTCCTAGAATAAGAAGCGTTAGGTTAGTCCACCACGCTGGACCGGTGCGGGTTGGCGGACTACACACATCATCGAGAACTTTATGTCACTCTCTCTGGTGTGCAGGTTTCCTCACGATATTTTCCTTCACCGTTAATGCAAGTGATAATCAATTTTATCCGCACATGATTTCGAAAAGTCAGAGGTGCGGACCGGCTTTGAACTCGGACCCTGTTGCATGTAAAGCAAGCGTTCAACCACTAGACTATTCTGCTTTCATACATACAAACATATCATATATACAATCTTTACATACACTTGGAAAAATATACCTAATTCCGGCGATTAAATTTCCGTTTGAGCGCTATCACGTTACATCATTGGACAACTTAGGTGTTCTAGTATATCTGACGCAGAATGTACATTTGTGGTCGATTCGCTATATGGAGTAAGACTACGTTTAAATCACCATGAACTCCCACCATATGTTTCGCAACACAGCATCACGCCTGTACTGCCCGAAGGGTTAGGCAGAGGTGTACTATTGTAAACCCACATTTTGTCGATTTGTTATTGAATCCGATGTGATAGAGGCTCGCCTATTCAACCGGCCACAGTACCAGAGTCCGTGCGTCTACTGAGAATGTTTTATTGGGTTTTTCTGCATGGAAACAAAAAAATAACTCATTGCCTGACTCGAAAATCGAAACCAAGACCTCAGCTGTCGTATACTATTCAGTGACACGCATTATTATTAACATATCCGTCGCATTGCCCCTCCGATATTGCATTTTAATACTTGAGGATAGTCCCTCCACAAACAAGCGTAAAGACCGTTATTTAAATATCCCAGATACTTATAAATGTGTGCGTCAGGCGGCGAACATCCCGGTGGACTTCGAGTCGTTCTTCTTCTCGGAGGTGAACCCGACGCTCAGTGCTCCCCTTGAAGATGTCGTCAACTCCATCGCCAGGAACAAGATCTGCATCAAGGTAAGATGAGGCTGAGATGGTAGCTTTGATATACTTTTAATCAACAACTGTAACTAGTCACTTCTCCCATATCTGTCACCTACTTGATTGGTATAGTGCGCTCATACATGCGCATAGCGTTGCAAATGCTGCCACAAGCGTGCGGTAGGTGGGACGATACGAGTAAGTGACAAATTACAGTTGTCGAGTAGTAGTTTTATATGTATACTTTATTTATTTCTATAATCTGTGTACTCAAGCGTCGAGCTGCTTCCATAAGTCACTATGGAAAAGAGACAATAAAATACTGAATGGTTAGTACCTATTTTAAATTTCTTTCAGGGTATCTTAGCCACCCCCGATTTCTCCCACACTGGCGAGCTGCAGACACTAAACATGAAGCTTCGAAACGCCCTTGATTTGTACGCTAACGTTGTACACGTGAAATCGCTGCCAAACGTGAAGTGCCGCCACCACGATGTGGACTGCATCATCATCAGAGAACAGACTGAGGGAGAGTACTCCGCGCTTGAACACGAGGGCGTGCCCGGTGAGTAGCTATAGGCATTAACGGTGCAAACTCAAACAAACCTCTGTACCGTTCTCAAATTGTACGTCAACGCGGAACACGTCCAGTGGTTATAGGAATCACGACAGGAAAAATTAAACATACCTATGTTAAATTAAAAGACGTCTAGTTCTTTGCTACTCTAGTTAACTCTGTCCTATGTAACTCATTCCATCTCCAAGTAATTAATGATCAGAATTCGGCAAAGTGAAAAATGTATTTCGTTACCTGTTAACCAATTCTCAGTATTTTGGTAACACTATCCAAATATGTTGTGTTAAACAGATGGTTTTGTTTACTAGCCACTTAACTACGGTATTATTTGACAATGAATTTATTGACCTGGCTATTGTTCTATGACTTAGTTTCAACATTAAGCAAAGCTTGGTCCTGACAAGATAAACAGAGGTTTAATTTAAGTCAAACGCTGTACAGGCTTTTCACGCCTGGCAATTTAATTGGCGAACATACTGTAAAGCAAGATGGTGCATAAAATAAACTCTTTGTATTATAATCTAATTAATTAAATTAATCATTTGTATTTCTTACCCCTGAACCACGGCAAATGAGCAATACAAATGACATTCTATATTTTCAGGCGTCGTGGAGTGCCTGAAGATCATCACAGCGGCCAAGTCAGAGCGTATCGCCAAGTTCGCGTTCGACTACGCCGTGAAGATGGGCCGTAAGAAGGTCACCGCCGTACACAAAGCTAACATCATGAAGCTCGGCGATGGACTGTTCTTGCGCAGTTGTGAAGAGGTTTGTTATTTATATGTTTTTGGGCTATAATCAGTCACCAAGAAACCACCAAATAAATTCTGTAATAATATACTTACTGGGATTACATTTATTACTCTTTTCAGATGGCAAAACTGTACCCTCGCATCCAGTTCGAGAAGATGATCGTCGACAACTGCACTATGCAGATGGTGTCCAACCCAAACCAGTTCGACGTGATGGTAACACCCAACCTGTACGGCAACATTGTGGACAACCTGGCGAGCGGGCTGGTCGGCGGCGCCGGAGTGGTCGCCGGGGCCTCCTACAGTGCGGAGTGCGCTGTGTTCGAGCAGGTATAGTATAGTATAGTATAGCATAGCAACATGTGGACAACCTGGCGAGCGGTTTCTGTTTTATTATCATGAATATATTTTTACTTTGCAGGGCGCTCGTCACATTTTCTCCGGCGCTGTAGGCAAGAACATCGCCAACCCGACAGCCATGCTGCTGTGTTCCGCCAACCTCTTGGCGCATGTCAACCTGCACCCCTACTCGCGACAAATCAAGAACGCTATCAACAAGTATGTATGATAAAGAAATACGCACTTACCGTATGAAGAAAAATGGTCTCGACGCGCTCAGTTATCACCAATTAATCGTTACACATTCCATATTTTCCGTTTCTTTTCTCCAGTCGTCAGGTCGTGGTAGTTTCTAGTTTCACTCTAGCGTGCAATATTGTCGTCTTGTGTAGTAAATTCTGATGTGAAATTCTATTTTCAGAGTCTTGAAGGACGGCAAAGTAAGGACGAAGGATCTCGGCGGGCAGTCCACCACCAAAGACTTCACCTACGCCGTCATCCACAGCCTCGCCTAGACCAAACATCGCCTAGCGACCAACAATATAGTACAGCTAAAACATAAGCGTAATTTATTTCTACTTTTATTTAGTTACCATCGATCTGTTAATCGTTGAAATTTATATATACACCAACAGTATTTATGTAGATAAAATTTATTTGAATTGTAAATACGAAATAAATCGATACATAAAATTGCAACTGTTTTATTTGTTTGTCTGTGATCCGGATTTAATACAGAATGTTATATAACTATACTGTATTGCAGTCGTACGGACGAAAATCGCCTAGCAACGGTGGTTGCATAAAATATTGATAGTTTTAAGCGTATTTCACTATTTATCCTTAATCTAGGTACATAATTTTTTATTAAGGTCGTAATGATGTCGGCGATAGTTCGTCGGTATATCGAGCATGGGGACGAGCATGCACTCAGTGTCAAATCCAGAGTTGTGTGGAAGTGGGTATCTAGTCAGCAGGAGGTAAACCTCTAGGAACGGCTAGCTTTAGAGTTCTCGCGGTTATATTGTATTTAAGGGCAGCAGGCTCGACCTGGTAACAAAATATTAGTTCCGGTCATTATTAGTAGCCTTGTTCATACGCAGACAGTTTTTGACTTTTAAAGATGGGGACCAGCAAACTTAACACTACCCAATTTGGGAATCGAATACAGAACCTCGCTCCCAGCAGTAAACATTGACGCAGTCAGTGTTAAACATAAACAAAGATTTTAAACAGACCTTTTCTGGGTTCCTGTACCAGTCCTCTTGTGACATTCTCCTATAGCGCTTGAAATCTGGCTTAACCGTCATTTTATTGATCCTCACTAATAAATCTTCTAACGGCTTGCTTTTACCTCGCTGCAAGAGAAATACACATCAAACATATCGTGTGTCGCTTTGACGAAACATTGAATGCACCCTGTATTCAAACTGTCTACAGGTATTTCATGTTGATATCGAAAATAAGACGAGTACCTATCGCTTGCCTACCTTTTTCAATATTATCGTAATATCACATTAGATATATTTTACGCCAATACCAAAAGGGAGATACTAGCGCTACTGAGCGCGAGAAATTGTCCGCAGTTTCGTTGCTCAATTGATATTCACAAATCCTTATGTAGTTGTCATTTCCCATTTTTTTACACCTTTAATCTGTTTAATGTTTTTAGTATTTTTTTTTTTATTAAAACATTGCCCCGCACTTTGAATTATTCCTGTTTCGTGGGTGCGTTTACAAACACATATATTCACATACGCAATGACCCAGACCCGAAACTATCTGTAAATCATACAAATATTTGTTCCGTGCGGGAATCGAACCCGCGACACGTAGCGCAGCAGTCGATCTCTCAACCGTGCCGCCCGTGCAGTTAGTAAAATTAATTATTCGATTTATAAAGTGTATATTTAAAATAAATAACGTTTTCGTATCCTATATAATATATATAAAAATGAATGTGTGTATGTATGTTCCCTATGGAATCTAAAACGGCTGGAGCGATTTTAATGAAATTTTTAGGTAATCTTCAGATTAGCTCAACGGGTGATCCTGTTAAGTTTGGTAGCGATCGGAACAAAAACAATTTTATTTTTTGGCTTTTTGGCAATTTTGTGTCATATGTTTCCTAAAAAATCATCTGGCTATAGGTAATTAGTGCTACTCATGCGAAGCCGGGGCGGGTCGTTAGTCTGATAAATGTATATATGGTGAAATGACGAGTAGATAAGTACTTAAGGATGCGCTATGATGCGCTATTCGCGCATCCTTAAGTACTACCTAAAGTATCCAAACATATTTAACGCAGAAGCTAAGTTCCACTCGCGGGACACAAAGGTTTGTATGATATAAAGATGTTTGATGGTGTTTGTGTGTTGGTGTGCATCGTGTGTATCATTATAGTAATCACGATATATACGTAGCAAATAATATTTGTTTTACTGGAAGATGAGAATCCATAATGAGTCAGGTTATTACTGACTCAAGCAATGACTTCTTATATGAGGTAAACTTACAATAAGTATATTACAATCAGCGTCACACAAACCTGAACTGGAGCCGGTGTGAATTCTTTCTTTGGTCCGGCGATCTGTGCGACGTACTCCATACGCTTTTTCCATTCTGAATCGGACCAAGCTTTCCTCTTCTTTGCTTCCCTCATATCCATTTTTTTGAGGTCCACTGAGCAGTTAGCAAGCTTGGCGTAAATGGTACTATTGGCGGCTTCCGTCATACGGTCGATGCGTTCCAAACGCTCTGGACTAAATCTGTTTTTATACATCTTTTTCAGCATCAGTAACCGTCTAAAATATAAGTAGTGCTATTACAATCAAATTTTGTTTTTAAAAACCTTCAAGGTGACCTGAATTTGCCGCCGACTCATTCAGTCGCGGTTGCAGCAAAACGCTTTGGTCGGAGTCATATTAACAGTAATCCAATTTATTTCACAACAAAATTAAATATTTTATCAATACTAATATTTACTAATTTAATAAGCTCGTGTATAGACTTCATTAATTTTATTCCAGTAATAATTAAGGCATGGAGACGCCTACCGTTAGATATCTGCGATCTCTTGAAACTTCGTCTTGCATCTCACGATAAGTACGGATATTATTTAAGTTTTTACTATTTTCTGAGGCCCTATTGCAAGTTTCTTTTGGACAAAAACTCGATTTAACGCATCGAACTTGTGCGGCGCACCGATAGCTGGAGAACACAAAACGGACCACTTGGAGCGCCGAAAGCGTTCGATGCCTCGGAATGTGACCTCTGCATAGTTAACTACTTATGACTCTAGGACTCACTTTACATATGGCCAAGCGATGTCGGAATTTTTATCGCATACGTGACCGGTTATGGCAGATAGTCTTGTTCCTGTAGGGGTTAATTTGGGTATGCCTTCCTCGGTCTCAAAGATGTATCTCCTCGGTACACTGAGTTTATTCAGTCTCTTGGGTATTTTATACGGAAACGTTCTGGACGGTGGTTCATACTTTACCCTGGACATTTTATCAGCTAGCTGTTAGGAGAATTACACTGCGGAGGTAGCGGTAGGTCCCGGGTTTTACATGTTTATTTGGGACTATTTTGGTTGTGTGGATTTGGTGGCCATCATTTTTGGCTGTGACTTGCAAAGTACTCTATGCCTGTGACATTGAAATACCTATAGACCATAGACCCATTCAAATCTAGACATGCTTGACGGCTACGACATTTCATAGTGATTTGAAACTTTTAAATTTTGAAATAAGGTTTTATTCGTACTTACTGTTTACAGTCATGTTTAGTGTGATGCTGCGTGACCTAGTTGTCGGACCCAGGTCATGCGTTGTGATCTTGCCTCGCTATATCTATATGCCGTGGAGAATGCAAACAATTTCTTCGAAAATAAATTCGTTTCTGATGAATTGCTTTCTAGCCTGAAGCCGAGGTTCAATATAATTCAAGCAAATATGCAACTTGGCTTTATTTCAATTGTAAGATACAACATGTAAAATGTACTGGATTCTCTTAAAAAAAAAACTATATACAAAAATGCTTTAGATGGGCCTTTTAGGACCGCAAGATAATGCCATGTAACACATTCGTCATCATTCTCCTGCCCTTATCCCATATTATTTGGGGTCGGCGCAATATTTCTTTTTCTTCCATTCATCACTATCAAACATCATCTCATTATAAAGCCATGTGACACGACTCGTAGAAAATGTTCACTTAAATTTAGCCACAAAATTGTTATGGACTAGTTCCTTTAGATTTTAGGTTCGTTGTTGTAATAAACGTAAGTAAATAATTACTAACCTTCATCTTCTAATGTTTACTTCTGATAAGTAAAAAAAATAATTAAATCTTATGAAATCGGGAATCTGTTTATTTTTCCGTACATCACTATTGGTAGATATTGCAAGGATTCACATATTTTACATTTTTTATTAAAAATCGTACCATTCGGCTTTACTTCGGTACACTGAAGGAGGCCGGTGGCCATCGTACTCAGTGACAAATCCATAATTGTGTGTTGTCGGGAGCTCAGTCGGCCTGCGGTATAGCTCTCGGAGCGGCTAGCTTTTTGGTTCTCTCCGTTAGTACATATTTTAGGGCATTCGGAGCCACCTGGTAAATAAAAAGTGGTAAAGTCAGTCATTTTGAAGCAGCGTTTCACGACTAGTAATAATCTCTCCGCTCTAGAATTCACAGCGACCCACGTAAAGGCTAACAACTAAGTTCAGAGGCCCTAGTGTAATTACCGTATAGCTTTTAGAATATTTTTGTGAAAATATTTTGGTGAAAACTGTTTATACATAATATACATACTTAGTTAATGTTAAAGTTGAGCAAATTAGTATTTAATTCAGAAAAAAAAAAAAAAAAATTATTATAAATATAAAAAACCTAACTATTTTTGATTTCATTGCTTAAACGTTTTAAGCAGGAACTTAATAATGTACTTAAAATTTTTCGTGAATTGCCTATTCTTAGTTGTAGTTGTAGAGTTTGTCAATTTGATTTGTACGATTTGAGGGGGGGTTATGACCCCTACGACCCCCCTCGGACCGCCACTGGATTAGAGATCATGTCTAGATCAAGATAGAACATACATATATCTCGAAATAGAGTTATGTCAAACTCGATCAAAAATCAGGAAATCACACTTGTATAAAATATGTCAATTTAACAATAAATCACGGAAGATATCCCGTGAGTGCAAGAGCGGATCCAGGGGGGGGGTCATTGGGGTCATGACCCCTCCCCCCCGGGCTAGTTTTAGGTCGAACACACGAAAATTTCTAATCACATTGATCGTATAGTATTTATTATTGTAATCGAATAGGAGCCTGTCCCGACTAGACTTCAAACATGTGTCCCCCCTGACTTGAAAGCTGGATCCGCCCTTGCGTGAGTGACAATAGAAGTGTAGGTAAATAATATTTAGTTAATAAGCGCACCTTCTCTGGGTTTCGATACCAAGCCTCTTGCGACAGTCTCTTGAAACGCTTGAAATCAGGCTTTGATACCATCTTCTCGATCCTCGGCATAAGAACGTCCAACGGCATGGATTTCCCTCTCTACAAATTTACCAAGAAATATACATGTCGGCGTGAGCGATGGCTGAGCGATAGGGCTGTAATTATCTCTATTCGGTGGTACAGGGGTCATGACGCAGGATTATAATAAAATCACGGTTCCAATGTAAATCAATTAGTATTTCACTTGCACAATACAATCAACAATTGTGGGTAGTTCACTCGGCACATATCACAATAAAACTACTTTCTAACTCCGGGCAAACGGACAGTTTCATGTCAGAGAAGTCCGTTCGATGCTCGCTCAAGACTGCGCTTCTTCACAGTCACCTCCCCTAACACGACTCTGTCTACGCGCCGCCATCTTGCAGTGACGTCACGTTGTTTACCCTCACCTCAGTACTGCGGTAATCAATTGAGAGACTAAACATCGTTCTCCAAGACATACATATATCTATTTTATTATCACACAACTCTTCTCTAACATATCCTTGAATAAAGTTATTTAATTAAAATGTATTGTATATCACTGAATGAAAGACCTACCTTGACCGGGGGTGGTTTGAATTCCTTCTTAGGCGCAGCAACCATTGCGATGTAATCCATATGTTTCTTCCACTCACTCTCGGTCCAGGCTTTCTTTTTCTTTATTTCTTTCGCGTCCTGCTTCTTCAGATCAATCACGCAGTTCGCCAGCTTAGAGTAGAGGGTGCCGTTGGCAGCTTCGATCATACGATCAATTCGTTCTAAGCGTTCCGGACTGAATCTGTTCTTGTACATTTTCTTTATGATCATTAACCGTCTGAAAGTTCATATTATTAGTAGAATATATAATGGAATAATCTGGGATGGGGTGGCAGACACCCAGTGTCTCGACACAGCAGTTTCTAGAGCTTACATTCTGAATTTTAGACAAAAATAACTCATTCACGTTATCAGAAATTTAATATTTTGTCACATTAGGCACCTATATTTTCTAGCTTCATTTACTTGACTGACTCATTGGTCTAGTGGTCGCAAGCGCGACTGCTGAGCGTAAGCTTTGATTTCCGGGTTCAGGCAGTGATATTGGGTTTTTCTGTATAGGAATTCAAAGTAGCAGTACGTGGCGTCTGAAACTGAGCCTGGTAGATGGCAAAAGGCTCGCCTCCTATTACATGGGACTCAATAACGCCATCGGCGTAATGTGGTTTTACAATAGCATGCCACTACCTAACCCTTCGGGGAATACACGGCATAATTCTATGTTATTTTCTAGTTTCAGTATAGTAAGAATAATTACTAACCGAAGCCACGGCCAAGCGATGTCGTTAACCCTGTCAGAGGTTTGAGCATTTAGAGCTGATTTTCTCGTGCCCCTTTCAGTATATGAGGGCATACCTTCCATGGTCTCGAAGATATATCTCCTCGGCACGCTCATCACGTTCAACCTCCTGGATATTTTGTAAGGGAAGGTGTTCGACGGTAGATCATACCTTTGCTTCGCCATTTTGATAGCTAGCCGTTCGGAGAGTTACACAGAGATGGTTGCCGAAGGTATACAATTACATTTTTATTTCAAATTATTGATATTGTAAAATTAAGAGGCATGTTTGTGTTATGAGTTATGACGTGAACTCGATGTCCGACACCATAGATTATTAACTATTTGACACTGACTTATAGGAGTATTGTGTTGTGACGGACGTTTCATATTTGGAATTTTTTAACAGGCTGTCGATTGTGTTATGGTTTTTGTATGGACCTAATAAGGTATGGATCATGAAATTAAGTGATTTCGTACGTATGGACTGATTTTAAATGATTCGTACGTTTAGAACACGCACGGTTTATAGCTGCGGTTTAATATAGAACATTATTGTATACTAGATGAAATCTTGTGGTAATATGTGTGTACAAGTGTGTCTGTGTAAAACTGTCTGTTTGCTTTAGAAAAAATAATGAGCTGATACAAAAAAAGAGCAAGGAGCCGAAAAACGCTATAGCCTAAATTGACTGCGGAGAATTGGTTCTAGTAAAAGAATACAATAAAACAACGTAATTGTTCATGAAAAACGTTTGTATTAGATTCTTAAAAACATAATTGATCTCACATAACAACGCAATACTGATCTCAAAACAAACATTTTATAACGACAGCCTTATTTCACATCTGTTTCACCTATAAACGAGTTGTGAACAAACGAACCAACTGAGATCCTAATAATACAAAATTATACAAAAAGAAAAAAAAATGAGAAGAAAAAGCTGTATTGAAAAACTAAAAAGCCACAAATACTATTTCTACCACACTGGGTTGCCAGATAGTTGAGATTTCGTATATTTATACTTGTTAAGATTTTTACTTATATAAACGAAATGCTTAATGACAGTGAAAAGTAATACATTCTTATTCAGATAACAAAACATTAAATTTCTACTCTATTTTTTTTTTTCTAATCTGGCAACACCACAGTTATATGCAAAATAAAGTACATAGAATCCGTATCCCTTTAGGTGCCACTATTGCAAAGAAAAAATAAATAATAATAATAAACTTTGTTCGAGTGACATACAATTTTATAGGTGAAATCTATTCAAATATGTGACAAAAGTCAAGAAAGATTAGCACACATTATTGAATTGATAAAAACGTATAAAACAAAAAGTATTCTACAACAATGTTTTAGTCATATGTCTCAACAGCCGAATACATTTAGACAGACAAGTTAAATAATCGAAAATTTCATGGATTGACAGTACTTACTCATTTCAAATAAACGAAAAAAATAAATTACCACTGTTTTTTTCCAAATGGATTTTAACAATCAATAACGTGCACAAATCTCTATAAAGTAATGCACGGCGCCAAAACATATGAAGGCCCGTGCAATAAGAATAAATATTTAAATAAAATCACAAGTTTCCCAAAAATGCATTTTTATGCGTTTAGAAATTGTGTAAATAATTCAAGAGGATGTAGTAGCACCCATATGAAAATAAATTGATCTTCAATATTAAAGTTTCAGACGAAAAATATATTATTTAGAATACGTATAACAAGGTTACTCGAAAATAATTGTGTAAAATTTTGTATGTGGCAAGATGGTCCGATATAATTTATTCTGGTAACACTGTTTTAATGAAACATTTTAAGAGTTACAAGTTTAGTTAATTTTTATATTCTCTAAAAGGAAACCCTTTCTTTTTCGAGAGAGGTTTGTCCATGAGTATTCTGGGATCCCAAATCACTCAAATATTCTTTGCCTAGGTCCCGTAGGGTCTAAGTTCTCTCAGGGCCAAGTTCAAGCCAAACTCTAACGGATTTGATATGCCGTTCAACAACCTTACATAACGCTGATAATATCATTCAAAATAAATACGAACTAAATAAATCAACAATAACTTTAGAAGTAATCCTGTTACACGTATTAATTTGTCGATGCAGGTGCACTGCTGCCATCGACTACAAACACACCGGCGTTGACGTCATTTCCGCCGGTGCCTACGTCAGTGGCGCGTATCTCGTCACTGACGTCACTCCCCCTGTCCTCTACACCTTTGGCAGGTTTTCCGTAAAGATCAGCGGTTGTGAGGACTGTGGGCTGTGGCGTGTCTCCTCGGGGTGTGATGTCTTCTTCCAACATTTTCTTGTGCTTTCGTCGGTTGACAAAGCTGTAATGTTACTTTATATTAGTATGGAATTTTATATTTTGTATTCTGAATTATTTACAATGTTTCATCGGCTAAAATAGTTTTAGTACTGCATAAAGTTGCAGTATAACTTTATGCAGTACTAAAAATAATTGTCATTTAACTAAATTTATTATATGGTTGCGTTACAAAAGTAACCACAACTATTTTTTTTTTGATTCGAGAATATAATTAAGGACTTTGTTAATTTCTAGCTATAAAGCGCCCTACATACTCTTTAGCAATGTAATAATTCAGAATACGTGAAGATTCGTGCAATTATTATAGGACAGAAGTGAGTAGAATACAAAAATAGGAAACAAGAACAGATTTTCCTTATTCATAAATGTTGTTTACCTTTCAAGGAACCACACATTTGGCAAATAATAATACCTCGGTTGGCCAATAAGTAAAATAAAAAACATTGAGATCCAATATTTCATATCGGTATGTGGTACAACCAACATTTAGGAATAAGATATTGACGTGAAGTATTTACAACTGGCGTGAAGCAATCATCTGTTAGAAAAACGATGTTTTAATAAATGCTGTTTAAAATTTGTTGAGTGTCGAGACATAATAGGACCCAGTTCCCGTTGTACACATAAGCTAGCTCACGCACACACCCACACTGATCAGCAGCCATATGAAATTTCGGATAGAATGGATATAACTACACTCACTCACTATTGGGACCCTTACAAAAGTTGAGCTAAGAATCTCATTCTCATAATTCTAGCGTAGGACTATTCACAACATGGCAAAAGTAAAGCGCCATCTATATGAGTGAACCGACAACAACAAACCCTGAATCGCACTATGAGAGTTTACAACGATTCTAACACATATACGAATGGCCCGCCAAGCTAACCACCTTGCCTGGTCGGAGGTTCCTCCCTTTTCAATGGAGGAACACCATACCTCGTTTCCCCACAGTAGCTACGCGCCTGTACGATCTACCTACAGTACATTCAACAGTTTTATGAATTAAACAGCATTTATAAGTGAACATTGGTAATTTCAGACACATTAGTATACACCAGCACATTTAATAGTTACGTGGACATTGTAACGTGCCTTTAGTAATGTCGCCATGCTATTATGAAGTCTAAAATGTCACACTCAACTAAATGCATTCAAGAAATGGTTCTAAATGTAAAAGAAACGTGCAAACTCATCTACATGCTTCGTATTTCCTTTAATATGTTTTATTTTTGTCTGTCTGTTCATTTTTTAAATAAAATATTAATTGAAGTTCTTTAATATTTGAATAGAATGTGTTAAAGATGAACCAAAAAGATAAGCTAGGTAGTCTGTGTGCCCACCCATCATGTTTGACGTCATTTTAACATGTCTATGGTCGACTACTATGCCCTATAGATCAGCTGTTTGATGTAGATAGTCTTTAGCTGACCATATCTACTGACTGTGTCAAGCCTTTATAAAACCAGCTTCTGTCCTCTTCTGCGTTCATTCGTGTTATTTTTTTAAAAAGCTCCCTAATTTCTACAGCCATCTATTGATACCAAGCGAAGCATTTCACGTGTCCACAATGAATGGAAACTCGGAACCCAACACCTCAACCCGGTACAATTACATGTTGACATACCTCCCATACTGTCACGACAAACCGTGAATGATGTTGATGTATTTTTTTATATGGAAAACAAAAAAAAAATATCGCGTTTAATTTTGATGAAAATTTCATAACATCTTTTTTTTTCACATACCATCTGCTGATAGTATTGCCAATTAACCCTCTTCTATTGGTCTTGCCACGATGTAATAAAAATTAAATAATTGTAGTTCGATTATGAAATAATTATCATTTTGGCGTTTAACAAGATAGCACACCAAAATACTACAACACATCCCCAACATTTTCACAAATGTTTTCTTCCAAAATGATCCCAATGATAACCTTTTATTTCGAAATAATATAAATGTTGCCTAAGAAGACACGCAACTGCTTTAAACCATACATTGCGAACTCGTATGAACATCAGAATAGACTAAAAAAAAGAAATGTCATAAAAAAAATCATTTCAAGAACTGAAGAAATAGCGATTTACTAGTTCCTCATTATTTATTTATAATATATATTATTATAATAGGAAAATAGTTGTCTGTATATTTTCTACATCTACTGAACTGTTTTCGATAAAATTTTGCAGAGACAAGTTGAACTAGTAAAAACATACACCAAACTATTAAAAGTTTCGAGCGAGCGGAGCCACGGCACTATAATATACATCTATATTCGTAATCAAAGCGGTAGTTTTTCTGGGATCATTAAACCAAAATATTTGAACATAAAAGACGATATCACTATAATTTGATCTCCAATTAACTTTATGCGGAGGTCAAATTGTTTAACATTAATAATTATGATTGTAATATTTATCTGCAACATTCCGATATCTTAGTCCATAACCGATGCAATACAACATTAAAAACGGCAAATTAATGATTACTAATAATGATATCTAGTGAGATGGGAGCTTACCACGAACTTTTAAACGAATCATACCCAGTTCAATTTGTAGAGTCAGCATGAAAAAGATGTATACACGTAGCGAAATTCAAACGCTTATTTTTGGAAAGGTATTGGTTAAAACCATAAAATTTTAATAATTATGTATTTTCATATATCCGCAGATGCTATGATGATGATATATGAAATTGGTCAGGATTTCAATCACTATTTCCTCTAAAACTTACTTTTAAATTTCACTACGTGTATACATCACTTTGATACTTACAGTACGCTTATATAATCGTTAGCGTCGCTGAATTGTTTCACAAATCAGCAGGGCTGTTGGTATACTATCTAGCAAGGATTTCATGTAAAGCTAATAACAGAACAAATGTGCGATTGTAATGATTACTCACCAAGCTTTGATCTTCTGGTAGATGTAGATGCATGTCATCGGGAGGGGTGTCATAATGGCACATGACACTGGCACCACTGGAATTGAACGATATTAAGACATGAATATTGTATACTTCCAGTTTGGTGCTAGTTGAGTTATATGTTTGTCAACACGGTTGGCGCAGTGGCTCAGTGATTAGCTTTCTGCGCTAGGTGTCGCGGGTTCTATTCCTGTACGGAAAAAATATTTGTACGATCGATCGATACGATCGGCAACGTTTTTAAAAAAGATGGAAGGTACGATAGTCTTACTTATTTAAAAATTAAGTGTAAGGGATTTGTTCCGAGAGAAAGGTAGGAATAGCCAGTGAAATTATGAAAACACAAGCATATAACTAGATCATAATCGTATTCGTAATCTTAAGTTTCCAGACCTTCAAGGGCGACATTTATGTTACCGTTAGCTTGTAGTTCTCTCATGCAAATGTTTACAAAGGCGTCTTTCTGGGTGACTCAAAAAGACCCACTCTTGTATTGTGAGTGTAATGATGTCAGGGGATCATATTTGAATATTTCTGCCGAACCGAAGACGAATGAGTACAGTCAGCATCAAAAAAATGTATACACATAGCGAAATTAAAAAGCGAGTTTTAGAAGAAATAGTGATTGAAATCCTGCACAATTTCATACATAGTATCTGTGGATGCATGGTCACTTAATATGATTTTAACCAATACCTTTCCAAGAAAAAGCGTTTGAATTTCGCTACGTGTATACCTGTATCTACGTGTATGCGTGTATAGCTGTATCTTTTTGATGCTGACTGTACCTGAAATGTTTTACTCGCTTTGGAACCGCTCCAGTGTATCTGTTACTGACTACATACCAGTGGTAAGATCGGCTTCGGGTTGTCCGAGCGCGTATCTCAGCAAGAAGATGGCGATACCGGTGTTCTGTATGCCGGTCTCTATGGAGATGGCGAGCGCGTCGGCGTGCGGCTGTCGGCACACGCGCGCCAGCACGTAGCCCGCGCAGTAGCCCAGCCACGGGATACCCATGCCCGCTACTACGATCTGGAAGTGATGTTATTTTTATGTATGTGTATAACATAGCATCACGACTGTATTCCCAGAAGAGTTAGGCAGAAATGTACTATAATACACCTACATATCACCGATGTCGTGATCGAGGTCCATGTAATAGGGGTCGAGCCTAGCCATCTATCGAGCACAGTTCCAGACTCCGTGCTACTACTAGAACCCAGGACCTCACGTTCAGCAGTCGTGCTTGCGACCATTAGACCGATTACTGTATAGGTATTTGTTTGGTAATTGGGATTAACTGCTTAACTTGGTTTCGGAGGCACAAAATGGCCTAGCTGTGTAAAGGACAGTCGCCTAACAAACAAACAGTGACCATGGTAAGAGCAGCTTAACCTCACAGGTCTATTTGTCGATTTTCACTCACCCGCCACGTAAACAACTCGAAGATATACAAGTTGGTAACGATCGCAAATATGATGATGAACAGCAGCAGGGTTGTGGAGAAGCCCTTGAGGATGCGCACCATGAAGGCGGCCAGCCTGGGCGTGAAGCGCTGCATGGCCAGCCCGATGCCCATTGGCACCAGCAGACCGATCACGAACGTGGCGATACGCATGTACGGAACCACTATCTCTGCGTTGCGGAACACCACTTGGCCGAGGGAGAAGAGCCATGCGGGCATGAATCCTGGAAAGAGTTATATTGCTATTATATAGTCTGTTTTAAAAGCAGTGGTAGCATAGCGGTTGAAGCCTGCCTTCGACGCAGGAGGGTCTGAATTCAAACCTGGCCTGCACCTCTGACTTTTCGGAATCATGTGTGGATCACATTATGATTACCACATGAGTTAACGGTGAAGGATAACATCACGGGGAAACCTGCACACCCGAGAAGGCTCTATATAGCTCTCAATGGTGTGTGTAGTCCGCCAACCCGCACTGGGCCAGCGTAGTGGACTAAGAAAAAAGAAGGGTTAGGCCTTTCTCTTTCTGAGATTCCCATTACCCAGCATTGGGATGGTAATGGTTGAATTTATTCATCGTCTTTTTTTATTAAGCCTATCTTGATTGATGATTTTTTTAAATCAGAAAAACATCTACAATTAAATGAATGGGTCCGTAAAATTCTACTTGACAATATTTTTACCAAGCATGGCGATCATGGTAATATTTCCACAAGATTGTTTACAACACACACTTACCGAAAGACGCGAGTGTAGATATAGAAGTCATGGCCAGCGATAAATTAAGGTTTCCTCCTAGAATGAATGTCCAGATGTTGGAGGCGCCGCCGCCGGGCGCTACTCCAGTGAAAAACATGCCCAGCCGCATCGCTGCAGAGTCTGGGAAGATCAGGAAACCAAGACCAAATGACATCTGAAAAGCAAACAATTTGTTTAGGTGTAAACAAAAAGATTCCTAACAGAAAATTCAAAAGTATAATTAAGGTTTCATGCATTTTGTATCCCGGATTTTACACGTGTGGCTGAAAAGTGGCATTTGGCCCGGTGTCTATTAAATACGGGTATACAAAAGATCATCTTTTAAACCCTTCGAGCAATACAGGCGTGATACTGCGCTACGCTACGCTACCTGTGTGTACTTACAAGTGGCATAAAAATGAACTGTCCGCACATTCCTATAATAGGCCCAATAGGTCTCTTGAGCACCTCCTTAACCGTAGGCCAGTGCATCGCGCAACCGAAGTTTATAAAGATCAGCGATACCTGCAACACAACAGTATAATATGAAGACAGTGTACGGTCAGCAAAAAGAGTAGATTATCATAGTGGTATAATTTATAGTTAACTAGCTGGTACCCGGCGCGTTGCTGCCGCAGAAGAAATAATTGTGGAACTGCAGAATTGCTCTTTCCAATAAATTTGCCGATACACGCGCGCCATTTACTGTAAGTTAATTATACTATGCCTATAACCTTCGCGCAAGTGCAAGCAATAAGTTGACCAAGTTTTATCACAATCAGATGACAAACAAATATTATTTTTTATATATTAGATAGATTAAGTAGATAATATATTATGTTTTTTGCTCATGACAAATGACAGCATTCTTTTTTTTTTATATTGATGTTTAAACTCAAATTTAAATTAACTTCAAGTCAGAACGGGCTACTGTTTATAGCTAAACGAGCAGGTGAAATCTACAATGAATATTAGTATTAGTTAGGACCATTTTCACCAACAATATAACAGAAGTTTAAAATCAAATCGGCCGTTTATCCATACGTTCATGTCAAACGGCTGTTTTGTGACCTAACCATCTGTTATAATGGCGGTGAACTTGGGCCTTAATACGATTGTAGATTTCATATTGTTGAGCTTTAATCAGTAGCCCATTTCTGACTATCCAAGGGAAAAATCTAAATTCGTCTTGGTACAGTTTGCAACAGAAGATGATTAACATTTGAACAATGCGAACGTCAACAAATTAATGGGATTTAAATTTACTTATCATCGTGACTATTCGACAACTTATGTTATAACGTTACTTGTCTATAGGCACAGTCCCGTCCTGGGCCTGGCATTTCATTATTCGAGGAACAAAGTATGTAAATAAGAATACTCACAAAAGTAGCAACAGAGGTAACAAATATTCTGTCTATGACCCTCTCCGGTCGGATCACAATTACTGGCATGGTTCCATTCTCAATGGTGTACGTTTCTGTCCCACGCCTGCCTTCTATTATGACGTTTGTTCTGCCTGTAAACAAAATTTGATGATAAAAACTTGATAACCTCGACCTTTTTCGTGAAAAGAACAGGGTATTAAGCCTCACTCTCTTTTCGTAAGTGTCGATAAATGCGAGTAAAGGATTATGTAAATTAGGTAGTATACGACGCGCTGTCAACGCTTGCAAGGAACGCAATACAAATGTGTCTAAGTGCCTTTCTGCGATCAGGATTACGTTTATCAGTCATAGGAACGTCACTCTACAACTGTTCATTGAAACGACCAATGTGCAGTAACCGCCGCTACTGATAATTAGCCGCGATAATGGCCCGATATAACGCATACTTACGACAGCTGGAGAGAGCATTCGTCAATGTGTCTACACTTTTTCAACTAGATGTGTCACGGACAATCATTAAGATTGCTTATAGTTTTATTACTTCTCTAATAGGAGGATTAGTCTAACATATCGATATCGATAATCCTATATTAAATAGGTTGTGGTTGATTATCTGGTGTTGTGTTACATTTAGTTCTACTTAGCTCGTCAATATAACAAAGGCTTCGTGAAAAACTATTGCATTCTCGACTTTTTTAAGAAATATGTCAAAAGAAGTTAAGAAACAATTAATAAGAATATTCCATGAAGATATGGTTAAAAAAACACATGTTTAAACAGTGTAGAAATGTAAATACAATATCAACGAATACATTACCTATGCAAAATTAAATAATTATAATTATTCAATTTGTGTAAATTATATGTAAATTACAGTACAATAGTTTTAATCAGTAAATACTTCGCCTGCGCAAAACGAAAACACTTGGTCAAACAATTCTTATTTGACTTCGGTCATCGGTATATTACTGAGTATTTAATAATGTAGGTACTTCGTGTATTTGTCGCAATGAAAAACTATTGAATTTCTAGAAAGACGATCTTTGATCGATCGTCATGTAACATACACGCAACTAAATTGATCCCTGAAAAGGTCTTATTTGTGTTGCTTTGCTATTTTGCTGCGAGATATATAGGTCAACTAATTGGTTAGAAAGACAAATTAATCCGAGTTTACGTGGTCTGGTCGTCCATGACTACGTGTACACGAGATACAGATAAAAGTTCCTTACCAAGGAAATTCCCGGAGACTCGCATCTTGCCCTCAAACTTGCTGTTCAGGACATTGCTGTCTTCCAGCACATGTGTTGAGTTCCATTCTACGTCTGCTAAGTGCGTGTTTGTAGTCATCAACGTAAACTGGTCGCCCGCTAACATTCCTGGACCTGGTGGGCAAAATAAAAAGTAAAGATTGAAATCCTTCAAACACTGTGAAGAAACTTGGGCTCCAGTGGGATGGTGTGTTTCCGCCAACCCACGCCAGACCAGCCTGGACTAAGGCCTACCTATTTTGAGAAGTCCTGTGTCCAGCCGTGGAAAGGTTATAAAGACTAAATTATTATTATTGCCTTTCAGACTTCGATCTATCACAAGAGACGTTCAAATTGAAATTGTCAAATTTAAATGAGTAACCTCATTTAAAGGTCCTAAAAACGACGTATGCATGAAGCTATATCCACTTATTCTGCTTGCACTGTTTGTTTACACATTCATCAGCTACTCATTTGTTTACTCCTTGAAACCAGAACAAACAAGCGGCACTGCCCGACTTGACAAGGGTATTTTTTTACAACGGATTTTTATATGTATTTTTCCGGTGTGCAGTATGTAACAGAATCAACATAACTATTTCTTAAATTCGTACTAATTTATATAAAATTCAACCAACCTTCTACGGTAACATTGACGTATTCGTACTCATTCATGTTGACGATGACTTCGCTGGGCTCGAACGTCGCGGTCAGGTCTGGCACCGCCTGGCAGATCACCCATAGCGGACATAGTGCCAGTAGGTACAGGATAATCAGGTGCAACGGCCAAATTGGACACATTTTGGCCTGTTTTTGTGCTTAGTTGAATCTGTAAAGAGGATATAAAACATTTACAATACATACATTTTAAAATAAAAGAAACTAAAACCCGATCTACTGAAAAATAACCTTACAAAATATTAAACAAGAACATATTCCAGTTTACAATGTTGATAACATGTTTATTTACAATACAAACGTATTAAAATAAAAGTAAACTAATTAAAACCCGGCTACGGAAAAATAACCTTACATAATGTGGCATACATAGGTATAACTTTATCTCTGCCTTATCGGGTAAAATATCCTTAAACCAGTACAATAAACCCTGGCGACTTTTGAAGGAATAATTCCAGAACGTTACGCATAGAAAGAAAAAATAAGAACTTTTCTCTCTTCGTTTTACTAATTATTGTACTCGTATTAGTAATATGAGAATGTTGTTGCCTATTACTTTAACAGGTTCCACTTTTCACTATATAATCATGGAAGAGCTACAGAAGTTGACTTCGTGTTGCAATAAAGATCAGTGTGCGGTGACAAAATTAATATTAGTGTTGAAATGTGTTACTATATCATATGTATATGTATAATCACGCTCAATTTGATAATAATACATATTCTATTAAATAAGTTTATCGATGTAAACAGTATATATGATAATAATATTAACTACTTATAACACTACATATTATAAAACAAAGTACTACAGACAGACGCGGCGCGTCTATCTGGCTGAAAACGATAAACTCAAAAACTACTGAACGGATTTTCATACGGTTTACCAATGGACGGAGTTGATTCATGAGGAAGGTTTAGGTATATAATTAATTAAGGTTTTGTGTATGCCGCGTAAATGCTCGACGCAACAGCCTGATACGACCTTTGCGAAGCCGGGGCGGGTCGCTAGTACACTATATTTACACACTAACCATATTAAAATTAAAACATTACGCTTTGCGTGTGGCAATACTGATTCGTTGGACAAAGAATAGGCCAGTCTTTTGTTCACGCGCAGAGTGGACTAATCGCTTTGCGATCTCAAGCATTTGGACCCTATGACCAAACGGTTTGAATATACAACCATTCTTATACTATATGAAACATTGTGTTACCGAAGATTCATAGATTCTGGAGAATTTCTAAGATGATCGAAGATGAGAAGATGAGGCATCAATACTTAGAAACAGGCTTAAGCCGATAGGCAAATTTAACTATGTGTAATAATGTATAGGAAGCTTTTCAAGATACATTAAGACGTTGTTTGATCAAAGCTCAATTAGTATGTTTGCTATAAAGATCAGTATTATAATTACAATCAGTATTCTGATTATGGACAAGATCTCATGGCCTGGACACGTGATAATACTCAGATTCGCCATAGTTTTTTTTGATGTCGATACAGAAATATTTCTATACGGAATTTCTGTCAGTAAAATATTTAATTATTTTCCTGTAATCATTCCTTATAACGATCGATTTGTCCTGTCGAAATTAAGCACGCCACGCAAGGCCGAAAAACATGTTTTGAACAAGATATTTTAAACCTGCCTCATAGATCGTAAGGTCGTTATTGGGTTTTTCTATGAGAAAACTTTCTGTGGCTGCCTGAAATTTGGAATTGACCCCAGTAGATGGCAATAGGCTCGTCTTTTTACAAGGGACTTAATAACGGTATCTGCATAATGTGTATATAATAAGTACACCTCTGGCTAACCTATCGAGGACTTCAAGCGTGATGCAATGTTACATTTATATATTTAGACCTGTACTTGTACTAGCGCATTTAAAAAAATCATTTAGCAAAAATTCACTGCCTCAAAGGTCATCAAAAACAAATAGAACAACATAACATAGCATCACGCCTGTATTCCCCGAAGGCTTAGGCATAGGTGTACTATGTTCTAGCGGTAGGCTTTCGTGGCTTTCTTGGATAACGAAAAGGAACTGTCTATTAGATATCAGTAGCGGTTGTTAAAATGCACTATTTTAGTAGCGACCAATAGCGGAATTAATGGCACTCAACCACGGGTGTAACGAATTTCCGAACGTTGACTGCATTGTGTTCGAGTGCAACGCGATTGAATTGAGATGTTACCGTGTGTTCTGTGGATAGATTTTAGCAGGTTATTTCAGAACGGTGAAACGAGCTATTCGCTATTGTGACGTTAGCCAGTTAATAACCTTTACGTCGCGCAACGACCAGCGCTACTATGTACACCAACATTGCCGTTATTAAGTCTCATGTAATAGGAGGCGAGCCTATTGCCATCTACCGGGTACAGTTCCAGACTCCATGCTGCTACTCAGAATTTCCATACAGAAAAACCCAATAACACTTTGCCCGACTCGGGAATCGAACCTAGGACCTCACGTTCAGCAGTTGCACTTGATACCACTAGATCAATGAGGCATTCAATTAGAAAAAGTCTCTGCCAAAACTAAAAAAATATCTTAATACTGAATTGTCCATTCCTACTCAATCACAATTTAATTTACAATTTCAATGCATGTTAAATATCCCAAGGACTTATAAACGAGGTTAAAAAAATATCAATTAAAAATTGTCTTTAACAGTAAAAGTTGACCACCACTCACCGAGTAAAGTCGACTGCGAATACTCGCAAAATTATTCACTTATTGTTAATTACTACACATCTTGCACGTGCACTATTTACCAATACATAAATGTAAGTGATGCTCATGCGCACCAAGAGACCACTCTACGTTTATCTCCTCGTACGTACAGCCAATTATCCTATAATACCGGATAGATTTTAGGGTTTTCAGCAGATAAGGATAGCCTCCAATTGGTGGTCACGACAGAGTCTTGTCGTATCTCGTGGGTTTGGTCACGTAGAGATAATATTGATAAGAATGTATTTAACATATTAATTAATTATTCAGGTATGATATGCTATAAGGATTAGATAATAAACAACATAAATATGACGTGATTAGTAATTGAGCAGTCTAGTTTTGTAGATTGGAACTTTTAATTACTGAGTTTTATAATTCAGATTTAGTTACACATAGTGATTGGCGGATCAATGTAGCTCAAATACATATAGTAAAACAATATTCGTTTAAAAAGGTAACCATGGTGTTTCTCCCCATTTTTCATTTTTAGGAAATAAAGTTTTCGACCATTTTGTATAAATAACATTTTTTACTTTTACATTGGATTTAAATACAGGTCCTCATTTCATCAAGTTGTCAGACCTTCAGATAAAGTTATTAAAATAAACTCTTATTAAATGACAGGGCTTTATCAATGTCATGTTATGATAATAACATATTATGCGGAGGACTAAATGTGTCAATGTGTTTTATATTTACATTATTTTTTTGTGTGTACTGTGTACCTGAAATATTAGGTCCTGTAAGACCTGTTTATTGCACCTTACAATGTACAATTAACATAACTGAAAAATATTTATGTTAATATCTATTTAAAATTATAATAACGAATAATACTAAGTAATTGCCAAAACCAGTTTTACTGTATAATCTAAAAAATATATCGACTTTTGTAACATTCTGTACTTTTTTTAAAATAAAAAACTTTATATTAATATTTTTCAACAAAAATTTAGACATACCTACTCTGTTATTTTAAGCAAGGAAAGTGATGAACAAAATTGCTTTTTAATTTATAATTGTAATTCCGATCCCGATCGTTACAGAAACGGTCATGCGTATCGAAACATGGTTGAAATTGTCCTTGACTCGGTACGTGGCTACGTGGCTATTCTATAATCGGGTAGGATTTGCCATGCCGCCATGCCGGCCGTGCTTCAACACAACACATTCACTCGAATAGAATCGTGCTATAGATTCTCAGTAGGTTCAGTGGTATGATTGACAAGTCATTCGGTTAAATTATTAAACATAAGACTTTCAATGTCGATATCGGATTCGCAAGTTTTTTTTCGTATTGCGAAAATTGTTTGTGGAAGGTAAACGATATTCACAACGCATAACCAACTAAATTATACAGCGGCTAAGCGTATCAATACTTTACACGCAGCGACTGCAGCTCCAATATGTGGTACTCTGGTAAATCCGTATACCGACCTCTCTGTTCCCCTGTACTACGCTTGCCTCTGTCTAACCCTTCAGGGAATGTAGGGGTGATGCTAGGTATGTTATTTTCTCAATAAATTATGGATTGATTCGAGTTATGTTATTTAATTAACAGACATAAAAATATCATTATTTCTTTAGAACAACTGTGTTTTAGGGATCTTTTATACGTACATCTCAGTTTAACTTTCATCCCGATTTCTGTAATCTCCGCGGTAGCCATTTCACCGTTATCCTCTCGATTACTTAGAGATTATAGTAATCAATGACCACATTATAAGCAAATATTGTTATCAGATACAACATCTCAGCTACTATACTGTGAATGCTTCAAAACAGTTTATCAGTTACATAACTGTTTGTTATATGAGTGGTCTAGAAAAAGTTGTATTTTAGGAGCATGCTCTTTACACGTATAGTTTCTTATGTGTGCGAAACATAAAAATAATTTACGTACCTATTCTTAAATTAGCAGTTCCACTCAATACAGCAGATTTTTTTATATTTTATTTCGTTTGTAAATTCTTACTTATTCATATTAAATTACATACACGTTAAGAGTTCAAACCAAGGACTCAAACCAAGCGAAACGCAACAGTAATGTACGAAAAGAATCCACATTATTAAAACCGGTGTTTTTTTCAGGTTACCCCGTAATATCAGCCCGTAAACCGGACATCTCACTTCTATCGTTATTCAGGTGCCTTATTAATGGTGACAATTAATTAAAAACTCTACTCTCGAAGATAGGGGACTTAGGAATTAATGTAGGTCCTAACAAGACCGCTACGGAGAGCATTCGGTCAAAATAGCAAAAAATAGCAACCACAAAAAATACATGGATCACGAATAACTAAAATACTCCAAATTATTATTGTCAATACGCATGTTTACGTTGTTGCTAGACAAGAAAAATGGGACCTAGCTATTCTTAGCCAAATGTTCAATGTCAATGAGAGTCTAGAAATATGAAGTGATATGGAAGAGACTGGGTGTCTGTGCCCGAATCATGGTGATTTTTATATGATTGTCATAAATTCTGCACTTGAACTCCTGCCATAGAGAGCTGCCGTTGCCGACAAAGTATTAGGAAACTATTTGGTAATCACAGAAAGATTTATGTTGTCTACTGTGAATTGCTAATAGACCACACGATAGTATATGTGACAATCTATCTTTAATAGCATCCAGGAAAGTCCATCCAGGAAAGTAAAATAAGTTTTTAACTGAATATCAAAGGCTAAAAGTTTTGCAGGCAAACCGAAGATTATTTCAAGCCCAGAATAAAAAGGAACAGGATATGTCTTTACTTTTAATACGGAGGCTTCTCTAATCGAAGCGGGTGTATTAAAACTTCTTATTGTATATAGGTACATAGTTTTTTCCGTCAGATAAGAAACAATTCTATCGCGGTGGTACCACGAATATAATTTCTGAAGGCTCTGGTTAAGCCTGAGCAATAAATTCACCAATTGTCTTGTCATTCCGCTGGAAATCGTTTAAACTAATATTGGAAAACAGCTCGTATTTATTCTAAAGTTCATCATCGTTACAAAACCCAGTAATTTATATACCAACATTAATTCCACGTTCTTATTTCTCAAGGTGAATAGCATCTACGTCTATAAAATATAATTGGCTATTCGTGAACAAACACCTGAATAAACGATATTAGTTTTCAAATCCGGCGGTCTGTGTACCTTTTTGAAATAATTGCCTTTACAGACGCAAAGTTGGCAAAGTCAACAGTCATTCGTTTTGATGGATATTTTCTTTCGTAATTAATGAGTTTTGTCTTTGACCACAAAAACTAGTAGAAAATTGTTTTGTTCAATAGTTTACGCTTAATATAATCTTAATATAATATCTTAATATAATCATTATATAGGTACATAATTATACTGCTGACGTATATTTTTGACGTGGCCTTTATAAATAAGAAAAGAAAATCCTTGGTTGAAACAAATCTTTAAAAAAAATGGTAAGTAGCTGTTATTTTGCGTTGCTTTCACAGTCTAACCAGATACGGCTGAATATCAGTATTTTACACGGAACGACTGCCATCTATCCTCCATCATCCAACTACTGGGAGATATCGATAAGTACCCTAAGGTTAAACCAGCTGTCAGACTTTTTTAAGCGGCTGACACCCGGAACTAATGGTATTCGTATGCCATGCGGGACCAACTGCTTTACGTGCAATCCGAGGAACAGAGGGGTCTTGATGTGTACTAAATGGTCACTCATCCAAAGACTGACCGAAGCAAGCCCTGCTAATACTTGCAGATCGACTGATCTGCGCGGTAGCTATGTAGCTACGAGCCTCTCGAATCTTGACAGTTCAGCGACAACAAATACAGTCAGGTGTGAGAACAATGGCCAATTAAAATCGATTGTAAAGTACAATTGTGTAAATCGATACAAGTAGCGAGTTCTTCCTTCATTTTGTACTTACAGCAGTATCAGTAAATAAAAGTGGAAGTAAAGGAACGCTTTTACGTAATTGTGAAAATATTCTGTAATCTTCGTGTCAAATTAAGAAGCGCACATTCGAAAATAAAGGTATGCTTGCTACATATTGTTCAAGTATGTCAGGGGTTTCTTTTATACTTTTGGCCAGGGTCACATTGTAAATTATGATATGAATTCAGATTGTGCTAGTTGACTGGTTAAAAAGGAAGGCGAACGGACGGAGTAGGGGCGAAGCGACTAATTCAATAACAATTGAAATTCAACTTTAGATCCTTCAGCAAACAGCAGAAATTGCTATAACGAAGAAAATGGAACACATTCTGTGATCGATGTGTTTTATTTCGGCCGTCTACGCTAAGCCTTAGAATACATTACTCCACAAGTTTTGATACTAGTTCTTTGAGATCGTTCGTGAACTACTATAGTTTCATCATTCTCACATAAATTATATGTATTTGATTTACATATATAATTATAACATGTCCAATATACTAGTGAAGAAACTTTTAAACGACCAAAAGTTATTTATTAAACCTACATTTTGCATCATAGTTTCATCAGTCCGTGACAAGGCAGTTAGAGGTTTCGTTAGATTCTCCAATAAATTAATACTACGATTTCTGTGTGTTTCTAGGAATGTGCTTCTTTCTGTAAGTAAAATTATTTATTGATAAAGAGTAAAGTTGGCGCTTTTAAAACATACGGCTATCACCAATTCAGCATTTGGCTAGTTCCTTGTAGCTGTCTATTATGATGTTGGCATGTTCAGAAGGGTCTGGAGAACATATACAGGCTATATATATCATTAGTTCCCAAAGTGGTCCAGGTGGACCTCCAGGAGTCGACGGGAGACTCAACGGGGGTCTACGTTGGCGTGACAAAAAAATAGGAGTTTACAATTCAATTTACAATAGGTATGGTAGAAATGTAGCTGCAGGGGGTCCACCGAAACCAGCTATATTTTGAAAGTGGTCTATGAGAAAAAAGTCTGAAAACCTCTGGGCTATATTATAGTGATTTACAAGTACTTATTCTAGATGAGTCTTGAATATTGTCAGCCGAAGAATAAAATGTAATGGATTTATTATTCGCTAATCTATGTAAATGTCGCTCATACTTACATGTTAATTAATATAAAAATAGAATCTAGACTAGTTCCTCCCCTCAATTCTTATCAAAAACTTAATGTTTGGGTCATTATTCGTTACGAAATCGTAATTACGTATACGACATCGGCATTGACCTCGTGACTGATCGCAGACTATTATGACGTTAATTACCGTTCAATTTGACATTATTTAACGTTGTATTACAGGCACATTGGGAAACCTGACACCGGAAACAATTAGTTTGCAAAACAGCAAACCGATTCAGACTTGAGTTCCGTTTTGCAGAATTTTAGTTCGAAGTTAAAAAAAAGGAAAACAAATATTTGAAGTTTATGATAAACATAATTATTATAAACCTCACTATGTAATTAATATTCCTACGTACAGTTTTCCCTTCTACGGATAACGAGGAATTTGAACGGAAATAATACTTTCACTATGCAGCCATTCCAATAAAAAATTCTGAAATTGCGATAATGTCACAGAATATACAATAGTGCCTACTGCGGTAATATTCAAACTGCAAGAAAAGCTTGATTTTTCCAATAATATTAATAAATATTCAAAAAATGTGTGTGATAAAACTGGAAAGCATATGATGTTCAGTTAGATGAGAAAATATTCATTTTTATGGACTTTCGTACTTCAGAGAAGAAACGGAGAAACCATATCTGTTTTTTATCGATAGAAGTAAGAATGCGTAGGAAACGTTATATAATACATATTTACATAATCTCTGCTATATCACAATCATAGTTCAATTCCGGGGAAATACCAAAATAATAAACATATCTAATTTTCCTCTAAAAGTTCTTGAACCACATGTCATTAATAAATTATTATTGATCAATTATATATAAGGGAAATGTAATAAACATGCATTTACTAATGATGGCACAATTAATGCGAAAATTAACAAAACTATAATCTTGCACACTCTGATTGCTTTAGATAGAATTTTGAAACCTTTTTATTACATAAGCATGTTATTTTCAAGTTTTATAGACCCGTAATCATCGTCATCATCAGCCAGAAGACGTCCACTGCTGAACGAAGGCCTCCCCCTTAGACTACCACATCGAACGATATTCCGACTCCTGATTTTCAACTTTTTAACTAACTTTTTTTAAAAATTGATATTCATTTCCTAGTCTATCATCAGACTTGGATAAAATAGAATGAACAAAATTGAACAATGCGGTTACAAAAAACCGGAATGCCAACAAAAATTTAAATAACGGTTCAGACAAGTCTTAGGGGAAATCACTATCCCAGATTCCAACGACAATGAAACGTACCAAGATATTTACAGATCAAATAACAATTTTGAAGCTTGTGTCAATTACGTCTCCATGACAATCGGGAATTCATCGTGTCTAAGGTGTCTGATCTATTTGTTACGGAAGAATTTAAGGATATAGATAAGATTATGTTTAACGATAAACGTCAAACAGCTGATGATAATGAAGGCGCAAAGTGGAAAAACGAACGTCAAATGAAAGGAACATATCCTTAATGATTTGCAGCTTAGCAACCTGTTACACTGCAAATTCTCGTTATCACTACACGTGATATCAATAGATTTAACCGATAAACCACAATACACAAATCATTGGTATTTATGTCAATACGATATTATATTTGCGCAGCTACTTGGTAAGGGAAAGCTAGTGTTTGTGTCTTCTCTTATAAACTGATTTCAAAATTGCACGATGGATGCTGTAAAATTGTAATACGGAACTGCTGGTTGGCAGGCTAGGAGCTAACCAGTTGCTGAGATTTGCAATATTATAAGAAAGCAGGACGTCACGTATTGATACACTAGAAGGTATAAGATAACAATCTGGATGTTCTATGGGTTGCAGTGGGGAGCAACAGGATATTATGGATTGTGGGTGACGGACTAACAATCAGTCACCGCTTATGCAATAACGTAACGTACCATTCTTAAAATAGAACACGTTATTTCTGCACTTGTCTACTAGAAATACTAAGGTATTACTTAATGTGTGGAAGTAGATATTTGGAATACCAAATATTGGATGAGATTATTGTCACAGCAAATCAACCATCACGACTTCACAAATAGATCTCACTACACAAATGATGCTAAGTTTATTAGATGGTAAAAATTTGGTAATACCCTTATTTATTGTAAATCCACATTTTGGCTGCAAGGTCGAGGATGGTGACAGATCCTGTGAACCTTAAGCATCAGACAATAAGAATTATTTATGGATGGACGTAAATTGGGCCCCATAGTCGGTTTACGAGGTAACTAAGAAAAGTTACATAATAACAACACAACAAAACCTTCTACGCATGCGATAATATTGCTATCAAAATCATATCAAATAGGCTAGTGCTTATCTTGATAAAAGAAACGTTTGTTGTAGTGTTTACAATAGAACTAAAAAAATTCAATAACGGGCTAGAACGATTTAAAGGTGAATGACTCGCAAATTCCAATAACTGAAATCTAAACCCCCGTGGTGAACACAAAAATTGATTGATGATATTCATGGTTTTTGTCTGCCGTATGGGACAAATTTTTAATGTGGTTATTCACAAAAAGTAGGAGAAAGCTAAACCTACCACCAAAATAAAATTACTAAATGTTTCTTATAGGTCATTGCTATAGTTACATTCGACAAGGCCTTTGAACTCGCGTGACTAATAAATTTCGTAACGTATTACGGATGAAAGATAATTTGGATGAAAATTGATTGTTTGAAAGAGTCTAGCAAAGGAAGTTACCTCAAAAAAAAAAAAAAAACAAAGCCAATCAAGTGATTTAAAGCTCATCTGCTTGATTATCTAACAATTACACAACGTCTTGGCTGTTAGCAATATTCTAAGGTTTCTCTTTATGTACTATGTTCTTAAGACAATCTAAACTAAACAAATTATATAGGTACAAACTACCTCTTCTTACCGTCGGTCGTAAAAATAACACATCGTGTTGACTCTGACGACGTGACCTTAATCTACATCGGATAGTAGCAACGTAACAGCTCTTGAAGTGTCTACAGGTGGACTTCGTTTACGTTAATTAGTTGGAAATGTATTAAACTCATTAAAATAATTAAATATTTAGTAACATCTACAAATCATTAATCTGATCAAAATCGTGCAACTCCATTGGCCATGACAACTCGGTCTCAAGTATCTATTGCTCTTGCGCATACTATGTTATATGCTACGTTGTTGACGCCGCGGGCATAAAGTTTCACGTACCTGTACCATTCATAATGATTCTATTAATTATATGTTACTAAAATTTCAACAAGGACAACGAGATCAGACTTGCTTGCCGCAGTCAGTGTTTAAAATTAAGTAGGTAGGTAAATTTCATGCCAAAGCCTCATTTTTTTTAGTTGGATAATGCCATTTTTTTTTTAGTTGGATAATGCCATTGCGTTCTGAGAAGAGACCCTTGCCCAGCAGTGGGACAGTAATGGGTTGAATTTATTTATTTTAATGGCATTTGGATTATAATATAAAAGGAGTATTATGCCGTCCAGTAGACCAATCGGTAGACTATAGGGTACTGAAATATTGTGCAGAAAAGGGGATAGTGCTAACGGTATGCTGAACATATTGTAGCAGTAATGGTTAGGCAAACATAACGAACATAACATAACGTAAGCTCATGTATTTATAAAAATGTTAAAATAGCGTTACTTTAATATTTATATTATTTAAAAATCTTATGCGCATTTGTATATCTTCAAGGCTACAATTGCGTTGAGTTGTGGAACGAGACGTAGACGTAGACCTGTTTCATTTGTTTACGCAATAATATTCACAATCACACATGAAAAATTCCATTCGAATTTGATAATAATATCAAGTTACCATAATTAGGTAGGGAATTTATATTTGGCTGGATATTAAATCGCATCGTAATTAAATACATATTCATTATTTAATCAAAAATATAATAAATTAACTGAGTTTCGAGAAAAAATCTTAGGATAGCATCTACATATTATTTATTTTACGTCATTCCGAAAATTTTTGTCAGTATGTGTGGTGCAAAGTGCAAAGAAAGAGCCTCCACGAATGACGATACTTGAGATCTTCTGGCGCACCCTGGGCAGTCAGCCTGGCAAACACCACTGTTGGCTGGCTAATCGTTCCACTACCGAATGGGCGACTCCAATGCTCGTATCGACACGACAAAAGAAGAAATGAGTCCATTGTCCATGTCCATTTTCCCCTATCTACATAGACCTTCCTATTTCGACTACCAATTTCGAATAATACACAAGACTCAGCATATTCTTTCCAAATATTACCAAACCAGCTGATTATTTTGAATAGTTATCAGCTAAGATTATATGACAATCTCTTATCTTCTATACGTATAAAAACGTCAATGAATGAATGAATTTAAGAATTTATAAAGTATGAATATAAGAACATAGCATTACACATGCATTCCTCGAAGGTTTAGGTAGAGGTGTATTGTACACCTACATCGCGAATCGCGAATGCCGATATTGCGTCCCATGTAATAGGAAGGCGAGCTATATTGGTCAATATACGAGGATATTACATTATTGTTCCTATTCGTGATGATGATCGACGAACGAGATTGGTATTTTGTCGATAATAGGCAGGTAATTCAGTAAGCTGCGAATGGACACGTACCTATGGCTGAGAACTATATCAATGCCTAGGTTTCATCACAAAATGTTGATACACCTTCGAAATGCGCGGTACGTGACGATACGGTACGTTCTAAAATACTCTTGGCCCATTATCCAGGTATTAAAAGAACTAGCAATAGTGCATCAAAGTTCCATGGCCTAAACCACAAACGAGCTGATAACCTTTGTTGACTTTGCCATATTTTATGTAACGATAACTTAATTAAAAATTCTTTATTAAAACAATAATCTCGAGTCTAGACTTTTTCCATTATGTTGCTAGTGGTTCCTTCTCAATAAGATAACAAAAAGATTACTTATGAGTATTAAAATTTAGTGAACTAACAAAACCTGTGAAACGGTCGAATCTGAATTTCAAAGATTGTTAACTGTAAACAATTTTTGAGAAACCAGTCAGCGACTCAGTGGTAGAGCCATCAATAATATACCTACTTATACAATATTTTGATCAAGTGTTTACCGTTACAACGGTTATAAGCCAAAGATTGGAATTCAAAGTAGGTAATAAGATGCACAGCTAAGGGGAATACTTACTTTTATTTTATAATTAAAAATATCAACGGCTTATCATTTTGCGCTAGATATGTCGACAAAGGAAAATTGATGAGGCACAATTTTGTTTGTTTAACTCCTTTTAAAATGCTAGTTAAAGTTTTATAACACGAAAAAATTATCCTAGTGTTAATCCCAGTTTGGACGACCAACAGTGATGTGTGTACGTGACTTCCGAAGTGACCAGTGATCACATGGCCAACTTTCTAGGTCAGGGTTTCCAACAGAATGCGAAAGCTTTCAGACTATATACCTTCTTACAATTTTATATAATTTCCCGAAATTTATTCAATGTCATCTACTTCCCCGTGTCAAGGTTTTATTTCAAAAGGGCATTTACCAAGGTATAGGTGGTCAAAGAAAGAATTCCAGAAGTTCCAGTACCTTTCCTAAAAGCGTTACTCAGGTGTCAGTCTGGTCAGTAACGAGATAAGAGTTGATTCAGTAAACCTCTCTATACAAAACGTGAACACCATGAAACTCGGGAACTAAGGGCCATACCAGAATCGTAATTATAGCTATCATAAAGAATGACTGAGTAATTATCAAACCAGTCTTTATTTGTTTGCATTCTGGAAAATATGTTTGACGTTCCAAGCAAATAATATGGTAAATACGCGCGTCATAATATATTACTGCAGTCTAAAGATGGAATGTTCTGGACATCCGTTTCAGTATGTATTTATAAAGTCCACAATAAATTAAACTGATTTAAAGTTACATTTACAACGATGATTGTCACGTCTCGATTGTCTTCGCATTTAGGGTAGTCAGATGAGTCGATATTATAATCTATAGTAGGTCTGAGGTCCGCATTACAGAACGACGCTCATACTGATCTCTACTTCTTGAGTAGACTTGAGTCTGTCATTTCATACAAATATGTCACTCGCAGGTACTCAAGTAGAGATCACATTTGAGTGTCATTCGGTAATATAGACCAGGGATCTTAATTTGTGGGTATATAAAAGAAAAACTGTCGGAACTATTTACTACTTTTAGGTATATATTTATTAATAGATATATAACCACCATTGCAAGTAGGAAATGTTTAGAAATAAACAACATGTTTGCAGGTAACAGGTAAATAGGTACCCTTAACACAGCAAAATGCTATGATGTACCTTGAAACTCTACTTGGTTCAAAGCTCTAAGAATATTTATCTGCCTTAGTGGGTCACCTTTGTCTATTGTTATAATAAATGGAATGTCTAACACGAGTAGGATTTTAATGTGTATTGACGTATTATTAAACCTATATAGGTATCTTAAGACCGCCTCATTGGTCTAGTGGTCACAAATGCGACTGCTGAGCGATAGGCATAAGCAACATGAGACTCAATAACGGCATCGGCGAAATGTGGGTTTATAATACAATAGTACCTACACCTCTGCCTAACCCTTCGGGGAATACAGGCGTGATGCTATATTATGTTATAGGCATCTTAGAAAATAGATATTGAGGTTATTTAGAAGCTAAATGTTATTACTTAGGGATGTTACGGAGGTAGATTTATCGGAGGCGGAATCGGAGTCGGAATCGGAGTCGGAGGTTCTCGTAGTGACCTCCGCGGAGTCGAAGGTGAATCGGAGTCGGAGTCGGAGCAAATCTACGAATGTAAAATGTAAATAAATAAGAAAGAAGAAACTTGTCGCAACTCATTCACTCTTCGTTTCTTCAGTTGTACAGAACACATATACTCCGTCAGTTGACAGCGTCACGTTAATAGCGCTCGGTAGCGCTGCAGCGATAGCAAGTCATAATTTGTAACTCCGATGTATACCTCCCTTTTGATATATCGGAACCGGAGCCGGATTCGGAGGTGTAATTTTAATCGGAGGTTCCGACATATCGGAATCGGAGTCGAAGCTCCGTAACATCCCTATTATTACTAGCTGCATCCAGTATGAATGTATCATTAATGTTACCAGGGGTATTAAATCGAGTTCAATTGGTGTCACCGACAATCTTATACATCAGTAATTGCCTAACACATCGACTGACATCGAGACTGCAAAGTAGGTAGTCTTTATTTTTTCCATAGTATCCGTATTCCATAGTACATATTATATCATTGAAATATAAAGGATTTGAAACACAATAATATATCCAAGGAAAATTGTAGTTATTAACTTATTATAAATATCCTATTTTAATCATGAGCGGATATAGGTATGCCACGGAAATTAATTAATTTACTCAAGGCACGACGCAACTAAGGTTTCATTTGACGATTTAGCTATTATGAGACCTAATATTGCTAACGAGGTCAACTTGAAAACCGACCGTATTTCAACAGGCCATACAGCTTTGTAGATGGTACCTTGACGCGTTCTCAACTCACACGCACTTATCCCAGTCATCGACCATCAGTCATATGAGAAACTTAAAGGCCTAATCGCATTGACGAGTTATACAGGGTGGCGCAATAGAACGTGCAAATTGCGTCATCTTTTTTTGCGGGGTAACGGTGCGCGGTTGTGAGATGCATATTAGGGTTGGATAGAGGCACGACTGGCAGGCGTGCGGTTTTAGTAGTCATGAGTCAGTTCGACGGGAACCGTCGCGCATTTTGCGTACGCGCGTTCTACGAGAACGGTCGTTCATACATTGCTACTAGACGACTATACTGTATTGAATATGGATTACAACAAATTCCTTCTTTGAACATTACTCTGATACTCATTCTTTGAACACTAGGAATAAACACAACCTTGCTGTACACGCTACGCGCCTCCACAGAATAAGCAACTCGTTCATGGGACAATGTATACGCTTTTATAATAAACTTCCCAATGATATACGTAATTTAACATTAAAGAAGTTCAAAATTGTAATTAAATCTAAACTTTGTAAAAAAGGATACTTACTATAAAATTTCGGAGTATTTAGATGACAAAAGCGCTTGGTATTGAGCCGCTCTTTAGCCTTTCCTTTTTTTTATATACAATTTTTGCCATTAATTATTATATTATTTACTTCATTATTTTGATATTGTAATGTCGTTTAAATTGAAATTATTTCTTATATATAACCGCTATACATTGTAAATCTGAGTGAGATCTAGGCTGAACACTCTTAACTTCATTAATTCTCACGATAACTGATGCATGCTTGCACTCTCTTGTGACAGGTTAGCTCAAATAGTTATGGCACTTTCTTCAAAAGGCTATTCCACCCTATATTTTTCTCAGATAAACCCTTACATCATTACAATCTGTCTGGACTTTAAAATAGACTTTGACCCCTGAGTTTGTTTTGGCGTTTCTTTTCAGGGATAGTCATAGGAAATGCCGACGCCATCAAGTTTAAAAAAGACGTATAAAAGTGATTGAAAAAAATCTGAAGCTCCGAGTGCTAATTTAATTAATATATGGATAAAACTTTTTAAAAGACTGGTTCAAGGTTTAAACCTTGAGCTAAAGGTCGTCCAAGAACATTTAGGACCGCAGACAATATCGGAAGAGTGAAACAGTCAGTACGAGAAAATCCACAAGTCGAAGCTGTCGATCTCTTGCGAGTAGATCGCAAGAGATCGACAGCTTTACACTTATCGCGACGAAGTTTATAGCGAATTTTCAAACCATTAATCAACTGAAGTAGAATATCCGTAGTGAAATAGCAACGATTACACCAGCACTACTTAAGAGAGGCCTTACTAATCTCCGCTCGCGATTAGAGGAATGCCGTCATTTAGAAGATGCTATTTAAAAAAAATATACTGCCTTATTTGTTTTATTTTAACTATCGTTTTTGTATTATTATTTTTTAGATATTTTTTTCAAATATGCACGTTCTATTGCGCTACCCTGTATAATATTTACATGTTGAACTGATTAACACATTACGAATTTTTATGAATACGTGTTAATAATATTATGATTTTGAAAATCTTATCACTTTTTGTAAGATTGAGACGAGAAAGGTTACAAGATCATGTGATAACTAACGTAGGTATTTAATATTTTATCGGATTCGCTCGTTTAACGTAGTGTTTTATTTTTATTTATAATGTAACTTTGTCATGATAACGTGAATGGTATGACTTGTTTATTATTTATTATAGAAATTATATGATTTTTATTAGTGTATAGTTGGATTCCTTCTTTAATAGGTAAATAACTACGCTGACCGGTGATTTTTACTTAAGCGCAAAATTGATTCTGTCATCATCAATCGTCTTAAATCTCCGACACAAATCTAAGAAATTGATGAATTAAACTCACTGACCAGATGATCCTTATTATTTAAGCCAATTTACGGAACTTCGAATGAAGGAGATGCCAGATGATGCATTTGTCCCCACAACGACGCAGTCGAACATAATATATTATGTAAATATATTAAGATTTTATTAGTCTCTCTAGACTTCCATGAAAATCTAACATATAATGTAGAAGATTGTGATGTAATATTTGGGACGTATGACGTATCTTCGCTTACGTATGATTCTAATCTAGAGCATTAAATTACTTTAAAAATCTGAATAATAAGCATCTGACACCATATCGCGTGTACTTATTATTCTTTACATAGTAAAACGTATTCATGACTGCATTGTCCATTCAATAATAAAAGTAAATAGTTTCTAGAAATATTTCCGGCGATATATACTAGTTTTATTAACCCATTTAGACCTAACGTCTTATAAACGGTAAATTTGGCGACTTCAGATAGACAAGATCATTTCTAGAGTGTGGTTACCCGTTTATATTTAACAGTTGTCGGTTGAAGAAATACGCTAACTTTCATAATTACAAATATTTATGTAAAAAGTAATAAAAAGTTTATTGATCTTTATGTCCAATCTATTCCTAGCATGCTTATAAATTATATCCTACATAATAACACAGAACATAAATAAAATGCTTAAATGTAGAGAAAATAATCTAGTCAAAGCGGTACTCGGACCCAGCAGACCTGTAAAGCTAGCGGTCCAAACATCTGATTGCGTAACACTCAGGTGGTGTCAATCAGAACGGCAATCTTCTTTTTGACAGTGCATTTAATGAGGCCAAAAGAAAATTTTAAATATGTACTGTCAAAATAATTTTGTGCTTTGTTTTAACAACTGAATAATGATTGTTTAGAGTTTGCCTACTGGTACAATGGCTAAACGCTTAGCTTATTGCGCTACAGGTACAGAATACGGATCCTGCATTGCAAAATAAAGTATGTTTTACAGACTGTTGTCCCGGGTAGTATACGTATATTTGTGCTATAAGCTCGTATGTAGGATAGTTTAATTCACGGCGGTGGCGGGGGACCTCCTGCGCGCTGCATTCAGAAAAATACGAATCATCGCGCATCTAACCCAGAACTTCTCATGCCCATAACACTTAACAGTCACTGCAGGGCGACAAATTCCACAGAATATAATACAACCACCACAACCATGCATGGTAAAATACTACACATGCACGATCAGTAATCAGTAAGGCTAAAGCCAATTCCAAATGCAATTTGCACATCCAATAAGTGTATCCAAGTCATTACTTTGGCTCGTTGCGATTCAATGTTGGTCAGCACCACAATAACAGCAATACGTCACGTAGTCATTACAATGGGTGATACCGCAAATGACATGTCCTTAGGATCACGGATCCACTCGTAATCACTATGCATTTTTAGATAGCAGTAGGGATTTCCGACGCAGAACCGGTAATCATGGAAAAGGCATGACTTCTCGTTAAAGAATTTACGGGAGTCTTATTATTTGAGCGGAACCTTGCCAAGGAGGGTTAAGTATCGAAATATTTCGACAAACTGAGTCTATCTTGGGTTTCTGTTAGAAGCTCACAATGATTAGGGTTTTAACACACGTGCATAATCTATAGCGGTTCGAAGGCTAGCCAAAGCAATTGTTGTATGCCTAGAAAAGAACGTGTGTAAAAAGATGTAATTGCACATGTATTCCAATCTTAAAGCCAAACTGTAACAGTGATTGTTGTTCATGTTTTCAAAATATATGTTATAATAACATAGTACAGACACAATGAAGCATCCATTTGAATAGAGAATTGTTTATCGGTGTTTATGGTTTGGTTGGTAAACTGTTGACACAAGTTTTTTATACGATCGAACTTATTACTTATTACCTAGTTCACAATTATTCACATTAATTAAGGGCTTATAAAGATATAGCTGTGAACTTAATTGTAAATTAATGAACTTTTTCATTTACAAACCTACTACGTGCTGTGTTTTAAATAAAATAACTCACTTTTTCTTAAACTAAGGATCATACGCCACATTCCACACCTCGATCGCTATGTATCAAATGCGTTCAGATCATGTTCAGATAATTTCATAATCCACAAGATACCTAGCTATTCCAAACGAGATTACACATTACGAAATAGCTGCGAACCACATGACATTATAGTACAAATGAGCAGGTTTTGTTGTTATGATGCAACGTTGAAACTTTAAACAGTGAAAGTGATAATAAAAAGTACCTTGTTCGGAGTTTGAAAAAAGGCGCGCGAAGACGCTGCGGTAGGCACGCGCGCATTTGACGCGCAGCTCACGAGTACTGACTAGTGACGTATCACCCGCGAATTTCCTGCGACTTGCGAGTTGATTCGTACGTCATTCCCCTCTCGCTTGTGAGTTTGTTCAAGGGTAACCGGTCACCGGTACGCGGTAGACTCGTATGAGACGCGTACAATCTCAGAGAGTGAATAGGCTTGATTGCCTCCTAGCTTTATAGTTAAAATCATTAGTCTATAAAACCACTATCATTTGGAAGACCGAATTTAAGTATGTAATTGACATGACAGTCCCCGAGATGCTGATTAAAGAAATCCTATGTATGAAAAAGAAATTTATGAAATTCACATGACCTTGCGTTTTGGCAGCTACTACTTAAGTTACCTATACCTATTGAGTGTATTTTTGATCCATTGCTTATTTATCTCCCAAAGGTTGTTTGAAATCAACACTATTTGCGATCTAGCTGTACCTAGTAGTAGTAGTAGGTACACCTAGATGTATCTATATCAAAAAGTGTTGATCAGTTCATTATTGACTTTTAATACAAGTCAACAGTCAACTATAAATCTTGAGTTTGTAGGTATTTAATATGTAGGCAAATGCAGTAACTGCTCTATTTTCATCAATACTTATAAATTAATTGCTTTCGGTTTTATTATCTCAACCACTAAGTAGGTAATTGAGATATTTTAATAGTTTACAGTACCCACAGTAGTAAATACCACAAATAAATAGTAAAACTTATTGAGTGGCTGCCTCATTACTTTATTAGTAGTGAGGGCCTGGGCCCTTAGATTTCTTAAAATTTACAAACCCAATACAAATCCAGTATTTGCAGATTATGACAATCTTAACACCTTTTAATTTCCCTGTGTGTTTCCATATTTGAGGCCATGAGAACCATAGTGGCCTAACTACATTTTATACAATATTGAGTTTATGATTTCTTGAAGTTAAAATTGATCATTTTGGTTTGTACCAAAATGGTATCTCCAGGGTGGCATAAAAGTGATTCAATTAAAAATTTTAACTTCGAGAAATCATAAACTCAATATTGTAAAAAATGTAGTTAGGCCACTATAGTTCTCATGGCCTCATTTATAGATGTCACTGTACCTTTAACTATAAACAAAAAAGGATGTAGCATACTACTTAAGCACTATGAATAAGCCAAATGTTCAGCAATACACATTTAACTTTCTTACATATCTACAAATGACATGAAATAATGTTTATTTTAGAGTTTTAATTAGACACTTGCCTTCATTTGATAACCAGGTAAAACTTTGTTACATTAATATACCCTAAATAAAGCCTGTCATAGTTTTATAAAAATAATTTATACACACACACACATATCACACAACATTGAGAATAAAAACTCCAGATCCAAAGTTTAAAATGTATGAGACTTAAGTATTAAAAAGCCAAGAATAATGTTGTTTTGTTTTGTTACCATGTTTTCATGCATGAGGTTACATAAATATTAAATGAGGCACAAACCTATGCACATACTATTAAAAACTGATGAAGTCCGAGTTAGTTCATGTTTCTTCAACACTTAACAGTAACTTAACTTACAGTAATAGAAAGTTTGAGAAGCGTAGTTAAGAATCATATTTCTTTAATAGTTGACGTAATGTTGTTCATGTTTACCCGATAACCTTGGTCAACCACAACGTGTGCGCGGTAAATATTATGTAAATTCTATGGATGTTTGTTATAACCAAAAAAATGTTAAAATAGACAAGAATAGGAAAAACTTTGTTTCGTAACATAATTGAAAGTTTGAAATATACTTACTCTATTCTGGTGTGAGTCCAATTCTTCTTCACGGACTAATATTATTACACACACAAATTGAAATATTTAAACTGTAGCCTGTACTCATTCATTTAAATATATAAAACTACAGCTCAAATCCGAAACGCGCAACAGCCAGCTGACCACAGACTAATAAGAGATACTAACGCAGCTGACTTGAGCTGACCACACGAGCACGTTCCACGGACCTTGTAACCTCAGTCCTCAGATAAAGAATGTACTAGATGGATCTTATTAAGCAAGAGCCGGAGACATATCACTATTTTCTTCGCAACACAGAAAAATGACATATGACAGAAAGAGATAATGATAGTGGCTCAGGATATGCGAAACCAACGCAATGTCTCCATTTTGACTATACAATCCTAACTATATTTATACTGATCAATAGCGATGTTCATTTTTAAAGGATTTTTGTCGGTATCGATAAAAATCGTAAAGCCAATATAAAAAGATTAAATGTTCAGAAATGACGTATATTCAATAATAACTTCGGCCTGCGGTTTTGTTAGCATGATATAGCACTTTAGTTAATGTCATATAAATGAAATTTTGAGACCGGTTGATTCGTGATCGTGAGTCGGGTTAGGTCAATTTCAACTTCACAAATTGATTCTACAGATTGAATATTAAATTGAATAGCCTGAAGCACGGATTAGAGTTCAAGCTATCAAGCTGCATCTATTTATGCAATTTATGTATTCAGTAAAGTTCTTGTTTGAAAAGATACCATAAATTATAATTTTTTACCCAAAAAGTATAAGATACTGGGTAAAGAGTATTTTTACGTAAACAAGCGCAGTGGCGCCGTCTACAGTCTACGTCCGAACTAATCAGCCTATATCTAGTTATAGATAGTGGTATTGGTGGTATATTTTAGGTACTGGATGGGACATTCATTGGTGCAACTGCATATTAAAGGTAACAAAGCCATTTTCAGTGGACAGTGTTACAGAGGAAAAGATCTGCTTTTACTAGTTTTGTTACCATTGATATGAGGTTGACTTATACATGTAGGCTAGTCTTTCATAGAAATGTGAAATAAAACAAGTCAAATATGTTAATCACTTTTTATTTTAACTTAAAGCTCAACTCGACGCACTTTCTGGAAAATTTCACAACCGAAATACAAATGAAAAATGGAAAAGAGCTACCATTTTTAAATTTGAATTAACATCTCTTATTCTGACTGTCACCAGTTTAAAAATGACCTAAATTAATTTTATTTTATATAATCAAGAAAACATCCACTCTAACAAAATATTAAAATTATCGATAAATATTCTGATTCTGATTCACAACACTATAAAGTAGGTGAAATGTCATACATACATACCGAGTCAAACTTTTTAATGTTTTTTGTTAAACACTAACAGCTAGAATCATAATGAAACTGTGTACGCACTAAACACATGTATTACTTTTATTTTAAGTGAGAATAAAAAGCAAGATTTACAAGTTTGCTTCGTAAAGTTCAATAAACATGAATTCGACTTGCCTATGAAAAGATAATTTTGCATTATTTTCAGTCAATATACCCGCTCGGCTAGAACAACCGGGAACATTACACGCCATAACTAATTTATAATATATCCACAGTAAGGAAAACTTCAAAATCGAGAAGAAAACCACTAAAAAGTCCAATTATCGTAAGGACACATGGGTAACCAGCTGGTTAACAAACAAATATGGCTGCCCTCGGCCGGTGGCGCGCAGCGCTTCAAGACGTGCATAAACGGCTTTTGCTATCTCTTTTTGTCACACACAAACTGATATTAGAATGAAGAGTGTTAAGTATGAGTAAATTGTTCAACTTAATACGCTACATCTAAGGATTGATTTATCTGAGCCTCAGTCAGTGTCAGTGTTCCAGTATAGCCAGAGATTCAACAGGTATTTTTGGCATGCAAGAATGACGTACCTAAGTGTAGTTTATAGTTTGATATTTTCATAGAGGCATATACTGGTATATATATATATGTGTTTCCTTTTTCTGAGGACATTTTTCATAGATTAACTACCTACAGATAAGTAGTCACCGTGGCCACTACCTACAGCATACAGTCTCTCTCGCTAGGACAATAGGTGTTGCCAGGATAATCAATGTCCCTTATTTTGAATGTAAATTTATTTTTACCCTGATTGTTTTATATAATAATGAGAATGTATTTATTATGAATAACATTATTATTTATATTAAATAAATTTTCTTTTATTGTCAGGTAAATGTGTATAAATTTAATCATTGTTTAAGAACTTCAAGTCGTTCGTGGTGCGAGTTCCGACACACCATCTCGAGAAGTTCCTCAAGGAAGAGTTCTGGCCGAAAGGTGTTATGTATCGTCGGTTTCGTGGCCGCCTACATGACACCAGTCAGCGAAACACGACGCCGACACTTCGTGTGCACTAGTTTTAATTATTATGTAATATATATTTATAGTATTTTTAAGTTTTATATGGTATTGTATATGTTTATATGGGCCTTGATGCCTGAAATAAATGGATAAATAAAATAAAATTAAGATTAATTCCATTTCTATTATGGAACTGACAGATATTATTGAAATTTTACTGAAATATATTATGGACGTAAAACTATTTACCGATGATCATGTAGAGACATTGTATCCAAAGAAATAATATATCAAAAGGCTAAGGAACCTCAAACTTTATATTAAAAAAAAACGCATGTCAAAATATTGCAACGTGAATAACTGTTTCTTCCCGCATCTGTCAAGCCATGACTTGAGATTCATATAACACAAAAGATTTCCCTAAACAGGCAAGTTTCGTTTAGCTAACGGCGAGTACTTACACAGACATAACCAAGTTGCAAGATCATCCACCAGCAACTTGCTCTGCAGTAGAAACTTGTGGATCTTGAGGTACCGTACTACAAGTATGTGCCCGACTCAGTTCTCGAAAATGACCATGTCACGTTGTACTGGGATCGGTCTATCATCACTGACAGGACTATTGTAGCCAATAAGCCTGATATAGTGGTGATAGATCGATTAGCGCACCGCACGATGATAATCGATATCACCATTCCGCATGACGAGAATCTCGTGAAAGCGGAGAAAGAGAAACAAATGAAGTATCTCGACTTGGCGTACGAGGTTGTCGACATGTGGAATGTCGATTCGGCTGTCGTCGTGCCGATTGTTGTGACGGCCAATGGTCTGATAGCCAAGAGCCTCGACCAACATCTCAAGAGGCTCTCGTTGGGCGGCTGGGTCAAGGGACCTATTCAGAAAGCGGTACTCCTTGATACGGCACTTATTGTGAGGAGGTTTCTGTCTCTGGAGCCCTAACCACCGGTAGCTTGGACCCTGTTCCCAATACCGGTTGGTCCCTATTTTTTTATATTTATAAATGTATTTTTTAATATTATTAATTATATTTATAAATTTAAAAAAATATGTAATTAAATAAATAAAGGATAATAATATAATATCAGTAAAGCGTTATATTTAATAATAGTATTACCAACTAATGACCATAATACCCCATCTCTAATTATGTGATTAATGTTTAGCAATTCAACCAAAGCTTGAAAGATGGCGCCAGCACCCAATTATCTGTATAACAATAATTAACTCGTCATATGTATATTATAATCATACATATAAGCATATATAGCAACACTAATGTTTCAGGTGTTATGTTACAAACAATATGCAAAATAACACATCAGTTTCACAGTATATTCAACGACGAGTAGTTTCAGTTCCTACCCATGATATCTGTAATGATATCTCCGACGTTATTGAAACTCTAATAAATTGAAATAAGTCTACTTAAGAGTGCAATGATACGCAATTCACGGTATACGATTTTTTTGTGTGCTGCGGTTTTTGCAGCCTAAAACACTACAATATCCCATAGTGCACACACCACACACACTCTGGGGACACATTTGCTACTTTATATGAACTTATTTAATAAAGAAAACTAAAATTTAAGCGAAATTTATATTTCGGGTTTACTCTAGCAAATTTGTTTGACCACACAAATGTCAAATTTGACAATTTGTGGCTAAAAATACAGGCTACCCGGATAAGGACAAAAATAAAGGTTGCATCTCCTTCTTTCATGTTTTTAGTAATAAACGTTCCTTGTTTAACTCGCCGTGACGTCAGTTACGCTCTGTCTATAGGTGCTATGTCTATGATATTTTTGTTGCCACACCAAGCTACGTGAAAGAGTGAGACAACAAATATCTATAGTTATCTCAGAACAATAACCAAGAGATAGCGCTATTCTGGAACGCATTATATTAGTGATGCGATGGCTAGCAATTAAATAAACTGAAAAGTAAAATATATATCGATTTCCTATGATTTTACTCGATTTAAAAAATTTTGTTAAAACACTAAATAAGCATATTCTCGGGCAATACGTAGCTATCTAAATGACCTTGTATGTAGGTTGCCATTTTTAAATCCTCTCGAATGTAAGTGATCATGGATTAGCCCGAGTCAGTAATACCTAATTTTGCCAAATTGCTTATGATGTGGCTACAGGGGCAATTCTTATACGTACTTAAGTATACAATCTACAATAGCTAGAAAACAGAAACAGCTGAATTGGCACTAACGGTCAAGTAGTCACGTGATTCACACATAAATGTTAATCCCATATTCCCATACATTTTGCAAGAAGACAGGGGATTACTAAATGTACACCCAGATTTCTTCGATGCAGATATTAAATGCCCTATTAAACCCGGAATCTCACGTTTAGCAACCGTGGGTGTGACCATTAGCTACACTAAAGATATAATTTATGATGGCAATATTTACTCATGAATATTAAATTAGCAGATTGCTCTCGTTCAAGCTCTAGGTACTGGTACTGGTAGCTTATCCAATATCCATTATATTAATTTGAATTCACAACTACAAATTCGATACTGATACAATCGATTTTTTATAAACTAAGAAGTGATGGTACGGAACTAGTATTTTTCTTTCCTTGCAACCGAAATTCTAAGTCTATGCTTGCAACCATAGATTTAGAATGTAAAGATGAACAATGACAGCTTGTAGGAGATACCGAAAAATAAAATGCATATGTGTTAGTGACTGATATGTCAGATGAAAATAGGGTTGTTTATTTGCATTGTCGATATAGTATAGTATCGATAAATTAATCTTGCCCTAAAGTATAGAGTTATATACGCTATTAATTAAATCCTCTTATTATAAATTAATAAACATATAAAATAATTTTATTTGTGAAAATACAATGGGTATTACAAAAATTAATAATTTTAAGATGATTTGTACAGATAATTACGGTACAAAGATTTAACCTTGTGCTATCCACTAGTCACAGTTTTGTGCACTGATAATGGTAAAGTAATGTATGATATTACCATAGCTAGTTTAATAATTAATTAGCACGGGTGGTGAAGCGAAATCAATTCATACAAGTAAATAAAATTGAAGTGTCTGTTTGTAATGTCAAAATAACAGCTTTTTACTAAATGCATATGAAAATATATACGGTAGGCGCTTAACACAAAACACACGTCATACGTTTTGTCGACACGGTTAGCATAGTGGCTAAGCGAATAGCTTTCTGCGCTAAGTGTTGCGGGTTCGATCCCCGCACGGAATAAATATTTGTATGATCTACAGATAATTGTTTCGGGTCTGGGTGTTTGTGTGCATGTAAATATATGTGTTTGTAAACGCACCCACGATACAGGAATAATTTCTAATGTGGGGCAACGTTTTTTAAAAAACAAAACAACAAACAAACAAACAACAAAAAAAAAGATTTTTTTAATTTTTGTCTGTTTGATCTGGCTAATCTCCGAAACGGCTAGATCGATGTCGACGAGGCTTTCACTGGCAGATAGCTGATGTTATAAGGAGTAACGCAGACTACTTTTATTTCGGAAAAAGAATTATGCTCCACGCTAAAAATTGCACGAGTTCGTAATACACGCAGGCGAAGCAGCGGGCGGAAGCTAGTTATTTAATAATCAGATATAAATCTATCGACTTTTTATCGATATTCGTGAAGTCATTTCTAGAGTCAACCCTAGCGTAAACATACATTTTAATATTTACACTAAATATTATTTATTTCTTGTTTTATCTACAAAATATTACCACGTATCGGAAGAAAATCTAATATACTATGGTAAAATTTGTTTTCTCGGCGAATTAATACTAGTACGTACACAAAATATGGTTTCAAAACGTACGATGAAAAAATTACATTTACCTGTGAAACGTGTAATTATTTGGATTATTTCTCTATGTCACGTTACAATTGACAAAAGAACATGACATTATGACTGCCTAAATATCACTTATCGCCGATAATTGCACGATTATTTTATAAATTAATAAAATATATTTGACACTAAAGCAAGGGCACCGATAGAAACCGATCCTTCAAAAAAAATTGTATCATACTGACATTAACATCTGTCTCTTTCTTTCTCGGGTAGTGTTCATATTAAAATGATATCTCTTTTCCACGCTTTGTTGGTCTTTTAGCGTAAGCGAAATTCTAAGTCTATGCTTGCAACAGTCTAAAAGTTTTGAAGTTTCAGTGAAGAAGCCTGAAAATTACTCTGTTACTCAATGGTTACTCAAAATATAACAAACATAACAAAACGTACTATTCGGGTGGTTTTAATACTAAGATAAAGATAAAGAATTACTATTTAGTTTATTCTCTGTCTTAGTTTTAATATGACACATATTTCTCTCTGGATTTTCTTGCCGCGCTTCAAAAACACGTCAATAAAATTGAATATTTGGTGATGTTAACATTGGTCAGTGGTCATTAACAATTCCAGCTGTCAGTCATACTAGTTCACGTTTTTGACCATTCATTTTGAAGACTTATCAAATACAACTTCCCAGTCTCGTCAAAACGAACGAAATTTCCAAAAACCTTGCTAGACAAAAACAGCAGCTGTGATTACAAAAGTGTTTTTATCGTTTACGGAAAAAAATATGGTTTTGTTTTTATAACGTCAAGGATATTGGCAGTTGTCGTTGAGAAGTATTGTAGTACGCTCGTCTGTTTTTTTGTGATAATTTTTCGTTATTGAAAACGCAATTCATAATGTCTAGTGAAAAGCCAGTGTCTGGGGCTCAGGCTTCAACTGTAGCAAGTTCTCAGGCGTTACAGCCTGCTGAAGATGACAATACGAAATCTTGTTGGGTGTGTTTTGCAACAGAGGCTGACGATAGACTTGCGGCATGGGTACAGCCGTGCAAATGCATCGGGACCACGAAATGGGTAAGTCCGTCTGTTCTAGATCGCCGCACTCGTAATTCGCGCTTCCGATTTTGTGATATAAACATGTGAGGAAGTGAAAGTATGGTTTTTCGTTTTAATGATTACAAAATTGTGTAAACATCATGAAAATAAGTTTTATTAACAGTGAAAGTTTTGTCACGTTGGTGCTAGTATTATCAGAAATTGAACTTATAAATTTCAAGTTCAATGTCAATATTATTTTCTTCTAGTAAGTTGGCGACAAAGAATTGTGGTATGATAATACATTGTGCAATATAATCGTTACTGTAAATAAATAAATAAGGCCATCCAAAAGATAGCCTTATTTAATTATTTCTGTACACAACCAGGACACAAGTAGGTAATATAAATATAAAATAGAAATATGAGTTACTTTTGCTGAAGTAATTTTGTCCCGTGACTGGAAATATAGGTAACAGACTATTGAAACAGTGTGTAAAAAGATATATATTAAAACAACACTTAGTTTTTATTCAGAAGAGAGTAGTGAACTTTTATGGGATAATATTAATTATATACATATATCTCAATTACATACAAAACTATCTACAAGGCCATTAGAATAAATACATACATAAAGTCACACCTTTTTCCCATTGGAGTAGGCAAAAACTACAGAATGCCACATGCTACGATCATTAGAATAAATATTTCAATAAAAAAAAAAAACTCATGGTTATACAGCAAATACTTGATTCTTGTTTACTGTGGGAAGCTTTACTGTATATTTATCCTTAATAATGTCATTATTAAAAGATAATAATTTTCATAATGTATTCAATAATAAAATAATGGTGGGGGAGTTTGCAGGCCAATGACAAATATGAATAAAATTGTTATTTTCAAATAATTTGTCATAATAATAACAGAAAGAATTTGATATGCACATAATTAAAAAAATGCACCTTATGACACTTTTATGATGCATAATTAATGAACTGTGTTTGAAACACATTTCATTAATTAAAGTTAAAGAAATGTAATCGAAACTACATAATGAAAGGTTAAAACTGACTTAATCCAATGCCTGCACATTAAGGCACATGTTGTATTTTAGTTTTATACATATTTGTACCTACATTTAGTAAATAAACTATCTATTCTATTCTATTCTAATATACAAAACACTGGAAAGAAAATATTTCTCGAAGTTAATACATACCTATGTGTATTACGCAATTATGTGAAATTAATTCTAACTCATCAGTTTAGTGATTACAAGAGTGACATGACGCTGACATGATGCTGACATGAGGTCTTGGGTTAAATCTCTAGGTCAGGCAAGTGTATAAGCTTTTCTATAACAAAATTGGTAATAGTGGCTAGGGATTTCGAATAGTGCCTGGTAGATGGGCGATAGGCTTGTTATTTGAAGAGACTTTAAAACTGCGTTGGCGAAATGTGGGTGTACAATATTACACGTATGTAACCCTTTGGGAAATATAATCGTGAGGTAATGATTTATGGGCACAAATTATATTTTGAAAAACAGTACATTCATAATGATGGTTTGTCACAATTCCTAATCCTTGTCAACAAGTCATTGTGCTTCTCAAGGTTATCAGTTCATCTTGAGATGTAAATAAACACATTCTTTGTCAGTAAGATTACTCTTCTCATCTTATTTTTAAAGAGATAAATCTGTATGCAGTCGTGAGACATTGCCCCACTATCATCATGCTCTCACCCTTATATCATTTGGGGTCGCAATACTCGCAATCTCTTAAGACATGTTCCAAATTCACTTTCTTTGCATTTATGTAATGTTTCACACTATCCATACCCTGTAATGTATCAATAGTCATACGAAACAATAATGCTTGTAATAACTTACAGTAGTATCTAGCAAAATAACCTTCTTTGTTGAGGATATTGTAAAGGCAACTAAAAGGTGGGCTGGCAATCTACTGCTGCATCATAAAGATACATAAATAAAATAATTAAAAATTAAAAAATGTAAATTAATGGAAATGGGTAAATTTATGGAATTTTTCTAATCAAGACAATGTTTTAGTCTAAAACTGAGTAATAGGATCATAGAAAAAAAAAAGAATCTGTCATTCTAAAGAACAAAACCTGTTATCAGCCAACTTTTCAATTTTACAAAAATAAAGGTCAAGAGGTTAGCTTCTTGCACATATCACTTATCATATGACTTGTAATAAAATTAAAGTAATTTTGTAGTTTCAATAAAAAATTATAATTAGGTACAACAATATTATGGACCTCCTACCTGTATTTCATCATCAAAGCAAACGGCCCATGTTCATCTAATACATCATCATATTAAATTATTGTATGAAATATATTTCAATACCACAATCATTTGTTTAAAGTATATTCAGCCTTAGCCAGTAAAGTATACTAATGATATCCATTTTTGACTAGAAAAGGCGACAGGTTAGTGAACTCAAAAACTGGGTTACTACTTTTCTCTTGCCATACCTACTGTTTTCGTAAACACCAATCAGCACAATAAGATTTTTATCTATTCAAATTATTATCTTGATGTATACCTTGATATAACTGTTGCTAAATTATTGTTTTTAGCTCCTTATCAGTCTGTACACCACTAATTTGTTATTGCGTGTGAAAAATGAATTTAGGATAGTTTATTATCGATAATTTACAAATATGTATGTAAATTAGGTTGCAGGTACAGTGAGATATGATTGTTTTGTTTTATTTTTTCACTACGAGTATTATTAATTTTGTTGTCTGTTGGAATTATAAAGAATTTACCTGTATAGTTATTGTTGTTATGTTTTCTTTTTCATTTGCATTTTATTAGGCTATTATCGGGTGCTGCACTGCACCATGAGTGCAACCACATCCTTTAGCGATATCATCCAGTCCAGTGACGGAAAGTAGACATAATAGAAAATCTATTGTTTGTCTGTCGCCGATCTCGGACTGCGAAATCCTCAGTCTATCGCAAACCACTGCTGGATGTAATCCTCTCCCTAGTTGCGCCACAATACCCGGTTCACCGCCATCCAGCTGAACCTAGCCACCGCCCATCTTATTGGTCCACCTCGCTGGGTCTAACAATACGGATGACCCACATTACATTTGCCGGTCCCCACTCAATGCCTCGCCTGCATCATCGGCCAACGGCCCCATTACCGTCAGTTATATTTTGACTTTCCTTGAGGTTTAGCCTCTGCCGCATTTTCCTTAAAGAAACATTAATAAGTTTGATCTTATGCATCTTGTATGTATTGATGATATTTCAAGTAAGTAACTTGAACGAAGCTACTACCTGCACCTGCTTTGAATAAAAACAGTAGTGTTTAATTATTCCGGGAAATTATTTTGGCTCGGCACGATGATTGCGTGTACCAAACGAATTGTAATTTAATTTTTATATAACTTGAACGTTGTAAACCGGATTCGGCGCAGTGCGACGCAAAATGGTTGCACAACCATGTTGCACACTACAACCAAATAACAAAAAAATTGGAAGATTATGATTATGAGATTATGTTTGTTTATTACGTTAAGCCGTTCTTGAATCAAGCTATCGGTCCAAACTAACGCTCTACACTATTCTATAGAAACCCTTTTTCTTCTTTTCTTTTCTCAGCCTTCAGCATATAGTTTACTTCAGCTGCTACTGGGACGTTTGTTGAGCATACGAGAAGAATTGTCGAGCTCTTTATGTATTTCCCCAGGACCTTTTTGGCATTGTTTTGAGACGATAAGTGTATTTGTTTTGCTTGCACCTTCCGCTCACATATTATTGGACCTAAGATAGCTATTTGCGTGGTGTGTCAGACAGTACGCTATGAATCGTTTGGAATACGATATGGATTTTTAATCTAACCTGTTAAATAAACCTTTAGATAGAAGAAAAACCAGCTTTTATTTAATATGGAATGCCCCAATACTGCCTCAATAAATAATATATAAATGATATCCATGTCAAAAATGGACTTAGAACCATTGTTTCTTACTACTTAAACGACTTTCAAAATGTTACATCATGACAGGACATTTCATTTGTTTATGTTTTTTCATTACATCGAAAATGGATGTAAAGACAGATTTTTCGAACTCGGATAAAACAAAGTTCAATGACCCTACAGCTTTGGTGCCATAATAACAAATGCTAGGCTTATAAGTCCTCACAGAATACAGCATTTTTTATGGCACTTTCTCATTTGGACCAAAACCTTGTCCATATCCGCGTCCTTTGATAATATATTGTTTTTTTTAGGAAATACTATTAACTTGATAAATAGTATAATTGAGGGCTACTTAGGTACTTTATTTTATGGGGCACTGACGGCTGGTGTTTGACCTAGGTAGCCTTTATAGGTACTGCTGAAACGCTTAGTAATTAGTGTTTTACTTTCCAATTTTCATATTTTGTCGTCGTGAAAACATGAGCATCTTAGGATTTCGACCTACAACTAAAAACCGGCCAAGTGCGAGTCGGACTCGTGCACGAAGGGTTCCGTACCATTGACTAGGTAAAAAACAGAAGGTATTTATTATTAAAGTAAAAATACAACTGAGTATTTTGTGAATATTTCAAGTGCCTACCTGTTGCCATTATTGATATCGAGCAAAAACGGCAAAAAAATATCGCGTTTGTTGTATGGGAGCCCCCCTTAAATATTTATTCTATTTTGTTTTTAGTATTTGTTGTTATAGCGGCAACAGAAATACATAATTTATGAAAATTTCAACCGTCTAGCTATCGCGGTTCTTGAGATACAGCCTGGTGACAGACAGACGGACGGACAGACAGCGAAGTCTTAGTAATAGGGTCCCGTTTTTACCCTTTGCGTACGGAACCCTAAAAAACCGTTATTTTTCCAGTTATTTGCATTTTATATGGATTTTCTATTGAAACAGTCCTCGTTAAATAGTATCAATAACTTTATAGATATTAAAGTCTGTCTATTGGTTGCGACATGACTCGTCAATAACAATTGTTACAGCGGTTACAGACCATCATTGTCATCTACAGCGCTGAACTTTGCACTTAACCCATTAACCTTATGTTTATAGGATTCAGTGGAGACGCTATTAAAACGACGCTATTCTAGATACAGCCACGGAATTCATGAAAGGATAATTATCAATGGATTATTGATACAAGTCTCAATGGTTGATATTACTGTCCCACTGCTGGGCATGGGCCTCTTGGAATGAGAAGAGTTATGCCTTTGTCGTTTACGTGGCTGGCTTGTTGTGGGTTGGTGAACTAGACACACAATTGTGGACTTAATGGTGTCTTTTCATATGTACAGGTTACCTAACTAACGCAAGTAGAAATAAAGTTATGGTAAACACGTTTAGTCTCGAAGCCAGCCCTAAATCGCCCCTTTCGCAATTTTGAAAGGCAAATTGGATAATAATCCCACTTTAAGTTAGCTATATAATTATATTTCTTATAAACTTGCACTCGTCCACATTTGAGGCCTGGTTTACCCATAGAGCCCAGAGAATTCAGAGACCCCATACTTGGAAATATGAGGATAAAAATTAACACCACATCCATACTTCAATTTACCTTTCACTGTTGCAGGTTCACCAAAGCTGTCTTCAACGGTGGGTGGACGAGAAACAGCGAGGAAACATAACCCGCAAAGTGCTGTGTCCCCAGTGTAAAGCAGAGTACATAGTAGTATTCCCTTCAATGGGCGCCTTCGTAGCACTGTTGGATGCACTGGAAGAGATCACCCACAAGATCTGCCCGTTCATAGCCGGAGGAGTGTTGCTGGGTTCTATATACTGGATCGCCATTACGTACGGAGCTGTTACTGTTATGCAGGTGAGTTTAGTTGATCTGATGGTTCAGTAAGATACAGTATAGATGTGCTGCTAGGCTTAAGACGAAACACGGTACAAGATCTCTACCGCATACTTTTTTGTCTCTAAGATCTTTTAGCCTAAAATTATGCATTTACCCGCGCTGCCGATGCAAAGGCAAATTCGAGTTGCGGTACATGACTCTAAAATCATGGTATTTGTTTTCATTTAAATAAGTCGTTAAATCCATTCATTGGTACAAAATGTAAAAGAAAATAACAGATTTGGTTCATTAGAGCTAAGCTTAAATAAAACAAAAAAGAAAGACTGCGCGAAATTTATTTAAAAAGATACAAGCAATACCTGACTTGGACACTTGTTTTGCAAGTTTTTGGAAACCCAGCATGGTGTAAGTATGCAAGGTATGCATACATTTAGGGTTCAATTAAATACGTAATTATACGACTTTTGCAGTCCTTTAACTATCTTTGTCAATTTTGAGTTCCGCGGAAAGTTCTGTACCGTTATACCATAAATTCCTATTCAATCATTTTTATATTTTGTGTGTAATACTGGCTTTCCGAGTGACACTACCTGCGGGGCTTCGTTACGAACAATGCGACCAGTTAATTTTTCCACCGCGGGCAATTAAACACACAATAGAAGAAGATTTGAGTACTTCGAACTCATCATTGTTTTCACAGATTTCCTTTATGATATGTAGGTCATACAATATCGTCGATATTATCGTTCTTTTTGATAAGAAACTGATTTTTTTGCGGTTGAAATTCTGCAATCGTTATCTTTCTATGACCGTTCTAACGTCCTCTATATTTGCCACTTCACAAACGTCATAGTAGTATGCGATGTTCCTTATTATAGATTGCACTGAAGATCGTCTGAAGTTCTATTATAATTATGTCGTGTGTGTCCTGAACCTCTATCCTCTATCACTTACTTCAATTCAGCTTATCACTTTCAAACATCCGTTGCTAAGTGTAGGTATAATATTATGATTCTTGCAAAAATGGTCGAGTACGTCTGATGTTAGCACGGAAACGGTTAGGTGATCGCTAAGTTAGCCCTACAGGGATTAAAGATCATAAAATCCCTTGCTTACCTTTTTCCGATTTGTCGAAATTCTTGACTGTCCACTTGTGGTCAAACACAGTCGAGATTTAGCTGACTCTTTGTACACAAGGAGCGGCTAACTCTAAAAAAAAAAAAATATCGAGGAGGCGTGTAACCAATGTAAGAACATTGGTTACACTGTTTCCGTCGCTGTCGTCGGTCATTATTTGGGGTGGAGATGTTTATTGCTCCAACTACCGGTCGACAAAGGTTTTAAACAATCGTCAAATATAGCATTGTCAGTAATATAAAACCGTGTAATATTTGTAACGCAATCATTAGCACTCAAAGACCATATCCATTGTTTATTGGATAGTTTAAATGGAAAAGTGGTAAAAATAAATTCTTTGTTAGGTATATGAATGTGATCAACACATTGTCTACGGCATTATGTAATGACCTCTAGGCAAACAAAATGGGCTAAATTATGCCGTTTATGATTGATACAATTTAACTCGACTGTTTATGTCAGACCCAAAGACATTCATGCTTCATTTGAAATCTTCCGTGTTAAATACAACATAATAAAGAATATTTTATTTTTTAATATTAGGTAATTGGTTTCTTAAATTGAACACGTTGCTGCGGTTGCTTGCGACGGTTGTTTCTCAAGTACATTTTCAATATGATGAATTAATTACATTTTTGTGATGGGTACTCCGAATAGTTAGTCCACAAATTAGCTCTAATCACATCACACAATCATTTAATCTTAGAGCAATCTAGCTTGATCTTAGTTCTTTTAGATATTTATTTGTTTGTTTTATATGTCGTCAGCATCTAAGGATTACAGCGTACATACAGGAATGTAACATAATTATGTTAATATGAATAAATAGATCACTTGGGATTGCCATCAGAAACTTAAGAGCGTTTACGCCGCGCGGTGGCGAGCGAAATTAGGTATTTACAGCGCTCGACCGCTCATCCGCTTGTGTGTGTGCGTGCGGACTGTGAGGAGGCAATGCTTAAAGCGCGCGCTGGCGATGTTGATCCTTTTTGCCTTTTTGGTATTATTTTTTTAGTTTATTATAATTTATTTTGTATTGTAGTTTTTAGTATTTGTTTATTCACATGAGCTAATAGTTATTAGTACCTAGATATTACGATATATTTTCATAATACGATAATATCGACACCGGAAATATGAATTAATGTAAGGGACAAATTGTCGAAAATTAGTTAAATAAAGAGTTTTACTCCGAAAATTCCGATCTATCGATTGGTATATTTATTTTTAATTTTTGAGATCTTTAAAAAAGATATAAATAATAAGGCAATTGCATGGCATGATTATAAATACTCATGCAGAGATACAACAAATTCAACCTTAAGTCCAAACAGCAAGCTTCAAATTTGTATATTACATACGTTTAGCGTAACTCTAAAACCGAAATAAAATAGTTATACAAAGGTATTATACCCTAAATAATTACAAAACTTAATAGCCTTTACATTAAATTTAAACATGATTTAAAGATTTTTCTGATAATAAATTGCCTTAATCGCTGATGAAAATAATTTTTCCCTTACAGTAATGGCTATATCTGAAACAAAAAGAGTTATTGAAATCCTGTTTTATAGGAAAAATAGAACGCAAAAATATAAGAATAATGGTATATTTACTATTATGATACCATTAAAGTTGAAAGAAATACAAGGTTTTATCCAAAAAAAAAATAAAGTTTTTTGCGTTTTCCTAAAACTTGCATTTTGTCCCTTACAGTAATTCGTATTTCCGCTCGCGAATTATTATATCAATAATCAAGATACATATTGTGTACATTACTTATTATTTTATTTATTTTCCCGACTAAACAAAAAGCTCTTTGTTTCCCAGAACTGATTAAATTAATACAAATTCCTAAACTCAAACACAGTGGATATAGTTTCTAAAAGCACCCCACAACCTCATCATCAGGTTATCGGCACTATACTAAATCAAACAAACCTAAAAACCGTGGTTCTACTGTAAACAATAACCGAGGTCCTGTAATCACCTCCCATCATCATCAGGTCATCGGCAGCAGTTAGGATAAGAGTACCTATCGAGACAAAAGAAACAAGCTTATACACGGTGGTTCTATTATGAATAGTAACCGAGTTCCTGTAAACACCTCCCATCATCATCATCATCATCAGGTCATGAGCATTAGTTAGGATAAAAGGACCTATCGAGACAAATGAAATAAGCCTAAACACGATGGTTCTACTATAAACAGTAACCGAGTTCTTGTAAACACCTCCCATCATCATCATCATTATCATCAGGTCATTAGCCATAGGATAAAAGTACCTATGGAGACAAATGAAACAAGCCTAAACACGATGGTTCTATTATAAACAGTAACCGAGTTCCTGTAAACACTTCCCATCATCATCAGCATCATCAGGGCATCAGCACTAGTTAGGATAAAAGTACCGATCGAGACAAATGAAACAAGCCTAAACACGGTGGTTCTACTATAAACCGTTACCGAGTTCCTGTAACCTTCAGGATCCATCATCAGGTCTTCGATGCCATCGGCTCCACCATCATGGCTCCTCACCAAGAAGTATAAGAGGACTATGAACAATTATTGTACAAATTTTCATAAAAAGTCGTCAAAAAAATTCACCTGTTTACTTCTCTCCCCAAAGTATCAATATGTTTTGGACTAGATTTATTCCTTGTTTATTGATTCAGAAACGTAATATTTTCGTCGAAAAAACGGAGAGCAGAGCGACATGTCCTTACCCTAGAAAGCCTCGGCGGGCACTGATCTCGCGCCGAGTTGCGAGTCAGTTTATATGGTACTTTTAAAAATTCTTTTAAAAATAGTTTATTACATTTTTGAATATTTTTTTTTTGCCATATTGTTAAAGACATATTCTAGTAATGTAAAAAAAATATAATATGTAATTTAGCCATCATTAAGTTTGTCAAAATTGGCTTTGAAAATGCCTAAAAATATATCATTTACGCTATGTTGTTTCGTAATTTACTTTAGAATAATAATAGTTATTAAAAATGTTGTGTACTAGATTTGTATACGAGTATATATGTATTCTAAACACCGTTATTTTTTGCTTTTATTTCATATACTTTGCCAGGTATCGAAGGATGAAGTAGTCACGTTTCGTAAATTTTACGAAACATGGTGTCAAACAATAGCCCTAGTATATATAATTATTAAAAAAAATAAAAATGTTTTGTATTAGATTTGTTCTTTACAAAATTTCCTATTAAATGGACAGCAATTTTGATATATGATCTATACAATTTAACGAAGTAATTTCAGGATGAAAAATGCCAATAACGGACCGTACGGCGTAAAGGCTCTTAAGCATAATAACACGAAGAAGGTGGGTGGTATAAATAAATGTTTCCGGATCGCCTGACCTTTTCAAGTTATTAAACCTTATACTTCGTTATGAATGGTCTTTAAATAAATAGTTTAAATAAAGTACAGTCTAGTACAATGCATTGTTCTGATTCATTCAATAGAAAATGAATACAATCGAAACTACAATGTGTCTTTGAATTGTTAGAGATTTTTGGTTACCTTTTAATAGTCAATAGTTTTATTTTAATATAACAAACATATATTCAGTAGCAAAAGAGGATTTTATCTGATGTTTAATTGGGAAACGATCTTTTTTATTTCCTCACCCTTTTTTGTCCTGACGGAGATGGAAAGAAATGTAGTAGTTTAAATTTCAAAATGTTTTAATGAAATTCTGAGTTGGTTACTACATACAAGACAAGACTAATGACATTCGAACGCGACTTATTTTTAATAACAAAGGGAGGATGAATGAAATTTCTATTTATTATAAAATATGTTCATATTATGAGGAGAATCTTCTCCGGGTGCCTTAAATCCCAATCTGTACACCAGGTGATTTTTGAACACATAAACCTGTGAATAAGGAGTGAATATTAATTGAATATTTTGTAACATAGCATCACGCCTGTATTCACCGAAGAGTTAGGCAGAGGTGTACTATTGTACACCCACATTTCGCCGCTGCCCTTATTGAGTCCCATGTAATAGGGGGCGAGCCTATTGCCATCTACCGGGCATAGTTCCAGACTCCGTGCTGCTACTGAGAATTTCTATACAGAAAAACCCAGTAACAATTTTCTTGACCCGGGAATCGAACCCAGGACCTCAGTCTCAGCAGTCGCGTTTGCGACCATTAGACTAATAAGGCAGTAGAATATTTTGTAATGTGAATCATATTATTCTTTCGTACCCAGTTGTATTATTACCCCCTTAAGCGGAATGTTTGGTAAATACCGGTTCGTAGGCCTCAATATAAAAAAGAAGAAGTATGTATTAACAACGACCCTCGTTTATAATTGTAGGTCAAACAACTTATTTTTTAATTGAAGCAGTATCACACAAATGCTATTTTTATCGCCTAAATATTTATTTAGATGTTACGTGATCATGAGTCTGAATAAGATTCAACAAAGTTAAAAAATAACATAATATCTGTATTCCTCGAAAGGTTAAGCAGACCTGTACACTCACATTTCATAATGCCGTTATGAAGTCCCGGGGGCTTATTGCCGTCCATCGGGTACAATTCGAAACTCGGAGCTGCTACTGAGAATTATCTAACAGAAAATCGCAATAACACGTTGCACGATCCGGGAATCGAACCCAAGGCCTCACATTCAACAACCAGGCTGCGACAATTACACTACGACTATCCGGTATTCCGGTTGTATTTGGGCAGTCTGGGCAACCGCCTCCACTGTGCCTACAGCCACGAAGAGAACTCACAGACACACATTGTTATTAAGACTTCCTATAAAAGTGGGCTATCGAAGAAGTCGTTTACTATAAATTGACTTAAAAATCAATCCAACGACAGCTCAAAGTTTGGGGATTATTTGGGGTGACCTATGCATAATCCACTCCAGTCTATGCTTCAAAAGGCGGTCTACACTGCATCATTCTTCAGTTACGTTCCTAAGGAGGCTAATACGTATTATTTCTATTCAGTATATACATATTTGACCTCAGTCGACCCCACCATATGACGTTCTAAACTGCTAACCTATATTTTTTTTCATACCTTTGTCACGATTTCCGTGTCTGCCGATCAATTAGCGTCTCTACAACGGTTATAGTTATAGGATCCTTTGTCAACGATGACAGAGACAACGAAATTTACATCTAACTGTTCATTGAATCATGAATGACATACATGTGAATTTAGATACACGATAGCTCTAACATAAGGATCCTGATTCCGTCTTTCAATTAATTTTCTGTTACGCTGTACACAAGGCCCTTCTCAAAAAGACAATATTGTCTTACCATACAAAAATCAAATGGATGGTGCAGGTGTATACCTACATAGTCCCTTGTTCAAACAACTTTGCATTTTGAATATAAACCGCAAAAATTTACTAAACCGCGAGTTACCTTGAGGAGCCTAAACACCAAAACTAGTAAAACTGAGTATTACTATAGTTTGTTTCTGACGACATCCGATCCTAACAATCTTATTCACCGTATTTCTATGGGAGAGGCCTCTGAGAAAATTGAGCAGGTATGTCATGTTGATTTTCTTAATGCGTGGGCAATTTTGTACAGTACGCCCAATAAACCTTGATAGTCCATGAAACAACTAATAAATGGGACTGAATTTGGTATAGGTATTGTTGTTTTTTGTGTCAGTAAAATACATTGCCATATACTCCCAAAATGTACTGGGGCCGATTCCACATTTTCCCCACACTAACTAAACTGCAATCGAAACTTTCCAAAAGTTGTTGATCGGGTTCGTTACGTTAAGTTACTACGAGTTAAGATAGTAGAATCGACACCTGTGCGCACTGTAGTCAGTGTTGCCGAAAGTACGGCAATTGCCGTTTCGTACGGCAATTAGGCCTCCAAATCACACAATATACGGCATACGGCAGGATACTCATTACCGTACTATAAAATACGGCAATTCGGCAATTGAATAAAAATCTTTTAAAATCGAAAAAAATTAAGAGATGAAAAGAGTTTCATTTGATTTTTTAAATTTAAAAAAATGAGGCTTTGCCCATAGTATCATATTTTTGCTTCTTGTCTTGCAACTAGATAACATAATGAACATATAACATAGCATCACGCTTGTATTCCCCGAAGGGTTAGGCACAGGTGTACCATTGCACACCCACATTTCGCCGATGCCGTTATTGAGTCCCATGTAATAGGGGGGCGAGCTTATTGCCGTCTACCGTGCGCAGTTGCAGACTCCGTGATGCTACTGAGAATTTCCATAGAGAAAAACCCAATAACACTGCCGAACCAAGGAATCGAACCCAGGACCTTACGCTCAACAATTGCGCTGGCGACCACTAAACTAATGAGGCAGTCAGACCGCCTCAACTAGATAATCGGTACTTTTTGCGTTAATCATAAATATTTATTGTTTTATCAGTATTTATTGTCCTTAGAAAGAATTGAGGCGGGAAATCCCTCCAGCCCAATTCTTTCACATTTAATGGAACAAGAAGAGTAAAGCTACCCTACTCAGTACACGAGAGAGTAAGTCAGTATACGTAATTTTATATCTTTTCTTTTTTTATGTAAATGTACGGCAATTTATTTTAGAATACGGCAATTTTTACCCTGGTGTACGGTATCCCGAAATCTAGGCAGCGGCAACACTGACTGTAGTGCCTACAATTATTTAGTACCAAGTACCAACCATCTTCAACAGTACAATACATGTTTCGTAGCGTTTTGTAAGTACCGTTGCCTAACGTGTTATACGTTACGCGATACAGGATGTTAAACGAAATCAATGTGACTAACGATATGTAAACAATTAGCAATTGCACTGCTATGCCAATTTCCGTATTCAATGTTCACTTGTTAATTATTTTAGAACTTAAGTCTAGTTTAGTTAGGTTTGTGCACAATAACAAGTATTGTAGCCAATTACAGCGAAACATCTTAATTAATCACTATTTTTGACTCAGCAACAGTATTTAAATACTAGCTGACCCGACAGACGTCCAAATTTCAATACTGTGTTTGTCTCATAGAAAAAAGCACTTCCAGTTTTATCCGCATTTTCTATTTTTAGCTTTCTCTAAAAACCTTATTTAGACGATTAAGAACATTATTAAACTGAACAAAAAACAAAACAAATTAGTCCAGCCATTCTTTAGTAATGCGCTAACGAATAGCGTTTAATTTTTAATTAATAATATAGATAGTTAATATTCGTACACCGACCATTACCCTCTATGTTTTCTTCCATGATTCTTTACATACAATGGTTGTCTGGAAGAAATTGCTTTTAGCGATAAGACCGCCATCTGTACCCATGTGTAAAATGTATTTTCGCTTTGTACTTTTTCCTTTGGTGTACAATAAAGAATACTCTATGTATCTATCTATAGTTGAATAACAATCATATTATCTGCTAAAATTCAACGTATCGTGAAATCGCGACCAAAAATTATCATCATGTAACCTGTATGATTTTATCACTGTCGGTGTTGGCTGTGAATGAGACGGACGGACCATATATTTCCCGAAAGAGACGCGACAGACCTCTCCATACATACTTCGTTCTTAGCGATTGTTGGTTCACTCTCAAAACCACTTCTCTTTCTTATATGACCAAATTCGATATTCATTACTCTTCCAGTGAGGATTTTTCTTCATATTTCTCTGTTCTTAAGGGCTTTTGACTTTCATAAATAAGAGCTGTAACAACTTTTGGTTACGTTCTAAGTAGGGACTTGGTAAGTAAAAACTGGTGTTGGTATATCGTACGTAAGCATAAACTTTCTACTTTTGGAGGTAAACACTGAGTTCGTTATTACATAAGATAATAGATAACAGAATGTACAATAATGGTTAATTAATCAACGATTAGCGATTGATCCATACCTACATACTCGTAGCTTATTATTGACCCATTTCTGGGCACAGGCATCTTTTCAGAATGAGAAAGGTTAATCCTTAGTCTACCACGCTGGCCTGGTGTAAGTTGCCGGACTAAACATACCAACTGTATGGAGGTTCAGGCGTGCAAGTGATAATCTAATTCTGATCCGTCTATGATTCGAAAAACAAGGTACAGGCCGGGATCGATGGTATGGTATGGCCTGGTGATTAGCAAATCCGAACCCTAAGATAAGGTGGTACTGCAATGTATTGTTCCAGTAGTATGTCCAATTATGCTAACAGATATCGTCCGTTACTGACAGGAAGAGATAGTAACAGTTTTCTGGTCAGTGGGGCACCGACATGAATTGTAGATAGAGCTGAATAATATAATAAAAGTAATAGACACTGCGGCATAATCTAATAAACCACAGTTAACATTTTTGAGTCGTGATTCCTACAATATTCTAAATCAGGCAATCGAGTAATCACTAAACATCGTTTTGTTTGAAATCGAATCGTTCAGTAAACATTTGTTATAGTTCATCGAGATCGCTAAAATCAATATATTATGTAATAAGCAACATTTCTGTTTTTTGGCCCGGTGCGTTATGTCAACGCTTTCTCTCAACTAGCGGGCTTGGATATAAGTTGTTCAATCTTTTGTTCTGGCTCTGATGAGCCCACCTGCTGGATTTGACGTTTTCCAATAAGGATATTATGTTAATATAGTTATGAGTATACTAGAATTACTTATATCTGTCTGACAAGCGTGATAATTCTTTCTAGGTATAGAGAAGTTATAGTTAGGGAAAAATTATGAAACATAATATTTATTTCCATCCAAAGTTGTAAAAGAAGCTTGTTGCAACATGGCTATCGTGCAGATAAGTCGATTTGCGAGATCTATCAGCGTTTACTACGGTCAGTCTTTTGTTGGGTGACTGTTCTCAAAACATCGAGAGCTTTGAAAGGAGGAATGCCCAGTTGGCAGTTGGTTCAGCGATCTATGACGGATAGGGTCATTGAGGTCATATAAATTACTGATATTCAGCCGCATCGGTGAGCCGATGTCAGGTACATTTTAAGGACATATATAATTAGAAGAAGGACGCAATACCACACTTTAATGTAGTTATTGTAATTAGTACTATACATTGAAGTGATAAACATAGTTAACAAAGATTGGTAATAAGCAGTGACGTAGTATTATAAAGAATACACTAATAGGTAAACGTAATTACCTACTTCAACTTTTTTAATTGGTCAATATAAACAAGTTTTATAAAGATACCTTATTCATCCTCATATACATATATAGCAATATAATCGGACTGAATTATTTGTCATTCTATACAAACCAGGAAAACGGCATACCCAGTTATTGTTTTTTGATTATCACTTTCGATATCCGTGAAGGAAAACGTAAGGAAACTTGCACCTGAGAGCACCAACAAGGCGTCGTGGTGCGAGTCGTCTGCCTTGCTGCACCACTCCAGCGAGGTAGCCTGTAGCCGAAACCGTCCTCATTCTGAGAAGAGGCCCGTGGCCAGCTGTAGGACAGTACTAGATTTTATTATTATTAATTCTACTGCAGTTACATAAACACTTACATTGGAACTATTAAAGACGTGTAAAGATCAACATTGTTGTTTAAGAAAGACTTTTTTAACTTTGTTATTGCTTTGTGTGTTATATACTTTATATTTTTAGTATCTAGCCGTGTCTACATATTTGTGAACACAAAACAATATGCTTACAGTATGTCAATCGTAATGTGTGACTAACCGACGTACAGAATTGTAACGCTATGCGCGAAATCGATTGTTCCGCTTGTCTATAGCAGTGATTCCAAACTGAAATTGAAATAAAAAGGTATACTTTTGAACGTCGAAAAATATATAATGAATTATATTACTGTGAAACAGTTAAATGTTCACAAAACACCAGCTCGTTAAACCGAGGGCCACGTCGTAATTTTTAATTTCAAACAGAATAAAACGATTCTGTACCTTTGACATTATTGACAAGTTATTTTATAGTCAGAAAACTTATGTTTTTTTGTATATTAACGCAGAAACAAACATATTCTTATTACTGAGTTGATGTAAAATACTTGCCTTGTCTCATTTACCTACTAAGTCGAAAGTAAAATAAAATTTCAAAAACCTCTTTCTCTGTTTACAGGTGGTAGGTCACAGGGAGGGCTTAGAGATGATGGAATCAGCTGACCCACTGGTCCTGCTAGTCTTGCTGCCAACGATCCCGGTGACGCTAATCAGCGCCAAGATGTACAATTGGGAGGACTCTGTACTGCTCTTCCTGAGGAAGTACTGCGCTAAGATACCCGCTTTGTCTTATATACTGCCGTTTGGCAAGTGAGTATACTTTTGTTAAATAAAATAGTTTTGGCTTCGAAATCTTTTCTCATGGTTAATGGTTCGTCCCTCTTTCACCCCCTTGTAGGTTAAATTTAAAAATACTTATTTAAATTTAAATAAAAATTAGGTGATGAATTGAATGAATACGCATATTTAATGAAAGTATGCTCTTTATTTGATTATTTAAATTTGAACCTTTTGTTAGTTCATATAAAAGTTATAGTACATTCCGCTAATCATATCGGCTGGAGGCCCTTCTGGTCTCGCCATTTGCCCGGTTAAGCAGTAAAAGCTCCCTGAGCTAAATGCGAGAGATAACTCAAAAAAAAAGACTCTAATCACCATTGGTGTATTAATGTTCCCACTGCACTGAGACTCAAGACTCAATCGAGAGAGATACCATATCAGCGATGTCAATATTTATGATATATTGTTAATTTTCATTTCGTTATATCATAATAGCATGATTAAAATATGTTCTTCAATTTGTATTTCCAGCGTGGAAGGCGACAGAGGCGCCATAGTCACCGGCCACAATAACCATCAGAATCCAAACGGGAACTCCCACCTATCGCCCACGCGGATCTTCTGCTCAGCCCTGTTACTGCCCACCATATCCACAATCATAGGCAAGATATTCTTCCGTTCCATACAAAACAACCTACACAGAACCATATTGGGCGGTCTAACGTATATAACCATAAAGGGGGCCCTGAAAATCTACCACAGACAAATGCTCTACATCAGGCATTCCAGTCGGAAAATTCTCGACTACACAGAATCGAACCTAAAACTATACAGAAGTGCGGCGACCTCCACTACTACTGATGCCGTTTCTAGTACGCGGGCTGATTCTGAACAGGTCGTGTAGTGATAGTCTGTAAATGTACATATGTATAGTCGCCTAAGTTCGGCATTGTAGGGAGGTGAAGAGGCCATCTTGGGTTTGTATACGATGTTTGTAAGTACTGATATTCAGTCGCATCTGGTTAGATCAGACCCCATCATAGTTTGGAAAGGCTAGGGAGTTCGGACGGTGGCCGTATGTTTTGACGTACTGAAGAGGCGGTATATTTGTGTAAGGCACAGGTTTGAATGTTGCCAGTGGATAAATATAGTATTTCATAATACTAGCGCTAGTTTTATTTTTTCATGTAAATTCTGTCTTCCAAAACGCATTTTGTATGACACATTCTTGAATAAGGTTTGAAAATCCAAAAGCTACCAATTTAAGATTTTTCTAAATTTCAAGTACAATCTTAATTTTGCTCTTATACTTATATCGATGGATGACACTTGATTATTGTAGCTATTGGTGTAGAAGAGATTCAATAGATTGTTAAATAAAATCTACCTTTCTAACCCCGATTCCTTTAAACGTCAATATGAACAACTTTAAGGAAGGAAACAAACATGAAATCGCGATAAAAACAAATCAGCTCTCCATTACATTTAAGTCGAGTAATATTGAATTATTTGTATGGAACAAAATATGTTTTATTTCGAGATTCCAGACTTGGTCCCGCACTAAAAGTTGTTCGTATTGATGAGTTCAGACAGGATCAGTAATTATACTAGGTATATGTATAGATCATAGGACCTGAAATTTCACCTGATTATCTAATGAAATACATCACAGCTATTTCTGCCTATCCATTCCATACCAGTGACTTTATCATGTCCATGAAATGTCAGTCGTATAAACAGTCATACTCTATAAATCACGTATAATAAAGCCTTATTAAAAAATAAAAGAAGGCTCTTTACCTTACGCTTACAATTGGAAATAATGTCAATATTTTCAAACGAGTGTTGAATAAAAATATCTTTAATAAATTATTGTAAACAGGACATGCATATCGGTATAAGAATGATAATTATGTTTACTGCATAGTGCTCATGTTTCCATGACAAAAACAATTGTTGTTTATTTTATTTATATCGGTTTCTACACTAGCTTTCGTTCGCAGCTTCGGTCGCTTTATGCTAAGTATATGCAAAGTATCCATGTTGATTTGACCCCTATGTTAAGAAGTAGGTTCAATTTCGATGTTTCCAAATGACTAAGCAATTTTCGGAGCAGTGTTATTGGGATTTCTGAAGTTCTAAGTAACCGCCCGGAGTTTAGAAATGTGTTCGGTAGATGGCAATAGGGTCGCCCATTCTTAGACTTAACGACATCGGCGAAATGTGGGTGTACAGTACATCTCTATCTAACCTTTCGGAGAATACAAACATAATTACGATGCTAAATCCAAATGATGTTGAAATGTGCTAATGGATTTGAATATGTGTCTGGGAACACTGGGATTTTTGGTAATCGGTACTTTGACACTGAAATCTACCGTGCGAAACAAACCTATAATATGTCGACTGTCTATAATATATTCTATTATTTAGCCTTCAATGTACGGAGCTGCGACTAACAATGTTATTAAACATTAAACACTATCGCATATTGTAACATAATAATAACATTGAAAAAACGTTGCATATTGACAGAACTTAGTTCTAATTATTTTTAGTTTACTTTTAAAACGACATTTTCTTTATGAGCATGGTGCAAATAAATCTATAACACTTCCCATCTTTTGCATACTTAGCTAACTGGCTAAGCATTTGTTATAAGGTTTTTACTAAACACATAATAATATAGGAATTTATAGAAATTACAACAATACAAGCTTCTTAGAATATTGATTGTAAAAATACATCTCACACTGATTTAACGATTTCTTTGAACAATGCTCATTAGAAATTCACTTATCAAATAATGTAGCTAGGAGAAAATTGATCTTAAATTTTTGGCAGTGTCCATCATCCTTAAGCGTGCCAAATTCGACCTTATGTCGATTGTTATAAGGACGTTATTTAACGGCATTTTTGCTAAACATATTAGCTTAAATTTCAGTACTTTTAATGTAAATAATATAGCTATAGTATATTAATTTATATATGATACGTTGTGATAGGTCGGGGATTTTAGAGTTTATTAAACAGAAAATTATTTAGTAATTGGAAGCTAATTTGTAAGATGTCTCAATGATTATACTGAAGAAAGGAATCAAGAAATGGAGTGCCTTTAAATGGAAATAAATATATAGTTTGTATATAGAATATTGATATTTTTCTTCCTGACGCCCGGTGCTTACTAATGACAAGTTTTAAGTTTAAGCAAGTCGGTGTGATACATAGTCGATTGCATTCATCGATTTTTATTTGACTGATAGTCGATTTTCCAATCGATCCTTAAAATATTACATTCGGGTATATGTTCTGTTAAAGTATTAAATTAATGGGGTACCTATTTATTTTAAAATGCAACGTTATATAGATACTAATTACTTATAATCACTATTTATTATAACGTCTTGCCAACGCCTGTATTTTTTATTTCATACATTTGTAATGGCATTTCAAGTGTTTGATTACATTCATAGAATTATAAATTGTATAATTTGTTTTATAAATGTTTTGGTTTTTATTTTTTAATAACTATGTTAAACTTGTGGCTACTTGAGCATAATTTATTGTTTATAAAATATAATTAAATGAAATACCGGTTGGTTATGATAATTGTTCATGTGTCGTGGCCATCTTGTTCCATAGTGTATGGCTTGGGCCATCATATTAGTAACGCGTAAACTTTCTTTGACAAAAATTTGCCTTTCAATGAGTACTGATGACTGATTGGCGCAGTGGCCAGTACTTGCAACACTACCTTTACATAATGGACCACGTTGGCCACACTTACGACTATTTACGTGACTAAGATAAATGAAAACTAAATTTTGATAGGACACATGTATATTGCATACTTTTTAATTCATTACAACTTTATAGTGTTTACGTCGCCTGACGGATTTTTCTCGATTTTTGGAACAGTAAGATAGAGAAGTGCTTAGCTAAATCATCAGTTCAGATCAGTTTTGCTAATTCACTAGAGATTTGCTCAAGTCCCAGTGTACGCTATGTAATGCAAATAGAAACAGTAACAGGGTGTCTAAGAAAATAATGTGCGCGCTTCTACGATGTGTTACCAATGCGCGCGCAAGAACGTTTCATAGATTCTTGGCTAAATTGTAACTTGTACTAGACCCTCTGATATCAAAGTAGAAATCCCAAACAAAGTGTTATCTATAGACCATTGTATACGTCAAGTCAATAGCAATTTTTTCATCACTTTGTTGACGCACGGTTATCGCTCAAGTAGTCACAAATGTTAGTTTTGCTAGTCTTTTGTGAACCTAGCGCACTGTCCACGCAATTTTGTATAAATGACGCTTCTTCCAACTTATAGCTATTATTTTGTCTACTGTACATTTTAAAAAGATTATAAATATTTTTTATTGAGTCTCAGTGTGTTGTTTTATTGTTTCTCAAATCGGTGTTTAAAAGTGCGGTCTTCGGTAAGTAGTTATTTGGATTAATTCCTCACGCCTCTTATCTTCGGCTAAGGCGAAGGTGTAGTGAGAAGAATTATTTTATGGACTAACATACTCTATCCTTGTTTATACTATCCTTGTTAGAACAAAATTATTTTTTTAACAACCAATATAATTTTGGCCCTGCACTCCGGTATCAATAGATTTCTCTCACTCTACTAGCTCGCAGAATAAACAAACTGATATTGGCGTATATGGTATAATGTCTTGGGTTCTATTCCAAGTTCGGGAAGTGTTATTGGATTTTCTCAGCAATTACTGTTTATTTTGGCCTTAGACATCTGCAGGGTAGAATATCAACACAGGCATATTATCATGTCATTACAAGACTGCCTTACGGAAAAATAAATAGCACCACGCCTGCATTCCATTCTTTAAAATGGCAGGTACCCGGGCACAGGTTGTGGCCGGATACGATTGATTTTCTATTATGTCTAGCTTGCATCAGTTCATCACGTTTTTTTTATTTTTATAATAGGACCGTTAGAGCATAATCTTCATTGCTACAGAATGTGTTATCTCAAAGCCTTGAAAGTGCACAAGATTAAATTGAATGTAAACCCTTAATGATAGAATAAACCTTGAATTACAAAGTTATCAAGAGTGTAATATGTACGTACAAGGCTTTAATTAATACCTCGATCAATATGCCTGTTGGTAAGAAAAGGGCTTACCCGTTAACTTTTTACTAATAAGTACAGGATCCTAAGCTAACCAAGTAGAATTTCGTAAGCTAAAAATGTTTATTTGGGTTTTAGTAAGAGTCCTACCGACTACTGAGAATATTCAGTAAAAGATCGGCTATATCTAAAAGTGTATTATTAATAATAACGAATACAAAAACGATTAAATACAACAGAAACAAATAAAATAACAATCTGCAAAGAATTGCATTAATCTAAAAATCAAGTTAACAAAATCCATTAGTTAGATAATGATAATACGACATTATCATATGAAAAGCGCTATCGATGATAATATATCACTCAGTATCTTATCGAAGATGAAATTATGGTAAATAGTAGGCGTTTGAACAACGCGGTGCAGTGTATGTAACTCACTGTTTTATTTCGCGCGTGTTATCAATCCACAAAAAGAGTGCATTTCAAACAAGCTTATCGAAGAAACAGTGGTTAATGAAAGGTAAGTGCGATTGGCAGTCGCCTTGTGTCGTTAGAATATCTATTCGTTGATAAAGTTACTTTAAAATTAAGGGTTATTTTAATAGCACCTAATGATGAAATAAGGCTTTTAAGGGTAATCACGTAACGAAAATTTTAAATAGTGACATTATAAAAAATGGCATAAATTCGTAAAATTTTACCAATTTTCGGTATCGAAAATGTCGTGATAAGCTTTTAAGACCTTTTTAATCAAAATTAAAATGATAGTAAAAACATTATTTAGTCCAAAGATAGCTATCGGTAGTGCTATAAATTATGGTCGGCAGTTTTTTGTATCGTATGAGTGCAAGACTGATATTATTGATGACGTGTAAGGCCAGATAATAACGTAGTAAGTGCTTCAAATTTCCTTGTACTTAACTCTTATATACTGCTTCTATTTATCTATTTTATTCTTATCTGATCGTCTAGAGTTTCGATCTCAATTGAACTGTACATTCAAATTTGAGTGGGATGGTATTATTGAGCTATCTAAACGTGTCAGATGAACTATTCTATGTAGGTACTTAGATATGTGTATTTTAGAACAAAAACCCGAATAATAGTAGCTGAATCAACCTTTGAAGGATTCTTTAAGTAAGCTAGTAGTTAGGTACTACTTTCGTCTGCTAAACTTTGGAAAATTAAATTTTGCCTTTACGCGTAACATACATGTTTGCAATAAAATAATTTGATTTATCTTGTTAGATTTTCAATGATCAAATTTAACAGTTTATGGCATCATAAAGCCAGATTAATTTATCGTTTTAAAGATAATTATGTCATCACGCCAGATTCTTCAATCAAACCATTAATACAAACACCAAATTTTCAGGAACACTGAACTATGCGTAACTTTTCCTAAGGACCACATAACAATGGCAAAGTTCCTGAAGTCAATCTTCCACACTACGGACAGAAAAAAGAGTTCTCACTACGAGAATGAGGGAGACGAGGATAGAAGTGAGTCGCCGGGCAATAGACGACAGCTGTCCATATCACGATCGGGGCGGATGAAGCAGGCGAACAAGAAGAGGCACTCGTTGACACTGGAGCTTTATGGAGACGTAAGTGTAGCCTTTATTACAATCTATAATTATCGGAACGAGGTTAAACCGGAGAAACCATTAACTCCACTAGCGTAATTGTCGGTTTATAGGTTTGATTGGTGTAAGGAAAGAATTGGTCCGACTGTTATGAGTCTTCGTCTATTGGATATTCTTGTGGTCTATTTGTTCGCGGAAAGTGTACAGCGACGGCGCCATTGATCTAGTAGTCTCAAGCGCAGCTGCTGAGCGTGAGGCCTGGGTTTGATCTCTGGGACTAAGTGTTATTGGATTATTAGCAGCCGTTATTGTGTCTGGCAGATGGCAATAGGCTAGCCCAGGCCCATCCAACATACGGCCCCCGGGCCATCATGTGGCCCGCGTAAGTCCTTCATCCAGCCCGCGACCTTGTTAAAACTTTATAACACATCAATAGATATATAACGCGAACAGTATTAAATTCTCCCAGTGTTAGTTTTCGTTCGTTTCGTTTTCGATGATCTATTTATCGACTTTGAGTAAAATGTACATGTTTGTAGGTATTACAACTAATGTACTAATGTACGATGTCAGTCATCTCATTAGGTTTTAAGTTATGCATTATAAGCAAAATAATTAGTAGGTAAAACTGAGGCTTTCTTTTTTAATAAATCAGCTTTATGAAAAATACCGTTTTATTTATATTTAAAGCTCACTTTGTCATTAAACACTTCTTTTGGCCCGCTACGGTTACAAAAATATCAAACCTGGCCCTCCACAAGATTATGTTGGACACCCCTAGGGTAGCCTCTTATTACATGGGATTTAATAACACATCGCCTAATCTTGACTAACCCTTCCGAAAATACAAGCGTAACGCACTGCAATGCAAGTAATTGCGTGATATTTTCTTTCGGCGTAGTCGATTAGTTCCGCATGGTAGGGGTAACAGACAATAAGAAAAGGAGTATTTACCCAATAAAATATTATGACAGAAACAAGTTTATTTTCGTAATTAACCTATTAATCAGTGCATTAAATAAAATATTCCTTTGTTTGAACTAAGCGACTTGATAACATATCGCCTTGATAATGATCAATTTATCGACGGCAAGAAATCAAGATTAGCATATCATTGTTATTAAGTTTAGAAGGTACCCCGCCGAATGTCCACCATCTAGGTATTTAATGCACAAAACCATGAGGATAATTTGTTAATTAATATAATATAACCTAAAATACGTAATTACCACGAAATATTATTTAAGTAATATCTAAAGTACCTACCAGATTAATCAATTTCGAAAATTATTGCATATTAGAAGGTATGAAGTTTGTCTGATACCTACTAACGATTTGGAAAACAATAGGATTGCAGTAATTTAGAATCCAGGCCTTTTACAAGGAGATAGGATTAACACGAACATTACTGTAACTCTGTATTTCCCAAAAGATTAAAGTGGTGAAGTGTTTTACATCCACAATTTTCCAATAACGTTATTAGGTCTCATGTATTTTCTTAGTAGAGTGACTTCTACATCACCTTATGATAAGTTAAGAGGACGCTATACTAACGCCCATGTTTCTTTCTTTATAAAGCTTTCACCGAAAGTCTAATTCTCATGTCTTCAATTTCAGACCATACAAATAGATTCAGTAGATAAATCAACATCTATGGAATACTACGTCCACAGTCCAAGCCCTACCGCACCCGCTGACATCGGAGACCAAAACAATAGGTATGAAGATAATAATGACGAAGAAAACATACATCCTATAGAACAATCCAATGTAGCGACCTTTGATGGGACTCTTGAAACGAAGCTGAGGAAACTAGCTATAGAGAGGACCCCCGAAGAAGAAATTGACAACGCTTTCGAAGTTATTGACAAGTCATAGCGAACTTTTCTTTGGGTCATCGTGGCTGGCAGGGCCATATCGGGAAGTGAATGAGAACAGGAGCTGGTTGAATAACCGTATAAATAAAAAAATAAAAAACAGGGCATACGTGAATAAATAAGTGTGGTCTGAAAGCGCGAGTGGTCATTTCGCCGCCTGCGCCGACCGCTGCTTATGACGTAGGTGCGAGCCGCCTGCGCAACATGACTAAAAAGTATCAAATGTGTGTTTAATTTCTAAGTATTATCTACTGAGCTGCTTCGTGAGAAAAGTTATCATGATTACAGATTGAAGTAAGTGTTTGGTTAAATGTCGATTGTGACAGTTTTTGTTTGTGTACTGTGTGAATGCACCAATAGCCTTATATAAAGTATATTAGAATACTACAATAATTGTATAAGTTTTTATCGATGATATGAATTATTTTTTAGTTTTAAGTTTCACTAGATAGATATTTAGTTTACAAAGGGAGATTATTCGTAAACCAAACTAGTGCCACTGTATGATACCCTATGATAGTTTACATATGCTCATGAATTCTATAAATATTGGCGGCTAAGTGTGAGGGAACAAATGATGAGCCGCTAAGTATAATGTAACAATAAAACCCTACTAAAATTTCATAATTTATAATATATATGTATATTTAAACTTGCACTTTTCTTAGAGTACGAGTACATAGTATAATAAATGTAGTAAAATCTAATGGGTGGTGACCTGGCGTCCTGAAATACAGGCCCCAAGCGTAGTTTAGGCACCAGTCTCCTACAATATACAAACCTGTATGTATTATGTTGCCTAAGAAACCATGTAATTACCGTGTTATATTGTGGTGAGAAAATAAACATATTATTATTATTATTAACACTAAAACCACACAAATTTTAAGGTGTCACCGGCCATCATACAGCTAGTATAACAAAATTATAAAGGGTAGGTTAAACTACGTATATTGCAAAATAAAAGTGTATGAAAATCAATCAATCACTTAAATTTTAGAAAATTAATTGCTTTTCATTGATAATATCCATGTGCATTGTACATAATATCGATTACTGCTACAGATAATAAATTGGATTAATTACTTGTTACGTCGCGTCATAATGACGTGAAATTCGTTTAACACTGTAAGCCCTTGAGATCGATATTATTAAATTAAATTACATACCATGTTTAAGATTTTTATCTAAACATTTTTGATCGTATTTCGGATATGAAGTGTTAAAATCATTTTTATATGGTAATTTTTTCTAAGGACTTATCTAGAAGTTATCTGAAGTGTAAGCTAAACGTTTATCTTGTTTTTACCTTTTTGGAAATTAATAGGTAGTGACGTAGGTAGTAGGATGCTAACATTGAATTAATATACGTGTTAGAAATTGTGGCCGCGAGTAGGAGTTGAACCTGTGACCAGTGTGTGCGGGTTCAGTATGACTAGCGCGATCTCTACTCATGTCTATGAAACGTAAATAAGTAGGTACTTTTCGTAGGTAGACTTGAGGATTATAGTACTTTGAAGTTTAAGCAAGTATTAACCTTTTATTTAACCTTTCTTCAAGAACTAGGTGCCAAGCAGGGCCTATATTCACACATTTTTGGACACGTTCCAACTTCCAACACGTGGGGCTGCCTCCTTGGAACGCCTTGTTGTCAGCCAGTCAGCATCAAAAAGATTTACACGTAGCGAAATTCAAAAGTCGAGTTTTAGATGAAATAGTGATTGAAATCTTGACCAATTTCATACATAGTCTACGGATAAATATATATGATTTTAACCAATACCTTTCCAAGAATAAGTGTTTAAATTTCGCTATTTGTATACATCTTTTTGATTCTGACTGTACAGGGCAATGTACATTTAACCGTCGTAAGGACTGTAAAATGTACAACATTAACATTCTCTTCACAAGCCTAATGCGTCACAAAGTTGTTATATATATTTTAGTATGTTTATATTGTTTTATACAGCTGCAATAAAGCCTACCATGTAAAAGATAACAAATTGTTCATAGTGAAGTGCCTACTTATAAGATTGTGTTTGTTGCGTATTTTGCATAAAATTAAAGAAAGACTGATTGTTGAAACAATTGCATTTATTTGTATACTTTTGTTTTTATATAATACGATAGTTGACTATAGTCAACTGAGTTACTTTTTATGAACTGTCAAAAACGACATTTTGTTCTAAAAATGTTTGGAATAGCAAGGCGTGACGTCATAGTCTTTCATTGCCCTTGACATACTTATTGTGTGATTTTGACAAATAAAAAATTGAAAACGCCAAAAATAAGCAAGAGATTAAGTTTTACTGAGTTTTTAGAAGGGAAACTATTTACCAGACAAGATTTCTGAATTTAGTTTTGATGCAGTCAACTAGCCTATTGTCGTATGTTTTATCTATAACAAAAACGAAGCGGGGTCGATTGCGGTTCGGGTTGTTCGATTCCCGCACGAAATAAATATTTGTATTGCCTACAGATAGTTGCATCGGGCCTGGATATTTATGAATTTAAAAATGTGTGTTTGCAAATGCACGATACAGGAATAATTACTTGCTTGGATTAAAGCAAGCTTGTTATTGATGACTAGCTTCTATCATAGCCCGAGACAAAGGACCCAATTCATTTTTTTTATGAATTACCATGTATATATGTGTGTCTTGACGTGATTATCTATCAGACACGCTTAATCAGAATTCTAATGAATGAAGTGTGAAAACAATTGATAATATACTAATCGAAAGTTCTACAACATTCGAGATAGGTACGCTTGATTTTGAATCTTTTAGCGCAAGTCATGCAGATATCAAAGTGGACAAATATTATGTTTCCAGGTTATACGTGCAATGTAAGTCTAGTGTATGCAAGCGCCGCTGCGGTGTGTGAGGTCCTGCGTTCGACCCTCGCGTCGTGAGTTATTCTGTTAGAAAATTCTTAATTTTTCAAATTCCCTTTTACTTGGGACTTAATAATGGCATTGAAATGTGGGTGTACAATAGTACACATCCGCCTTACCCTCCGGGAACACACGCGTGATCTTATATTATGTAATATTTGATAATTCCGGTTAAAAGGAAAAATAAATAAATTGGGGTGTTAAAAGCTAGCGCTAAGCGAGGTACACTCGGCAATGTTTGGAGGATAAGTTTATACAGAGAAGAACTTGAGTAAACACCATATCTATACATTTTCGACAGTCCATTCTAAAGAGGGCCCCCTGTATCCAGCACACAGGATTTCTAAGTGCTGTTTGTAATGATATTTATTACAGAAAACTTCAAAACAGTACTCAATTAGTCTTCCTGACGCGAAAATAATTTCTGAATACGCCACTGCCTCTATATAAGAAACATAAAGTAACATGCGTCGGTTAACTTCAAGTGGGTGCGTACGCGCATACACTCATTCTTATCCATACTTTTGTGTTGTTGTGTTGTTTTTTATGTATGACGGAAATTGTGTTTATGTATGACGGAAATAGGATAATAAGTATGTAAATACAAATGTCCGTAACATATCGACCCGTGAAAAACATCCAAATAAACTGAATTTTCAAAACCACTATCTTTTAGATAAGGATTTATCTATAACAGTTAGCTTGGCGGCAGTTAACTGATACTCGATTGAAGATATTATCTTAGATATCAGTAATTAAAGTCATTATCGCATTTATATCCGGCGCGATAACATTAGTAGAGCATCACTTGTTACTGTTGCAAATTATATGCAAATTAGATTTTGTTTTACGGTACAAATCACTCTATTACTTTTGTGTGGGTAATTAGTATTTATTGGGTAATTGGGTGTAATAGATTTAGATAAGTATATTTTTAACGGCACGATTGGCGCACTAGTTGAGAGATCGACTGCTGCGCTACGTGTCACGGGTTCGATTCCCGCACGGAACCAATATTTGTATGATATACAGATAGTTGTTTCGGGTCTGGGTCTTGGGTGAATACACACCGTGCCTCGGAAAGCAAGTAAAGCCGTTGATCCTGCGCCTGATGTCTCTTCGGTTGTGTCGGATTGCCGTCCCATCGGACTATGAGAGTGAAGGAATAGAGAGAGCACCTGTGTTTGCGCACACTTGAGCTCTATAATATCTCCTGCGTAATTGGCTAATCTCCGGTGAGATTGGCCGCGACCGAAATTTGGTCAGGAGGACATTAAGTATGTTATGTGGAGTTGTTGGGTGACTCGACTTTTAGGTATTTAGATCATTTATGATAGCTTCTGTGAAGATAAGCATATCATTGACTCCTGAATCGGATATAGTGTTATTAAGGTTTTCTGTATGGACATTTTTAGTAACTCAGGTTTGCACTTGCACCCAGTAGATGGCAATAAGCTGTTCCCTTATTACATGGGACGCAATAGCAGCATGAGCGAAATGTGCAACAGTACACCTCTGCCTATTCCTTCGGAGTAAATAGGCGTGATGCTATTCAATTTGACACTATTTTTTAACCGTAGACGATTCCTTTCCCGAAATGTAAGTGTAAACTGTCCACATATCAGCATATCTATGTCCCCAGTTGCCCACTGCTGGGCTTAAGCTTCGACTGGACCTCTCTGGACTCAAAGAGGAGGCCCAGAGTGTGTACTGTTTCGTTTTTCACGCGACCACAGTGGAGTTTGGGGATGTCACAGGGCTTCAAATATTTCGTATTAGATTTTTCACGATGTTGCCCTCCATTAAATTATAACTAAAATTAAAATTATACGTACCTTGGTTGATTGTTCATTTGAATAAAAGATTTCAAGTAGAAATATCTTAACACCTATATTTACAATTAATCATTGACTCAAATATCTAAAGCTTCATTTTCTTCTTCTTAGGCTTGATGGGGAGGGGACCGCCAATCTTGAATACAGTACTGAAAAATAAGGGAACATTGTGTTAGTTTACCTTTAGACAAGTGTACAACTAATAGAATATAGAAACGACAGAAAAATGTATTAAATTCACATATTACAAGCAGGCGACAGACAGTTATGTAATTCGTAAATCAATCCTTTATATATTTTACCTTAATATATTTTGGTTAGTAATGATTTCTGGTTAACAGTTGCTAACCAAAAATCATTACTAACCAACTACATGGGACTCAACTATAGCATCAGCGAAATGAATAGTACACCTCTGCCTAACACTTTGGGGAATACAGGCGTGATGCTATGTTATGTTAAAATGTTTATAAATACTAAAACGCTGTTATTATTGAGTCCCATGTGATAGGGGGCGAGCCTATTGCCATACCAGGCACAGTTCCAGACTCCGTGCTGCAACTGTGAATTTCCATTCAATAAAACCCAATAACATTTTGTCCCCGGGAATCGAACCCACGACCTTACGCTCAGCAGTCGCGTTTGCGACCACAAGACCAATGATGCAGTATTTGTATTGGAATATTTAGCCACGAAAATAAGTTTCTTTCTTAAGACACTGATAGCCTGAACTTTTATAACCGTAGTTTTTTTTCGCCTGCACATGACTGTGGCGTTTAAAAAGTTACTTAACTGCTAATGGTCACAATCAATTTTCAATCAATTTTCTATTGTCTATTTTGCATTTCTTGACTGTTAGATTGAAATTATAAAAATACTTGCTTCTGCGCGCGGCTTCGCCCGCGTGATTTACGAACCAGAACATTTTCCCGGAATAAAAGTGGTCTATGTGCTATTCCAGACTATAATCTATTTCTGTGCCAAATTTCATCCAGATGCGTTCAGCCGTTCTGGCGTGAAAGAGTAACAAAGATACATACATCCATCCATTCATCCCTACAAACTTTCACATTTATAATATTAGTAGGAAGTAGGATTAGTAGGATTAAATACTCACTGACAAGTTGTGCATATGGGGCTGAATTTGCAGAACACTGTAACAAATAACAATTTTGTATGTTCGTCTAGAAAAAAAAAATAGGGTATTTTTTTTATATGACGCGAGATAAGTGATTCGGACAGTAGTTATATATAATTATGGTTATTGGGTAACCAGACTTTATACCGTTGCCTGAAAGTTCTATTTTAGCATTGCCACGTCATATCGTAATGACATAACATTTCTAAATGTATTTCAACTGGACAAGTTTTTATTCCTTACAAATTTAAAATTATTATAACTATGTTGGGTGTTTGAGGGACTCGTGGCTACATAGCAATCACGGATGTTAAGCAATACTTGGAGGTACAGACCTTGGATGGTTGGCTATTCTGCGTATAGTACGTAAAGCAGTCGGTCTCGGTTGGCAGTCGTTACGGGAGTCAGCAGCCCAAACGCAAAAACAACCGGTCGAAACTTAGGTAGTGTCACCCAGTAATTAGATGGCGCAGATGATGGCGTTGCTCCGTGTAAAATACTAATCCTGGTTAGACTGGGACGAGTCCTCAACTAGTTTGGGAAATGACTAGGTCGATAATGTTACCTGTTTAATTTTGTTTTAATACTTTGCCGTTGTATAGTTCACAAACATACATATCACATACACACACAACCAGACCCGAAACAACTATGTATCTGTAGATCATATAAATATTTGTTCCGTGCGAGGATCGAACCTGCGACAACGTAGCGCAGAAAGCTAATTGCTTAGCCACTGCACCAACGGTGTCGTCAATTGTATCTTACACTAACAGTACTTAATTGTGGGCGAGGCTTATGTGTATTATTAACTTACCACTAAGACACACAGAGCACACATAGCCGATGGTCAGTAGCTCCCGGTGACAGAAGCAAGCGGCGCGGTAGTCCACGCGACCGCGGCCGGGCAACACCAACTTGGTGCGCTCTGAAAACTCCGGGAGGAACACCCACTAGGATATAAGAAAACTCAAATAAGTATATACAAATTATATAAAGTAGGGAAGTGAATAGGTTCAGTACAGGCCTTACAAAAATATCGTCGGGTTCCTCAAAAGCGAACGTTCGTTGAACTATGCACTTGTGCATAACAAGTGCGGGCGTACGCAGCGATAGCTTGATCTCTCTGTTAACATTGATATCGTCGCGAGCGTAGGTACGGCACTTGTAGTTTGTCAAATAACCCGTAGTGGATACGCGGGGATTATTTCGTTCGATCCCTTGATATCAAAACATCTACTGCGTTGCGCTGCTTTGGTCTACCCTCACTTTTACGCAGCGTCACAGCATTTTCGTTAATCAAATTAATCATATTTTGGTGACCATCTGATAGGATTACCTATGATATTCGAGGCCCCGCGAGTCCTTTCAGTTTCCAACCTATTACCTTAATTATTAAAAAAGTTAGATTTTAAGATTGGCAAGACTAATCTACATCTACTCCAATCAACAATTTGCATGGCGAAATTAAGTAGGCGAAATACGTGAAACAAATTATAAATACGAAGATGTATAAATACACCATATTTCACGCAAATAAAGATTATTATTATTATAAGACTTACCAGTAAGTATTGCAGGAGTCCTTCTAGCGAGGGCACCTTGAGGTACAGTCCCCCAGTGATGTCACAGCCCTGTTGGAGCAGACTGAGGTGCTTGTCCAACGAGCACACGTCTATCAGTACTTGTTGTTTCTGTCGATTTAATTGTAAGCAGTTAATAAGAGAAAAAGGGCCGCACTTTAATATTATTCTGTCTTGAGGAGGTTTGCCATTGTCTAATCTAATACAGTAAACCAGTTAAACACTGTTTTGTTTTCTAAAAATAGTAACAGAACCTGTAGTTCTAAATCAGGAACAATATTTTAACATGCGATCCTCAGTGAAATTTTGATCATCAGCCTATTCATGTTCCCACTTCCTATATCCTATAGCATAAGGAAGCGGTATTTTCTGAAACAGTTTGTTGATCACCATGGAAACCCAAAATAAAAAATTACCTGTGCAGTAAAGAAGACGTTCATATAATTGATGTACTGCGCGGCAGTATCACTGCTGCCTGTAACGATCAGGATACGACTGGTCATGCGCAGTCCGGGCGAAGCCTCGCGACGGAGCTGTAATAATAACACATTGAGAAAAGGTTTCCATATAGTACCCATGGAACAAACATACTAAGATGACAACACGACTCAATTTTAATTCACGCAGACAACAAATATATGTAAGATTACATATAAGACCTACAAATAATTCCACTACCCAGCCATGGGTTTCGTAAAAAGCGACTAAGGGATAACGTTAAGAGGATGGCTACCATTTACTTTTGTGCTAATAACAGTGTAGTTACTGTGTTACCATCTGCCAAACAGATGGAGGACTGACAAATAGAATTGATGTCACTGTTACTATGTTATAAACGGAAAGTTAATGTTCAGAAGGATAAGATGAACAATGGTGATAGTGAGCAAATTCGCTGCTAAATTGAGGTGGAGTTACAGTGGACTTAAGGAGGAGTATCGAAGACAGTGAGGTCTATGCCTTCATTTATTTGCTTATGTTAATATGCTTTGGTGGCAGAGTCGAGGCATCGGTTCTGCTATTCCATCAAGTAAGTGCGTGCTCAGGTTATACTTAAGAAGGTTCTGTGATCCCTCTCATAATATATCAGTGATGACTTACCTTGGCAATGAAGCAGAGAGCCATAGCTACAGCACCAGCCAATAGGGATTCCCCTGGCTTCTCCTCTTGTGGTTGACTTTTTACTAAATTTACTAATCTGTAAATGTTAACAATATGGTAATTTCAATAATAATAATCAAAGTATGTATTTTAAATTAATTTTTCGTTAAGCAACAAATTATTTAGGTATTCTTCAATACGATTCTTACCTCATTTTTATAGTTTTCTCAACTAATGTAAATAATTCATATTGTCCGTCAATCTGTCTGACATCCAGTGGCTTTCCAGGAGATGGGTACAGGTATTCACTGAAGGAATTAAAAAGTTCAATTTAGTTTTAATGTTTTGTTTCACCTTATTTTAATGTGTTGTGTGATAAAACATAGTATTCTTCTGACCATAGATTTTATGCACCTTAACACAAAGTGACAAAATGAGAGATCTGGCACTGCTTAATGAGTTAAAGCAGTCAAAATCCTTTTTTCTAAATATAGGTGCAAAATCTGTTTTGACAAATTCTGGTAAAATTCTGGAAATTGGCTAAAAAATCTCTGAGAATGACACTATAAATAAAAGAAGTACAGTAATTTATTATTTGTTTTGATTACAAAATATATTATTTATGAGAGCTATTACAGAAATCAGCATCCCAAAAAAATCTGATAGTGGATTTATTTTGTATAAGTATATCCTAGTAATAGGGTGGTAGGGATCAGATGGCAGTCACAATAAAATGACAGCAACCGATGATAATTACAAATAGGTATCTGATGACAATCTCACATTTTTCAACTTTACCTTTTATGGAAATGGCATCCAATAACAGCCAGTTCATTTCTAGATTTTTGCATTAGGTGCGAGTTAGCAAATGCGATGACGGCATCAAGACAATTCGTCAACACTTTTGGATCTTCAGTTATGTACCGTTGGTTCGGATTTGTGTCTACTATTATTACTAAGATACTGCTGTCTGATGGTGCTGTAAATTATTATATTAATTAATTTTCTATTTATAAATCCATTTAATCAAGTACAATAAAATATCAGTTAAGATGATAAGAAGTGTGAAACATGAATGCCGAACAATGTCTTAACAATAAACAAACAATTTTGATGTAAACGACAATTTAAATATTGCGACTTTTTTTGGGTTGTGTGAATGAAAGCGAATTAAACACGACATGCATAAGTGGAACATTAATAAATAGACAAGATAAAGGTAATAAAATCGTTGAAATATTCGTTTTCGTCCGGCGAAAACATTACAGAATTTAATTTGTAAGTTTTGGAGGTTATGTCTCACCACTTACCGTCGTCGTCTGCCATATTTATAAGATAACCTTGTAAGAAAATTACTTGTAGCTAAAGAAATTAACTTTTAATAATATAAGGAACTAGTTTTGTAGGCATTTGTGTATTAAAATTAACGCAAATAAATAGCTTTTCCACAGTTCTGAATGACAATAAACAGCTTTGACAGAAAACGAGAATGTCAGTGTCAATGTCAAATGTCAATAATTGACTCTAACCCTCCCATAGACTTAAAATTCCGCTTACGCTAACCCTCCTCTAATCACTGGAGCTGTACTGCTACTTGAAAAAAAAAAAAAAAATTTTATACAGCGAGATATTTATGTGTTAGGAAGTTTAAGAGCATAGAATTATGCCCAGTTGTTGTACTTAATTTTTAATGGCATCAATGAAATAGCAGATTGCTGGACACCTCTGGCTATCCCTTTGTTATGCGTGAATGTGTGGCGCTTCCTCTCATGAGTACCAGAAGTGTTTAATTTTATGTATCAAATATTATGATTATGACTGGGTAACCAGTGACTGGGAGTCAACTCCAAGATAGTTGGGAAAAGGTAAGGCAATCATGATAGAGTAATATAGATGAGGTTACGAGTAGGTATATGCCTTTTTTTTTGTTACGCTACTGTGTTTGGTTGCGTCCTGGGGGCCTAGACATAAGATGTTATCGATATTCAATAACAATAGGGGAAAAGTCCCAAAATATAAGATAATGACATAAGGTTACGATGGACTTAGTCGACGGGCTAGGGCGTGCCTACAAACCGAAACCCTGATTTTATTTCGGTTATAGAATTCCGTTAACCTGTCAGTTCGATAACCATTACGTAGGTATTATTTTGAACGCCTGCCACCCTCCAATATTAACTCTTAACATATTTAATTACCGATAAGGTCATCAGTATTTAATTTTTTATTAGAGAAATATTCTTGTTACATACATAGTGCCTAATCATAAACAAACACAAATGAATAATTAACTTCTTAAAAACCATTAACGAGCGTCCATTTCACGTCTACATAGTGTAGCACTTATTAATTTAAATAATTGTTCTGAAGGCACCTGCGGACAGATGTCAGTGGTCTTCAGATACATATTTGTCAAAGACACATTCCTAGCATACTTGAGAGGCAAGAATAGGGACATGCATCATGGTTTCGTACAACACCAATCAATTTGACTCGTGCGCACACGATTAAAATCTAGGGGACTAAAGAATTGGATGGATTTAGTTGATGTTAATATCGTTTCGAAATTAAATATTCAAATAATCATCAAATGCTTTGGGCTGCAAATACGTAATTGAACTGTTGTATTCAGAAAAGCGCAATTCAACATTATTTAATTTGATTAAAAAAATACTTTCGCAAACTTAACGGTATTATTTCAAATAGTGTTACAATTGTTTAAGTCAGGTTCCGTTCACGACACCACGTTTATATTTGATATTCTTCATGCTTAAGAATCTAATCGAAAAAAAAAAACAGACTCTTATAATTTAGAGTAGGTATCTATCTTGTTTATTCGTATCGAAGTACAGTCTATAATATTTAATCAAATCATCGACAATTTGAGGCAAAAAGTTAAAGCGAGAAGTGATTATCCATTCCAAGAATGCAAATTAACCACTTCTACGTAAAATGTAGCAATTTTCTCCGACAAGTTTCCTTACTGATCTCCTAGGTTGACAAAACAAAAAGTATAGAGTCGATTAAGAGAATAGTATGGTAATTTTTACAAAAACCTTCTACAAATTAGCCCTAATTTAGACTTTGCAGTTATTACTTATACAGAAACAAATCAAAGCATTCCGTTGTTCGCAGTCTGGAAGATGTACAGGGCTAACTGCGTTACATAATAATTTTAAGATTTTCAAGGACGAAAAATATCGATGATGTATTGAATTGTAACGAAATTAAGGACTTTGCCCAAAGGTGCGTGCATTCAGCACAGCTTGGGCAATGAGCTAAAATTCTCTAGCATAGCAAGGTTTGATTATAATTAGCACATACTTATATAATTTGTTTGTGCTTGCATTCACAGCTCTAACCGGTAAGCTAGCTATAAATATTTTATCACCTGATATTTCTTACATTGACAGAGTGACGTGTTGCCCAGGAGTTGTTGTGTCGCTTCTTTCTAGCTGGGTGTGTATAGTATCTTAAAATGTTGACGTCAAAAAGAACTATAATCAGGCTATATTGAATAAATGCCCTTGAATTATAATTTTGCACTTAGTCCGGAGGCTGTTAGGAAAGTCTGTGGCCTCGGCAGCCGATATACATATCTGAAATACAGGAAATTGACTGCACATCATAATTTCCTCAATCTAGCTATTATATTCAGTACAAAAGACATGAAAATATAACAAAACAAAAGCTTTGCAGTAAATAGCTTTCAAAACTGACGTCACAACAACGACATTACATTGATTTACACGAAACCGTTTATCAACGAACGTAAGACGGGAGCTTATTATTACATCCGAATTGTATTTCATCGCAGCGAGATGACAAACCGGCGATACGGCGCCAAACTTATGTCATCTGTCAAAATACATGTTAACAGTACGACGAACGGTAGATGAGTCGACGCGATAACACCACATGAATAATATTATACGAACGATGTGACAAGCTCTGCTACCTGTCATTTTACGACATTGTTTATATACGGCTAATGATATGCCTCATTTGAATGCCTTGGTGGTCTGGCTGGATAGAAAAAACTACCCGTTTTTTGTTACCACTGCTGTTCCAGACTTTATATAGAAACCTCGTCCTGAACTGGAAACTCAGACGACATAACGAAGTATTTATTAATTTCCACGGCCCTTTGCGCCCGAATATAATTAACAGTTCGAAAACTAATCAGAATATTAAGAAGGCGGACGGTAATTGAATAAGATTTTACGAGAACATTGTTTACAAGACTTCGTGCCAGAGGGCAGCGACGCTACATTAGCGCGGGCTTTCGAAAATCGAAATGAGAATAAGAAAAAAAGGCGGGAACGAAATAATTATGCACGTTCCGTTTCGTAATGGGCGTCGCGCTACCGTTTCGCTTTAATAGCTCGCTTGTTCTGAGAATTTAATTACGCTCAGAGCGCGCCCAGATTAGCCGGGCGCGCGTTCCGTTTTGTTAATAACTCTAATAATGGATGACGCCCGCGCTCTTTGCTGCATTAATGTTATTTATTCCGATTATAGCGCTCCTGCTATTTTATTAAACCGATACATCACGATGAATTTCTATGACACAAGTCATAGAAATTCAATAACAATGACAAGATTTATCTCAAATATTGTTACATTAGTAGAGTACGTACAAAATATCAATATTAATAATTCAATAACGAGCTTCCAAAAACAAATTGTCTAACCGATAAGACATTGGGTTTGACACAAACAAAATATAAAACGATTCAGCCTTAATAAGAACCGGAGTCCAGAGATGAACACAAAAGAAAAAGATAACCGCCTATTGTTTTTTATCATGTTGTCAATATCGCGCGGCCAAATTTTCAATATTGGAATGCCACGATTCGCCAATAAGAAGCGGGAAAGAATTGATTTATTGTCCAATTAGCGTCGGTCAGGTGTGCCAACTGCCAAGATAGCATCAGGCTGGCCAACCTAACTCGACTGCAACTACTATTTCTTTTGGCGCGTTCCGTTTAAATGGCATATTGGAATCAAAAAAGAACCTTTACACCATGCTGGCCGCGTTTTCTGAAAGTTGAATTTGAAATTCTGATCGTTTGCGGCGCAGTGGAAATCGATTTGAATTAATTGTAGGACCCGGGTTTTTATCGGAGAAGAACTTTAATTTGATAGTAAACATTTTTGTGTCATTAAATACATTAACATTTGTTAAAAGTTTAAGGATATTAATATTAATCTTAATGTTAGGATCAAGCAGATCAAAATTACCTATCGTGAAAGGGAATCACACACATTAACGTTATAGAGAGCAAACACCGAATAATAATATTACTGAATAAGTTTAGAAGTCAAACAAGGGGTGACGGGATTTCATTTATCGACCTAATACCCACAACGAGCAACGTGTTAATAGCTTCGCGATAACTTCGTATCGCATTACACGGGGAAGCGATTAAGATACAACCACAGTGGATTTGGATGATCTGTTTCGTACTTTACTGTTTCTAAAATAACTGTTTAATTTTTAGCTTACAATAGTTTCGTGCTAATACGCTAATAGGACTTAAAACGGCGCAAAGTTATTAAACTAAATACTAAATGCAGCGCTCATATGCGTCAGCTTAGTTATATATTTACTTTGAACTGAGAACAATGGTAGCCTTGTCGCCGCTTCCAGACGCTCCGTTACCGCCGCCGCCATATAAAACCCACTCGCTGTACAATTGCGTTGTAAACTTAGCCTAATGTTTACGAGATTGTCTGTTCAAACACCTCAAACCTGAACCTGATGCCCCATTAATGTTCATTTCAATTTTATTTACGACTTACGGGAACTCATATTGATAAATTATATAGCGATAACTAATCTGTGCTATTTCTAACAATATCTATTCTCATACCTGCATCCGCTTTTCGCTCTGTAATAAATCCTCAACACAATAATTTCGCTAGCAAAGTTGGTTCAATAGAATATAGTCGGTGGCGAGGCGAATTGTTTGCGGGTAGTCGATAAATTCCGGTAGTGTTTGACGCAACGCGGTCGTCGGCGTCATTTGCTATTGAGGACTCGACCGGTGCAGACCGTTCGAGATATTGACGCTCAATCATGTTATTGCAATGCGGAATAAAGTTATCTGTTGGTAGTGTTGGTACCGATGCGGCTGTAACTTGATTAAAACTATTTAATATTATGTAGACAAATAAAATTGTAGGTACATCGACATACAATTTTGATTCTACATTTATTAATAATTGTAGATATGACTGTTATATTTATTTATGTAATTAATGACGCTTAACTTGCTACTTATTTAACAAACTACGAGAAAATGTAGACGACACACACAATTTTCTAGTCCCATTACATTACACCATACGCTCTATTAAATAGTAGTCCCTACACGTTAGAAAAAGACAGTATATGCCACCCTCAAACACGTTCCCCGCAATAAATGTGTGGGAAAGAAAGAGACGTAGTAATAGCCGGAAATTAGCACTCGTCTATCTTTCATTTTACACCCCAAATTTTCTTATTCCAATTTCCTCTCGCTACGAGAGTCCCCATTTTACGAGCCTTAACTGAGTGACAAAACGACACGCCGAAGTATGCCAAAGTTACTATAACGCAGAGTTTGAAATCGGAATATAACTTCAGCGACGGTTGGGACTTTCTATATTTGAAAGTGCTTTAGAACACTCTGTCATTTGAAATGAGTCATTTTCTGATAAGAATGCCCTATTGGCTGAGACGTGTGCGCCTCGGGCCGCGCGGCCGATAATGCCATTTCCGAACGTAGATAGCGAATAACTTGGGTGTCGGTTTTTGCACTGGAGTTTTAATAATAAAGCATAGGGGGAGAGAGGCCGAGATATGGAAATGAGCGTGTGGAGAAGAGGAAATTTGAATTTATACACCAGCTAGTTTTATTCATGAGGGTGCCTCCGTTTGGCGAGATTATGCCGACCGAAATTTAGTATGAATATGATGTTTGTGTTTTAGTTTAATTTTTTTTGCGTACGTAACTAATTTGAATGTTTCGTTTAGTTTGTGAAAACTTGAATTTACATGCTTTGTTTTTTGAATATGCCTCACTTTTATTTAACTAGGTGAACAACATTTTAAAATTAGAATTTATCGTTAAAGCTTTTGGGACTCATTTCTCAATATATGTATATAGCTATCGGTAAATTGGTGTTGCTATGACCGTACTACATAGCTGCTACTTCCTAGTTATCGAATTTTAACATCTACAGTTCTAGAAAATAACATACTTCATCCATACAACAGCTTCGTGAAAGAAAAAAAAAGATGTAAAGACCAAATTATCTGGTCTTTCGCTCTTTTCTTATTTATTGAAGCTGTTGGGTCATTCGCTTGGCAACATTCATGCACAAGAGACAAAAAATATCAATTTCTGTTATCCCCGATCAACATAAAAAATAGCCAAGTGTAAAGCAAATTATTAATAACAAATTAACCGTGTCCGCACCATGTCATCGGTCAGGTATCGTTCCATATTCATTTTTTCATGCGTGGGAAGAATTTGGAGACTTCACATTACAAACTTGTGATTGGCGGACATGAAAGCGATTTCTTTCACGTCATTAGCTTCGAAGTGAACGCTATGTCGCTAAAATGATTGCGGTCAACTTGATCTTTCATTATTTACAATATTGTTGGTCGTGGGAATGTGACAGGGTTGTTATATTGTCTGGTTCTAGTATCAATAGCTTCGGTATGACTTGTCAAAGCCTAATGTAATAAGGTGTTGTATATTTATGAAACAGTGATGTAGTATTATTGCAGGTCGAGAAAATTAACTTATTAAACTTCAAGCATCAAATATCGTTATGGCCTAGAAAGCAATATAGACTTCGTAAATAATTTTAGTTATATGTATATAATTAAAAAAAATATTATCATTATTAAAAAGTCATCCCTTAGCAACGGGTTTGTCGCTAATGATAAACACTCCATAAATACCTACCTGATCTTTGTTTGGCTATGGTTTCTGGATCTGGCTGGAGATACCTAGATATCAATAGCGCATAAAACATTGCTGGTGTTTTATGTCTAATTTTTATTGGCATGTCAGCCTCATCAATTATTATATTGATTATTAGTATCAATGTACACGTAAAATATAATGTACCTATATAAAAATAAAAAATAACAAATCTTGCCCCAATCCATTCATAATATTTTTAACCGTTAATAGCCGTAAAAACTATTTCCAAATTCTTTGAATTTCACGTTGTCCACAAAAAATCTCAAGATCATAAATAATAACACTTATAACAATACAAATTTTTATAGTTTGAGAACTGTTGCACAGGTGGAAAAAAACGTCATAAATAGATTCATTCATAAAAGGTTCGGTCATTCATGAAATGCAAAAAAATGTCCAATAAGTGGACTGCCTACGTTCTGTATTGTAGAGTTAATCTATAACGTCTTCATTTTATTATCCCGTGGGAGTTCAGAATGTGATGATGAATTTTGGCCATAAAATGGACTCCATATTTAGAAATGTGTTTGAAGGTTTTTTATTCTCGTAGTAGGAGGTGCCAACCACATACCTTAATAAAGAGAATCAGGTTTGTACTGTATCTTATCCATAGATGCAAGTATCAATGATAACAACAAAATAATATTGTCGTATTTGTTGGGAGACCTCTGTGTTTAACAAAAGAAATCTTTGGTACATTATCTAAGGGCTTAAAAAATCACAGACGCTGAACATTACATTCTTATAGGCACCAGATTTTGAACTCTGCAAAAATGCTAGAAGGAATCTGTCAGCGTTTGATTAATAAACGTGTGTGTGTAGATTTGATAATATCTATATGTTAATCTTAAAAATAAGCCGACCTAGGAGCTTGGTAAAACGCTGCTATTTGTAATCCCATAATCGCCTTTTATTAGGTACACTGCTGCCGCTGTTGGGGAGATATGACGTCCATAATTTTTGCAGGGAATCACACGAAAGACACTTTAAGAAATGAAAATACAAGATTTTTTCAAAATTTTTAATCATGTTCATTATGAAAATGAACAGATAGGTTCAAGTGAACGTATTTCTTTAATTTTTATGTCCGATTACAATCTAGTGGAGCTGTTTTAGCTAATCTCACAATCTTGTCAACTCCGTCCGACAGAGGAATGAGTTTTCGGAAATTCAATTACTTACTAGAGAATGAATGATTTGAACTGTACCTGTTGTTAAACTAATGTTAATTAGAATATATTGAATTTATTAACTGTAATTATTTTAAATTAAAATTAGAAAATTATCTTTCCTGATATTCAAAACAACATACATTATTTTATTTTAACAACGACATAATTATATTGACATAAATATCTGATGAAGAGTCTCTGAATATCTTTTCTAAGAGAAAACAAGATACTCTTTTACTTCCGTAGTCTATAAAAATGTAAACCTAACCTTACTAATAGTTTGAGTTGTTTCGTTTATAGTTTTGGATTTTCCATTCGAAATGACGTTTTTTTTTAATTTATGTTTGAATTGAAATTGAAAATAAATATTCTTGATACTTTATTTTTGTGTTTAAGTGTATAGCTATTAAAAATAAATTACATAAATTAATTGGTGATTTACTACATTAATGAATGAGTTTAATTATTTTATGCTTTCTAGCGTAGAAGTGCAAAAGAACATGCCATGTTTTAATCTTTAATAGAATCGCCGCTACTTACTAATTTAAACAGTTTTTAATACTGCATAATCATTTAATTATTGCTTTAATATGAAACTCTATAAACAACTGAACTTGATAGCTATCTAAAAGGCTTTTGAAGTAACAATTCTAGAAACAGAATCGTAATAATAAGATACGTAGTAATTGCCCACACAGTAATACTTAGTTATCTCGTATTCCGGTTATAAGATCGAAACTCCGGTAGCTTCCTAATTAATCTGTGGTCGTAATGATCTTTATAAGCACCCACCATGTGTCGGCCTCGGAATATTTTTACCCAATTAACTTGTTACATTCTCGCTTCCGAAAATGTCTACCATAGTTTTGGAAAAAATCAAAGGAGCGTTCCCCGAAATTCGACCATTATCGACCGTTACCTCCCAAATAGAGCGCGATCGAAACTGATGATAAACCCCTTCACGAGGACTCTACTAATTGGTGCAATAAATTTGGGACAGCGCGACAACTCAGAAAACCCATTACTCCTCCATCTCGGACCTTATTAGGACCTATGGCTTCCGACCTGTCATAGACCAAACTTACGGACACACTTCGGATATCTGTCAAATTCGATTCGATCTCTCAAACGATTCTCATCTCTATCGACGCCAATTAAAGGACGAACGCGTCTAGAATCGCTTCGACGGAATCAAACGCAATAAAGAAACGTCATCTCGTTTAAATTCCATTTTCAAGTTTAAAAAACGCGCAGCAGGATACACAGGATACTCGACCTTACGGCGACTATTTAAAAATAAAAATCTCTAATGAGGAGCGTTCGAAAACGTGACATGCCGGTGACAAAATGTTGAAGGGATATCGATTTTCAGCATTGTAAATCGAATCGTAATAGTATTCGATAAAGCAGAATTTCGTTCATGGAATTTGGGTTGAATTCGTATCGTTAATATAGAGTCGTCGAGAGGGCGCACCCGTTTGTACCCGCGTCATGCGAACGGACGCTTTTTGTCGTTTTTAATTATATTTATTGTTCTCGTTATTTATTTATTGTTTTGTGTTTTGAACCGTTCTCGCTACCGTGCGTGCATTTTAACGATTTCGACGGAGATAGCGGACGCATCCAAATTAGGCCGAATGTGGTTTCGGAGGATGCAAATGTGCTTCTTTGCATACGCTCGCAGAAAAAAGTCCCCATCGATATTCAGAATGAACTCGAATGAAAACATCATTAATGCTATGCAAATGAACATGGGAAGGCATTTTATTTTCAAAATAATTTCAAGGTATATTGTTGTTCCTTAATAAGAGGCGGTTTATGGTAATATTTATTGAAACAAAAAGCACGACAGCTTTATAATTTTTCCATTTTCTTTTTAACTTTATTGTTGTGGAAATGGGAACATATCGTTAAAAGAGATAAAGCTGCGCCATTATTTATCGATAATTGTTTATAAAAGCCAAAGAAAAGTAACACTAAAGTGCATATTTGCAAACAAAGGCCCGTCAATTGTATCCAATAAAATCGATGAGATGCCGCGTCACTCGCCACTGGGACAATGTGGAGAAATGTCAAGAAATTCCAATACTACTCACAGAAAACTGTGACATTCTTTTTTTTAACGTTCCATTCCGATTGCCGCATTTAAAGTTCCTTTTCTTACATTCGTAATAATACGAAATTTAACACAATTATTTATAATGTCAACGTTTAAAAGATCAAATTCGTCATTACAGGCAATAACTCAAAAACGAAATCGCTTTATAAGTAACTCTGTGGGCAGTCGTCATCAAAACATTGGTATTATTGAAACTTATTTTCTAAGAAAAAAAGTGGTGGTCGATATTTCGCAAATAGTAGTGCAAACTATGAACTATCAAATAAGTTCGAGTAGTCTTGGTAGTGCTGTAATTCAGCTTTTCTGCTACATACGTTCTTGTTTGGTGTTATAGAGCTTTTATCATCAAGTGTCGTGAATATTTTTGATGTTGGTGGCATTTTCATTATATAAAAAAAATGTTATCTCTCTAGTAAAACAATGTACTAATGAGTACAATTGAAACAATGTAGGTACCTATAAACCTTTTGGATAAAAACATTTACTTATTTTGCATGGAGTTGTCAAACATGAAATAATGTTTGACTTATCTTTCCATTTAACATAACAAGTAGGATCCACGATCAAAACAAGTTAATCGTCGTATAACCGAATGAGTTTAGTTTCGATTGTGGATGAATGAACGCACGACAATGACTCGGCGGGTTGCGCGCCGAGGAGGCGTTCACAGAAGTGCACTATTAATTTTTGTCAATAAAATGCTGCTGTAGTTCTGTCTCGCCACACTGTCTGGCTGATTGTAGCACATTATTTTGTGAATGAATGGGGTATGAATGGCATAATTGCTCCTTATTTAAAATATTATCTTGCATGATTTATATTTTACTTCGACAAAAGTATATTTGAGTTTAAATTCAGAATTAACAAAGAAGAGCTGTTTTTTTTTTTAATGTAATCAGTGCAAATTATTACGCTTCTATACTTCAATCCGTAGTTATGTTTGGATGTTTGAAACAACTTGTGATTTGTGTAAGCAGACGTTAGGGGCAAAAATTGATAACAAGAAATATTTCTACGATTAGCCAACTCAACTGCTTTAGCCCTTATGGGTATTTAGTAGCAAGAGCGATAAAATATATTCTTTCTGTGTTCAGTATACAATTTTTTAAAACTTATAAGCAATGTCAACATTCGCCTTTTACGTAGGCGCATTTTACTCCTTAGTCCGTAATGAAGAAAATCGTAATGCCTGTCTAATTAACCATAACAAGAGAAAAGCATACCTCTTCTTTCATTGTTTACATATCTCAGGAGTACATCGGCAAAAATCAATCGTACCGTAATCGTAATCAAATACCTACATATGACGAAAAAACTAGAAATAAATTCACATAATTAATTTGCGAACGATATATCAATGAATCCACAATAGATCATTAACAACTTCCTATAGTTTTAATTGTAAATTGTCTATGGAGTCTTTGAGTTCCTCAGTGGCGTCTGCGAGCAGAAACGTCGCAAAAACCAATGCTTCGAAGATATAACGAGAACCATTAGCAGATTGTCTCTGGAGTATTTGTATTAACATTCTTTATTTGAAAAAGTCGACGTTTTCCTGTGTATGTTATACGTTAGTTGGTTTTACTTATTATCGAGATTTATTGGACGTGACTGGAGCGTCAAGTAGCAATGCTAGTTACTTAAAATAATGACGGTGTAACCGATCGTATGTTACTTCTGCTGGCTCTTGTAAATATTATCTTATGTTAAGGATTTTTTTTGAAATTATGATGTAGTAAGATATACGAGATGTGATTAGGTAGTACTTCATCAAGACGGATCATTAGTTGTTCGAGTCTGAAGTGGCCGTAGAAGTAACACCAGAGCTTTAATTTAGATATAGACTAGAGCAAAGTAATAAGCTAATTCGAATCGAATTCTAAAGTTACAGTATTTTTGGAAAGTTAGCTTTTAATAAAAAAAAAATTAAGGTGCATTCGCTTGAATTTTATATTGATATCAATACCTATAAGTACCTAAATATTCTTTTGCATCGATGTCTTTTTAGCGCAGTGCTAAAAGCACGTAATTATAAGATAAAAAGTTAAATTACAAATGAAGTATAATTACGAAATTAATTTGATAATGACAGAGCCACAAACATGGCGGCTGAACGATTAATAAAAATGACTCTCCACAGGCACGCCTAATTAAAAACGATTCGCGAAGCATTTTAATTACACAATAGAACCGCGAATATTTTTAATGGTGGCTGTATCATTAATATAATAATAAATAAGGAAATACGACGTGCTGAGAATCGTTAATGATAGAATGTTTACTTTAATTTATGTGACAATGGTAAAAAGTAAAGCTTATTACTTTAAAATTGCCTCAATGTTACTAGATGTACTTGCGATTTAAATTCTCTTCAAAAATATCGCAACAAGTCCGATTAAAGTTTACCTACGAACATTCTAGTAAAAAATCTGTGGCGAAAGTACCTAGGTATATTAAACAGAGTCCATTATTGTCCCACTGCTGGGGAATGGACTCTTCTCAGAATGAAAAGGGTTAATCTCCATAATCATCGAGAACTTTATGGTGCCGTCTCAAGTGTGCCAGTTTTGTTACGATCTTTTCCTTCACGGTTAGCGAAACAGATAATCTAATTCTGATTCGCACATGATTACGAAAAGTAAGAGGTACAGGTCAGGTGGAAATTAAAACCCTCCTGCATGGAAGGCAAGCCTGAACTCATACCCTCCTGCCCAGGGGCGTATTTACCCTTGGGCCAAAAGGGCCATGGCCCGGGGCGGCAAGCTGCGAGGGGCGGCGCAAGCCGCACCTCGCGTTCAGCTTAGTGCGACTTTCTTTGGGACTTTACATGCCTGAAGAAATTTAAAAAAATGCCTACCTAATTAAGAAAAATTAAAACTCATTTGGTTGTAAGTTTTATAGACACCAAGACGCGAGGCTATCTTATGCCTGAAAGGCGGGCGGCCGCGGCGGGGCGGCGGCGTGTCCGTCGGACTCCATCGCGACTCGGGACTAGTCGGGATGTTTCGACGTTGCTCGTGTCGTTTTCGTTCATATTCATAGGCGAAAGCGGGTAGGGCGCAGGGCAGCGCTGGCGGTGGCGGGAGACTTGTTCAATTTATGGGGCGGCAAACCTTACAGGCCCAGGGCGGTAAATTTTAAAATACGCCACTGCTCCTGCCAGTGGCGTGCGGTTAATAAAGACAAAAAGACACTGCCTACCCTACATAACTCAGATAAATATTTATTATAAGATATTTGAGGTGGCAAATCACATACATCATTATTTAATCGACAAGACGACGAACCAACACCAATAACCAATAATAAATTATATGGTAAGCTTTTAAAATTTTCTGCTTACCTCGTCTAAAAACTTTGTGCACGCCGCTGCCTCCTGCTGTCCTGCTGTCCTGCATGGAAGGCAATAGTGAAAGTGTAAAAAAAATGAAAGAATATACAATGAACTACCGATACAATGCTCTTGCTAATAGATAGCTTTTAACATAATTTGTATTATGAGTACCTACCTAACCATTTGCACATGCATATTTATGAGTAAATACATTACCTACATAATGCAGCAGTTTTTCATTATGAAACCTCTTTGCAAAGGTCACCCACAAACTATAAAACAATTAACCTTATAACAAGAGTGTTGCCAGCCCAAAAATAAATTTCCCCGAGATAGCATAGTTAATACAAATTATATTTAATTACGAAGATATTTATTTGTCTCAGAATTCGCCGTGTTTGGTCGACACGACAGAATTCACGAATTTTAATTTGGGCACACAGTGTTTATACGATACTTTTTGGTGATACCACTTAAGTTGCAGTTTAAATACTTTTATTGACATTTTGAAATGATTCTGACGCGTCTTAAACTTTCCGACTTCTTTCCCTTTCTCACTTTAGTGGCCGTTAAAAGATTAACGGCTTACATACTACTCTTTAATCTTTTTAATGAGTTCAAAGGATAGACTGTTGTGATGGTTTTAATATTAATAAAAATCTGTAGGTACGTGCTTTGCATTTCGAGCCAACACTGCTTTTGTAATTATTTTATTCCAACATTCAAGAACACTCGACCAATGTTCTTGAATGTTGTAGGTATTTAAGTACCTACATGAAAACTATTTCCATCATCGCAGATGTGTTGAGAAATTATTTGACACATGTTTTACCAATAAGTAATTATTTCTTCGCTCTGTCATATTATTTGGACAAATAAATGCAAAAACTACAGTCGATTTTAAGACTATTCGATCAAACCTAACTTATAACATTATTGTATTTTGTTTGTAATATACGCAGATGAAATGTGGGTTTTGAAGTATGTTTTTTATGATCATTAATGGACCCCAATCTTATCTAAATAATTATCTAAACAAATTAAAATTGTTATATTGCAATAAAATTAGATAGCGGATGCTTTTATCTGAGCTATTTATTAATTTAGAAATGTAGGTGTTTATTTGTTACTATTATAAATCTGATTGTACACTATTTCCAGAAGAGACTTTCTCTCTTACCATACAAAGGTAGGTACATCATAGCATCTCAGTTGTTTATCGCAAAGTGAAGTAAGTACAAGGCATATTTCGTACATCGGGCACATTTTCTATCAGAGAACCCCAGTAAAATGTATCCCGACTGATCCTGGATCTGACGCTCAGCAACCATATTCATGTCCACAACACAAATGAGCTATTGGCAGTCTCTCTTACCATGCGTGTTATAAAAGACAACTACGGAATCATGTCTAGGAGAAAAGTTCTTCTTAATATTAATAACTATACTTCGTGATCACCAATTCATATGCGAAGCGAAAAGGCAAAATCTCGTCACTGTTAATTGATAAGGTACCGAAGCCTTTCCTGAGCAATTTACTGGTGGATATGGTGAACAGAAATTTTATCTTGGTCTACAAGTACCAGTAGCTTTGGAAAAGATTATTTATACAGAAGAGGTGAGTCTAGCATCATCAGCCTATCTTGTCTCCAATTAAATTGAAGTCGGCTTCCAGTCCAGTTCTATTTACTTGACACCATATCACGTAGTAATGTTTTTCAATTGTTTTTTTGCTTTCATATACCAAGCATTATATTGTTGATAAATTAATAATCATAATCGAGGCATCACATTAAAAGAAGTTTATAATTAAACTAAGGATGCTTTAAAATAACTTTGTCCGGTACGATAAACGAGAGCGTTAAAAATCTTAACAAGAAATGTTTTTTTATAGTCAGAGAGGTATTCCCATCAAATCAAAGCGTACTCATTATAATTTATAGAGTACTTAACAGACTAACGACAAGTTTAATAAACTAAACATGTTTCAAATAGTATAAAATTTCATCCGCCCACAACATGCGACCGAAGCTACCTATATAGTTTTTTTCGGACCGACCGGTCTTTAAAGAACCCTGTCACACTTAAAATCGTTTGAAGATTACTCCGTTGTCCGAAGCAATTCGAACAAAACGTTCCACGAGTTTATTTCGACATGGTTCCAACTGTTGTCGAGTGTCGATCTCAAAATCCGGTAGCTAAAAGTAATTTGTGAAATTACTTTCTTAGAATTGGAGTCAATTAAAGAGTGTATGTCGCCCGACCTGGCGATTTCAGACAAACTGGATCGTCGATTTGTTTTTTTAAGAATGTTTGTTTAAAAGGTGTAGGTATGGGCAAGGGTTTAGGGGAGATAAGGAAGGGACGAAGGACGGTAGAAAGGTGAATAATAAGAGAGCATAGTTTGAATAAAGAACCAGTTGTTGATTACGGTAAAAAGGCGCAGTTGTGTTACCTTAGAATTAACATCTAGCTATTAGCATTTTTTTTGGCTCTTATAAATAATCAATCATTTTACGAGGTATTTTTTTCGTCGTAGTGGCCTGAAATGAGTACGCAGTAATCACTGTCATAGTTTGAGTAAAAAATAAACCTATGGCAAATTTGAATTATATTAACTTCTAAGATCAGTTGTCTCTACCACGTGTTTTAAAAAGTACCAAACGATATTTTATACATTTGTAAGCATACTCTTTTTTGTTATGTTTGTTTTAGCTTGCTGTTTTCCTCAACGATAGTGTATTATCATTCCCCTATTCATACTTGTTTAGTGTTGTTACCAGAAGTTTTCGTTAGTATTGCCAAGACTAGGAAAGATTTGTTTCTGATCTTGGCAACACTGTACTTTTGTACTTTTTGGTAGTATAGCTACTGTGTATTTATGTTCTTATAGTAGCCAGCTCTTACGGAGTCACAAGAAGACATGAGGCGGCCCATACTTATTCCGGGACCACACTGCAAGTTGATTAATATTGAAAGGCGAATAATTTATACTCATTACTTTTTATAAACAGTAACTGGTTTTCAAAGGTGATGACAATGGCGTTAATATTTGTATTTATAAATGTTAACTAGTTCTAAAATAATGTCATAATAATGCGACATATTTATTTTATTAATATTTCTTATCAAAAGATTATAATCTTTAGCACGTATTGTAGTCTCCTATTACTTTTGTCCTTTACTGAGAGTTAAAGAGAGACAAAGGCAACAAATATGAAAGGTATGCATAATTATGAAGTCTTTAATTGTTACATGATAACGATCTCTATTGGTTAAAAATTATTTAGTACAAAAAGCGGCCGGTGCGAGCCTCTACTGGGAATCGAACTCGACTAATTAGCCCAATGGACGAGTGCACAGTTACTACGCGACACTTGTATGTGTAATAGGAGGGTCAGCAAAATCGCCTTGATGAACTTACGTATAATTATTTTTTCTAAAGATATTCTTCTGGATTGCGCTTTAGAAATTGATCATTTTTAAAAACATGTTTTAAAAACACTTCAATAGAAAAGGGTTATTTTTTACATATTTATAGTTTTAGACACTAAGGATTCTTCGGAAAACTTGAAAGATCAGAAGTAATGTATAGGTATGTAATATTCATCTAAACCATAAGTCCTTAAAGCGGGTACCTAAATATACTCTAACAAAAGGCTCGTAGGGACTGTAAGTTTTAAAAGTAAAATCTCGATGTCAGACGTATATGAAGTTGCTTAGAATAGCAGAAAAATACACGGATATAACTATTATTTCGTAGAGCGACCGACTGGCCTGTTCTTAGAACAACTTTACATAAAAAGAAAAATTGGAAATTTCAAACTCGGTGACAGCCAGTTACTGAAAAAATGTTAACGCCTTATTTTCGTGTAAATTTTCTTTGCAGCCAGTACGTTGTCGCACGTAATAGGTGTGCGACATTCGCCCAGCGGGATGCTACGTGGAAAGCTGCCATGTGCCCATTTAACAACTATAACTATAGTAAAAGTCGGCACAAGATCTGTCTTTTTGTCATCACCTCGCCATATTGGCGGCATTACTCATTTCGAAAGTTTAATATGGCTTTTAAGCTGTAAATGGCTATCGGACAAGCGTGAGACGAGTTTTGTGCGACGTTTTATTTTTAAACGATCTTAATTTGTTTAATTGCTTGTAAGTGCTCGATTTGAATTTGAATTTGGAATTGATATTATCTGTAATGTTGACTGGTTGTAAGATATTGTTGTGGATTAGATGGTTATCATTCAGCCTAATGGGCCCACCAATGGCTAAAGTAGGATTTTCAGTATCCATTGATGGAGTACTAGCTAGTTTTTGTATGGGTCTGTTTTGTCCACTGTCTCCACACAGCGTGGTGCCTGTGGCCATTACCTGCCTCGGAAGAACCCTATGTCCAGCATTGGGTTGCGATAGGCTAAGCCCATCAGTGATATGGATCTTAGTATACGAATGATGGATATAATTAGTGTATATTTTAATATCAAATTTGCTATCCACGGAAGCTTCAACAAACTGCTTATTCTTATTCTACACAAACCTAGCGACGTTTTGGCTTCTAGATTTTGTAAATAGAAACACCAAGCATATCTCAAAACGATTTACTATAATATGATACGGAACGCAGCAAACAATATATTGGGTTTAAAGATCAGAGAACAACCTACGTATTCGTAAATAGGTACCGTTGAGAGTCGTTCCCTTCAGTCGATTGCTGCAACTTGCATGATTTAATAGCCAGTAGATTCAAATAGTCTTTTCTCCCATGAGAAATGAACCCGTAGTTGAGATGTTCACTAAATTAATTCTTAACTATACCAATTAAATTCGCTTGTACACATTGTCAATACACGATTAATAACACCCATTCATAAAAGGAATAGCATACGCCTCACAATAAATCGAATCGTGTCCCAAAATCGCAATGCATAAGGAAACATATCGATCATCGAAAAAATCGATTACGAAGCGCGAATACGAAAAACAAATAAGCATAACTCATCGGACACTGATCGGTATCGATTATTAAAATGGCGAGTGGAATCGATTAATCGGAGAGAAATAATAAAGTGAGCAGTGGACGGTTAATTGCTTTGCGCGGACGTAAAACATTGGCCCTGATAACTTACTCGGTACGGAGAATGTATGAATCGATTTAGAACGATTACTCGGATGTCGTAATCATTGCTCTGTAAATTGGAGTTCTATTCGTGATCGTATGCGGCAGCGCGTGTTTCTAGATTGTAGGTTGCACTGTTAATTAGATTAAGATAACTTCTGTAGGACTTTAGATGATAAATATACTCGTAAAGTGTCTTTAAGGATTCATTTGACACTGAAATTAAACCAAGCGCAGTTTACAATTTTTGTTCGTTTGTCATATGTTTCTGTTATTTAACCAAGAATTTAATATCTAGTAATTTAAAGCTGTTAAAAATATATTTGCTTAATAGGGACCATAGAATGATTTCGCTATGGTAAGGAGGTAAAATATACAAAACAATAAGATATCAAGTACTTCGTTGTTCCACAAAACCATTTCACCATTTCCCGCTTGAATTTCTTTATAACTATATAAAATAATACTTCGATCATTCGTTTAGGATTATATAGTGTTCTTTTGTGGTTGCGGTACCTGCCGTTACTGGCCTGTCTCAAAAATCTACCTTGTATAGTATATTTTCAATTAATTCTTAGTCCTTTACTTCTTCTTCTTCGCCAAAAAAGAGTAAAAAAGTTCTAGTATTTTTGAAATTCCTTTCAAAATCATTTGTATCTGTATGCGAGGCTGTGCACACTTGGCTTTCAATTTAGCAAGCGAAATGAAGAGATCCGCCGACACTGGAAAGGCGTAAAACAATTTTCATGGCCCCTTAGCAGTAACTAACCGAGCTCATGATAGGGCTAGCAACCCAATTGTTGTTAGATTTTATTAAGGTTACATTAGATTACAATTTCAAGATGTAGGCCATTGACCAATTGGTCAGACAATATTGTGCACGCGGGGGTGGCCTTTTTACAGTCACCCCCTCCGGGAAGTGCCGTTTGGCATGACACCGTGGTGAGGTCCGTTGCGGTCTTCTAAGAGTTCCCGAAGCCCACCATATGGTGTTGAGGCGGACCGCCGTGGTGAGTTTAACCGGTAGGAGTCCGGCACACCGCTCCGCCCCCCCAGGCGTAGGATAGCCCGTGATGGGTTCTCACCACGCAAATAAAAAAAAATGGTCAGACAATCTTATGTAGAGCAAAGTTGATGCCGGATAGTCAGACGTCAAAAAGGTATGGTTAACTGAAAGATGATCACTAACGAGTATAAGCCGGAAACGGTGAAATAATAAAGGGGCTTTAGATACTTGTTACAGTTTTGCACAAAAAAATATACATTAATTTGTTTCTTAAGCACATTGAATAGGTATTTCTTGTAGATGCATCTGTTCAAAATCACTAAAAGTCTATTTCGTTTCCATGGATAACAAAACGCAAGTAACTTTAAGATATCTAAATCTGTAGCAACCCTACAGGTAGCTCCAATTGGCTGTCTGGCTAAGTGCCGTTGCCTGTGGGCTAATTAAAACATCAAGCCAGGCAGCGGCCATGTTGCTCTCGACAGATAATCTTTCATATTTTGTCTTAGCTGTCAAACGATGCCTTTAGCTAAGGTCTGTCGTTTCAGCTCAATTTTTGCCTGGAGGATAAGCAGCCTTTTAGGAATTAGTCTGCTTGCCAGCTAATGATCGGGAAATAAGATCTTTTTTTAATTAAAAGGGAAGATATAGAAGCACAGGCATGGTGTTATTATTGTACACCAACGTTTCGCCGATGCTGTTATTGAGTCCTAAGGGTGCGAGCGAATTGTCATCACAGTTATTCCAAACACTAGACTGCTACTGAGAAAATTGTAAAACAAAAACTCTGCCGTCTGTATATTCAACGCTTTTCATTGTCCTAGAAAAACCCTTACTTTTGGCTTTTTTGACGTCTATATATCTACATTTACTATTTAGACGTCTAGAAACTTCAAAATATGATTTGGAAATACTTTATATGGGACGTTTAATAACTTTCAGGCAATTCAAGTATAACTTTCATTCTTTAATAAATTTTATGATGATGCTGACATTACCGAAATTATGAAAATCCAATGCACTTATCCTAATTACATATAACACAATGTAGGTAGGTATAATCAAACACACGAGATCCTTTATTGTCTTGGTATGTTTCTTATCTGACGGAGCCAAAAGGTTTGATGCCACATTTATTTCCTAATCACTCTAGTTGAGGCAACATTAATTTGATTCGGATGTTCAAAACACTGTGTTCAGTTAAAAATGATGTTAGAATTAACACGAATTTATTTACGAATTGCTTGACGTTTCAATCAATCGTGGTTACAAGCAGACTGAACTGAAGCGAAGAAATCAGTCCGTTAGTGAGGTAGTTTCGTTGTCATCTACCTACATATTTTTTCTACTAACTTTTTGATTCATTCAAAGTATCATAATATTGAATTCTCATGCGACGTGATAGTTTAAAAGTTAAGTTCTTTTAGTATTCCTAATTTGATTAACTGGCACTCTAGAAAAGGGTACATCGAGCCTCTACATTCAACCAGTTCCTTTTTCGAATGACTGCTAGCAAAGGCGACATCACGTACAGTCTAGATTTGATATCTCGATCATCGCACTAGTTATAGTGTGTTACCTTTCCGAATGACAAATGAATCGATATCGCAGTGAGGGCGTGCGCTGATTAGTTATAGGTGGCACTTGGCCATTACGCAGCCGCGCCCACTCACAACTGAATTTAAATTAACTTCAGACCCCTACTAGTACATTTAGATGAGTTTTCGCTTATAAATAAATAATAATATTTCAGCATATTGCTGTCCTACTACTGGGGCATAGGCTTCTTCTCAGATTGACAGCTATTCAAGACTAATCCACCACGTTGGCCTGGTGTGGGTTGCCGGACGACATACACTTTTAAGATTTCTCTTTGGCTCGATTTTTCCATAGATGGCCATTAATAATTCGAGTTTTAAAAATGAACGAATTCTTGGATCCATTGCATTTATCGCCCTCATGAATATTGCCCATGGCGTAATGGAAACAGACAGTCTCAAGGTTCATGACCAAAGCTATACAAAAGTGTTTAAATGCATGTGCATAATTACAAACATCTATTGAAATTGAATAAAAACAGCTCCTTACAAAGCAACCTAACTGTGTGAAAATTAATGACAACCGATTTGTTTTCGCGATTTCAGAACTTTAAAAGTTGCCGAGAATAATCAGTAAGCAATGCTGTTCCAAATAATCTAAATTATCATCACGAAAAACGTACAAACACATGGTAGGGGTCACGATTTATGAAATTAATCGACTATTGCGAAGAATAAGAATGATTTAGGTTTTAATCTCACGATTCTGCATCGGATTTGTTTTGGGTTTTTTAAAAATAAATAATTGGTACTTCGTGTTTAGTGTTGCGAAGAGAAATATTATATTTTCAACTGTTCGGTTATTAATATGTGTTGATTCTGATATGCAGTGCAATGAACTTCGGTACTTGATTGATTATGGGTCCTTTATGGGGTATTATGCCATACACCTTATCGTTTTTGATGGATATCACAAGTAGCGATCATTATGTTGTATGACCCCCAAATGCAAGTTCTCTCCGGCTCTCCTCGGCTGCGACTGTACTCAAGCAAAAATGTATAACAACAAAGTGCACACGCATTTGAATAAATTAATATCGAAAATGAGCGCATTTTGCTTTTATTTATTTTATGGTTACTTATTTTGGTATGTCATACATACGTCCGAATTATTAATTACTACTGCTGCAACAGTGAAGGAAAACATCAGTATCGAGTAATAAGAACGACATTTTAAGAATCGTTACACCCATGTATTCCATACCAGTCATACCAATCATAGTTTTACATAACAATAAATTTACCCTTTAACTAACCTTTATCGAGCAAGATCAACACTTTCTTCACAACATTAAGTTCCTGTCGCTAGTTCCATTGTATGGCTATCAGCATTAAACTAAGGCGCGACCAAGCCAACAAAAATCCACTCGTAAAACTATATTTTTTAACCCTTCCGCTACCTAGATAAAATCTACAGCTTAGGTGGCCAAACGGCCAGTACGAGCGAGCGAGGAAATATGCAAAGAATCTAAATTGGGCCGAAAGGGTTACCCTGGCATGCCATCGATCAGATAATTAAAAGTAAATTATGTTTAATTCATGTTTTGGGCCAATTATTCGTGTTGTTACCACTGGTTGTGCTCGGCGTTTCCGTTGCGTATTAATTATGACAAATTGGCTTGTATTTGAGACGTGATTCAGCTGACGAAATGTAATTAGGATCACTTGATTTCGAGCGAGTTTGTGTGAAATAAGTAGTGATAAATGTGAGACTGAAGTTGAAAGATTTAAGTCATTTATTAAACGAAAAGGGTTATTCCTTGGCAATAAAAAAACGTAGTGCCTACTTCTTTTCTAGCGTGTTGTGATCTCGTTGTAATAACTACCTTTCTACGGTGCAATTAGAGCTTAAAATTGCTAAATGGATATGTAGACAATTACCGATGACTACATGTTCAATTAAAAACATGTTATAAGTGTATTAAGTACCCCTTTGAATATTGAAAATAAAGCAGTTTTCAATCTCGGGGTATGGCCCAGTTTTAGACTTTTCTTCAGAAAAATCTAATGAGGTTTTTCTGAACAAAAGTCTAAAACTGGGCCATACCCCAAAAGCTGTGATACCTAAACGTAGGTATCACAACTTTTCGTTCCCTGAAATTGATTGGACTCTGAACGTGAGATCTACGAATTCTTGTTGTTAAGCAAAGCAGTGCTTATGCACTACTAATCTGTAATCCTTGAAGGGTTAGGCAGAGATTTAGGTACCTATAATATATATAATAATGTTCTGATACGCACATGTACCTATTACGAATTAGAGGACGAGCCTATTGCCATCTACCGGACACAGTTATAAACGCCTGGACTTTTTCGCCTTGGAATTGTCCCCGATATCTAAGATTTTTTATAGAAAAATTCAGTAATCCTCATTGGATTCGAATCCAGGACCCCACACTCAAAAACTATTGCGACCACTAGACCAATGAGATATACCTACATTATCATTTATTTTTAATCATAAATATAGTCCTGCTAATAAACAGTATCTTAATTAACCAACTATAGTAGGTATAATTGCATAACATTGCAGTAAATATTTATTATAAATGTATATTTCATGTAAAAACAATTGCAAATTGAGTAAAAAATACCTCGGACCGTTATACAAGTTACTAAATAGTAATGTCCTTTTAAAACGAAAGAAATACCAATGCGGTATCCATACAGAGACTATTGACGTATTTACCCATTCATGTAATAAAATATCACCAATTTATCGAGACCTCCACTGAACTTTGGGATTCAGGGATTGAAATACCTGTTATATTGGATACAGTTTGAGTTTTAACGGCAAGGTTGGCGCAGTGGTTGAGCGGTCGACTGCTGAACTACGTGTCGCAGGTTTGAGTCCCGCACGGGATAAATATTTGTATGATCTACAGATAGTTGTTTTGGGTTTGGGTGTTTGTGCATGTGAATATTTTGTTTGTAAACTTACCCACATTTCAGGAATTACATCTAGTGTGCTATGAGAGATTTTTTTATATTGTTATTTGCTGAAGAAGTTACTGATACTGTTATATTTTTTTAAATATAAGAGAGCTCTTTGCTCAGCAATGGGATATTACAGACTGATGATAACAATATTAATCTCATAGTATAATAACATCTATATTATATAAAATTGCATCTGTATTCCCCAAGGGGTTAGGCAGAGGTTGTACATTCACATTACACTGTTGACTTAATTAAGTCCTACAATTCAAAACATCGGGCTGTTACTGAAAATTTTCTATTTTCTAACAGAAAATCCCAAAAATACTGCCCAACTTGGCTATTGAATCCAGGACCTCACGAGCCGCCTTTTGGTAACACTAGACCAGTGATATTCAAATATTATTATAATAAAATTCTATTTGAATAAACAAAACATTTCAACTCCTATGTAAAGAAATTAGTAGCAAAGGGTGGGATCAGGGCTCAAGTTATGCTGGTCATGTTCTACCATAAGTTAGTCACACGGCGTCATTACGAATAAAGTGACCAATTACAATACATTACCAACCGCGTCCAGTAGTAACGGCCATTTTGGTAAATATATATACTTACTTGTAATAAAACTGTTGTATGTCACTTGCAGTTAAGTTTTTGCTTGATGCTACTTGCAACGAATAAGTAATTTTTTTATACTGTATGTGAGTTTGTTTGTTTGTTACAACGATCAATTTGGTTTAACAGAAATGGTGATGGTGTTACAAATTATAAAAAAACATAACTTATAGGAAGAAAGTGAGGATGTAGAAATCATCAATTGATCACATTGCTTTGTTCCCCCCCCAAAAAAAAAAAACTATTAGAAGAAAATAAGTAAGTAGAAAAAGTCATCAAAATCATTTGTACAGTTTTATATTTTTATACCTATATGAAATCTTGCTCGTTACTTTTTGTAATAAATAATATACATAACTTTATTAATTAAATGTTAGTTAAGAATAATTATTTAACTTGTCAATTTATTATTTCAGACTTCGGCGCTGCTATGTCTTCAACTATAGGTACCTACTATAACCATTAGCCGAATGGTACATTCCGGTGCACAGATCGCTACATAAATTCACACCTGGGCAGTACATCTGAAAATCTTCTCGAACTAAATCATGAACTCATCGAAATAAGAAACGCTTCTTCTAACCCTGAACTATTTCATTTCAATAACCAAAACTAAAGCAAAGAATGACACGATTTGAACACAACTGTACGGTTGAAGTTGGGTAGTTACAAGAAAATTTCCATTCTAAAATCCATTGCATCGATGGACAGATGACGGATTACTATCAAGATCCCCAAAAATGAACTCACTTTCCTACTTTGACCGGCAACTTTTAAATTCTATGTCAGTAATAGGAGCCAGGATTTAAAAATACTTCGAAAATTTTTAAAACAAGAAGCTGTACATCTATTTTCAAAATGGTTAAAATGTATGCCATATTTTATTTAAATTAAATTACAATTAATTAATGGTTATCATAAAAACCAAACACCACGCCCAAAGCAACAGGCATCAACTAGTTTTCAAATGAATGAGTAATTAATGTTGGTGGGTGCGCGCAGTGGCTCACGCGGCATACGAATCTGTGCATTTAAAAGTATTAACATTCATTATGGCGCAGCAAGTTTTTAACCAGAGACACCAATTAGCGAGTGGTGCAGGAAGTTATGGCGTCTCTGTCCCATAGCGAGACTTATAAGGACAGGATGATAAACTTTATAGCTGGATGTCTTCATAGACTTTCAATCGAGTGGTTAGAAATGAGCGCGTATTTTATGGTAAAGAGGTAAATTGTGATAGATTTCACAAGTACATATTTTACTATTTGAACAATGTGGCTTTGAGGCAAAGAATACTTTATAACGGCTTAATACAACTAGTCGTTGGCTAAATGCATAAATAGTGCGAAGCCATAACTTAAAAAAAAGGCTTAATACCTTTGAGCACCTAATAATAATAGCAGAGCGTCGTTTTTGACCGCCATTGCTGAATTATTGTGGGATAATTTAATGGATATTGATAATAATTGATATGGAAATAAAAACTATGTAAATTATATATGAATAAAAGAGGAAAGAATTTTTGGTCAGAAAATAATTGCCTTTCGTAAAAAGTACTTATTACATTAAAAATGATTGAATATGTTGATGTTTCATAATAATTTAGAATGTTTTTAAAAGAATAAAATATTTAATTAATAAAACCGCAATAGTGTACTATTAACGAATTTATAATTTAATCAATAATTTACAAATGTTCCAGAGTCCACTCCTATTTATTTATTAAAAGTGATTATAACATAGATTAAAATCATTCCAGATAACTTTTTTGTACAGAATATAGATTTTTGCACACAAACTCAACTTGATCTAAATTTGACATAACTCATAGTAAGACTGTCCTTTTTTTAATTATAAAATGAAAAGGCTATCAATTTTAACTGTCAAATAAGAATAAAGTTAATTTTGTGTACAACAAATCGGCTTATTATTGATTATTACGAACAGCTGAAATAAACAAAATTGTATTTTTTTTCATTTGATGATATGGCAACTTTCCTTATACTGCCAAGTTTGTCTTATTGTCTATTTATTTATCAATATTATACTGAAATAGTAATCAATATTTATTTTCATTAATGTTTCAGCGTGGTTCGTAACAAATCTGTAGCAAAAAAAAAGAAATAAATAAGCATGATTTTTAATTAATATGACACAAAAGCGATTAAAATTAACACTTTCAAGTACTTATTGTGATATAACTATGGCTACAGTAGTTCCATAGAGCATTTATGCTGGAGCAGGCAGTTCGGTAAACGAAGCATTGCCTCTCTGGTCAATAATGATTTAAAAAAAAAAACTTTTTGACCGTGAAATCTTGACCCACCAACGACCAACTCCAATCCAAATGCTCTAAAAATAATGATGTCCACAATATCTATGTTCAGTGATTCGTATTAAAAAATCTAATGCTTTAGAAATACACTTAAGTAATAATATAATATTTACTCGATCTTACGTATAGGTACAATAATTTATTTAAATAATATTTACATGTCTATTTGCACATTAGTAGACTTATTTAGGATATTAAGTACAGAAACCTTATATAGATTGTGTTTTAAATGGTTTTGTTACACAATGATGCTAAAATATTTTATTTAAAGTGGTGTTTAATTCTGAATATCAATTTCTACTAACCAGTTAATATAATAAGGTATAAGGTATAGTAGTAAGGTAATTTCTCCAATTTATGTAGTAACATTAATAGAAGAAATCCTGCAATTAACGTTTTATTCACTAGTAGTACTAGTCGACTCGTGAACACGGTTCGCGCATGTGCAAGTACAGGTATAGGTACTCCCGGGAGATTCACTATAGACAAACCCCGAACGAAAGTCACACTGCTATCCAGTAGACAACGACTCTCTAACAGTCCGATCTTCATTTTCTTCCACCAACCAGACCTAGAAACGACAACATTGCTCACAGTTCGTGCTAGTAATTATACATTGATCTTTATAAGTTACTATCATTAACGTCTTGTAGACAAATGAGGTAAGGGTCATCAAACTTAGAAGTGGGCATTATTCAGCTATTGTACTTTAAATACGTAATAAATTAATACAGGTTTTAAAGCATTCGCATAACACCTCATTAGTTAAAATATTTTAGCTCATAATTGTAGCATGAAGCTTATTCCAAGTTTTCAGTGATCAAAACACATGTTTTAACGAAGGAGTTTAAATGATCATTATCATTTTAAATTAAAAAAAAAGAACAGTGTACATTACGCTAAAGCACTGTAGGAAACCCGGCCCGGGTACGTCTTAAAACTGCGGCCAGACACCGGCGGACGGGCAGCAGCGTCCTCTCACTAATCGGTGAGCCACTGCGATCCCCAAGCCGCCTGCCAAGCGTGGGGATTATGGCAAACCCCCCCTTGAGGGAGGCCTTCGTTCAGCAGTGGACGTCTTATGGCTGATGATGATGATGACTGTAGGAAACTATATAATACAATAGAGTGAATGTGGACTTGTAATAGGAGAAGAAAGAAACTCCAGTATTTAAGACTTTTGTTATTACATAACGTAGTTTCTTAGTAAACATATACTTTACAGGTTGTAAGGTTTATCATGGTAACATCAATCCAGAACAACCAGGTACAAGTTTTCTTCAATTTTGACCGCAGTTATCGTCAAGTTAAAAATCTATGGCAAACAACTTGCGCACGCATTAAATTTTTTAGAGAACTTCTTAGTATAGAAAACGCGCGAAAACAGTTTTCTTGTTTCTGTTGAAAACTCGCAATTGGTTGATTTTGGGTTGTTTTACAGAGCAGGTGTACACTTGGAATACAGATTTCATTTTATAGATATTTTGAAAATTAATTATTCAATTTTAAAAGTGATACTTAATTTCAAACTTATTTACAATTTTCTATTCAGTAAATATTTACCATTATTTTGAGAAATTGCACTTTAGAGAGTTTTTTATTATTGAGAGTAACCAAATATTTTCACTACGTGGAGTTATACACTCAAAGGTAATATTAAACAGTTTTTATAAGTACGCTTTATATATTAAGTTGTGGCTTAAAAATTATCCTCATTTGTGTCCGCATCCTAATTTTAGGGATCGCGAAAAACGAACCGAATTTATTTTGTAATCAAAACATTTCTTTTTTATGTAAATTGTCTTTGATTCACTTTACAAACTTTTGATTATCGAACATCAGTATTGGTCCCTATTCTCAATACCAATAAACACTTGTAACGCTGCGAAAATTATGAAATGTCTTTTGCATTAGAGTTCACGATTGCGGCTTCAAATGGTAATAAGAGTTCGTTTGGTTAATGTATAATCATTGTTGCGGATATTCTTCATGGCTTAAATAGATACCGTCTACACAAATCAATAATGTAACATCGGAAATTATTACATAACCCAAGTAATGGAATAACAAACATCGATACTAATTTTCATAAAAGAGTCAGAGGAAAGCGTTTATATCTCACAATGGCCGATTCACAATTCAATACCATAAACAAAACACCGCAACACTTATACCGAGAATAGGGACCCTTTCAATTTAAATTTCGAACACACCGTTTCAAGATGGCGGCTGATCGTTCGCTTCACGCGTTGCCGCGTGATCCATTCGTCAATGTGGCTGTAGAGAATTCAGTATATTCATGTTTATCGCATGTTGGTGGCTTGGAGGACCTCCTAGGAAGCTCAGTTGAGGTCTCGAAGCAGCTGCCATTGCTGCGAATAATGGCGGTGCCCCTCCTCCGCCGAATAACGCGAAAGATGGCGGCAAGAGAGGCCGGGCGGATAGCCTAAGCTTTTCTATCTCGGCCTCTTGTAATCTTTTCGCTTTCGCGCGTCTATTTTGGAACCATATTTTGACCTGAAATAAAAACGTTCGGTTAACATATGTATTAGAACCTTATAGTAACGTACAATAAATTGACGCAGTGGATTGGAATTCAGACCCGGAACAACTATCGGTAGATCATACATATATTTGTTTCGTGCGGGAATCGAACCCGTGACACGTAGCGCAGCAGTAGATCTGTCAACCACTGTGCCAACCGTTTCGTCAAATCATTGCATTTATCTCTTGAGTATGTCGTGTGAAATTCCGTAAAGGATTGTATTCCCGGTGACTTCGCAATAGCTAAAGAATGATGTCAAGAGAATGGGCTAGTTGCAGGATTTTTCTGTACGTAACATTCTTCGCTCCTGACAGTCTGTAGTGGTCTATAAGGAGGCCCCAGCCTACGTGAAGAATATCATGATAAATTGTTTTTGGCATTATAATAGGACTCTTATGTATAGGTAGGGGAGAGCGGGGCTGAAAGTGCCGATTTTGACAGATCCCTAGATAAATCGGGTAAGACGAATGCTACGGTTAATAGTTCTAGTCTATCTTAGGTAAAATTTAATCTAGATTTTAAATTTCTACCCAGTTTTTGTGTTTTTTGAACGGTTTTATATAGAGAATTATATTTTTAAACAGCGGTCGTAAGGCACTACTGACCCCACGTTGGGGCAAGTTGTGCCGCAGCTGAGGTTGGTTGTGCCGTTCATAATGTTTGGTCTTTTACACGGATTAAAATGGATATTGGAATAAAAAAACATAACATTGGATAGGTGTATATTCATTCGAAATTTAATTTATAAAAACATCAACATTTTATCAACTTTAGCAGTTTTTAAACTAAGCATCAGTGAAAAAAACAACAACCTGTTACTCTTCTTACTATCTGATACTGAAAGTATCTTCTACATTAATAATTTTTACTTAATTTTAATATAAATGAGATCTGTTAGACAGAGTTATTAAAAAATTACCTTTTACAGACTATGATACTAGGATTAATCAAATTTTCTCCCAATACTTAAGGTAACTGAGTTCAGCTAAATAATTATTATCTTATTAATCAGTCTCCCAAATTAGTTTACACAGTGAACCTACACTTAAAAAATCTTAAAACATTAGAAACTAAACTTATATACATGACATATACAAATGTTAAGCTTTCTTCATCATCCACACATTGCAAATGTGCTCAATTCTTACATACGCTGCATCATATCCATCTCCAAGCGCAGAATTAGAGTAAGAGTCACAGCATAGGATCCAGAACCATTCTGAACTATTCTCTTCATCTGTACTTTCATCATCCTTTTGGACGAACTTCTTTTGAAGGTCCTTGGTCTTCTTCCTTTTGTATTTAGTTCCTTTAGCACTTTTTCCTTTCGCATTTTCTTTTTCTTCTTATTAGCCTGCTCTCCTGCTAAAGCATTTTTTCTGGAGTATCCGTCAAAACAGCTGACTTTCTTGTACGTCGTGTATTAACTCCAATTAATCGGGGAGGTGCTTTAGATAATGGTCTATTTAAGTCCGGCATCGTTACCTCCTTGAGAAGTGATACGATCAGCTGCTTGAGAATGATAGCGAGGGATAAGCTCTGGACTGTACTGGTGTAACTCTAGTTGCTGATAACCTGATGGGGCGGGCTTATTTCCACAGTCTACATAGATTGATTGTTGAATACCTGAAGAACTCGTTTCATTTATACAGTCAACACTGCACTGGTGTTGCTGATGACCAGGCTGAATTATTGACGTCTCTTGTTCCTTAATAAAAACCAGTTTTAATTTATATCCAACCGGAGGTGTGAGTCCATTCTTTAGTTTCTTGACATACCGTTGTAGCGTTGTGTGATAAAATTTCTAATTCATGTACAGTGGTTTTAATTTACGCCCGTCCTTAATGACCGCTTCAGCAGCCCTTTGTAGAAGATCCTGGGAAGTAGTTCCCATTTGTGTTTTTCTCTTGTATGTTCTCATTCTATCAAACAAAACAATATAGGTTATTAAAAATTAGTTGGGGGTTGGTGGTGCCGCGGCACAATTGACCCCGATTGAAAGGCACTTTTTACCCCGTTTCAAAGACATTAACTTTTTATCATATGCCTAAAAAACATTCTGTACAAAGCGTTAAAATTGCATAGATTAATATTTCTGGATAAATTATAAACACATTAGTAAAACTCCCATATCCGTAACACCAAAAATGCTTACTTAAGACCAAAAAGTATGAACGAAAAAATATTTACTCACGTGATGCTAGAGGATCATTACACACACTGCCAATAGGTCCGCGTCTCTGGCGCAACTAAAATGACCGCCGCATATGCGCTAGGTTGCCAAAGCGCCGGACATAATACGAACATATAGCTATCTCTATTTGTTTTTTAGATATTTGCATCGGAATAACTTACCCCCGGCACTTTTAACCCCGCTCTCCCGTACTCTATTTAATAAAACAATTGACAAATTATGCTAAACTTTTATTAATTTTAGCGGTCTTAACTACTTGAAGAAATGGTTCAAAAGAAATTCGTGTCTTGGTGGACCGATTTTGCCTATATTCAGAACAAATGGTAGTATCGGTATCACTATATATATTTTTTTAATTGCTATTATGTTTGGTAAAATCAGTAGGATTATAAAGTCTGCAGCGATTATAGAGAACCGGACTGTGACTGATGATGAGGTAAAATCGTTATTGTAAATTTCACCTGTGTCTCAGTAAGTCTGAGTGATGAAGAGAACTCTGCTCTCTCCGCGATGCTCAGATACTGTTTGTCTCTGAACTTCTTCTCCAAAGCCAGGAGTTGCTGCGTGGTGAACGGCGTCCGAGGTTTGCGGTTAGGCTTGTGCTTGCGCAGTTGGCAGCGGACCACTGGAGGACCACTTGGGGTGCCTGCTGGAGAAAAAAGGTGTGATTAGAAATATTATGCTGATCATTTAAGTATTCCTATAGCTCAGATTCACGATTCAAAACAGCGGTACAATATCTTTCTAAAGAATGAAGTTTAAAATAAGTACATATTGTGGACATCTTCACGGCCGTTTTTAGGGCAAAACATACGCAATTTCATTTTAAATTCATCAGTCGCTCTGTCAGTTTGACACGGTTGGTGCATTGATTGAGCGTGTCACGTGTCACGGGTTCAATTCCCGCACGGTACAAATATTTGTTTGACCTACAGTTGTTTCGGTTACGGGTGTTTGCCCACCCATGCCACGGTACTTATAGGGACAAGGATGTCTTTAATTTATTTTTATTATTTGCTTTCAACTAAATTCACTTTATGAGGTCGTATTACGTAGAGTGGTGCGCAAGGCAATTATATTTCTAAGAAGATGCTAGCCTTCTCATCTCTCTATATTAGCGAGTGTATCAATGATGGAACAGTAAGACAACGGTACTAGCGACGTTGGTCCTAAACAAACGGCTTCTGTTCTACTGACCACATTTCACCACACTAAAGCTCATTCTCTTAAATGTCAAGTACTTCATGACTGGTTTAATTATGAAGTATGTACTGTAGCTGCAATCGTGATAATTAAGCGAGTGGCCCACAGCTCGCACCTATTGCAATACTCATTAACCTCTTGTTTCTTCTATTAACTAGTATTAATAAAGCCTTTTAAAATAGGTGAAAGGTGGAAGTTCAGTTTGTTAAACTGTCGAACTGCCTCGGGAGGTTTCGGTTGCCTTCGGGTTTTTTTCAGGAAAGTTTGACCAACTTTCTAACAAAAAATGATTTTTGAATTGGTACAATAACATTTTGGAGATTCATATTTTTATATCACCTGCCCGTGAAATTGATTGGTACATTTATGGCCAAAGAGTGTTAGGTTTATTTCCAAAAGTTATTTGTTATTACGAGTATAATTTGTAAGAGCTGAAATAGTTTCAACCCTTTAAACTGCATATTTTATGATATTGTCATTAAAGATCTTGATATAAACACGAAGGATACTTATCGCTACACTACTATGTAATTCCTAACAGAAGAAAATCATGGAAAAAAATCGAATGAAAAAAATCATAATAAGTAAAGCTTAAAAGCTTTGGTAACTAATAGAATTGTAATCGATTTAAATAGTGCTTATATTGATAGTAAAATTGCTACGGACATATTGATATGAACTTCTGTAAAGGCATAAGAACGCAACAAAGATTTGATTTTGAGTTTGAAGACCTCTATTTTTTAACATGCAACACCTAATTTGCATTACTCATATGTAGTACTATGAAGTTAGTACAGTCCTGAAACATTGCTTACTAATGCTACACTAATGAGCTAACTGTTACACTTATTAACGAGTTAATAACATTGCCATTTCAGGCAGGTGAGATAAAGTTGCGGTAGCACCTTCTATCTATGTTTAATAGGGGTCAAGGAACCCGACATCTTTGGAGCAATCAATATTTAGACTCTTAGAGAAAAGAGATTCGTGTTTATAGGTAGTTAACTAGATATATGTGTATGGCCATTTCACATATATTGGTAGGTACAATAAACGACTTTGGCAGAATTTATAATCGACTACTTTGCCAGAAGAAAAGGAAATAACTTTAATTCCCTTTTTTTATACCAGTCACAACACTACTTTGTGGTACTACAAGATAAAATAAATAAATTCAGCCCATTACAGTCCTACTACTGGGGAAGGGACCTTTTCAAAAAGATTTGTGACTACAATGACGAAACCTTCCAATGTGGTACATGTGGAGAAAACAGGACGACAAACTGTATAAATCAGAGCATACTGATTCAGTACTTCGTATTAGTACAAAATTATACCAACAACCTTTAAACCATAGAGTTCCACATCAACATCCGTTTCCTGGTCATCATTCGGTGTGAAATTCGTCCGTAACTTTAAGTGCCACGTCTACCGTGGAAAACGCCAGCCAGTAATGGCTGACACACTTATTGCCTGTTAAAATTACCTCAGCCATATTCGCACAGGAAGAACGTTTGAAACTTTAAGTACATTTGTCTCGCTTATTAAAGTAAAATGCTCGTTATTCAGTAATGTCGTGGTTTCGGTGTTAAACTGCTCTTGTGTACGGATGTCTTCTTTAGACCACCTTGGTGTCGGTTTTAGGACGAGCTGTTAAGACTGTTTTTGTGGTGACCGCTGCGCCGTGTGATTTTTGCATTCGGCTTCTAACAAATCTTCTTTATAGGAATATTTAGTCGTAGCGATACCATTTCACAAAATTGTTGTCTTTTTTATTCAGCTACAGCTACTTTTTCACCATTATCTCAATAATTGATAATATCTTTTCTTATTCATCAATCTTGCATTATCTTAATTGGTTTTCGAAACTGAGGTTAGAAACTAGTGTACAGAAGAGGCTGAATATTGTTGGTTTATCTTCAATAGTCCAATGAATGCATCTTTCAAAAATTAAATCCGCTTTCACACCAGATTTGCTATCAAAAAATCTATTCGCATGAATACTTCCGATAAACAAACCGGCTACAAACAATAACAAACACAATATTAGTATAACTTTGCATATATTATCGTCCTTTGTTATCACCATTAATTAAACTCGAATGCGGTGTCATTAGCCGGATAACATCGATGCTGAATCGGTTCAATCGATTTGAATATTAAAACATCGATTCATTGGACTGTATAATCACACTATAGCCGGCTATTGTCTCACTTCCGGCGGCTAAAGAGCCTATTAACTGCCAAATCAATCGATTAATTCAAATTTTAATTACGTTTTATGATTAAACATCAGTTTTGGGACGGTTTTGAGGTTTTGACATAAGTTTATTGTAATTTTTTAATGAAAAATGACTATTTCCAAATTGTGGAGTGTTAACTGGTTGAGATAACACGAAAGAGAGGCTACAATTCATGTAAGAGCTTTGTAATTCCGTATGGGGAGTTAATATGTTATAACATTCTAAGAGAGCTACGGTTTACGGCTGAATAGAGATTAATCAAACCTAGTTAAAAGAAAATAATAAAAAGTATTTGTATGGCCTACAGATAGTGGTTCCGAGTCTGGGTGTTTGTGCAAGTAAACACACTATACAGAAATTATTATTATGAATTCAGTTTCGAAATAAAGAAAAAAGTAATAAAGATTCTCCAGTCTCGTAATAACTGCGTTTGGTGTTTTGATGGAGACATAATTATTAACTTTACAAGTACAAAAGTGGGTAATAATATCAAAATCACCTAATTTAATTAGTAAATATAAATTATAATTAATATTTATGAACCTTAATACGATAAAGCTCATTGTATAGAATGTTCATGTGAAATACGTAATAAAATCAATTCCCATGTTAATTTTTCAATTTCCTTTCAAGTTCGTTTAAATGAATATCATGAATGAAATTTTGTTGACCTTATTATTAACATCGCACCTCTATTAACACACAAGCCCTTTACGGGTTTTGATTAGTCCAAAATTATTAAATTTTTCTTGATTGTTTTGAGAATGTTATCGCCGTATTTTCAAATGAAATGAAATTTTGAGAAGATCTTAATCATTCTGACGCTAGAGTACATCTCCAAACGTCAGTGACGATATGAGGTTGAAAGGCAACTGGAGTTTTTGTGATCAATATGGATTCAGAAACTACAGTAACAGTCAAGCATTATGCAGAACAGTCAAGGTGGTGGACAAATGCCAACAGAGCGATATCGATGTGAGACAATGGTGCTAGATGAAAAATAAAAATAAAGTGAAAATTTGTTTTAACTCAGTAATGAACTGGAAAGTGTACTTAAAAAATGCAAAACCTTTAATGAAATCCACTTTCTCTGAGGCGACCTTCAACGACTCAATACATCCAAACTATACACAAGGGCAATAAGGCGAAGACTATCCCCGCGAATGCCTATCTGCGGCGCTCCGGTGATAAAATACAACAATTTCAATGGCCCCACCTGCGGACATATCAATGCTCGCTACTGAACGTTAATGAAGATATAATATCCATCTCTAAACGTATTTATTTTCCCGCGCGCGCCATTTTGTGCAGCGATGACAGACCATAGAGCATTTTGTGTAATGGCCGCCAATTAAGCGCGCCGTTTGGGCTACTTAATAGGATTTAGTTGTCAATGTCGCGATTTAATTGGATTGTTGTAATCTCTGTTTGTTATTGAATAAATTACTTTGTGCTGGTTCGTTTTTATGTTGAATAAATACTTTGGAAGCCGATAAGCGCATTTCGTTTAACCAACTATGCGTTGTGTAGGCATTTGTTTTCTCTTTGTTTACTTATGTGTACATAATTTGTAACAACAAACTTTGTTGTAGATTTTACTTGTCTATTTTCCACCTGTTGTCTTAGGTAGGTATCTAATTAAAATGTGCATTAAATATTATTAATACTTCTATTTGTTTCAGAAACAACTTAAATATTTATATTACTTTCATTTTCACTTCATCAGAACAATAGGACAGTTTAAATTGAGGGAACAATTAAATTTGAAAAAGCATTGAGTGTCTGGCGTATTAAAGCAACAAACATTTGCTGATAATATGACACGCAGAATTCATGGCACGTCAGCGTGTTAGCCATCCATCAGTAATCGCTTTAAAATTACCGACACGACTGGCTAATTAACAAGAAAATGCGATCTCTAGCCATTTTCCGGTAAATAAGCATTATTGATGCACCACCAGTTCGATCAACAAGAATGTTTTTCTAACATTTCTTGGAAAATCGACAACCAATTACGGGTATTAAAAATTGCATTTTATGGAGTGTTTTCCAAATAGAGCATATTTTATAAATGCTAAGGGAATTTTTAACGATCTATATCGCTTAAATGGACTCTTTGTGCAGTAAAAAGAAGTGTATTGACAGTAATAAAGCATTCGATTAGATCGAATATGAAATTCTACGGTGTTTTCGTTGGTATTTGGTAAATATAGACGCTAATGATTAAATAGTGCATTAATGTAGTTTTTACTAGAGTAAAAAGTATTATTTCTCAGTATTTCTAAACTCCTACCTACCTTTTGAAACCGCGAAATTAGAGTCTTATTAGTATTTCAAAGCTTCTTGTGATTATTTAAAATAAAACAAAATACGAATATAATAGATTATAAAGAATTAATTTATATGCTTTTTTATGATTGTTAGAAACAAACGTCAAGGGTTCAGACCTAGGTCTGATCGTTTGTTTCTAATGCTGTCAATACCTCCATAATTTACTAAGATAAAGAGTGTTACAAATTAAAAATAATCGATTATTAGCGCACATAATAACCAGTATTATCACATTCTCGTTACTATTAAATGTCAGTAATGATAAGATGCATTCAAACGGGATTCGATGCAAAAAAGTTCACACTTCATCGAATGCGTGCCACAGAATAACAATCGAATGTATTTTATTGTTGTGAATACAGCAGTGTACCAATTAAGTGTAGGTAACGAAATTAAATGGCTGTTACGAGCTGTCATAGCCTCCGATCGTCATTAAAAACGTTGGTAGTAAAAAGATAATGAATGTAAGTTGCATAATTTTGAATTGAATGAGTTCGGCTTGAGTCAAGAAGCGTTGGTCACTAATTACCGTAGTCAAGACGTGGGCTCAGGGCCGGATTGGGAGTGAATGAATGAATGGCGAACAATTACTAAGGTAGTCCCTAGACGGTCTATGGGACAATTAATATGCCAGCACTAGTTCTATATGGGTTTGTATTAACAATGTCGTTTCTATTAGTATGACAATGTAAAGCTAAATGTTTCTGTGTTATTTTTGAACTAATAATGGAGGAAAAAACTATCATGAAGAGTCACCATGATGAGATCGGTGACCGTTCAGTTAGCTAGGGAAATTATATAGTTTACTGTTTTTACTTTTAATTACTTCGTTTAGTTAGATCATTCAACCAGCTTTTAATAACTGTCTACTTATAACTGTAGATGTGTGGTGAGCGATAAAATGAACAAGAATTTGAACGGATGTCAATGTGTGACATCATTCAGTGATGGAACTTGAGTAAAATAATTGTATTTGGGAACAATACAGAGATTAATTATATAATTGCTTTTTCATTCCTGGGTATGACAATACTTTTACTATGACTGGTTTTTGAAAAACAATCTACATCATTATTGTTATAGCAAATTACTATCCATAAATGTTGTGTTTTATTTGTTTGGATGTATCTATATATCTCGAGTATCAGAATTTATTATTCTGGGTCGGGGTGTATGTGCTGGAATTGTGTACCTACGTACCTACGATCCAGTAGAAAATTCTGTATCGCTCACCAGTGTATGAGAGAAACATTTTTATAAAAGAGAAAATTCACCACTTATCAACTCAAAACTAAGCGATCAATGGCGCAACCATCAAATAATATTAAATATCGAGTCCATCAGAATATCGAGTCATTTTATTAAGTGATTCCATTGCATCCCTGTTGGCTCATAAAACCATCCAGTCGTTATAAGATGACGGAGTATGAAATTGTTTATTCAGAAAAATATTAATTATAATTTATTATCGGGTTATTGTTTGTTAATCACTGGCTGCTGATACAGAAGGGGGTGGCTGTTTTTACGATGCCTCCATGTTGAAGATAATTAAGACATAAAAAATATTCACAGAACTGCTACCAATAATCTGCAGTTTAAGTGGCAGGAGAGAGAAAATTGCCAAGTTTCATTATGGTTGCCATTTTAGTAGATTACTTATAATAAAATTCTAGCTAAACATAACGATAGTAGTGGTGCGATAGGTTCAATAAAGATGACAGAGAGTGAGATAAAGCTATAAAGATGGTATCTGATATTTTTAGAAAGGCAATATAAATATTTCACCCTGTTAACGGATATATACATATATATATATATATACATAGAGAGTAGTTAATACCTTAGCTGCACTGGACAGCTGCATCCTTAATAGAAGAACCACATAGGCCAGAAACAACAACCTACGTTTGCATATGAGGTGGACAAAATGGGTTCTAAGGAAAGAGCTTCCACGAGTGCCGAACCGTGTAATCGTCTGGCGCACCCCAAGCAGTCAGCCTCGATCATTGTTGACTGACATCCTTCCACTATGCCATAAGCGATTCTCATGCTGACTCGACAGAAGAAGAATGAATAAATCGACGTGTACCTATGCAATGATAACATGAATTTATGACATAGAACACAAAACCCGTGATTCGTAAATATTCCATACATTTCCTTGTCTTTTTTATGTCCTTAAATTGTAGACTGTATCTATAAAAATAGCAATAAGAAGCTTTATTGCCATTTTCAATTACGTATGTATCGGCTCTACTATTGCAGGACCCTTGAGATGGATTGATGTTATTTTTATCGTTTTCTTTCCCAGTGGTTGCCTAGCTTGTGTATTTGCCGTCCATGTCCTGGACGGTCTAAGTTCGAAAACCGGCCTACAACTCTGATTCTCACTTGCTATTCATCATTCTCCTGCCCTTATCCCTTCATTTTTATTCATTCGTCTCTATTAGATGTCATCTCAGAGTTTACCTCCTACGATATGTTACACTTCACACAATCCAACTAACTGTCTTTTCTTCGGTCTACCTCTTCTCTTATATCCACATTCATACTGATAACTCTTTTTGTATCATGTTTTTCATTCCTCCATATCACATGTCCCATTCCTCCGCATCACATGACTAAACTGCGATTGATTTTCATAATTAAATTATCACTTGCGTTAATGGTGAACGAAAATATCCCAGGCCAGCGTGGAAGACTAAGATCCCTTCTGATTTTGAGAAGAAGCTCGTGCGCAGCATTAGGACAATAATAAGCTGTTAGCAATTAATATTATAATTAAGTTTCTGCATATTTTTTGTATCGGAAAACTGCTCTTAGTAAAGTTATTGAAAATTACCGTAACTATTCGCGCTATTATTATCGCGGGTTTGGGGATAATGGGGGTTTTTTGTCAGTTTTTAACACATCAAAATGGTGAACATACATATCCAAGCCTTGTTTGGTATTTTAATGATGTAGTTAAGAATACTAATCGTACTTAATTCTAGTCTTTCTGTTTGTTTCAATTTTTAACTGCCTCTTTGGTCTAATGGCAACACGCGCGGCTGCTCAGTATGAAGTCCTGGGTTTGATTCTCAGGTTGAGCTAAGTGATATTGGGATTTCCTGAAATTCTCAGTAGCCGCCCGGAATTTGGAATTGTTCCCGGTAGATGGCAATAGGCTCCCTAGTATATGGGACTTAATAACGGCTTCGGCGAAATGTGGATGCACAATAATACGCCTCTGCCTAACCCTTCGGGGATATAGGAATGATGATATCATCATCATCATCATCATCAGCCAGAAGACGTCCACTGCTGAACGATGGCCTCCCCATTCTCCCTCCACATCGAACGACATTCCGCCACTTGCAACCATCGGTTGGCCGCGACCTTAAAAATGTCGTCGGTCCACCTAGTAGGAGGGTATAATAAATGATATAATAGGTGGCAATTGCCATCCGGGCACTTTTCCATACCCCAAGCTACAGCTAAAAATGCTCTAGTACAAAAACCATTTAACACTGCTCGACCCGGAGATACCTACCCAGGTTCACGATCAGCAGCCGCGAATGACCAATGAAGTCTTGTAGTTTTTAAGGGAAAATCAACAGTGTTCTACATTAATTTTATTATCCTCACGACGTTCTCGACTACTAATTACCTCCATTAAAGATAATTGTATTTTTTATTCTGTTTGGCCAGTAATATGTTGGGACATTACAAACAATTAAATACCGCACATAAAGATATCTACTTATTTATAAAGGAAATATTCTTTTTTACGTTGGCCTCGTTATTCTTTTTAAGCTTGTCTGTAGAGCGTGACATATTAAAGGAGGATTTTCACGATTAATGGCGTAAAAAGAAAACAAAATAATATATTCTTGCCAGCGTAATAATATCCCGTCGTAGCTAAAATTATCAAGTACTTTAGATACATCGTTATATCGAATAAGTACCCGTGTTGCTTTTTAATGTATCCATTTGAAATTCAAAGTTCAATTGTTTAAAACGCAAATTTATTTCTAATTATTTATCGACAAACGACAGAAAAACTCAAGCACTAAATTTCTCTTAACAAAACGTCGTCCATCTTGCGTTAATAGGTCAGCGTCAAAGAGGTTGGTGGTTGGCTAAGCTCAAAAGCGCACACGTTTACAATTTCACAATTTGTCCGCGCGCGCTTTTTGCGCTCCCCAGTAATTGGCGCTCACCTGCACATGCGCACTGGCCGCCACAACGCACCAAATATGGCGACCAGTCCGACGCGGACATTTCGCTTTTTAGGAGTATCTGACAAATGTGTAATTATTTATTTAATATCGTCGGCGTGTGGACGCATTTGGGCACAATTCACATACCACATTAAACGTTTTTCGGTTGCCATTACAGTAGAGTGTTAAGGACGGTATAATGTGGCTGCAACTAATAAATACGGTAATGATAGTCCCAATCCGGAAACATGGCGGACGTTTTTTTGTTGAAATTTATTAAGCTTTACTGTTTACTTTAATTGGTGAATTTCAATATCTCGATATGGGGGGCGGTCAGTTGTTTTTATTGATATCAACTTGAGAAAATGAGGACCTCTTTTATGAAGGGTGCTTGATGAAGTACAAATTAAATTAAAATGGATTAATAAGTTGTCTGCGGGTTAAAATAAGTAACCCCTGCTGTGAGACTAAGGGGTTATTAGGAAGGATGGGCAAGAGCACCAACCTGTTTGCTATTTCATTTACTTCATGGAGTCCCCGTACTCTTGAAGATAGTTTGTATTGGTTTATTCGTGTCTCAAATCGCCGAGAAAGTGCGACGAGGTCCACGTTGGACACCGCTAGGGGAAAGGATATGAATACCTCAGTCAAGAAATGTAGAGCTTGCTGCTACAGACGTAGGTTTCATGTGTTCTTCGGTGCGGTCTTCTAAGAGTTCCCGAGGCCCACCATATGGTGTCGAGGCGGACCACCGTGGTGAGTTTAGCCGGTAGGAGTCTAGCACACCCCTCCCCCCCCCAGGCGGAGGATAGCCCATGAAGGGTTCTCACCACGCAAATCAAAAAAGGTTTCATGTGTTGATGATAAATGACGATCATCAATACGTGTCCAAAAGCAATGGCCTCTGTGGTTGTGGGCCGGATACCAAGAAGTCTGTTCTAGGTTTGAATCCACGCAGGTACGAACAAATGCACAAAGACATAGTGAAACATAACATAGCATCACGCCTGTATTCCCTGAAGGATTAGGCAGAGATGTACTTTTTGTACACCCAAATTTTACCCATGTTATTAAGTCCCATGTAATCATGATGACCAATGCGCCGATTAAATACACAATGAGTCTGGTAAATTAATGTCTTGAGATGGAAACCGATCATAGAAGAGTATGGTGGATTACTACTCAACCTTCATCTTCCAATGCTGTTCGTTTATAGATGCACCTATATTCAGCAGTGGACGTCTGATAAGCTGTATATTAGCAGACTTAGTAGTATCATGGAGTTCTGAATTGTGCCCCCTGAAAAATTCAAGAGGCTCGCCTAGTCAACTTTATAACGGAACGAAATGTAGGGGGAACAAGATTACACCTCTGCCTGACCCTTCGGAGAATACAGGCATTATATTATAGTCTAGACGACCTATGGATTGACGATGCTCTTTTGTCGAGAAGAAAATACTTATATTCAAATTATCTACTTAGGGTCATCGTGCTTCAGAAGAAAATGTCATATAGCTTGTTAAGTATACCTTAAGTTGAAGTTCCTTAGGTTATCAGCTACTTAATTGGGTGTCAGTCATTACTGACTGCACGTAACGATAGTTCGTAACTGACCTATTGCCATTTTGAGACCAGATGGTAACATTTCTTCATGGTATTTTCACTTTGAGTGTTTTAACATAGTTGTGAAAAGTTCACGTTACGCACGTAGATACTGGGGTATGGTGCTTGTTCAACATGGGTGTCATAGGTTGCTGGGTAAGATGAATTATATAGGAGCACGGGATTTTAACAGCGTGGATTTCGGATGCTGATTTTCCCATACATATATGCTCTTTTTTGTAATTGCCTCATTGGTCTAGTTGTCCCACGTGCGTCTGCTGAGCGTGAAGTCCTGGGCTCGATTCCCGGGTCGGCCAAAGTGTTATTGGCTATACACCCGGCTTAACCCTGATATTGGCGTAGGTGAGATTAAATACGCAAAAGGAAACTTTAGAAAACGAAAGTTTACAGTCTCGTATTAGCATGTCCGTATTAGCTTTTTATTGCTGGAAAACTAAGTCTTATGTTTGAAACGCTTGAATTGTAAAAGTTTAACATTGTAATTTATTATCTTTTACTACAGTAAAATAAGTTCTATTTTTAACTGTTCGTTCACACAATTTTTTTAAGCATATCATATTTTTCTTTCCGCTGGGCCAAAGTCTAACATTTTTATCCGATTTTTTCTAATAAGCTTCACTACTGTCATCATTAATCGAATTAAAATATAAAAAAATCTAAGGCAAACCAAATAAACTATTAAGGCCTGAATAAACTTCGCAACACGTTTAATTAATCACCAAAATCCCTAATTGACCGTAAACAGATTTCTAACGACAAATCACACAGTTCACACGAACCGCGAGCATATTTTTCCACATTAAACTAGATGCTTGCCAACGGCGTCTATAATTACATAGCATTTGCTACATTGCGATTTCTATCCTCTAATAGGCAACTGGACAGGTAGCCACCTCAGAATTGGTTCCAATAGTCCTATATTAAGTAAATATTGATTACGAACAGTTTATAAGAAACCGATATAATTATGGTGTTTACTGAGCAATCTCTATATGTTACAGGAAGCAAAGTGTTGCATTAATATTGTCAGTTTCACCAATTCGCTAGAAATCTATATAGGTTTGTAATTTGTAGCCATTAAAATTGTATCATATTTTTCTGAGTAATATATTAAATTATTGCGACGTATAGGTGAAAAGAAATAGGCTTTAGGGGTGATATAAACATAATATTAGACGAGACGTTTGTGTAAGGAAGGTAATTTATATTTATTATCATTATAGATGCATCATCTGCCTAGCCTCTTCCCAACTATGTTAGGGTTGGTCGGCAGCCAGATGCGGCTGAATAACAGTGTTTTACATGGAGCGAGTGAAATGAAATGAAATGAAATGAAATTATTTATTTTGCAATTAGGATTTTTCAATCACTTTTACACGTCTTTTTTAAACTAGATGGCGTCGGCATTTCCTATGACTATCCCTGAGAAGAAACGCCGAAACAAACTCAGGGGTCAAAGTCTATTTTAAAGTCCAGACAGATTGTATTGATGTAAAGGTTTATGTGAGACAAATATAGGGTGGAATAGCCTTTTGAAGAAAGTGCTATAACTATTTGAGCTAACCTGTCGCAACAGAGTGCAAGCATGCATCAGTTATCGTGAGAATTAATGTATTGAAGAGCGCTCAGCCTAGATCTCACTCACATTTACAATGTATAGCGGTTATATATAAGAAATAATTTCAATTTAAACGACATTACAATAACAAAATAATGAAGTAAATAATATAATAATTAATGGCAAAATTTGTATATAAAAAAAAAGGAAAGGCTAAAGAGCGGCTCAATCCCAAGCGTTTTTGTCATCTAAATAGTCCGAAATTTTATAGTATCCTTTTTTACAAAGTTTAGATTTAATTACAATTTTGAACTTCTTTAATGTTAAATTACGTATATCATTGGGAAGCTTATTGTAAAAGCGTATACATTGTCCCATGAACGAGTTGCTTATTCTGTGGAGGCGCGTAGCATGTACAGCAAGGTTGTGTTTATTCCTAGTGTTCAAAGAATGAGTATCAGACAGTTTGACAAAGTTCGAAATATTTTTATAAACATATATTAAATTTTCAAAAATATATTGTGACGCTACAGTTAGAATATTAATTTCCTTAAATCTGTGTCTCAGCGACACCCTTGGACCAAGATTATAAATAGCTCGGACAGCCCTTTTCTGCAAGACGAATATAGTATTGATGTCTGCAGAGTTTCCCCAGAGGAGGATGCCGTAAGTCATAACGCTATGAAAATAACTGAAATAAACTATTCTGGCTGTATCCACATCAGTTAAGTGCCGAATTTTTTTGACAGCAAACGCGGCAGAACTAAGCCTACCCGATAATTTGTTTATTTGCGGGCCCCATTGCAGTTTGGCGTCTATAGTGATGCCAAAAAAACAGTCGAATCCACAATGTCCAGTTCCACTCCATTCAATTTAACATTGATTGGTACTTGTCGGACATTGGGCGTTGAAAATTTAAGACATTTGGTTTTTTTCTCATTAAGGAGAAGATTATTAACATTGAACCAATGAACTACATGAGATAGTGCAACGTTAACTTCACGAAAATCTAGTAATTGTCGTCGAATTTTAAATATTAGAGAAGTATCATCCGCGAACAATACTACCTCGTGATTATCCCGTACGTAATATGGCAAGTCATTAATATAAACTAGAAACAAAAATGGACCTAGAATTGAACCCTGCGGGACGCCCATGGTGACCTCAGATCCCGAAGATCTCTTGCCATTAATATCGACTCTCTGAATTCTATTGCTTAAATAAGAAGATAAGAAGTCGAGAGCCTTGTTCCTTATGCCGTAGTGGTATAATTTCCTGATGAGTGTATAGTGAGTGAGAGTGTCATCATTCCGTTACCCAAGTGGAAGACACTGATACCATAAGGTTATACCGATTTTCAGACTTTGCATTTTAGGGCTGCTGATTGCCCTAACGAGTAAGTATCATAGATTCTCGTATGCCACCCCGGACCTACTGTTTAGCGTGATTTCCGAGGCACAGATATTAAAAGCTACTGAAATCGATTCAGTACTAACTAAATTTTAACAAACTAGAGTCAGGACTTGTATGTATTCTGTAACACATTTTAAAATACTAATATTCTATGTATTTGTAGTTACTCAGCTAACTTCTACGAACCTTCATCTTCTGATGAATGGACAGCAACAAAAACTCAATACAACTTCCTCCCACTAACGAGTATGTTAGTCACACAAAACACAGAAATACGTGTCGTGATGTAGCAACAAATATTTTTCGTAGAAACAGGCTCAGCTGTGGTAGACATTAGAAAACCGGTAAAACGGTAAAGGTGTGAAGTTTAGATAATTTTTATAATATAGGTATATAAATTTCCGAAACATGATAGTGATATCGGTTTTCTAAACCTTAGTGGTGGCAAACAAGCTGATAGTAAGCAGTTACCGTACCTAATGGACGCTTGCAATATCTAGGAGCATCCTTCTCGCGTTGTCGATATGTCTCACTTGGTCGGTGGCTCAACCAGAATTCTTGTATCAGGGAGACGGTTTGAGAGGGCTACCAGGATTGTGGTTATTTTAAATCATCAGGGCATCAAAGTGTAAGGTATGAAATGGTTTTTGCCTTTAAGTTGGTTGGTGATTTTGTAGCTATCACCCTGTCGGGCCTGCCACTCGCAAGTGGTCAAGAGTGTTTTGCATTGGCATGCTAAAGGGAGACAGCTTCGTCTATTAGTAGGATTAAGTGTGATTACTTCTTTGTCAAAACAAAAGAGTATTAAATATATATTCAAACATTTAAACTGCCTCAGTTGTCTAGTGGCCGCATGCGCGGCTGTTGACCATGAGGTTTTGGGTTTGATGCTCAAGTCAGGAAGTGTTATAGAGTTTTTGTAGAAATTCACAGTAGCAGGCCACAGTTTGGATTTATGCTCGGTAGGTGGCAATAGGCACGCCCCAAATACGTAGAACTTCATGGGGTTCATGGGGGGGGGGGGGGGGGGGGTTAGGTATGCAAAAGTACACCTTTGACTAAACGCTACGTGAGGAGGCAAAAGTTTATCCTTAACCAAAGCATGACCATCGAAATACAGTACCTTACTGGCAACTTGCGACCATAAATGATAAAGAATGTAGGCATTTGTATTGGCATCTATAACCATAAAAAATAAAACACCAATCATAACTCGTTGGCAAATTTAATAGACATCTCATGCCTTAGTTGTCATCATAAAAATTCTCTGCCAGAAGCCACCTCGTTATGTCGATATTTTGCTATGATTTACAACTGATCGAACTTGGGTAAACATATGGTAGGATTTATAAGGAGTTTTTGTATCTTATTATAAATTATTTGTGTTACATTTTTTATTTGAGCTTGTATGTGTTATTTGAGTATATAAATGTGCTCTTGTGTATGAACTTCTGGTAGGTAATTTAATTTGGGTCCATGACTGTGATTGTAAATGGTGAACACTCTGCTGTGTGATGTTTTACTGAAGATACTTCACCTGAAGACTTCCCGAGGGTATCCATAGATTGAATTTCAGATGAAAGACCAGTACGAGTTTCCATCTGCAATTAACGAGCTACCCAGAATATCGAACCCAAGAACTTCAAGCGCGGGAGGTACGAGTGGCAACCTTTGCCAGTGGGTTAAGCTACACTCAGCAACAAACATTGATTAACATTTGGCTTTTTTGATGATTAGAAAGATATTAAAGCTGCACCTTACTTTATAACAAGCACTAATCAAATTATTTTAACTAAATTTAACCGAGTAAGTAATAAATATCGCCCCATTTTGCTGACTGTACTAAGAACAGTACACTATAATAACACTATGCAATAAAAACAACGCAAAAGCGAAGTAATTTCCTGAAACAATCGCGCCATACAAGGTAGCAGGTACGTTATTTTCAAACTCAGCGTGACTATATCGAAAGGCATGCGTGCGATAGCACTCTTCTGTTTGATTGGGCCTTAACCAATCAAATACTCATTATCAGCAACTGGCAGTTTGTCAATAGAACGTGGAACATTAGCTTTAGCCTTGAATGATGTAACGAATTATTCAGAAGGGGATTCTGTATGTAGTCACTAGTTAAAGCCCGTGACTTTGTCTGCACGGATTCTCATTCTAACTATGACAAATATTGTTTTTTTTTTTTTTCAAAATTGGTTTGTTAGCGCTTGCTTTCATTATACAGGGTGGCGACAACAGAAGGGCGTTAAATGAAACCATGTATTTGGGAGGACGTTCTGAAAGCATAAACAAAACAACAATGATTTTTACACATGTTTTTTTATTTTGCATAATATTTCACTCTGTTCATGTTCTCATTAGGCTAGGTGAAGTGACATCGAAGTAAAAACTATCGATCATTTTGGTTAGAACAGGGTAGAGATCATTCAAAGTTCGCTATAAGTCTCCGTGCCAAGGCATGTTACTTATGGCACAGAACAATTAATTTATTGTAGGTACTGCTTATGGCAATATTAATGTACTATCAGTCATTAGGAGGCCCGTGTTCAGCAGTGATAGTGATGACGTGAATGATGCCTCCTTAGTTTTATTGTATTGGGCCTAAAAGAGATCACCCAGACGGCAGACAATACAATAATCCCTGCAACTATGAGGTTTCATACCGGCTTCTCTCCATAGGACCTATTATTTGGAACCGTCCACCTACAGCCTCGACTTTTCATGCTAGGTTACCTGACTCTGGTTAACATGAAATGAAGATGCTGACGTGATGTCTTGGGTTCAATTCTTGGGTCGGACAAAGTGTTATTAGGTTTTTCTGCATGGAAATTCTCAGTGACATCACGGAATTTGGAATTGTGCCTGGTAGAATTTAGAAATAGACTGCCCTCTATTACATGGGACTGAATAACGGCATTGCATTGGTGAAATGTGGCTGCACAATAGTACACTTCTGTCCAGTGGCGTAGCTAGGTAACAAAAGGTCCTGCGGCAAAAAATAAACTAGGGCCCCAACTAAACTATTTAAAATTGTTTGTTCCGTATTCGTCGTGTTCCTAGTTCGACGTACCTCCAGATTTGTCGTAATCAAGATTCGTCGTACTCCAGGTTCGTCGTAATACAGTCGACTCCCTAATAAAATTAAAAACCAAATACAAATTGTAACTTATTTTTAATGAACTAATTAAAACTATTTTATGAAAATAAAAGGAAATATCTATGTACCTGTTACCGTTCAAAAAATACAGTCCTGTGACAGACACACAGCGGAGGCACGTTAATAGGGTCCCGTTGAGCACCCTTTGGGTACCAAGTTTCAAACAAAGATGTTCGAGATTTGTTGGGAATTCCCCTGTATTTTTTCAAATAAGTTGCTATTATTAAAGTTGCGTTTATGGAATCTGGTTTATTTATATTCCGAATGTGGGAGAAATTTTCACTAGTTCAATTTATAGTTTGTAAGTCAGAGGCCAAGGGCCCCCCTGGGGGCCCCGGGGCACTGCCCCGTCTAGCCCTCCGGTAGCTACGCCACTGCTTCTGCCTAGCCTCTTGGGAAATATAGGTAAGATGCTATATAATCTATTTTCTTTTGGATAAATATAGAAAAAAAAAACGATCAATTTTGTTTTGCGAAATCCTATTCATAGTCAAAACATACTAAATCAAATACATTATTACTATATGCCATTCATTTGATTCCGAATACATACATTTGAAAATGAAATGAAAATGTTTATTGTTTCTCAAATCATTGCAATTCATACAAAAATTGAGGCAGTCTCAGTAAGTATTTAACAATACTTGGGATTCATACATATGTACATACATTTTACATACGTAAATTTAACTCGTATATTGTAATGTCAAACTCACCGTGACTGTATCGAATGGTGTGCATACGATATCACTCTAGTGTTTGATTGGGTGGCCACCAATCAAATAATTGTCGCTAATCTGGGCCGACACGCTTGGACTGATCGATTTATATGAATTGAATAAAGTTCACACATGTGTTAGTGATATATGTGTTTAGTTAGTTAACTATTTGATATGTAGACATCTTCAGTTCAATCCGACTCGATGGTTTAAACTTTTGGTAATTGGAAATTTCTCGTGTCGTGTGGCAAATATTGACAGGAAAATTTGAAGCAGCCACTCTACTCCAATGAACTTCATGATGAAATTAAGAGCCTTTGAAATATCATGTTATATTTTTAATATAATGTAATTGTGTTTATCACCATAACATAACATAGCATCACGCCTGTATCCCCGAAGGGTTAGGCAAAGGTGTGTACCTACTATTGTACACCTATATTTCGCCGGTTCTATTATTAAGTCCCATGGAAAAGGGGGCGAGCCTATTGCCATCAAACGAGCACAGTTCCAAACTCCAAGCTGCTGCTGCGAATTTCTATACAGAAAAACCCAGTAACACTTTGCCCGACCCGGGAATCGAATCCAGAAACTGACGCTCAGCAGTTGCGCTTGCGACCACTAGACCAACGAGGCTTTTACTAACTTAAGGCTTGTATTTTAAGTCACCAGTTTCATTACCAGAATGGATAATTAATTCATTACCATCAGTGTTACGTGGTAGGATATGGTAATGAGGAGTCGTTACTGAAGAGACACTTTGCCGGTACCCTGAAATTAAATCTACATAAAAATAATAGTATCCGGAATAACTTGAATTTAAAAATATTTTTTTCAGCGACAAAAATTGTATTCTTAGTATAAACAGTGTAATTTCACCTCATTTGTTTAGTGGTCGCAGAAGCGACTGCTGAGCGTGAGGTGACTGCTGGGTTTGATTCCCGGATCGTGTAAAGCGTTATTGGGTCTTTCTATATAGAATTTCTCAATAGCCGGCCGAAGTTTGGAATCCTGCCCGGTTGATGGCAATGGGCTCGCCCCCTATTACACGGGACTTAATAACAGCATCGGGGAAATGTGGGTGCACAACAGTACACCTCTGCCTAACCGTTCGGGATACAGGCGTGATGCTATGTTATGTTTTTTCAAATAGCGAGTCACAATCAGCCTCGCTGATTGGTTCAAATCATTTAATTGGCGTGTGGTCGTCACGGATAGATGGCAGCACTATCGAGTGTGCTCGAATCAAAATTGTTTGGAGTAATTTAATCGGATTATAGTCGCCTTTACTAATGCGGGTTATATAAAATATTAATTCGCTTCTGTGGGAGATGAGGATTGGTTTATTGGAATTGGGGTTCCGTAAAAGTTAAATAACTTTTGGAGGGTTTTTGGCATCAGTTACTAATGTAGTTATATCAGCAGCTATACACTACATCGCTCCTTTTATCATCAAATAGAAAAAGATCACATTGAATTTCTAAAGCAACTTTAAACTACGGGTTGCTACTTAAAAAATCTATATCATTATCATCATCAGCCAGAAGACGTCCACTGCTGAACGAAGGCCTCTCTCAAGGGGGGGTTTGCCATAATTCCCACGCTTGGCAGGCGGCTTGGGGATCGCAGTGGCTCACCGATTAGTGAGAGGACGCTGCTGCCCGTCCTCCGGTGTCTGGCCGCAGTTTTAAGACGTACCCGGGTCCTAAAAAAATCTATATAGAAACCCCAAATAACACTGCTTGGATATATTGCGCAGTACCTCATCACTAGTGGTCGCAAGTGCCACTGCTAAGCGTGAGGTCCTGGGTTCGATTCCCAAGTCCCGCACATTGTTATTGGGTTCTTCCTTATATAAATTCTCAGCAGCACGTTTGGAACTGGCTCGCCACCTATTACATGGGACTCAATAACGGCATCGGCGAAATGTCGGTGTACGATAGAACAACTCTGCCTAACCCTTCGGGGACTACAGGCATATGCTATGTTATGTTACCTCATCATCTGCCTCGGTTTTCTTAACTACATCAGGCTCGACCTCAAGTCTAACAAGTTGTGGCTGAATATCAGTATTTTACATAGAGTGACTACCAACTGACCTACGCCACGTAATTTCTAGGAGACACTGATAGTATAAGGTTAGAATGGTTCCCAGACTTTTTTTCTCATAGACCACTTTCAAAATTTAGCTGGTTCCAGTGGACCCCCTTCAGCTACATTTCCACCATATTGTAAATTTAATTGTAAACCCCTATTTTTTTGTCACGCCATCGTAGATCCCCTTCGAGTCTCTCGTGGACCCCACGTGGACTCTGGGGGTCCACCTGGACCACTTTGGGAACTAATGGTCTAGACCAAAGAGGCAACCTAAATACATATATATTTATTTTAATGAAAGTTGCCACTCTATGAATAATCCCTATATCGTGGGTGCGTTTACAAACATAAATATTCATATGGACTCAGACCCGAAACAACTATCTGTAGATTAGACAAATATTTGTTCCGTGCGGAAATCGAACACGCCGCACGTAACCCAGAAGTCGATCCCTCAACCACAGCGCAAGAGTTGACGTAAATAAAAAATAAAAATAAACTATAATATATTGTACAGTCATATAAATTGTATAACTGTCAGTTCAAATCAAACAATCTCAAATCTGTAGAAGATTGATTATAATTTCGCCATCGAATTGAGCCAATATTATATGCCGTCACGCGTCAGTGTTACGTTATACTAAATTATAATATTGTAGCACAAACAATATGCGTTTGTTTAATTGAATCCAATTTTATTCACCGATAACATTTTATGGTGGACATAAGTATTTTATTAACTTTAAGGTTCCATGTTTTCTATTGGTTATTGAAAACTGTAGTTAGCAGGAGAATCAGCCGAAAATGTATGAAAAAAATGTTCGCGGGTTTTCGATACAGGTTTATTCAAATGCGCGCGCACGTCGTTTTCATACATATTGGTGACGTTAGGAGAATGATGGGGCACAATGGCAGGACTGGCTGTAGAGGATCATTAGCTCAAAGAATTACAAGCAGAATTTATTCTTTTAACATCAAATGCTTGATTTTGGTGTACATCGCATTAAACTAATTTTAATTATACTATATTTCTTATTTGACTGCCTAGTGGTCGCAAGTGCGACTGCTGAGCGTGAGGTCCTGGGTTCGATTCCCGGGTCGGGCAAAGTGGTATTGGGTATTTCTGTGCCTCGAGTTTATATTACTTGGATAGTATCTACACCTCTGCTTAACCCTTGGGAGAAAACACGCGTGATGCACATAACATAACATAATGTTATGTAACCCTCCTCTTCTACTATATTTGTTCATAGGCTGACTGATATTGCCAGAAAATAAATGACGTGTTTAATTATAACAAATATTAATATATGCAACTCCAATTTGTAATCATATTAAATTGCTTTCATACACATTTTTGTTCCTACATAATTAATGCTGTGTAAAATAATTAAAATTATTAATTGTTACATACCTTTTGTGGGAGGCTCAATTTTCTTGTTTAATTAATACATACATACAAAAATTTTCAGTGTCGACATTTATTATTCAGATGAAGAAAAGACGAAACTATTGGTAGATTTGTATTTATATCTACATTGTTTTTAATAATAATAAATCTTTTATTTGAGACCAGGCACAGACAGCCCATAATAGGATACAACATATTTTACATCACCTATTACTTAAACTAAACAGTTTGTAAGGCCAATGATTCTGGAAGGGGCAGACGAAACGATTCTTTGATTCTTACAATGACTTTTGGCGAGAAATATTTCATTCCTTCTCGATCAGGATAAAGCACAATCAGGATTAACACCTCAGTGTTAAAAAAATGCAGTAGGTATCCTCCTGAGTGCTGCTATTCTCAATCAACGGGTCTACCACGTAACACAGGTGGAAATTTGACGGCACGGTTGGTGCAGTGGTTGAGTGATCGACTGCTGCGCTACGTGTCGCTGGTTTGAATTGCGTCAGGAACAAATATTTTTAGGATACTACAGATAGATGTTCCGGGTCTGGGTATTTGTGCGTGTGAATATTTGTGTTTGTAAATGCACCCACGATACAGGAATTATTCCTAGAATGGGGCAAGGTTCTTTAAAATAGATATATATTTATGCTGCCTCTTTAGTTTAGACCTAAACCCGTAAACTCTAAGACTTTACGTGGAGGTTAGGGCCGGTAATTCCAAATAGACGATCGTAATTGTAATCGATTTAATTTTGCACATACATTGTGTTGTTCTAATAGCATTAACAAGCATAGGTACTGTGCAGTACAGGTAGGTGTCACACGAATAAAAAAATAATGTGGAGGTCTCGGGGCTTCAGCTAAAGCCTGGTCTTTCTCATCAGGAAAGACCAATTTTATTTCATCAAGTTATAGATTGATTGGATAATAAAGTCTTTATAGTACAAGGGTAAGTGTCAGCATTACCTTTGGTCCTGACATATCAATAAAACATATTTAAAGCTTCACTAGTTTCGAAGATATCACATTGTGACAGACAGACGGACACCGAAGTGTCAACATAAGTGTTTCTTTTTTAACATTTTAGTACGGAACCCGAAAAATGCGCTTTAGAAAAACAGAGTTTAAGAACCAAATTAGTTCGAGAGTTTTGTTATATCCATAAATAATTTAAATATCTTTGATGCACAGAAAATGTCACATCAAACAGTCACAACACATAAAGGTATCCTAAAATTATAATGAATCTCAGTTTTTTTCACTTTGGAATGTCGTGTTATACGAAAATTCCGAGAAATTCCGTCTCACCATAAGTACATATTTTACAGAACGAGGCGTTACTATTTGTTAATTATTGTGATGATTAACGATTCGTTGTCGACGCCATCTACCGGGCGTTTTTATTAATGATTGGTTTGTACACTCCCCACCCGGCTATGGTTTTCCCGGAATGTCCTAGTTTTGCTTTATTAACGTTTTTAAATCACAACATCACGCCTGCATTCTCCGAAGAGTAAGACAGAGGTGCTACTGAGTTTACATACAGAAAAACCCAATAATAGGTACTTTGCCCGACCCGGGAATCAAATCCAGGACCTCATGTTCAGCAGTCATGCTTCCCACGACTAGGCCGTAAATCATAAAAAAATATAATTTATATGATAAATTATTCGTTGTTGCAGTATTCAAAGGAGGAGTCTTCCAGAACGAGTTATTCTCTCATGTTATATAATGAAGATATTATTCGCAGGAACTAAGTACTTCGTGGATGTTGTTAATAAATATGAATTTCATATAAGAAACAATGGCTCTACTTCAATTTACAATGGCAGCAATCCAAGAACTAAGTAACTACATGCGGCACTTCGCTCGGTCTGGGTCTCTGGGCTCTGAGTCAAAACAAATGCTGTAGGTTGATAGATTTTAATTACCATGACGCGTGTCGCCGTTTCGCTGCGCACATCTTTTGCATCCAATGCAATAAAAATTAAACTTTATTCTGTACAAATACGTCACATTTTTATTGGAGTGCAACAAGGTCTCGCATCTTTATCACTTCTCTATTGACTAATTGTTTAGAGTTTTGTGGTTTATACTGATTTCATAATAATACCTAAACATGGCACTAGAGCCACACCATTTCAGACATGCCTATGATGTTTGCATTCCGTACATTGAATAAATAAAACAAGAAATCCTATTTTAATTATTTTATAATGGCGTACCTACATTTTTTGAAAAACGTCTTCGTTGCGCTGGCGCATGTGTGCGCGTTAACTATGGATTTGACATGTTAAATTTAAAAAAAAGTATAACTAATAGTACCTACAATATCTCTTTCTCTTAGGCAGTTATAAGGTAATTCGAAAGATTTGTCAATGCTACTGTGCCAAAAATTTTAATGGCTGCAAGCCATCATCATCATTGGTTTTAAAAAGGAGGATCTGTTTTTTATTATTAACAACATTCCCGAAGAGTTAGAGCAAAGGTGTACCATTGTGCATACGTATTGTGCCGATGCTTTTATTAAGTCCCATGTAATAGGGGGCGAGCCTATTGCCATCAACGGGTTAAGGTTCCAGACTGTGCTGCTACTGAGAATTTCTATACAGAAAAACCCAAAAACACTTTGCTCGATCCAGGAATCCTACCCAGGGCCTCACATTAAGCAGTCGCGCTTACGACCACTACACCACTGAAGCAGTTTATTATTAATTTCAATGTTAAATCTGTTTGCTAGAGAATGACAATCCAGTCCGTGACCATAAAGGTTAACAGAATAAATTTTGCAATTGTATTAGTAATAAGTGTTAATTTCTTTAATTCAATTTTCGGGAACAATGTATCAGGAAATTCATAGTCAGTTTTGGAATTGAATACAAAGAGTAATTTTATTGTGATTAACCTCTGACATAATGATTAAATATTCTCTATTATTTTGAAATTGCCTCATTGGTCTAGTGTGTGTGTGTGAGCGTGGTTTAGGGTTCGATCTGCGCATCGGGCAATGTTATATTGACTTTTGGATCGGGTAAGTAAATTCTAATTAATCTGTCGTATTGTTACGAGCTATTAGATGACAATCGGTCATGCTGTAGTGGAAAGATTAAGTCGGCAATCGTGGTATCGAGGCTTGCCAGAATGTGCAAGATAATTTGTACTTTAGTTACTCGTGGCGGCGTTTTTTTGTACATTCTGAATAATGCAAAAAAAAAGTTTGATAGCTCTGTCTGTCTGTTACCTCATTACAACTAAACCACTGGGTAGCCTGGGATCTGGATAAGAACATAGGCTTATTTTTAGTATGGTAGCAAAAGACTAGTTCAATAATTAATACCAAATTCACGCAGTCGACGTCACGGGCAACAGCTAGCCAGAAAATAACTTAAATACAAACGCACAAGACATTATACAATAAAATAATCTGTTATTTAAAATTGAACCTATTTTGGGCACTAATGACTGTCAAGCAAGCCTTGAAAATTGGAAATAGCTTAGTGAATTTGAATATATTTTATTGTGTGCAAATAAATTGCTTGAACCGTATTTTTTTTATCATAGTCTCTGGAATAGACCTTGGATTTGTCGAATAGCGCATGCGTTGACGACCTAAGGCTGAATCTAGAATGCCTTTTGTTTCAATAAATACCTTAAGTTGTAAGTAAGTTGTTCGATGTCTAACAGTCGGTTAAATGTAGCCGTTATTTAATTGAATTTAATTGTTCCTTTTTAGTATACAAATATAGAATATAATAATACGTAGACTAAACTAACCATTAACTAGCTATTAAGATTATCGAATGACCATAATTTCGTACTGATTTTTTTAAGGTTTTTATATTAAATGAGCTCTGTAAGTTCTTTGTGAGAATAAATTTCAATCAAATTTCAAATATTGCCCACATACCATAGCATCACGCTTGTACTCCTCGAAAGGTTATGCAGAGGTGTACTATTATACATATTGTACAACCACATTTCTCTGATGCCATTGTTGAGTGCCATGTAATAGAGGGCGAGTTCATTGCCAGTTCCAGACTCCGTGGTACTACTGAGAATTTCAGAGCCTCACTAGTAGCGACTACTACTCGCAACACGGCTAAAAGTAAAGCGCCATCTACCGGAGTGAAGCTACAATAACAAACCCTGAATCGCACTATGAAAGTTTACATCGGTTGTAACAGATATACGAATATCCAATGTCAATCGTTGGGCTTCCGCCCGTCAGGCTAACCACCTTGCCTGGTCGGAGGATCCTCCCTTATCAATGGAGGAACACCATACCTCGTTCCTCCATACGACCAAAGAGGCAGTCAAAACATTCTATTGCGTTCAAAAATAAGAACGGGTCACCCTAAAAGTGATGTCCCAAGCTGGAGTATACCAGTTCGGGATATAAACTCTCCTGATTTGCTATAACAACTGCGCATGATTGCTCTATAAGCAATTTCGACTTGGATGTTAGATAGCATATTAATAAAATAGCAAGAGGTTTTGCGATTTATCGAACATCATTATTCAGACCAGGAAAACTAATAGTTAATTGTTATCAGCTAATACATATTAATGTTTCATTATAAATCGCTTCGAATCTTTTAACATCCATTTGTTTGTGGTTTTAGAATTTAGCTTTTTGATATATATATATGTATTTATGTATATATTGCTTTATTTATTAGTTCTTCGTAGTAACAAATTAGTATATGTCTTTTGTTTTTTTATGTCGATGAAAAAGGTTCTTTTTTTAAAGTAATTGTTTGTGTTTTTTTGATGTACCTACCTTTAAAAGAATGGAAGTGGATATGCTTCTAATGTTGGTATTTGAAAGATGAAGAGTTTTTCAAATACCAATTATAAAAATAAGTTCAAATAGATTTTAGCGTAAGCGAAATTCTAAGTCTATCGTTTCAACAAACCTTTTACAGAAGGATTGCAAAATTGTTGTTCTCTGTCAATGAGCTTCATTATACTGCTTCATTGGTCTAGTTTTCGCAAGCACGACTGCTGAGGTTTAGGTCCTGGGTTCGATTCCCGAGTCGGGTAAAGTGCTATTGGGTTTTTCTGTATGGAAATTCTCAGTAGCAGCATGGAGTAGAGAACTGTGCTAGGTTGATGGCAATAGGCTCACCCCCTATTATATGGGACTTAATAACAGTTTTGCCGAAATTAGGTGCACAATAATACACCTTTGCCTAACCCTTCGGGGATACAGGCGTGATACTAAGTATTATGTTAAGTAAGCTTCGTGGTTTCCCGAGTCGCAATAGTTTAACTGTATAATTACTAAATATTATAAAACAAAGTCCCCCCGCCCCGTCTGTCTGTCTGTTCGCGATAAACTCAAAAATTACTGAACGGATTTTCATGCGGTTTTCACCAATCGGCAGAGTGATTCATGATGAAGGTTTAGGTTAAGGTTTTGTGTAAATTAGCTGAAATATGACGCCGATAGTTGAACGTGTTGGAATAATCATGCTGACTGGGAGCTTTACTGGCATGCGCCGAAGACATGCTCGACGTAACAGGCCGATACGACACTACGACAGAAAAAAAATCAAGGCGTATATGCTCTGCTACCCGTGCGAAGCCGGGGCGGGTCGCAAATTGTTTAATAATATTTATCCACAAAAAAAATCCCGACACTAAGTATATGTAGGTATATACATATATAATCTATTGTAATACCAATTAATGATGCATTGTGATTAAGAAATCATTGAATTAAATCACCTCTGAACCTGTTTCTAGACCTACCTATTATTCGCATGCAAATCGCTAAACAGTTTTAATACATCATTAATTCTGTTTATTTATCAATAGCGACCCGCCCCGGCTTCGCATGGGTGCAATTCACTAATGAATGAATTGAAATTTCGTACAAAAATACCATTCAATTTCCAGAATTTTCCAATGTATTTTCCAAAAAAAATCTTTCTTCCATACCTTGTCCTGACAAATCGGTCAAGCCGTTCTCAAGTGATGCTCCGTCATACATGTGGCAATTGATTTTTATGTATATAGAAAATAGACTGTTAAATAAATTGTTTACAATAAATTCTATTGTATCAAGTTACTTGTACAGTCCGGTAAGTACAACTTTATGATCAAATATTTAATAAGGCGTCGAATTTGTCAATTGGTTTTCATTTTTCATATTTTATCATTCCAGATAGCTTTCAGTGAATTAAGTAGCTTTATTCTTAGTGTTACAAGTAGCGTTTGCTTATGGCTTCCCTCATATAATACATGAATGAGAAATATATATATATAAGATATGTAAATAAAATTTTCATTTATTTATTTAATCAACTGCCTCATCGGTCTAGTGGTCGCAAGCGCGACTGCTGAGCGTGAGGTCCTGGGTTCGATTTCCGGGAAGTTTTCCTGTATTGAAATTCTCAATAGCAGCACGAAGTCTGGAACTGTGCCCGGAAGATGGCAATAGGCTAGCTCCCTATTACATGGGACTCAATATCGGGATCGGAAATGTGAGTGTACAATAGTACATCTCTGCCTAACCCTTCAGGAAATACAGGCGTGATGCTATTTTATTAATACACCAACAGTTTATACATACAGCACTAACTTAGTCTTACATAAGGCACTTTTTCTTATGTATAGACAATTTATAGGTGTACATAGTATTCACATGAAACGACATTAGATAGAAATGAAGTAAAAATAAAATAATTATGTAAATTGTAAAGAACAAAGTTAATACCATTACATAAAACCATTCAAATTATCGAATAGGTTTCTAATTGGGATTGGGAGCTCCCGTTTTTTTTTTTTATCAAAATTATTATTTGTAATAAGGAACATTATTCGGGGCAAAGACCTCCCTTCGTCCAGGTCTCGGGAACTTTGAGTAAGATTTGCGTAGGTAACTTAAAATATCCTTGCAGGTTCTATTGACCCAGGAGTTTCCTTTGAATTTACCTCTTTCTTGCAGGCTAAGGATTTTTGTGGCTTACAGCGATGACGGTTTAAGAATAATATTAATTTAAAAATTCCGAAATATTATAATCATCATCTAGCCTAGCCTTTTCCCAACGCTAGGGTCGGCTTCCAGTCTTACTAGATCCGACTGAATATCATTATTTTAACGGAGTGAATACCATCTGATCTCCGCCGCCCAATCATTGGGAGATACTGATAACCTAAGGTTAGATTAGCTGTCAGATTTTTTTGGGCTGCTGTCTGCCTATCATATGTATTCGTATGACACCTGGGACCGACTGCTTAGCGTGCTTTCCGACGCTCGGAGGGGTCTCGATGCATGGAAAACGGTTTGGCGAAAATATCTATGAATAATATAGATTATTATGAGTAATATACTAATCAATTAGAGTGAAGTTAACTTACTGTTAGGCGATCCTCCTCTAAACATAGGGTTTGGCGCCATCCATGGGAAGGCGCCAAAGGGCCAGGAGTGCGGCGGCGGGCCCTGGTACAGGCGCGGCAGCAGCGGCTGCGGGACCACGACCCCGCCTCGCGTCTCCAACTCCTCCCCATCATTCCCAATATCTCGCTCCTCTCGATCATCAACGTTGGAGTCAACGTCCTCGATGTCGACGTCGCTCTCGTCGCTCTCCGGCGCAGCATCCGTACTCTCCGCGTCATTACTGTTCGTGTCAGCTACCGTGTCCTTCACAGGCGCGTCCTGCTTGCCCCCCAACAGGGAGTCCACGCTAAATGATATCCGGCCTTTCCCGCCGCTTTCGGCGGTCTCGGCACGCTCGCATTCGAGCGAGGTCTTCATTTCATCTGCTCGATGACATTTCAATAAAATTGGCGTGCTAACCCCCGACGGCTTATCTTGCCATTTTCCAGGTTATCATCCAATCACAGTTATGTCTTATCGATGATCCGTTTAAATATTTAAATGTGCACTGAGCGTTTAATTAAGTTCATTACGTGTCCCATTGTAATCGTCAATTACTTGTAAGTAATTTGTATTTGTAAATTCGTCCCATTGTTAACGTTTAAAGTAGGTAATATTTGTTAATTGATTCCGCTTCGGCGTATTATTTTGGAAGTTTTGGAAGTAGGTATATGTGAATATAATTTGCGTTCATAATTTGCACTCAATTACACTATCCACGTAAACGAGTGTTCCAATACAATAGTCGAGTCAGTACATCACTATTGTAGCAGTTGAATTAGCACAATTGGCAGAACTAATAAAAAATTAAAATTGGAATATGGAGCGTGGATTTGAAATCGGAACGTGCGGTCGCGAAGCGCGGCGCGGAAACTTGCGAATGTGTTCGGAAACGAGCGATATCTCCGCGTAATGATTCGCGTGGAAGCGCGGTGAAAATCGCGCCAGCATTGGGGCGCAAGCCGCGGCCGCGGACCGCCTCTCCTCCCGGCCGACAGAGATGCAGCTACCGACCGAGGAATTTTAATAAGCGGCGCGGAGCGAACGAGACGACGATACAATCCGACATGTGTGTAAACGCGATATTGAGTAGGCGGGGTCCGTCGCGCTCAAATTAATAGTCTCTATGGAATACGCCTTATAGAATTATGCGCATCTAGACAAATTCAAGCATTATTGTATGGTCATAAGGTTGAATTTGGCATGTTTGGTACAACAATAAAGTGACGTAACGGAGCCAAGCGTGTTGGATTGCAGCGGCTATTGTGTTGAATGAAAAAGGAGTAAATAGACGGGTGCTGTAGGCGGCGTAGAGGGGACTTTACGATTTAATTATTCGCGAATGCGGAGGCATTTTGTAGCGAGCTAATGTCTCATTGTCTCATTAATATCTCGGGCGGGCCGGCCATGTTTGATTTGTTTATGACGAAGTAGGTGTGCAGACGTTCAGCTCAATGTTTTGTTTGGCGACAGTTGTGAGTTCCGAAACGGAGATTCAAACCCCGCCGCTCGGCACTACGAAATTAGTTGTTGCTAACATGCCTTGTTTAATTTGAGGGTTGTAGTCCATTTTAGTAGAGTTGATGACGTTTTAAGGGTTTTTGAAGCTTTTTTCAGGTATTGCAGATGGTTATGTTATGTTGAGTCTTAATTTTCTGGTACATAATGTTCATTTACAGATCGATACAGACTGATTAAAGACACGTATAAGAGGGCGTCATATAAAAGAAAAAAGCAGAGAGACAACAAGATAATTTAAAAATCTATAAACAACATTACAAAAAGAAATCCCGAATCAAATCATTAGCGCCATGTCACTTAACAGTTAATCGTATTACACAGATATCTACCATCTCTTTGTGCATCGGCCAAAAAGATATTCTTTCTCACCCTTACACAAATCTAAGCTCTATCACCAAGTTATAAGATCGAAAAAACTTTGTCACGTCAAATTGACGTTGTCAATTCGCAAATATTAACAAAAGACGATGTGTCCTTTAATGTGATTAAGGAAAAATATGCTCTATTTGCTTGTGATAAAGTCGATAAGGGTTTGAAATTGTTAAGCGCACGTCCCCTTACCCAATTAATGTAATTTAATAGTACAGAGAGATTAACGTTCGCCTTAATTGAAAGAGTATAAAAGCGAGGACCTATTTAGCGTATGCTATGCCACGTTTTAGATGGACACTCTTGGTAATATCAAAATATAACTTAAATATAATATATTTTCACCCCTTAAGCACCATAAACCTCGGCTCGTAGCTACATAGCTACCGCGCAAATCAGTCGATCTGCGAGGTTAAGCAGCGCTTGACCCGGTCAGTCCTTGGATGGGTGAAGATTTTTCATACATCGAGACCTTCGTGCCTCATAAAGTACGTTAAGCAGTTGGTTCCAGGTGTCATAGCCCAAAAGTTTGACAATCAGTCTAACCTTAGAGTATCTGTGTCTCCCAATAATTGAGTGGTGGAGGTCAGACGGCAGTCGCTCCTTGTAAACTACTGATATTCAGCCGCAACCGGTTGGATTGGAAGCCGACCCCAATGTAGTTGGGAAAAGGCTAGGCAGATGATGAAGCAGCGTAAACCTCGGTAGACCAAACACTATATTTTTACTGGTTTTTAAGAATATCTCGTGTTAACCGGGACGCTTTCGTTGCCTCATCTTCCAAGATAAAATAAAATATGGTATTTACACGCAAACAATCAGCTACTATTTTATTAGCTCGTGTCTTAGAAACAGATATTAAAGAACCAACCAAATTTCTCCCGTGGGTGTCTCACAAACTGACTAAGGCATTCTGTCAAGAGGCCGGGCAGCTGATGAAGATTCGTTTACGTAATGAAGATCCTGAACAGATCATACTTATGAAGCGTTTAACTTCCAATATCAAGATGGTTCGACAGGTGGACATAACATAACATTACATCACGCCTGTATTCCCCGAAGGGTTAGGCAGGGGTGTACTATTGTACACCTATTTCACCGATTCCGTTATTGAGTCCCATGTAATAGGAAACGAACCCATTGCCATCTTCCGTTCACAGTTCCAGACTCCGTGCTGTCACTGAGAATTTTCATACAGAAAACCCAATAACACTTTGCCTGACCCGGGAATCGAACCCAGGACCTCACGCTCAGCAGTCGCGCTAGTGACCATTAAACCAATGAGGCAGTCACGACTGTGAGACAGGTGGAAATTGGACGAATCCAGTACCTACGGGACACAAAGTTGGTATTATAGAACAATAGACAGTTCAAGGCTACATATGAAGGCTCTTAACCAGGAGTGGATACTAGGTCTGGGGTTACGAAACCGAAGATGAACCCCATATTAGGTTGTGTTACTTTAGAAATGCTGTAATATGGAATAAGCGAAACTTAAACATCGTTAACAAGTTTCGTAGTATTTTTTTTCGTAGCACGTGTAGCTCGTAGCCGTAGCCGTAGATGCTTTGATGAATATTTTGTATGGATTATATATATAGGTACTATAGTATAATATTTGTGTGATACCAAAAAAACATTCATTTTAAAGGTCGTTGAACTTTAATGCAATCATCAAAAGTTACGATTTTAGATTTTCAGCTTTTATTTTTTAATCTATCGTTCTCGTAATTCTAATGTTCCATAGCGTAACCTAAATATGTTTTCGTATAATGATAGACGCAGTTGATCCCGGGCTTAGCGTCATAATGTCCAAAACACGATTATTTTTGAGCTATTTACGAATAATGATTTGTAAGACGATTGTGAAAGGGGTCACTTGTTTTTCAGATAAAACGTTGGTACGGCCTATGTAGCCTGTTCGGTTTCGTTAAGATGAAGGATTAGATGTCACAGATAAGACACTGACGCTATTAAGTGTGCAATTAATGTCAAAAGCAAGTTCATAATGGTTCCATTTCATCCTTTACAATGTTTTTTTTTTATATTGTGACGAGCTTGTAGGTAGAAAACATCGATCGATTAATCCTACTATCCTACTAATATTATAAATGTGAAAGTTTGTGAGGATGGATGGATGGATGGATGGATGGATCTTTGTTACTCTTTCACGCCAGAACGGCTGAACGGATCTGGATGAAATTTGGCACAGAGATAGATTATAGTCTGGAATAGCACATAGGCTACTTTTTATCCTGGGAAAATGAACGGGTTCGTAAACCACGCGGGCGAAGCCGCGAGCGGAAGCTAGTATAAAATATTTTAATATTATTATTGCGGTTAAATTTCGTGTTTTCGTGTATCGTCTTGAATAGGTATAATTTCGATGTGTTCGAAATTTTAATTACCATAAAATATAAACGGTTGATAAAAAAATATTTTTAGTAAACGCATTTATTCGCATTTGTTTACTTGGAAAATTATACTTATTTAAGTATAAGTGTCTACTGTGTCCATTTGGATACAATCTACGATACTACAACCATTCCACGTGTATATAGTTAAAGTATAAAAGAGATTACTACCTTATTTTTATAGATTATAAGGAGGTGAGAAAAACTCTGGACGAAAAGGTAGATAAGTGTAAAATACTCATATTATTACCGGAAACCGATCTCAATATACGCGAGATAAAACTAAGACAATGATCCAATATGAATATTGTAGAAATAAAAAGAAATTGATGAAATTGCATTCGTGTAGCAATAATCGAATAACTTTCGTTAAATCTTTTCGAATAAACAGGCAGAGGTGTATTGTCGATCACCCTCGACGCCATTATTCGGTGTCAATGGAATGGGGGCGAGCTATATCTCAGTTTATCAGGCAATTTGGAGCTATAGCTGAGATTCTTTCAAAAACGATTTTCAATTATAACTTTGGAGAACTTCACACTGATTATTTCTGCAGTAGAACCATAGTATCTGGTTAAAATTAGTCAAGTATGTTAATTATTTTGTTCGGTTTTTTGTGTTTTGAATCCTCAACGGTTAGCTTCATTACTTAATTACGTATTTTAATAGAACATAATTATTTCAGCAAAGTTATATTGAACAGAGAGAAGACTATGTATAATATACTAATATAGTCTCTCGACTTTTCTTTGCCGCGATGTTATAAAAGAGGCTTGCAATTCGTAAAATGTGGGGAAAAGCTTTTTAAACTCCCATCTCTACAAAAATTAAAAAAATCCCGTCCCTCGATAATTTAAGACGTTTTTAATTAACGTTTGTATTACCATAAATATGGCCAAAACGCAAACCTACGGGATACGTAATAAAATGTAGATATTCAGTTTCCCGTACCTACTCAAGAGCCTGGGCTTAACTGAAATTTACGCTGAAATAATACGAGAAAAGGGCAATCTTTTTAAATAATGACTTTCATATTCCCGAGAGTAGCGGACAATTTAGAGATGAGGGATTCTCGGGCGTTTTTTTTTATTAAAAAGTCGGCGATGACAACGATAGTAAGTGGGGGACCGGCCATTACTCCGCGAAATGAGTTTTCAGTTTGCTGCTTTTTCTGTACGGATACAGGAGGATCTTTTTCAGTTACAGTTTTTATTTGTTGATTAATCTAATATATTTTCTATACTACCAATCTTTGAGGCGTTAATTCTCATTGAGTAGGTGACCTATGTATATCACAGTCTACTGTGGCATACGGAATTGTGGAGGTATTACACAACAGCATTAAAAAGAACAAGTATTTGACGGGATATCAATCAGTGATGGATCGTGATTTATTTAATTGTATTTGAGATTTTCGTCGGGTTCGCTCGTTGCCATCAATACAGAGTTTAAGATTATTTTTGCAGTTTCATTCTTGGTACACTAGGATCTCCCAAAAATGTACTTACTACTTTCGCTTCGGCTTGCGCTTTCATAAGGATATTGCTCGTGCTATAGTGTAAAGAGCAGCCAGTTACCAATAGTGGTCTCGAGGCTTACTGCTTTAGGTGCACCAGATAATCTTGGGTTTTCACAGTCGTAAAATCTGATGAAAGCATTTGGGGGTGCCCGAGTGGAAGTGATATCTTCAAGATCATTAAAATACTCCTTTTTCTTGATCTATTCATGCATCGTTTCATACATGCACATCGGTTGCATACATTGGTTGTTATATTCTCAGTATAAATCCTTCTATCACTTCGTCTTTACTAATATTTGCACTTTCAATCGTCTCTTATTCATCTTCCCTACAAAGCGAAACCATTCGATGGTTTTTGTTAGAAAAAATACTTTTCCCCATTACGCAAACATCATTATTGGTTAAATCATTTGTTTGACATTCGCAATCGTTTGTTTATATTGCTAAATATAACTTTTTTATTTGCGAAATGGTCGTGGGTCTTGTTAATTTAATTATGGTGTTGTTTGTGATTGTTTTGTTATTAACACTTCAACGTTGCAGTGAATGAAATCTGCAAACTTGTAAAGTGTATGTTTTTTTTTGTAACAAAGTGTACATATTTAGTTACTTTGTAAAAAATGTATTCCTTTTTTATCCTATTAATAACAATTATAACAGCATCACGCCCGTATTCGCAGAAGGGTTAGGCAAAGGTGTAGGTACTATTTTACACCCACATTTCGCCGATGCCGTTATTGAGTCCCATGTTATAGGGGGCGAGCCTATTGCCATCTACCGGGCACAGTTCCAGACTTCGTGCCACTACTGAGAATTTTCATACAGAAAAATGCAATAATACTTTGCCCGACCCGGGAATCGAACCCAGGACCTCATGCTTGGCAGTCGCACTTGGCACCACTAGATCAATGAGGCAGCCATACAATTTTATTAACAATAAAGCTGTAAACACTACTAATGAATTAAAATTTTAATCGCCAGTATTTTCCATTCGTTAAAATACCACACAAAATACGTTTTCCCAAACGGTTTTTTTATAATAGGCATCAAATAAAATAATTATTTTACTTATTAACTTAACTAAGAGGAAGTATGTATTGTTTAATTTTTAGGAAATAACGTATTTATTTTACATGAAAAACCAGAATGGTTACTGGCTTTTTTATAAATAGTTATTCAACTTTTTTTGGTTATCAAATAGTTAATATTAGAGATGCTTAAAATCAACAATTGTTTTTAGTCAAGAATAGGTTTTTAGATAGCTATCTTCCTTCTTATGAGTGTCGTAACATTTGTGTTAGCTGTGTATTATTTCGATAAGTGAGCCGTGCGCATTGTCACAATGTCATGTTCCATAAAATTCTTCAACCATACCTGCATCGTACTTTGAATTGTTGCATCTATATACGCGAACGTGATATAATTCCAATTTAATTTTTAATTGGCCTTAATTTTGTCATTCATAAGAAAAAAATATAGTGTCTACCTAACTGTAAGTTTTCGAAAATAATAAAATACTCAGGAACATTCTTAACTACTATCACCATTTCGTATGACATTCTGTTTTGTAACATGTGAAGTTGTTTTTATTTTCTCACAACCGTTCATTAAATCAGTCTAGTAAATGACGAGAGCATAACGCCTTTTATGATGACAATTCTCATAAATAAACATTACTTTCCCGACTATTCTGTAAATAATATTAGTAGTCAACAAAATCAGATGTAATTTCCTTCGTGTCACAACAGCCTGTAGCTCCAGTCCCATAGAAAAGCGGTAACGTAATAAAACGTGCGTCGTGTCGCACCGCTCACACTGTTCAATTTATAAGCTATACTTGGACAAAAGACAGAATTTCTAGTAATTTGTATTTGTAATTAATCTACACCTGTAAAAGATTGGCATCAACTCCGTAGATCGACCAGGAGAATCGTTATCGGTCAGGTGCAATCTAAGAATCTGTTTTGATCTAAACTGAAAACGGTTAAGTTTCTATCTGTTTATCAGACCACTGCTTGGAAGTATGGGATGCCGAGATTAGATTGAATCAGTCGCTAATTAATCTAATTACTTCTTCGAACGAATATCAACTTCAGAAAAGCCCAGAAAGTCTAGCAAATTAATTATCTGTTTCAGCATTGTAACTGCGTAAGTTATTGCCCGTTGCATTTATCTTTTTAACGACCATTATATTCATAAATTGCAAGGCGTGTCTGGAATTTTAATAATTTGATTATGATGTATAAGATACGCAGATCATATTTCTTATTTTATCGGCTTTCGAAACGACAATATTCAAATCCTCATAAATAATTCCGTAGATTTAATATTAATAATGAACAATCTAGAACTTATACAAATAATTTTGTCCACCGGCTTGCTACAAGAAACACGGTGCGCTGTCATCGTAAAAACATTTCCCGCGTTAATATTCCGCAATTGCCACTTCTCCCAGTACAACGCTCGAATAGGATGCTGTGGTGTTTCGCTTAACGACGCAAGAATAACTTTCTGCTATTTAAATATGAATAGATGATATGCTTTTAGCGGACGAATGGACAAATTAACGGGAGAATAAAATGGCGACAGTTTTAATTGCTCTTCAACCAACGGTTTCATTAATAGCGACTAAGGTATTAATATCAAGGTTGTGCAATAGCGATATAAGATCACCAATGCAAATAATAAGCGTAGTGATTATGGAAATATCGCTATGAGCATTAATGTAGCGTTAAGAAAAGGCCCGCAGGGTAATTATGATAAACGCTCGTAATCGAAATCAATACTATTTTGACAGTTCCACGATTGTTTCAAGTGTCGAACAGAGTGAGTTTTAAACATATTATTCAATGTCAAAATTGAAACAATTGCTGTGTTCAGCAGTCTGTGTGAATGTAAGTTTTTATATATTTGGTATCAATAGACACTTTCACGACAGTAAACCTAATACTAGGAATAAACATAAAATAGTGTTACTTAAATTTAGACTAACTAAAACTAATAAATTTACGAAAACGATCTTCGTTACATGTTCTGTCATTCAGCGCTTCGATTAGCGAAAAGCTTGAAGACATTGTCAATAATTAAAATTGGCTAGGTGTAGGTACTGTATGAAAAACTAAAAACACAGTTGAAATAACAGAAAATATTTTTCCATTTCCCAATCGCACTTTTTAATAGGTCATAGAAACTGTATGCAGAATTTAGTCTAATCTAATCTTCAATCGGTATTATGAGGAGGATCTGACACATCCATTGTTTTCTTTGGTCAGTATTAACATCGCGAAAGCTGAATACGTAAGAAATGACACCGGTATCCGTGTGTCTGTCTGTCTGTATTGAAACACTTCTTAACAAAAACCTATGTCGGATGTTAGACGATAATATCAATTATTGAAGAAAATAAATGAAGATTATTAGGTTCGGTATTCGGGACTCGTAGCTACATAGTTACCGCGCAGATTGGTCGATCTGCGAGGTTAAACAGTGCATGCCGCGGTCAGTCTTTGGATGGGTGACAATTTTTCAAACTTTGAGACCTATCTGTGCCTCGGAAAGCTCATTAAACTGTTGGCCCCGGGTAGGTAACATTTGAAGACCTATAACAGTAGTTACGGGTGTCAACAGCCCATAAAGTCTGACTGCCAGTCCAACCTTAGAGTACCAGTGTCTCCCAGTAATTGGGTGGCGGAGGTCAGATGGCAGTCGCTCCGTGTAAAATACTGATATTCAGCCGCAACCGGTTAAACTGGAAACCAACCCCAATGTAGTTGGGAAAAAGCTAGACCGATGATGAGTTTTGGTATCTATTTGATTATTACTGAGAAGAGTTTCAAGAAGGTAAACGTGTAATATTTCACGTTCTTTACGGTTTGATTACACTCCAATGTAAAATTCTAAATGCAACAAAAGATAAAATTATTGCCATTATTGCGCAATATTGAACATTTTTGCCAGTAAAAAGGTGCCATTATTATTGCAAATATGAAGTGACTCTATTAAATAATCATTATTGTTATTGCTAAGTTTATTATGATAAATGCGCACAATAAATCTGTAGGGCAACGCGCGTACTGAAATATTGCGCCATTTTTATTCAGTCGCGTATTTTTATACCCCATACGTACGCAATATTCCTTTATATTTTTGTTTTCGTTTTGCTGTGAAAGTCTAATGAAAATTATTGTATTTTAGTAAATTTGAGGAAGTGGTCTGTAGAATGCTGATATTGAATTCGTGATAGGTATGTTGCAGAAGGTTTTAACTACGAAATAGTAGGAAAATATAAAGTATTAGTAGGATTTTATTCACAGGTCTTATTGCCAAATGTAAAAAAATATATAATGGTCGATAAAAGTCGTACCTAGATGATAAAAGTTTACCTTTTATAGGTTTTTCAATATAAATTGTACTCAGTCTTTAATAATGGTAATAACAAAGCAGTATGATTTTGTTTTCACAAACACCTGACTGTTGTCCGGCTCTATATTTAGTGCATAAATTCACAATAGTTTTTTCGTAATTGTACAATTATTTGGCCAAATCTAAATATATACCTATAGCATTAAAAGGATGTAAATAGTACCAAACGACAAAAAAAAAAACAGCTCCTACAGTCGCTTTGTTGTCGAACAGATAAAAATAAACCCTACCTTGTTAAGAAGAGTCGTGTTTAAAGCCCGAAAACAAACAACGCCCTAAAACAACCAAACATCAAGTCTCCACTTAACCACATCACTTAACCAAACCATTTTTAGAAGACACTTCCATTTAGTTTATTTTAAAGGAACGTTTAAAATAAGGGAGGATCATTCCAATTTGGACGCATTATACGCCCAACAAATATTGTCCGAACAAAGAACGTGTAACAATTTTTGAATAAAGAATAGGGAAGTGTAACTAGTTCGATTTTCAAATAGACGGGGCGCCGCTCGGCTCTAGGAGATTATGGCGTTTTAAGCGCCATGTTTATTTTTACGAAAATGGAACTGGTGTGATGTTTTCGCGTTAGCACCTTTTACTGTATGTTTCGTTTGGCTCGACGTGTGTGGTCTCGGGCTTATGATTACAGAGTAAAGTGCGTTCAAAATTAGCTCCTCGTTCGATTGAGTAATTTTTGTGTGTTGATTTATGATTTTATGGACGCAGAGTTAATTATTTAAGGGCTTTTTATATATGTGTGTAAAAAAACTTTGAAATTTTTCAGATGGTCGATTGACCATTCAGTTATTTGTAGCTCCAATCGTAGTAATTTTTTGAGAAGATTTCATACTGTTCCAAATCTTCTCTAAAATGTAAAAGTTAGATAATACAATTAAAACACCGACAAAGATATTTTTTTAATAACAGCGATTTCATAAATATTTACACAAAAGAAAACAAGATAATCGAGACAGTTTTTAAAAACGCATTGATCGAGTCAATTTTCAACGCGTGCTTCGAGATCCTCGCAAAAAAACCTTTTTTTTTGTTGTTCAACAAAAGAGGTCTTTACACCTTTTGATATACGAATTCTCTTTTCAAAACGCGGAAAAAATGTCAATGATACTACAAAATTTACGTCATTTCTATACTCTTTTATTATGCTCTTATTTTGAGAGTATTAAGTGCGAAAATTCTTCGATTTTTAAATTTGTAAGCGTAAAAGGATATCGGTAAAAACTTTTATATGACATCTTCTTTCCCGTGAAGATGTCTAGATAACATTAGTGGCTTATAAACGGTTGTTCATTTCAATGGGGTCCCATAGTCCCATATAAATGTCTTTAGAGCAAGGGAGGTCATGAATGGATGACGTTTTTCCATGAAGATGATCCTTAGTTGATAAATACGCGACTAATCAAATTATTTATGGCATTAAATCGTAATAAAATGTTGTGAACATCTGCACGGCAACGTTTTGATGCTTTTGTTAAGGATTTGTTTAAAAAAATTGTGAAGGGTTGATGATTTAATAAGTGACGGTTTAATATTATAATGGTTTAGTTAGATTCAATGTTAGATGGTATAATACGGGTACTTAACCACGATTTCAATGATTATTATTTTGATCTATGTGTGACTACACAATTTGTATAGGTACTTAGGGCAAACACGCAGACTTATAGTCGTCTGAGAGTTCAGTTGGATTGCTAATGAGTACGGAGATTTAAGGGAGTGCCCACATTAACCCAACTCCACAAGACCACAACCATTGGTGGCACGGTTGCTGCAGTGGCTAAATAATTAGCTTTCTGTGCTAGGTTTCGTGGGTTTGATTCTCGCACGGAATAAGTATTTGTATGATCTTTATTTAGTTGTGTATATGACATATATGCTAGTGTGGGGCAACGTTATATAAAAAATAAACATATGTACACTAGGTATAGGAGTTTGTTTTTTTTTTTTAAATTAATATTCGCAGTTTTTTGTAGATTAACTAATAGTTGTTACTAATACAATATTTTATACTCGCTAAGTTAGTTCAGATAGTCGTTAACTTGTTATGCATTTTTAACATGTTACAATGTTTTATTCAATGTGTTTTTTTTTAATACACTTTCTTAATTAAGTTAGCACCTTGTTTGTGCGCATGACAAAAAAACTTAACGAAGATCGCCATTTTTTCATTTACATCTTACCAGAATTCATGGAATGTCATTTTACTTTGTCCTATAGTGTATTATTGCACTGTTTACATTAATTAACCTTCTAATTTCATTAATCTATTCCCATCTCGATTACCGCCCTTAAATTTAATATATCGATATCACACAACATTATCGATTCGAATTATCGATTTGAAATAACACGTGAATTGCCAAATGCTCTATATTTGGCACATTGAACGATTGAACGAACATTAACGCCGCACCAACAGGGTAAACGGTCCCGTTTTCACCTCATTAAGCCCAAGTTAAGGACCCTATTATGTACTTTATGTATTCCTAAATTACCCATCACTTAATAGGGTAGCCAACAACGGGGGAGCTTACCCTACGACCGTTTTAATATGACCTTCCTGCCCCTTCTCTGGAGGTAATTATTTATGTAAAGGGGGGTCAGTAATGATCATTTTAGGGGCCTAGTTACAGTGGATAATTACTGTAGGTGGGGTGTTTTAAAGTGTTCGTATGATTACTAGCCTGTTCAAATTTAATGCCCGTTTCTCGTTAGGCGAGTTTATGTTATACAAGTTTGGAAATTGGGTGATAAGTAGGTATATCGATGTAACGGTTCATTATTATTTATATTCCTGTTACAATCAAATTAACTAGCTTTTTTATTCAAAAAATTTGATTATTTGGTCATTCTTTTTCCCTTTTTTACGGAGTCCATTGCGTATTACTGTTGTTTTTCGTAGAAACTGTTGTTTTTATTACACCGAAGCGTAAAACTGTCTTTAACTAATTAATGTGTTTTATAATACAGCGATAAAGCCCTTAAAAAAAGAAAACTCTTATGCATTATTTTAAACGAAGAACTTTTTTCTAGCAAATGAAAAATCGACACTAATTTGTTTCATTTTTTTTCATACATTGAACGAATCAGACCGAATGAGTGATAAATTCACTCAAGACCACATTCTTAAGTTGCGAAATGACGTAGCTAAATTTGAAAATAGAATAGGTAGGGTGTCCGCGATTCACGGGTCGATATTAGAAACCCCAGATGTCCAAACAACAAACGTTTGACTCGTCGTGCAAGTCTTTTGTGAGAGATGACAAACGTACACCTATTGTCGGACTGTCCCATTATTAAGAGTACTTAATATACTACTGGTTAGGGTGACCAAACGATAAGTGGATATAAATATACGTAAGAGATTTGATGTTTAGATTTCATTTAGAGTTCTAATAAGGACAACTATTTTATATATTTGATAACGAAGTAATCAATTATATAGATTTAATAAAGGATATTACAAAGTATATTAAATTTATAAAGTGCAAATTATAACGTACATGTATTAATATTGAGAAAGGTACATAAATTTCATTTTACATAACAGATTGTTGTCAATAATAATATAGTTTACATGTACAAATATATTTGAAATGAGTAAATAATTTGTAGGTACCTAGCTTTTAACCACATACAAATTGTAAAGGTACTACCAAAATATTGTTTAAATAAAATAATTCACTCAATAAAGGTAATTTTGTATTTATATTAAAATTAACGTTAACCAATATGTGTAACTAGTGTGCCAAGCGTGGGCAAGCAACATTATCCATATGACCGTTCATTATAGCGGTTATTGAAAGCCCATATTCAGCAGAAGTCTTTTCTAGACACATAATAATGACACAGTACCACTATAACAAATAACGGTAACGACTAATCTAATAAAAACAAAAAATCCTTGTCATCCTACACCCAAAAGCAGTGACGTACCAACAGCGTCATTCACAGTCGTATAATGACCGGCTGATAGCCGTTTAAAAACGAATTTGCTCACTTCTGCTACATTAAACAATCATTCACGAATGAGATACGAGATATGTTCCGATTTTGAATTAGTTGTGTTAGTTATATGTATTTTATTATCTGTGTGTAGGGGACATATTGATTAATATTCTTGTGTTGGTATGCATATATGCGTTAATAGCTATCTCAATACATAGTTATATATATCTATGGCTTGATCTTATTTTTAAGTATGCCAATATGCGTGAAGTTTTAGTTATTTAGACAGGAAGATTGCATTAAAATTAATTTACTAGTACACTTTTTTTTTAAATTTCCGTTTATCAATTGCTGATTAAAATAGAAAAAAACAATTTTAAGAAAAAGTTTAAAAAATCTTCTGTTCAACTAGATAGGTAGGTAGTTACTTAGTTAGGTTCTCTCGGTGACCTTGTATTAATTTATTAGTCGCAAATTTTTACATCACCAATTTTTATTAGGTATATACAGTCCATAAACAGGAAAATATATTCGAAGTACCAAAATATGTGTATTATTTCGTGAATTACAATAAAATCCGTTATTTGGACTGTGGAATGTTATCAGAACAGGAAATTAGTTAGTTAATACGTAGTTATACGATAAAAATAATTGGTATGAATTAATTAAAGGAAAAATGAAATAATTACACAAATAGCTGTTAAAGTAATTAATAGTAATTATATTTGTTCCATTTTGTATTAATGTCTGTTTTATTAAATTTGTAGCTGGAGCCTAGTATAGTTAAGAGTAATGAACACCGAATTTACGAAAACAGGAAAAATTATTCATGATTGTTGACGATAGTTGATTAGTATTTTAAATTTGATTAGGGCAGCGGTTGAACGTTTGCCTTCCACGCAGTATCGTCTGACTTCAAAAACAGCCCGAACTTCTGACTTTTTGGAATCATGTGCGGATCAAAATTTGATTATTGCTTGCGTTTACGGTGAAGGAAAATATCGTGAAGAAGCCTGCACACCTGAGAGAACTTCATAAAGTTCTTGATGGTGTGTGTAGTTCGCCAAGCCGCACCGGCAGCCTAATCACGTAAACAAGCGACAGCAACGCGACAGCCAGGCGACAGCAATCTCACTGTCAGCCAATACATTATATGACACAAAATTGACGTTTGATAGAAGTCATCGCGCGATCTTCGCCTGTCGCTACATCGGTAATTAGGCTGCCGGCCAGCGTGGTGGACGAAGGCTTAACCTTTTTCACTCTAAGAAGAGTCCCTTGCCAAGCAGTGGGACAGTAATGGGTTTATTTATTTTTTAATTTTTTTTTTATATATTTGTTGTACTTATTGTCTATTGCCATTCAACGTGGCAATGTGGAATGCCGGCAGTCTTTTGAGCACGCTACCGATAACGATAATGTTATCTAGAACTTCTTGGAAAAGGTCGGTCTTGGTTTCCGTAGGATATGAGACTATATAAAAGTCTACTGTGTGTCTGGTGAGGGTAAGAACGAAATATGAAATAAGAGACGCGACAAAAGAAAAGGAGACGAACATTTTAAAAGTGTTTAATATGTATTTTAGTCACAGTTCGATTATGTTACCTCCTCAGATAACACAGTGTAAAATACCCAGATATGCGTAAAACATAACCCTGTCTTTGCTGTCGCGTAGTCGGGAAAAAGTTAAAAGTTTTATTTATTATTAAAGACTTATTATTTTAGTCCGTAAAAGCTTTCTTATATTAGGAAACTAAGAAAGAAAAAATGAATAAAACAAAACCCGATCACTATCGGCAGTATTTAGAAACAGATAAATTAGTAACACAATAAAAAAAACATTTAAGTAACTCTTTTAAAGATCAAAAAGGGCTATTATTAAAAAGCTCTTTCTATTGAGAGTAAAACGGTACGTTCCCGAAATAAATGCAATAAAGAAACCCTATATGTGTTGTATCGAGTCAAATCCGATGATCATTCGTTTAAACACATTATGTTGGGGCTATTACAGGCCACTTTGGCACCCCTATACAATCGAGTACTTTAGGGTTGACGCGATATTAAAAATGGAACATGATCGGTTCAATATCTTGCCAGGAAAAAAAATAAAAAGAGATAAAATAAAATTGTAAAGCTAAGATAGGGAATTAATATTGTGTAGCTATAAAACTATTAATTATAGTAAACGGTACGGCACAATCTGTGCTTTAGTTATAATAGATATAAAATTGGGTAATATTGAACATAGTGCAAACAGTCAGAAAGAATGCAATCTCAATTAAAACTATTAGGTTTAACTAATGGTAATTCAATAGTAACTACTACGGGAACAAGGGTCTGTGGTTAATCTATTAAATATTTTTGAAATCAGTTTTTTTTACTTTTGGGTGTGTAATTTTATATGAACACTGATTTTTCTAATCGATTATTTCAATATTATAAATTGGATAAAGTAAAATAGTATTTGTTACCTTCACAAGAGCCTAAAACTAGAAATTTCGAGTGGATGTAATTTTTAAGTAAAATTACTCGTTTGCATAATCGATATGTTTGCCAACCCTATTTCTGTACTACGGCCCGCAGTAAACTGATTGTGTAATATAAACTATCACATAAATAACTAGGGTCGCCAGACAAATGCACACTCAATGATTCGACAATTAAATTGTGAATTTATTGAATTAAATTGTTTTTCCATGCATTTTGGTTGGCTGTTTGAGATCAGGGTTGCTAGTTATGAAAAGCCATTTACTGTTGTATAATTTTAATTCGTATTCTTGAATTAGTTAAGGCATTTATTGAAATATTAATTACTTCACCATATTTACATTTTGTAATCTGAAATGACGTCGAAGATTCGTAGCTTGGGTTTGCTATTTTAGGCCTTTTATTTTTTTTAAACTTGTAACTACCATCAATAGCGGGATTCGTCCCCTTTTGGAACCGTGCAACAAGAATCACTGAAACATTTTCATGTTTCAAGTGACTGTAAAAGTTCAATTGAACTATTTTATCATAGACTAAAAAATTGTAAACTACTACTAGTTTTGAAGTAATTTGGACTCGTATGGGAATTGCCACTTCGGATTAATTTCAATAGATGGATGTTGATTAGGTTTGATAATCGCTTATGAAGAGTTACAATCAAATCAATTTTAGGTGGTACGAAGTTCACCGGGACATCTAGTGTATTATAAATACTACTGTCAATACAATTTTACAATTACTTTTATAAGAGCAACTCCGTCAAATTCTACAAATCGTTGTCTCTACCGAACTTCCACAGGCCCTTAATACATCCGTGAAATCCAACCCGTCATGGTAGATTTAGTGGTGAGCATATGTAAATACATGTCGACTAACATATTTTAATAAAGCACCCTCATAGAACGGCGGCCCGGGTTCGACTCCTGCGTTTAGTTAGTATTAAATATGATATTTTTCCATATCATTGTGCGGGAACAATTATTGGGGAGATTTGGATGGGTTTATGCGAGAGTGGTGAATAAATCATCAATAGAATTTATTTGTGGAAAATTTTATATACCTAAGGAACTTATTTTATTTAATGATGACCCAGACTAGGTTTTAATCGTGTACCTTAGTTACAAATCTTACATATACACACAGCTAGCTCCGGAACAATTGTTTGTACACATAGGTAAAATAGATCGACAGTCCCTACGTACAAATCGACATATCAAAAGTTGAAGCTTACAGTAGTGTTTTAAAGCTTCTAACCGATGTGAAATTAATACTAAGTAATATTTTTTATTTTTTATTGCTGACTAGGAGACCCGCGCGACTTCGTCCGCATTAGGAACAATACGCAACGCTACAAAAAAAAAGATGTAATCTATGCGTACGAATAAACAGAAGCTAATTATGAAATAAAATAAAAAATGCAATTTTGGACATGCCTTTTTATACGTAGACTTTTTGTACTTAATATTTGTTTCGTGTCAGAATACAACCCGACTCAGCGCTTAAATGTTTAATAACCGTTAACCTAACCTCACTATTTCCGTTGTTATTTCCTATACTTGTTATATTTTCGGCGATTCTCCAAAGTACTAACACTTATTCGGCTATCGCATTCCGATAAAATTAATTGACCACAAAAACGACTGAAACATGATATCCCTTTTCGTCTATTAATTGTAGTAATTCAAATTGTGTTTACCAAAAAGGAAAGGAAAATTATTTTAGAACAATTACGCAAGTACTTTTAAATGCTGATTAATTAGTCACACTGTAAACCTATTACAAGAAACGTAACAATAATTTGTTATCACCACCTTAAAATATCAAACAGTTATTTAATTTACATATATGCACGGTGCCCTCCAACATAACAGTAATAAAATTGTATTATCGATGGACAACCAAAAGTTTCTTTTTTTGTAATACGCTCTGGGTCACTGTCACCCAAAATGTAAATATTAAGCCATTATTGGCTTTATGATTTTAGAGAGGATTTGCAATCCACCGTAGGGACACATCTCCCAATCCTCGGAGATTGATGGAAGCCTAAGATATTAAAAAAAAATCATCACCTATTTAATACATGTACACCTATTTAATGCGTGTTGAAACAAAAAAGAAATACGGGTTAAATAAAAAAAAAAATGGAAAAAAGAATGCATCTCCCTTGAATAACGCCGTCCTATAGTGGCCGGATAACACTGAAAGCTTAACTAGGTTTAACGGAGTCAGCGCACACAATAAACAGGCGCTCCCCAGTTTGAATTCATTAATGCATTTGTCATAAACTCGTATCGTTATTACGTTATATTTGGAGGGTGGGACATAGTGATTTTTTCTTAATTTCCGACGCCGCCGATTTATTCCGGGAACGAAATTTGATTTCGGATGATAAGTCTCTCTCTATGGTATAAATTGATGCGGGGTTTTGATTGCGTATCTTGGGGGCCAATAATACAATTTGATATCAAGTTTTATTAAAAGTTTATGTTTTTTTAGAACCCTTAAAGTGGTCGAGAGAGTTATTTTTAACATACATATTTAAAATATCACTTTGTTGATCTCTACTTTATCTAGATACTGAAAGAGTTCGGCTTATCGGTAACATCAAAAGTTATTTAAAAATAATAATATTTCCTTAACCTTTTCAATTTCACTGAACAGTTGCTTAAGTTTACTAATAGCTGCACTCTTAAATCTATTATCGCACAATCTACAAATCATTAATAACGGGTTATGAATGACCGCTTAAAATTCTATAGGACACCCAAACATCTGACGTTTGTACAGAAATGCGTGCAACACATGCTTCCAGCGCGGGCTTTTCAACGCTTCGCCCATCATTTATCATTAATTCTATCTCTGTCTATCATTAATCATTAAAATGAGACTTAAAGAGAGAGAAAATGAAGTGATGGTACGTCACAAAAGTAAATACGATACGGCTAATGATACAATTAATGATTAATTATATTTCGAATTTTATGGTTTGTGAATGAATAGAATATGAATAGCGAATCCTTTAACGAATATTGTATCGATAAAGTTCAAATTTGCTTGAATTTTGTGGCGTCGGTATGTCTCAGACGCTACGTGTAACGACGGTAATGATTTTGGGTACTTTAAAAACGTTTAAGGGGAATAATGACGTTGTAAAATTCATTCAACTTTTAAGGGTTAAGAATCGTCTTTAGATGTTCCCAACATTGACAATTTCACACCGTTTTGGGACAATTATAGAACATTTTACATCTTATTTAGAACACATTTGAAGTACAAAATTTCTTAGAAGCAATTCTAATGAAGTTAGTATGAAATGTCAGAGAAATATTGTATGGGAATCTTGAATAACTCTTATTGAATATAGTATACTCACTCCTGTGATATGTACGGTAGCTATTATAAAAATCATAATATTCATAATTTATTATTGTATTCCGAATAACATTGTCATAGCACAGTACATCAATGCGTTCTATAAGGTTTAATAGTGCTATTGCTCAATGAAAGATGGGTTCATTTAATTCTTGGAAAAGAAAATCTGGATCTATAAAAGTGATAACTTTCCTAATAAATTAGGATTAGGCGAGAATATACCATTAAGGGCTAGGCATTGGATGCTTTCGTAGGTGGTCTTAACAAAACCAGTACATCACAACATCAAACTTCGTACATAAACTTAGTAATAATCATTTAATAAAGTTCATAAATACTATCTATCGGTTTAAAAAGCGAAATAAATCTACAAGAATCCCATTAAAAATTACCCAATATATTAAAAGAAGTTGGAAACGTGAATGGTTTGTGGTACGGTGAATGGCTCATCATTAAAATCAAATCCCATAACAAATGTACACTGACTCTCTTTGTTATATCGTTTTACTGGTTTGGATGTTATTTGTAATAAATTATAGAATAATTCGTAAGTACCAACAAATAAATCCTTAATAAGGTGTCGTTAAACTATATTATTTAGTAACTGACTCCACTTAGGGGTATTGTTCGTTTTTTTATTTCTATACGCATCTGTTGTAGTGGTGCAGTATATGTGGGGATTTCAGACAAAAGAAACCGTGCTTTATGTGTGTAACGGGACTTTTTTTTGTATTTATTAAGTTTTTTTTTTTTAAAAGCTTGTAACTGTGAAAATGATATGATTAAAATAATATTTTTAAATCTTGTAAATGCATTTGAAATAATTGGTGCAATCTAGCCATCTTAGATAACGAGAGCAGTTTTCCTGTGATACTGGCCTGTTAAACATTTATTCGAATTAATTTTTTTTTGTAACCGCAAAATAGTGAAAACATGTTATAATTTGGTCTCTCTTTTTTTTACTTCGTACCGTTATTTATCTAATATTCTTGTATATACCGAGCAGGGTGACAATATTTTATAGTTTATAGAGCATCCGCTATTGTGCTACTGTTGAGCTGGCCAGTTTATTATTTGTCGTAGGCCCAACCAGTGGCTGTCAAACTTAACGGAAATGACGGTTTGAGTACTGCTGGCTTCTGTAGACTGCAATTTATCGATTCTGATATAAATTATAATGTTTATCGTTTCAGAAATTACTGGTTTATTTAAAATGTTATGTCACCGTTATACCTAGGCTTTTTTTCATAACTTATTTTACTAGTCTATTAGAGTCTTTCTTCTGGAATTAAGGCTGACAAAACCGAGGTAGCATACCTATGTACAAAACAATTAAGACCGTACTATTTTTTTTTAATAAGCCCTTTCTTGCTCACTGGTAGGCCTACCACATGTTCTTTCCTCTTCTGTCTTTACTGCGCCACCTTGAACCAGTCCCTATAGCATCTAGGTCATCTCAAGGTCTCTTTCTGGTCCAGCCTCGGCGGCGTCGAAGCTATATCGTTAGGCACACATTCTGTAATTTACCTATTTTTTTGTTATTTAAACAAATATATATTATTTAAACAAAGTTATATTAACAGTAGGTACTTAGTTATGAAGCAAAAACTGGAGTAATTTGACCATTTTACACCACATTGAAATCGATTTACGGCCTCCAATAATTTACCACATTCACAAAAATTAAGGTAATAAATTAAAAACGACACATTTTATAAAAAAACACCGTCCCTTGAAACTGGGCTCTAATTATGAAAATGTGTTCCGTCGCTAATCACGCGTCTCTGTAGCTTGACACCTTGGGCTAATTTATATTATAACAAACAAAAAACATTAGTTCTCATTTTATTTTTCATGGATTTTAATAATATAGGTAGGTATATAAACATTTTTTTAAAATATGAACGCACCTATTTTTTAATATAGTAATAATTTGAGAAAACATATTTTTAAATTAATATTTTTAACGGATATATAAAACTGTAAAAAAAGACATAAAACAAATGTGTTTTTTCTCAAAGCAGATTGATATTGAAGAAATATCTAGAAAACAAAACATACTTAATGCTTGCAACGAATTAACTTGTCCATACCAATTAAAAAATCGCATATTTATATTAGTAAGCATCTTACTTAACTAGCGAACACAATATCCAAAATTCTTCCACTCAATTAAGAGACAGACGCGAAAAAACTTGGCGCCGGGTGTCACAGGTCAGTACCAACGCCCCCCGACCCTCAGGAGTCAATGGAACCGCCTTAATGAACCGTAGCTAGGCCACATCCTGCTCTGGCTTGATAATAAACATATTTAACGATATTTCTTGCGGGACACTGTTTGAAGTGAGATAAGCAACAAATCGTGGTCACCGAATAAAAAAAGTTCACCGTTTTTTTAATTGTCACAATAACATTATTCCTGTATCTAGAGACCAACAAAAATCTTCATATGCAAAACCAGCCAGACCTGGAATGTGTAAGCCATCTCAGCCAGAGCGCAGGATCAAAAAAAAAGTTATTTAAAAAAATGTCTGCGGTGAACAATTAAAATATTTTTTCTCGATATTAAGACTAACGCTTGCACGTGCATGGTTTTTAAAGAAAGATTAGACAATAAATTATGATATAATAAATAATTATTAATATATATTTAATAAATAATTTTGATCACCGCTATATTATAATCTATATTGACCATAGCTATCGAATTTTGGTTTAATATTACTGTTGTGACAGAAGCAAGATTTCAACGTTTCCCCAATAAATTAATTAGACCAAACCTTTTGGTTGTTAGTATCACATATACCTACTTAAGATTTATACATAAGACTGTTAGAGAGGCTCCCTCAAATTAATTTTATATGTATTGAAGATTTTCAATACGTGTGAGTGATTTTAATTTTGTCCATTATCACGTCAATAAATTTATTTCGTATTTCAAAACTGTATTTTATTTTCCTAAGAGAAAATAATAACCTCCATTAACTTGTTTGTGTCGTATTGTAAGCTTGTTGATGTTGATGGCAATTCCCGGGTTTTACCAATCTATTATCGGTTTGTTATTCTAATCAATAACCACACAAATAAATTCCTTTTCCCTATTTCTAAATAATAAAAGCTCTTTCCTTGTGATACAGGTCAGGTAATTAACCGATGCAAAATGTCCTTGAACAAATTTCTTATCACTGGATATAAATATTGTAATATTCAAATTAGCAGGACACCAGGCAACAGAGGTGATGGCAGGTGAATTGAAGCTGTTACCGATTGGCGGCCTAGGACTAGAAGGAATGTCGGTCGTCCGGCCGCGAGATGGGCAGACAATATTGTTGCCATCGCAATTTGCGGATTGAACCTGAATTAGACTGGCACAGGAGTGTTGAAACTGTCACAATCAAACAGAAGCTTATGTCAGAGAGATGATGATGATAAAGTAGCAATATGAGCTGTCACATATATCAGCAAGATTGGAAACGGGGCTGACTGCTCGTGGTGGGACGGACGGTACGTTTACGCATCTATCTTCATTAAGGTAGACATTTTCTGCAATCTTTTGAATGGTGAAACTGTATGTAAATTCGACAGAGGACTTCTAAGTAGGCTGTCGATATCGTTTCTATTGCAGGTCCAACCTGGAAGAGGCTGGCAGGAATCTGGGGGCAGTGACAATCAAAGATCTATCCCCAGTAGTGGGTGAACTTGCACTGTTGATTATGATATTCAAGAACAGGTCTAGCAACAAAGTAACCACAATTACGTTAGTATGAGTAACAAAGACGACTACTTGACGCCAAATCGACCATTTATCGGCCTTATACAATTACAATAGCAACCACATTAACCACAGTCAACACTATATTATTATCATGGGAATTTACGCAACGTACTAGTAAACAAATTACTGTTACCTAGGGTTGCTTACCTATGACGCGGCACTTAGTCTGCTGGGGGACTAGGTCTACCTGTGGATTAAAACCTGGAGGTTCAGCAAACGCACGACTGGAGCAATAGTTCGTACCAAGGAACTGTGGTGTTCTGCTGGTTAGCTGTTAAGAATCCAGCATAGCTTTTCACAGAATCATCCATGAAGGTTTCAGTATGATAAAAAAGGTTGGTCACTTAAGATCTGTAGTATATGAAGGAGAGATGTAGTACCAGTGGCGTAGCTACCGGAGGGCTAGACGGGGCAGTGCCCCGGGGCCCCCAAGCTCAAGGGGCCCCTTGGACTCTGACTTACAAACTATAAATTGAACTAGTGAAAATTTCTTCCACATTCGGAATTATAAAAATATAAATAAACCAGATTTCAGGAACGCGACTTTAACAATAGCAACTTATTTGAAAAAATACAGGGGAATTCCCAACAAATCTCGAACATCTTTGTTTGAAACTTGGTACCCAAAGGGTGCTCAACGGGACCCTATTAATGTGCCTCTGCTGTCGGTGTGTCTGTCACAGGACTGTATTTTTTGAACGGCAACAGGTAGATATTTTCTTTTATTTTCATAAAATAGTTTTAATGAGTTCATTAAAATGAGTTACAATTTGTATTTGGTTTTTAATTCTAATATGCAGTCGACTGTATTACGACGAATCTGGAGTACGACGAATCTGTATTACGACAAATCTGGAGGTACGTCGAATTCGGAACACGACGAATACGGAACAAACGATTTTAAATAGTTTAGTTGGGGCCCTAGTTTATTTCTGCCGCAGGGCCTTTGGCTATCTAGCTACGCCACTGTGTAATACTCTCTCATCATTAGCCTGTTGATAATGAGATCTCAGGCTCTAGAAAAGGACTGTATTTTCATTTACCACGCGTCTTTGAATTTTAACTTCCAGGACATCTAGTCTTTCCTCATCATACTTTTCTTCACGATGTTATATTTTACCGTTAGGGCATTAGTGAGTGTTCTGAGTCATGGAGATAGCTGGACTTGAAGAAAGGGGAAGAAGGAAACGTCTTTATTTAGTGCCTTTTTTCTATAGAGTTGTTTTGTATGTTCGCCTGAATTTACCTCATAAAATCTTAAACCTTGCATCACTTTCTGTTGAGTTAAAACTGTTCCACATTACTTGTCAAAATCCGTAGGTAACCATTTTTTTTTCCTCCATTTTGGACTATAAATGTGAATGAGAATTGTTTAAGAAAGTTACAACTGCAGGACAAATTTAGAATTTTACTCGTATTTTGACACTTAATGTGTGTGACCAAGGTGGACAAAAGTTCATGCTAAATAGCCAGCAACTGTTTGAAAAAATTGTAAGTCACCTCCCAAAAAAAATTTAAGATTCCTGACATCGATTCGGGAGCGAGTTTATGGCGATCAGTCTCAACAGTGGGGACATGAATAGGCTAATGAAGATTGAGAATCACTCCGTTTGACAACTAGAACAACGTAATGAACATTTGTAAACGGTCAATTTTTTTTGTAAAATAATTAATAATCAGGTGGCTATCCGGTGAACTCTGGCAACCCTACATCCACCTAGTATTTTGGTATAATTGGGTGATCACGTTGAAGCGACCATGACGGCAATATGGGAATATACGCATTATAAATATATTTACAGCGAAACAACAATATTTTGCAAACTGTATTAATTAAAAACGTGTTTTACCGAACTATTTGAGAATTTCCGTTTATTATATTTTTAGTTATAACATCATAGTTTGTTTCGCTATATCATTATCAATTTATTATGTATACTATTTAATTAAAAATAAATTTTAATTAAAATTGTAAACAGATGCGATAACAATCGATACGACTTTCCCCTTAAAATTGCAATAAATTATATATATTAGGAAAAAAGTGTACTTAATTATAATATAACGATATTTTGACCAATTATTACCGTTTATATTTAATTAATGTGTTTATGCAGTCATAGCCTAGCGGTTGAACGCTAATCTGCAATGCAGGAGGGTCTGACTTTTTGAAATCCACGTGTCAGTGTATTTTTGTACGAAAACACACTTCGTTGCGTATGTTGTCAATTGGTTAAGAACTTTGTTGTCTTAGATCGCGTTTACTGCGATTTGTGAAGAGTTCGTAGTTGGCCAATCGGCACGAAGAGTGCGGTAAACACGATGAAAGACGTTTTCGTTTCGTTTGTTACAAGAAATTTACTTACACGAAAGCCTCAGAATTTTATTATCACTTGCGAAATCGATAGAGAAAATATCTTGAAGAATTCTGCACATCTTTTTAAAGACCACAAGATAGGTCGTTGTTTTGTTGTTTCTTATTCATAGTCTGATTGATTCACGGAGAGGAGATTGACTATTTTCGTTTGTATGGCTTGATAGGTCAACTGCCAATAGACTTGGTCCTTAAAAATATGAATTCGCTGCAAATTTTTCGTCTTATTGGTTATAGCTCGCAAAAAGATCGAATTTTTATCATAATTACTACCGGGCTGTAAAAGTTACGGTCAACGCACATGCCAGCTATATCTGTGAATATCGAATAAATATTATATCTAAAATAAATAGTAAATACACAAAATGGCTCCTGAATCGCAATTTTAGAACCGAACAAATAACATAGCATCACGCATGTATTCCCGAAAAAGTTAGGCAGAGGTGTTGCTACTATTGTACACCTACATTTACGATGCCGTTATTGAGTCCCATGTAATAGAAGGCGAGCTTATTGCCATCTACCTGGCACAGTTCCAAACTCCGTACAGCTATTGAGAATTTCCATACAGAAAAATCTATTAACAATTTGCCCGACCCGGGAATCGAACCCAGGACCTCACACTCAGCAGTCACGCTTGCGACTACTAGACAGATGAGGTCAAACAAATGTGTTAAGTTAAATAATTAATTCGGTATTGTTTTACTCAACTTTGCTTGATCGATAATGGACAAAATATCATGAATTTTGAACGGTGTTCCGCGTTTGAACTTCAAACCGCCACATTCCAACTGCCAATTACCGAAAACCAAAATATAACACAGAAGGCAGGCAATAATTCAAACATGGTAACCAACGTGCAAATCCAATAACGAACCGTGTCAGCCGCGTGCGCACGCTACCTGCAATCACTGCGCAGGCGACGCCGTACGGCAAACGGGCTACTTGTGATGAATGAAATAATGGTGGGTTTTTTCTTGACCTTTGCCCCTCCCTAAAAGAGAAGTCTGAGGAAGAAGCTTCAGCACAGCCGGTTACAGGCTCTCAAATTCAAGTTATTGCAAATGAGTTCTAATTTCAAAGCAAGGTATAATCCAATTCGCACGTGTTTGGTTTTTCTGCTGTATCTACCTTTATTAATAGCCACATTATTTTATTAAGGTAAACGCGATAGAGTGTGCAATGTGTTTTTATTTTATAATATTAATTTTTAAATGAGCACGTGGACTTTTATAAGGAAAATCAAGGATTTTTAATCAGTAGGTACACATAGAAAAGATCAAAAACATATTTAATTAATCTAAAATTATACAACAATGATGGGTAACTGCGGGTTGCCCGTTAAAGTATAAATTTAATGACACAAATTATTTATAAAATCATACATACACTTGTGAAAATCACAAGGAGATATATACTTTTAAAGTATAAACTTACAAGAATTAAAATTTTGTAATTCATAAAAAAAAAATTTAGTAAATTCACAGCGGCTATTAATCCTTAAATCAACAGTGTTGCCAGATAACAAATTGTCGTTGAAATGTAAACTTTATATCGGCGGACACTGAATAGAATCACTTATTAATATTTGCTGGTGGGTCATTTTTCACCCATTCACGAGGCGATCGCGACAAAGGGTTAGTCGGTCGGATCACCGACACTGCCTCAATATTTAACGTGTTCAGCGATATTTATGACTTGTGGGGTCCGTGCGATCGACAGCGGGTAGCAGGGTTTAAGATGGCTTCTGTATAATGAGTTGTCATATTTCTACGACCATTTTCAATATTTTTATAGATAGAATATTGATGACAAAAGCTCCTTAATAATAATAACATTTTTTTTTATCAATATTAGGAATATAAAACTAAATTCAGTAGTTTCTGAAATCTACTTCAAATATTGCAAATGGCCGATAGAATCCAAGTGGTCATACTAGTTCACCAGACACACAAAAATGGACCTAACGGAGGGCACAGGCAAACGGTAAAAAAAACCAGGAAATTGCTGGAGACAGTAGGGCCGCTTTTCCTTTGATCCAGGAAGTAGGTACATCGAGGAATGTATGGATGGAAATGAAAAATTGTCAAATAGTCCAGATATCCTGAAGAAAAGAGGACATTGTTAGATTTTTTTCTTATGAACTTTTTAGTGCATTAAAAATATATTCATATAATCTGAATTAAATTAAATGTAATTATTAATTACGATGAAATAATTGGCTGAATATATTGAATTTATAACGCGTAAAATGACCACATATTAATAGATACAAATATTGATTGAATCAATTATGACAATTACCGTACGTAGTATGGCTAGGAAAGCCTACTTGAGTGACTCAAGAATGTCTTGCGGACTCTGCTGATAGGAATTAACCGACAAAACAGAATAATTAAGATCCCTTATAGTAATAATATGCCACAAGTTACACGTTCACTCGCTAACACACAGACCTTTCTTCAGCGATATTTAATTTTCACCCACAAAAGGGTTGCCGCGTTCCGCTAACGACCCAAATACTTTTTTATTACATTTTTGGCAAAGGAAGCTAATCCTTGAGCCTCGTTAAGTGATTCCCGAGATTAATGTGCGGTTAATGAGACTGAATGGGCACCGTGACTGTTGCCTGATGCGATTTCAGTTGTTAATCTTAAAAAGTTAAAAGATTTGAATTTGATCAAAGTATTGTAGGTAGATTTTGTGTTCTTTTTCGAATTCGAAATATTTTATTCGTCATTTTTTTTTGTCAGTTGACAGTTTTTAAATGCAAATAGGTATTAGGAGTACATGAACAACATTTTGAAGCGTCTTTGCTACAGTCGTATTTTTCTTTACTCATAAAATGCTTTTTGTTTTTATGGCGTTCACTTTAATGAAAACCAGCTAAATTTCATTTTCACTCACAATCTGCTCCCAATGACTTCTTTTAAGTTTCTATTAAACCTTCTATATGTAGAACATAACTAGAAGCACTATCCATATAAATGTGTGAAATAGAAAGGGAAGCCTATCACTGCACACATAGATTTTTCTCAGTTCCCATTTTACTCACATAAATGATCCTAAAAACTAGGAATATAGACGTGTATCTATATTAATTGTATAGATTTCAATGAGCAGCTAATCAACGCTTCGTTAGATAAAATACAAGTAATCAATCTTTTAATTTTAACATGTCACAAATACACGTGTCATGCGCGCGTGCGCTTATGATCGGGGTTCCGCAGGTGGTTTGACACAACTTTTATTTTATCCTGCTGTTTGTTCTGTTATCAAGCTGATTGGAATATAAAAATAATGATGATGGTTTCAGGACGGACACGATTATTGTTACAGTCAATGTCAAAACAGTTGATAAACATTTCAATTTTCAAATAATTTATTGCTATTGTTATAAATTATCAGCTGAACTAAATCATCCACTGAACGTGGGCCTTATTTACCTAATAGACAATAGTTGACAGCACGGTTGGCGCTGTGGCTAAGTGATGCTTTCTACGCTAGGTGTCGTGAGTTCGATTTCCGAACGGAACAAATACTTGTATGATCTATAGATAGTTGTTTCGGGTACGGTTGTGTGTATATATGACATGTATGTCTGTAAACTGTACCTACGATACAGGAGAAATCCTACTATTAGAGGGTTTTAAAAAATGATTTTTATATTATTTAGACCGCTGGAGGCAATACTAGCTCGCTTCGAAATCGATATTTAGTAAAGATAGTCTTTCCTTCATCTATATTAGGTAGAGATAGTCTCTCCATCTATCGTATGCGTCCCTTAAATCTCGCACTGTATCTCAAAATAATTTCTGTGTCGAGAGTTAAATATCTCTAATGTGATATGTATAACTAGAATTCGAAAGAAGAGCGTGGGTCGATATTCACGGTGGGTTTTCGAAATAATATCGCGGTTTCAGCATGATCTCTACTAGCCATCCATAGACATAATCGTACCCAGCAAGTAGCATTTGAAACCATGTGCCCTTTATAAAAATTTTATACATACCTATATTTCATAAAAGTACTTATTTACAGCTCATTCCACACTTGCCCTGCGAATATAGGCTTTGGCCCTCCCCGAATATGGCCTTATTAATATGGTCATTTAAATTCAGTCTTACTATAACGGTACCCTAAATAAACACTACTCACTTGACAATAGTTAACTAACGATTATCGGGACCACACCGCATCTATTGGATTCGATTTATTGTGCGCCTGCGCCGATCGAATTCAATCGATTGATTTATAAACAAACTCTTACACGCTGATTATTGAATGATTTTTACTTCTTTTGAAGCTGAATTTAGGAACAAAAGATAGTTTGATGAATAACTGCATGTGTTGGTTTATGATGTGGTACTTTTGTGTATCAAAGTCTAATCTTTATTTCAACTGGGTCTTTGCATATTCTGTTATCTGTTATATTGACTGTAAGGCTGTATTAATAATTAGGATAGGATTTCTTCTGTATCGTGGGTACAGTTTACAAACATACATGTCACATGCACACACAACCACACCCGAAACAACTATCTGTAGATCATACAAATATTTGTTCCGTGCGGGAATCGAACCCGCGACACTTAGCACAGAAAGCTAATCACTTAGTCAATGCGCCAACCGCGTCGTCAATTCTTGTTTAAAAAATGATCTAGTTTGATAATCAACTCCTTAATCAGTTGACATATTTTTTACATACATATGTTGCTATCAAAGAAATTATAAAAAAAAAGATCCCAAACGTATGTTATTTTGTCCTGTACAAATCGCAGTACTGATATAATCAATGAATGCTTAAAAACACTCATAGATTATGTCGTAACCACCATAATTTACATATCTGTGCTCATTACTAAGTAAAAACCTATGTCTAATTACGTAAAATTCTCTTAATTAACTTGAAGCAGTTTGTAGTGTAAAACCTCTATACATATCACATTCAATCGCATTTCATTGAGTATATCGATTAGATACAGATCCATTGAATAGTAGCTGCGCGTACATTGTTAATTGTTTCAAATAAAACGAGCAATGGAACAGCTATGTACTAATGTAGTCACCTTAATTGGTTTACTTTGCCGTCAGGTGTAACAGGCTAAGTTATGTTGGCAACTTAGTAGGAGTATTGAATAGATAAAACAGAAGGTCAAATCCGTACCCAGCGCGTCAAGTACAATCTTCAGAAATTTTAGTAAAATAGTATAGAACATTAAAGCGTTATCTAAGACTAGTCAACGCCGATAACATATCTGTGGAAAGTCTGCCTTACAAAATAAAGTAAGGCATAAGCTTCTAGAGCCCCATCTGGTCTCGCCTTTTGCTACGGCAAATAAGGATGTCTAAACCTTCTGCGCCTTAAATTCAACCCAATAAAAACTAATGCAGTGTCATCAAGTGCGATGAAGTTGATGGTCCTTCTGTAGTTTCTTCATCTGTGGGCAGTTTATAAGACAGGGTACAGGCAGATGTGTGAGGCACTCGTTAGTGAACATGCGCCGTTCTGCCTACATCTTAATTAAGAGACCGGAGTACGGTACCCGGTGCAGGCGCCAGAAAGTACTGGATGGAATTGTTGAGTTAGAATGATTTGTTAATCGATTTGAATGTAGAATTAAATTGGTGGCGTGTTTTGTATATTTTTGGAACTAATTTGGGTGTTTTTTTTTCATTGATGTACATATATGGACTTCATAAAAGATGTTCACTTCATTTTTTTAAGACTGCCTCATTGGTCTACTGGTCGCAAGAGCGACTGCAGTGTGAGGCCTTGGTTTCGATTCCCGGGTCGGACAAAGTGTTATTGGCTTTTTCTATATGGAAATTCTCAGAAGCAGCGCGGAGTTTGGAACTGTGCCCGGTAGACGGCAATAGGCTCGCCCCCTTTAACTTGTGACTCAGTAACGGCAACGACGAAATGTGGGTGTACTACTGGGTAATACATCTCTGCCTAATCTTTCTGGGAATACAGGCGTGATGCTATGGTCAATTCTTTTAGTACCTAATTTAAAAAACTCTATGTCTTGAAAATTTTCTTTTCAAATCATTGAAATTATCACCTAAGGGGTTGAAGCAACGAGGTTTCATTGCACACCCATTGTTTTTAACATATGGTGTTGTCTAGTTTACAAAATACTAGTTTTTGCCCACGGCTTTTGCTAGCGTTAATTTAGAATTTGACAATCAATTCCGGTTGTACTCTGCTTGCGAAAGACACGTGGCGCCATCTATTATCATAAGAACGTTATTGTTGTTTTCCTCGGGAACAGTACTTTTTTCGGGATGATAGGTACCCTATGTCCATTTCTGTACACCTGACAACGTATATGCAAAATTTCAGGATGATTGGTTCAGTGGTTTAGGCGTGAAAAGGTAACAAACAAACATACTTTCGCATTTATAATATTAAATTAGGAAGTTAGGATAGAGGCTTGGAGTGGTTTTAGTATGAAAGTACCAGGTCTAGAGTAAATGAGACATAAAACTTTGGATTCTATATGAGTATTAACTTTTTTTTTACAATTAAATTTTCACACATCTTGAGAATCTAGTCAAAATTATTGTGATGGAGTTATTTTATTCGATGTTTCATCAAACGATCTCAGAATATCAACAGGAAAATTTAACACGTGCTTATTATTTTTTGTAAATTGTGAATTACAGCGGCTGAACACACAATGTACTTTACATATGACGTCAAACACTAATTAAATCTTAATTTACGTTGTAATTACGTGCAATACCTACGTGATACATGTCAAATGCACTAAAATGGCGATGAAGTCACAGGGTCACCGTTATTTTTGCATAATTAATAATATAATAATTAATTTATTATGAGTTACACATTACCTACTAAAAATTATAATGTAAATAATAAGGAAATAGATTTAATCTTTAATAAATAAATTGGTATTGACATTACAGTGGTTTAATTAAATTGTTTAACTGTTGCAGTGGCGGACCGAAGGGGGTCGTGGGGGTCATGACCCCCCAAAAATCGTACAAGTTCAACTATTGCTACTACTGTTAATATGACCCCCCCAGTCTTTGGCTGCGACCGCATCTGTACTGTTCAGTATTGACGCAATATTTTTAATTTATTTGTTTATTTTTTCTGTTCATCGATAATTATAATCCATTTCCTGCTTCACAGGAAAATATTTTTTTGTGGCAGCTGTTGTTATAGTGTTATGTAGATGAGTTTTTTCATTACATTAGCATAGTATCACGCCTGTATTACCCAACGAGTTAGGCAGAAGTGTATTATTGTACATCCACATTTCACCGATGACAGTATTTAGTCCCATGCAATATATAATAAGGAACGAGCCTATTTCCATCTACCTATTTCCATCTAGTTCTAGAGTCCGTGCTGCTACTGAGAATTTCCATACAGAAAAACTCGATCCCCGACCTGGGAATCGAACCCAGGAACTCACGCATAACAGTAGTGCTTGCGAGAACGACACAAATGAGACGGTTGTTTCTTCTAGAAAGTATAGTTTGAAGTAATAGTGGTGAAAATCAGTGTAAATACTTTTAGAATTATTTTCTACGTCCATAATATTATATTATTAGTAAATGTGTCAATCGACAAAAATAGAATGCTGTCATTGTCACTAGAACTCATAATCAACATAACTTATTACCCTATGATAAGACTTAGATTCAATATTACTATTACAATAATTAATACTTGGTTGGGCTCATACACAACACTGCGTTGCGACGACGCATCGCAAAAAGTTCTCCGCAAACTTTTCCTATCTGCCATTCATTTCATGTTAATTTAATTTTAATTTCTCTAATGTTTGCATACCTAAACTTAAGGTAGATTGTACAAGGATCAGAAATTATCTTTATTTTCATGTACCTACATTCTATGCAAATAAACCAATATTCTATTTTATTCTAGCCTGTATAAAAATGCGGTATGCGACGCCGCAAACTTCTGACATTGCGGCGTCGCAACGCAATATAATGCACTCGCCTTTAACGACAAAATTGTTTTGTGTTGTATGCATTACCTGCATACCCATTTCACTGATAATATTTTCCTGTTTATTTCAGCAAAATTTTGCACTAAGTACTTAGGAGGAAAATAGTTTAGGTCCAAAAGTCTTTCCTTAAAAATTGTAACCCAAGTGCTCATTCACGGTCATACCTAATACCTATCTGCCGTCATCCGAGATGATTCCTTTGTTGGAATTTTCCCAAACCAACTGTATATGGATATTTAATTGGTTAGGGAAATATTCAAGGACCAAATAAAACCTTTCAAAAAAAAAAAAATTCTTCCACAGTAATCTTAATGATTAGGCCTCTCTAGAGTCGTCGCGTAGCATAACACCTATATTCTCCAAAGGGTTAGGCAGAGATGTACAGTTTTGCACCTACATTTACTGATGCTGATCCAAGTTCCATATAATAGCGGACAGGCAATAAATAAATGGAAATGGGTGACCAGGGAGTTCTGTGTTCGGTACACCCCAAAACCCTAACAAACATCAGAGATCCGTACTTTCTAACGTCCATACCAACTTATTAGGTCGAATATTGATGAGCAATTAAGGTCGGTGTTCAAAGCAATCTCGGGGATAGCGATAAGCACATTTGTTGTCCCCGACTCAACACTTATGCTAATCACCTTACTGCGCCTGCGCTCCGCAGTGGCAATCGGGCGCGGTGGTCCTCTGAAAAATTATCAATTCAAGGTATGTGTAGTAGGTAATTGTAAATGTGAGAAATGATAAGGCTAGAGATAGCATAGCTTAGCTTGGGAAAGAGAAAAGGGTTTAGATGGAAAGTAGACTTCGGATAGGCTGGATAGGTAATTTAAAGCTAGTCGCAAGGAAAAAGGTTTTAGTGCAGATAAAATAGTAAAAATTGATTCGAAAAGTATAGTGTTGTGAGACTAAAAAAGGGCATTATTTTTTTAAAACAGTTTACCAAATATTGGTACCAATCACATGGGTAATTACAGTGGAAGCAATCACCAGTGTGGAAATTAAAGATCTGGGTTCATTCCCATGTCAGTACCGCACCGAAAATACCCGCGGTGTTGGTTGAAATGAAATTATTATAAAATTGTTGATTACGAATTGCAAGTTAAATAGTTTTGAGTGCTCCAAATCGTAAAAAATACAAAATATTCATACGGCTTTATTGATTTACCGTTATCCCCATAACCGTAATAACATGTTACGTATATGTGTGTTTATATAAACTATCTCCGACCCATAGAATTGCGAACAATAATTTCTATTAGGCACAGGCCATTACTCATAATTGCTATAACTGCCTCACAAACGACTGATTGTTAGCGAAATGAAACGAACATATTCCATACAAAACGCCTTTCTTTTACCTTTTGACTTATCGATTTCCCTCGTAAAATTTATGAAGATTACCATCGACAATCACGCCTACTCTCAAGAAATCAATGGACACTCAAGCTTTGCTTCTACCAAAGATTTATTAGTCCCTATTCGAACATAATCTCAACTAATTCACCGTAGAAAAACGTCGGGTTTATAGCCAGCAGGACAATCGTTCCTTTGTCGTTCGCCTCAATATATTTTAAATGACTGCACGAGACGGCCTCTCGTGAAGCCGATCCCATTGTGACTGACGATGGACGTTCCTTTTTCGTAATCGAATGCGGGATATTTATTTTGAATTAAGAATAATTTCTTTTTTAGCTGCCGTCTGTGGACGTGTGCCGAGCATTAGCGGCCTTTGTTGACGCTGTATTAATGAACTTTGAATATCGAACGGGGTTCCTTTAAAACTTTTTTCTTCTTTGAACTGGACTACCGCGTCGTTTAGAGATTTTATTCTGGATATGTCACGTTGAAAGGAATTGGACGACGAAATATATAAAGAAGAATTTTTATCTATATTCTAGATGATGCAGAAGCAATGTCATACTGCAAAATCACTTTAATGTTACCTAATTATTCTTAAACTACTAAAACCTAAAATTTCACTGACAACTCAAACGTTCAGAAAGGCTTTAACAAACAATTAATACTTCCAACTCTTCAGTTCACATGTTAAGTCTGTTTGCATTGTTTGACAAAACAACATGGCGTCGGGACTCGAGAGCTTTACATTATCACTTTGCTAATTGAGAACCGACTGTCTCTTGAATAAGATGGATCATTGTGAACTTTGTTAAGCGATTTCTGGGTGTTATGACTTGGTGGTGGAATCGTGAATTACACTTGTAGATTCATAATATTTCTAAAGCCTAGAAGATTATTAGAAGCGAACCTAGTTTTAGAAATATTGTCTTGTATACCCATTTTGTGGTTGTTTTAAAGATACCTGTTAAAATGAAGACGTACAGCGTACAGCTCGAAACCGATGGCGATGTACCGAAATAGGTGCAGCATCGCCAGAAACACAAAACTCTACCAGGATACCTATATAAAGGCCCCTCTTAATGAGAAATAACAGTTTATTGATCTTGACCCAAACGGATCTACAGGAAAACTTTATTTGGAGAAATTTTCTTATTTTGTACAAGGCTTATTTGATAGGTATAAGTACCTCCATAAAAATATAATAAATTAGGCAAAATATTTTTTTCTTGCTGTAATTAAAGCGGGTAACGGTCAATTCATTAAACAACGTCATATTACGATGTAAGGAATAAAAAAGCGTTGTAGAAGGTCTTTAACAATGACATTTTCATAAAAAAAAGCACACTGTTTACTTGAAAAACGTACGCATGCGCATTAAATGTTGTCTATTATACTAACTATTCCATCTACATATTTTATAGTCTATTTGATAATTGTAACATTGAATGAATAAATCCAATCACCATATACGCGTCTATTTTGCACTCAATGACGTCACTGACGCCACACTACGTGTTGTTAGTTCGAAAATAACGGGATTCCTATAAAACAAATACTATTAATTTAAATAACGTAGTGTTTATTAATAATTGTATTTATTGCGGTTTATTCATATTCTATGTTCTTAGAATTGACTTCTAACTGTTTTAACATAAGCTCTTTAATTACCTACTAATTCGCGTTGGTGTAACATTTGATTTTTAAATAACTGTTCGTACATCTAATTTAAATTTTATGTATCTGTAATAGAGTGCAAAGTTACAATTGCGACTGGACTATGATTAATAATGCTGGATTGATGATCAAATCTAAATATAGGTGTAGTTTTGTTGTATGTGTGTGTGGATGATGTCATAAAAGAAGTTGCGGTCACGTTAAGAATAGTGGAAAATCATTGAGTTAACGTGAAGTGAAGAATGTTATTCAATTAAATGTTTGAGCAAACTGAGTTACTTGAATGAGACTAGTTCTTGGCGCGGTTTTAAATAAGGAAAATTCAATTTTTATTTTAAAAGAACATGAATAACTTTGATAATACATAATTAATTTCACATCTTCAATTAACAACTTGCTCTCTATGTCTGAAAGCTTAATCCGTGATATGCTAAACAGCTTGTCAGCTATTGTCATTGGTTAAACAAATTCTATAATCAATCATGTCGACTGTAGTTTTCGTTAAGCTAAATGTATGAAAAACCTGTGCGCGCGCATTCGAGTCAACTTTTATCGAAAACGCGCGGATTTTGTATTTAAACATTTTTGTTTTGACGTGACGTAGGTACGGTTGAGGTTAAAACAAAGAATAAAGAGTAAAGAGAAAAGGAAAGAAGAAATAGAGTAAAACACAGAATATGAGTACAGGCATAAGATTTACTGATCAATGTTAATCAGTCAAAAATCTAAGGTAAGTTTACACAATATTAATCTGCGGTTAAAGGTCTATGCAAAGTAACACTACACGATTCGATCCAGTGCCAGTTCATCTACTTTCCTCAAGCCGTCGGTGCATTCTCGTCATACACTCTTACTATTATGACGAACATTTGTGTGTTCCAAACTTAAGTTGCGCCATAATGTGCGCCACCTTTATACACAAATTATTATCGTTCTTATATTTTTCAAGTGCCATTGAGTAGTCATCATTAAATGATTGTTATATAAATAGCCATTAGCCATAGCGTACATCTTGTATGTCGTGAGGAACCTTGAATTATCGTTCTGTCTATAATTAAGTATCCACTACAACTTTTTTTTAAAGTTACTTGTTAACATAATATAAACATAATAACAAAGCATCACGCCTGTATTCTCCGAAGTGTTAGGCAGAGTACTATTCTGCCCTCATAAGCCAAAAAGCGGTATCTCAAAAAAATACAAATTTCTGATTTTTGTTGCATCTGATAGCTTAACAAATTCCCTACAGGTTAAATGAAGTTACATGGTGCTATCTCAACCAGAAACCACCTAAAACCTACTAAGAAAATATTGCATATCTCAAATTTATACGATATTACTAAGGAGCTGAGAGGTATATCATTATTTTTAAACACAATGGCCGTATATTTACTTACGGTGGAATCGCTTAGAAAAGTTCTTATAATTGCTGGCCAAAATTTCATATATTAAGTCATATTTTAAGTCTGCTGTTTTCACTCACAGGATAGTCGTTTATAATGAGAGTTTTGTACCAACTGGTAAAGGTCGACAAAATTCCGTCGTACCTGTGTTGTGGCATGAGGCATTATTTGGGAGGACAAAGGACGAAATTATCAGTGCATATTACCATTTTTTACTGTTTCACCGAGATGCCAAAAATATAATTATATGGGTTGATAACTGTTCAGCGCAAAATAAAAACTGGACATTCTTTTCTTTTCTAATTTATATAGTTAACTCGGGTAGTAAGCTACGAGAGGTAGTTTGGATTTTAATTACAAGACATCCTTTGATAGTGAGTATATAACTGCTAGTATTATTGGAAACAAGATTTTAAAAACGAATGCTCTTCCACCTCCAAAGAAGAAAACCATGCTTAACGGAATTTCGCAAGCCAAGAAGAACAATATTTTGAAATCCCTTCAAAATATAATACCAGGCAATAGACTGTCCTTCTGGAGGGAGCTCCCTACTTCTGAGTGATTTATGACATAGATGCATATTTTCAAAATTTAAAATTTTCTAATTATGTTAATCTTAAGTTTATTAAAATTATTTCCAAATGCACTTTTTTCGTGTTTTATTTTCTTTTACATGGATTTTTAGCAAAAATGTATAGAAAAACATTTGTATGAAAATTCCTATGAACACACTATAACTAAAAGCGGTAACTCATATTAATAAACATATTATTCGAAGCCCAATAGCGGTATCTCAAAAATGAGGTATAAAAACATATTTTTCCTTTTTTTAAAAACATCAATAAGAAATATGGGTATGAGTATCTAATATTATGAATGAATAATTTTAAAACTACTTTACTAAGTTGACGCGAAATCAAAAAAACTAAAACATGAATTTTCTCGAGTCTCACTTTTTTGAGATGACGCTTTTTGGCTTATGAGGGCAGTATTGTACACCCACATTTTGCTGATGCTATTATTTAGGCCGTTATTTAGCTAATGGTAATGTATAAACAGAAGGACCCAATAACGATTTGCCCGACCCGGGATTCGAACCTAAGGCCTCACACTGCAGTCGTGCTTATGATCACCTGACATATGAGGCAGTTACACTTGTTACTTTAAGAATTATTCATGATCTATTACGAATAAGCTTGGTATGGAACGTGCTTCAAGACAGACTGATTTGAAGAAGGGAGCTAAGCAAGTCTGGATGAGGAAGGCTAAGAGGTATATTGTGGCTTAACGTATGTGGTCGAATACTTGATCAAAAATCTATCCAATCTACATTATTATATTAATACGTGAAGCAAAAACTTTGTACCCCTATTTACGGAAACTACGCGGACAAATGAGTATGAAATTTGGCACAGTTCGTTTTTATTGAGAAGGAGTGCAGAAAGCTAATATTTTTATATAATATGGATTAGAAATACAATAATATTAATAGAAAAAAACATTACACACACTACCACGCGTTTGACACACACTCACATTTAATTGTTTACGTTCATACTACCGATGTCAAATGTCAAATCAATGTCGCTCGCAACTGACGTAATAGAACAAAATTAAAAATAAAATATATACAATGACTACAGACGTATATACTCTTTGACAATGTCCAATCACTTTTCCGTTTTAATATATGTACCTACCTAATTCTTGAATCGCGAGTGCGTTTTCAATCACTAATATTTACATGCACAAATACCATCCAAAGGTCATATAAATATTTGTTCCGTGCGGTAATCGAATCCGCGACATGCAACAATTGATCGTTCAATCACTGCGCCAATGGTTTTATTAAAAAGTTCCAACACAGTCCGTTAGTCCGTTACTGACACTTCATTTAAAATAACTTCATGTTCTCTCTAATTAATATCACTTAAAACCCTGCCGATCCCCTTAAGGTAAAGTCGTGAATGTAAGTAAGAAAACACAATTACTTGATATTGTTAGCGACACAGATTAACAGGTAAAGTTGTGAAGCGATCGATAAGTCGCATCTCGGGAACGTTAAACCCATTAAGGATTTCTCTTGAACGTGCGCATTCAAGGGTTAGGACCTCGGGCTATTCTGTAATACAGACTTAAGACAAAAATATGTATTAAAGTCTGCCTTACGGATAATTCTTATCGATTCGATAGCTTCCAGTATTACAAATAAGAGATATTCTTAGATTAAACGCCGTAACGTGTCATATTGTTATTGAAGGCGATGATAGTTAAAACAATCGACTTCACTTGAAAAAAGGTATAATAAGTATTCAAATTTATAAAAGGGAAACGAGGCGTCAATCCGATACGGCGTTAGTTCGGTAGTGAAAGGTGGAGGCCCGTCGCGCTGTCGCGCCGATGTTCGCTCCCCTCACCTCAGCCCGCGGATTCATAAGTTCACGCGTGGACAGGTATCAAAGAAATGCAAAAAAAAATAATGGCGGATGGCCAAAATCTTCCATCATATTGGTTCCATTTTATTGTATTATTATCATTGAATTAGAATTATTATTACTAGTAGAAAATCCTTCATTTATTTGATATATACGTACGTATATATTTCGTAAACTACTAATGAAATATAAAAAAAAAACTGATGGCTGGTTTCATTATAGTTCTATAAAAAACGTTATCATATTTATGTACTCTGCTGCGACTCGGGCTTCTCGTAGAGAGAGACTGTCCTATGCCATATCTAAAAACAACTCTTTTCAATAAAATATAAAAATTATTCTCCTCTTGCATTGGTAACACAATCCTTAGTTATTCTGTTGGCTCAGCGACCCAAAATGTGTCTTGGCCTCCGATACTAGAAAACGCCACTCGGTTCGATCTTTGGCAGTTTTGTTTTAGCAACGAAATGTTTTTTGTTGTGCGAAAAGTTTGCAGAATAACTCCAGCTATCTATAGAATGATCTGAGCGCGCTGGGTGCTAGTCGCGCGCTTCATCTAATTTGTAATTACCGCCGCTAGAGGCCGCTTATTAAGTTATTACTGCGCGACAATGCGCCAACATCGCTTATAAGCATTAACTTAAGTGTTTTCTAGGAAAGTTTTTTAAAAACTTGGTTATTATAAAGGTTATTACTGTCTATTCTATGACGCATTAACGCATACGAAGCGAATTTTAATGTTGTTGTTCTAATTGTGGTTAGAAAAAATATTATTATTGTCTCTTTGTGGTATTATTCGATTTTATGGTTTAGTACTTAAACATGCAATTAGATCATTTAAATGCTCCCCCCGCACCTCACCAATTTGTCTGAATCGACGTCGCTTTATTATTGTTCTATGTCTAGTTGTAAGGAGTCAGAGAAACTATTCTATTCATTTCTAGCTGTCCCATTTTGTTTGTCCCATGGGGGTTTAAAAAACCCATTAGAGTTACCTTCACTATATGATTCACATAAACAAATATACCCATTTAATTGATCTTATTTAAACTCTAAATAATAATTGGTCGCCTGATCGCAGTACATCTTTTGCATCCAATGCGAATAAAATCCAATATAAACTTAATTCTGTGCATATACCTTCGTCACGTTTTAACATGCACATTACACGCTCTCTATGTTTTGTTGTCTGCAATACTTATAATTTGCTCATACGTGGCGACAAGGTCATGCGCCTTTAACATTTCCATTGACTCATTTTTTTTATTTCTGCGGCGGTACCTAACTATCGAACTATTTAAAGTACATACCGAGTTTTAGAACTCTTATTACTGCTCTTAGATCCAGAAATAAAGCCGTAACTAATTAAAAGGTCCATCTAATTAGCAATTACGCTAGAGCCTGCCTATTAAGATATCACCATCGCGACAGTATGTGGGTAGTACTGCTAAGCGCGGTAAGTAGCTTTAAGAATTTTCTAGAAATGTTCCACTAAAAGGAGGCCTTTTATTGCTTTTATTGCTTTATGGTTTCGGCGCTATAATCACCAGAAGAAAACAACTATAGCAATCCAATCTAGTTAAACATTAATAAATAAACAAAGGTAGGTATTTTTTTTTCTTAAAAAAAAAAACATTGCCCCACACTTGGATTTTTCCTGTATCGTGAGTACAGTTTACAAACATACATGTCACATGCACAAATAACCAGACCCGAAACAACTATCTGTAGATCATACAAATATTTGTTCCGTGCGGGGATCGAACCCGCGACACGTAGCCCAGAAAGCTAATTGCTTAGCCACTGCGCCAACCGTGTCGTTCGGTCGTATTATTATTAATAATAATAAAAATAATAATAATGTCCTCCTGACCGATTTCGGTCACGGCGGCCAATCTCACCGGAGATTAGCCAACTACGCAGGAGATATTATAGGGCACAAGTGTATGCGCAAACACAGGTGCTCTCTCTGTTCCTTCACTCTCATAGTCCGATGGGACGGCAATCCGACACGACCGGAGAGAGATCAGGTGCAGGACCAAACGGCTTTACGTGCTTTCCGAGGCACGGTGTGTATTTACATACACGAAGATCCAGACCCGAAACAACTATTTGTAGATCATACAAATATTTGTTCCGTGCGGGAATCGAACCCGCGACACGTAGCGCAGCAGTCGATCTCTCAACCACTGCGCCAACCGTGCCGTCATTATTTTATTATTAATATATTGGTCGTTGTATTATTATATATAAGATTTTTCGGTAATAGTTATCTTTTTATGGCACGCAAGACGGCTTGGCGTCTGTTCGTCTGACTGTCCGAAACCTACCTACATATATCACACTGAAATCGATTAAGTTATATCTCGCAAATTTCACCTGAATCCCGTCATTGCACATTGCGACAAAGCCCAACAATTATTGTGCACATATTCGAACTTGCAACTCAGGGAAGCGATGCCATCTCAGTACATTCGAATCTCAATACGATCAAAATGCATTATTACAACCTACATTCTAATAGCAATCCTATTTCAAACAAAACAATGTTTAAATTTCCACGTAAACGGACGGACAGAATCCCGGTAATCTCCACGGTAAAAAATACTTTATTATTATGTAGTTAAGGTATATTTTGGCTTGTGTGTTAGCAGACAGTGGTTTGGTTAGGCACAGTCGTGACTGGTCGGTTGACGCGCTCTAATGAAGTCGTAAGGCCCGGTTGCTCGCACACATCGACCCTACATGTTCCTTAGCATGGAATAAGTTAGGGATAAAATGGAATATTCTGTCGCTGTATGTTGGTTGTTTGCATTTTTTATGTTACTTATTAGAAGTCATAGTTCAGACATTATAAGCGAAGAAGAACGTTTTGTTTTTTTTTTCCGAGATATTTTTCATATCATCTAAGAAGAACCTTCATGTGTTTCTATTTTTTTAAAGGATATAAGATTGGTTGGTTGTTGTATATACGTGGATACTGAAAAATTCATACTTCAAACATTTACTTATTTTTCTAAGCAGACTTTTTATTTAAAACGACGATTTGTAAGATATTCGTCATTTGTCACAAACAGAAAACAATATCTCCAAAATAGCCGTTATATTTGAAAAGAATATTTTTAAAGCTAAAACTTATTTCAGTTACAGGTTTATACCTCTACCATAAAACATTTTCAAAAATCACTTTCCATTTTACTTCAGTGGCTAACAAAAGCCTTCTCCCCACTATCATGGACAGTAGAACCTCGTCTCTCTGGGTGGCTCTTATTATAACTCATTAGCTCTCCGGGACACCCTGCACATAACTACACAAATTATCTCTTTGACTCACCACCTGACCAGTATAAGATGAACCCTGCCTTCTTTATTCAGATTTTGATCAAGATTTCTGAAGCTCTAACGCTACGAGATATTATAGGTTTTTCAGAAGGAAATTGTTTGTGAAAAGGCAAATTGATATGGGTTTTATGTTTGTGTTAGTGAATTAAAGGACTAGGCTTTTTTAGCTTGCTTAATTGACTGGATGGTAGGATGAGTCTAACCTTGATCTTGCCCAAGATTTAAACACTATATCAAGACAAATCCTAGATGACTCAGAATGACTAAAATTATCTTTTTTTATTTACTACCTGACCAATATACGATGAACCTTGGCTTTCTTATAAATGCTCATCGTTGGGTGTTTTTTTGGGGATAACAGACCTGAAACTAGTTCCTTAATAGTAATGGTTTTGTTTCTATTCGACTACTATGACTACGATTCAGTGAAAGAACTGATCTTCAGGAGCTTCGGGCTGAAAATAGGCGAGAAAATGCCAACGATCTACCCGAAGGACCGGACCGAAAGCAGTAAGTACATAATAGGCAAGCTCAATTAATGTTCATTAATTCGACACGAACTCCGCATCATACTCTACGTGTCTACCTCTTCATTTCCCATAGTCCATTCTCACAGCATTTGGCGTTAGTTTACGTTTTGCTAATGTAATTTACCTCAAGTTTACACTTGTCTAGTACCCACGGTACATCTATACACCGCCATGTCTACACGGTTAAGGTCTATACACGTTTGTACTGTCTATTCCGCGACGTCATGTGGGAAAATTAAATTATGAAAAAACATTAATCAGCTAGGAACCGTAGGTGACGTGGAAATAGCTTCAGAAAGAAGAGTTTTTCTTAAATGTCTATACATACATAGCATCACGCCTGTATTCCCCGAATATTAGACAAAGGTGTACTAACTTTTGTACTTCACCGATTACATTATAGTCCCATGTAATAGTGGGTAAGCTTATTGCCATCTACCGGGAAGAGTTCCATACAGAAAACTCTGACGCTCAGCAGGTACGCTTGCAAACATCAGACCTATGAGGTAGTATGATTATTACACATTTAAATATTAAGCATTTAAGATATAACCTCAATAAATGTCATAGAATCTTCCATCGGAAACCGAGAAAAACCTAAGGAATCATGCTAGGTGGCCTTTAAGAGCTGATTCATTCTATTGAACCTACATATTTATATTAACTAAACGATAAAATAGGAGGGGAAGCAAATAAATCAGTTCAATACGTATACACAGTGATACCTCCGGTGCCCATTCCGTACAAATGTGTGCAGTCCTTTACTGACCAATAGGAAGCCCTCTATTACGTCGGCATAGGATGTATGTTCAGAGTGGTTGTTGAACATTAGCGGTCGCTACTAGTTTCTTCCGCTGCAAGTTTCTCGTATAGCTTTCCCACATTATATGAAAATGTTGTGTGCTTTGCAAAACGATTGGTTACATGGCCGTTATTATATTAAATTTGAGGAAAAACCTTAAAAACATTTAATTTTTCGGAAATAAAAGTAATATTTGAATCTTACTCTTTGTCCAATTTAGATCGCAACAAGGTTATCTAAAAATGCTATTTTATGATTCATATTACAAAAAAATCAATGGTCCCATTTTTTACAACTCAATATGATAGCGTAACGTTCATATTCAGTTATCATCAGTTGCTATGGATATTTGTGGATGACAAATTGCTCAATGTGGCCCTTTTGTCGTTACAAATTATGGTACTGTGTCAGCAGCAGTCTTGATGCAAACTCTTATTATGATTCTTAAATGAATCTGAAAAATTTCTTGCCTTATGGCTCTGAATATTTCGTCAAATCAGTTTCTTTTATTCGCTCTAAAACATAACTTTTAAAAACACAATATTTGGAAGAATTATCGCTCTACAGACCTAAGAGATGAGGACTCTCCCAAATCTTTTAGGGTCGTTCATCCAGCAGGATTCTTTGTGTCATATTCGTGGCAAATTTATTTTTTTATTTTGTTATGAAACTAACTTCAAAATATTAAAATTTACAAGAAAACAAAAAAGCCACTAATATGACACAAATAATCCTGTTGAAAGAACGACCCTTTAGATCCTGATTATGACTAAAACGGTCCTAAATGGTCCCAAACAGACTTACACGACAACGGTGTTATTGTTCCTCCTTTGTCTATAAAATCAATGTGAAGACAATATTTCCCACCGTCAAGACAGTGTTAAGTGCTATAAGTGAGGGTATTCGTGAGTTCAGTACTAGGGCCCTGTTAAAGAGACTATTAACACTAGTTAGGGAAATTAGAGTATGCAGACCCTGATGGGTCTGTGAGCTGTCATTCTTGATTTGTTATTGTTTATTGAGTTGGTGTGATGTGTGAAAGAAATGAGAGAGAACAAAGAAATTATTTGTTTGCACTAAATAAGGAGTATTAGCGTAATTTCGGGGTACTTTGATTGATTAGTAGAAAGAACCGAGGTGATTTTTGAATCTGTGTTTTTCGCTTTTCGTTGAAAGGTTTCGATAGAAATTGCCACTATTAGGTATGTGTTGTTGCTGACATTTTTTAGACGTCGTATAGGCATGTCTAAACTTTCGAGAAATTATATTTAATGGCTATGTTTACCATGTTTTTAAAACAATAAAATAAAAGTCAATAAGTAATTGTCATTGAATTGAATCTATACTTATAATAAATCTGTAAAGAGGTCAATTCTGTACATGAAATATATTTTCAAAATAACTATCAGGGGGTGATTAGTGATCGATACTGATGCCAAAAATGCAATCAGTAAAATTTTTGTCTGTCTGTCTGTCTGTCTGTCTGTATGTATGTTCCTTATAGAAACAAAAACTACTCGACGAATTTTAACGAAACTTGGTACAATTATTCTTCATACTCCTGGGCAGGTTATAGTATACTTTTCATGGCGCTACAATCAATAGGAGCAGAGCAGTGAAGGGAAATGTTGAGAGAAGTTACTCCATTTTTTAAGCTTCCGTCGCGTGTGCAGCCTTAATGGTTAAAGCTACATAGAAATATAGATAAAGTAGATAATTGTGGACCCTTTCAGGCACAGCAAAAGTTAGGAGAAAGGAAAAAACGCGTTTAAATGTTAAATGTTTTAATGCCAATATTGTCACCCGCAAATTATGCGTGTTTTATCTTCTCTATTTATCAGTTTTTACTACGCGGCATAAAACACACTTCTAACACGAAGTGCAGTTACAACGCTGATAAATAGTTCATTATCCAGCTCATCGCGGTTGTTAGACAACATAAAATTCGACACGCCAACATTGATGAGCAATTTGCGTTGAATGCGCCATGTGATGTGTGGAGTTTTAAGGCTGGTGTCACAGTGTCATGGGAAATATAGAATTATTGCATTAATATTAAAAGTTATATTGATATAGTAAGATTGAGTTTACGTTATTCCTTTAATTCTATTATTTCGACCCGACAAGTTTACGGTCTCAGCAGATTCCATGGCCTTCAAAACTCATAAGTCATAAGTCATCCAGAGCAAAAACAATGTTTGTTTTATTATTAATAGCACATTGAAACACTAAAAGAAAAAAGCTGATGCAATTTTGAGGCAAGTGGTGGTCATATTGTAGGTAATCGTAGAATAGGTATATTACATCCTAATAAAATTAAATATCCAATTATTGTTTCTCACAATAGTTTACAGTCATACCTTCCAAATACTACGCAAAAATTGTGATGACCTTAAGGAAAAATTAACAGAAAAATAGCTAAGCATACATTCTGAGATGAACTGTAATGAAGTCATTGAACAGAATAGCCAACAGCATGATTCACATCGACACAATTAGGTAATTTGCGGTTAGAATTGAATAATTGTTCAAGAATTTACACACACATAGGTTTGAAAGTTTGAACGCTTAAGGAAAATAATATCAACACCTCATCACGCGAAGAAATATGACTATTGAGCGTACGACTTTTTCAGCACGTCGTCGCGTCGAATGTTACAAGTGTATTTCCGCCTTTTTACTTAAGAAAGAATGTAAATAATAAGTGATCACACAAAGTGCAAATTGTTGACCAGTTAAATATTCGAAATGTATAACTTCATACATCTTCATAGTATGACTGAACGATAATATTCCAGTAGTAAATATATATTATCGAATCTTTAGGAGTTTAGGGATTTCAGGGATTACTATACGCGGTAAAATCTTAACGTCGAGTGAGAAATATAGAGAGGTGACGTAAACACACAAGAGACCGGCTATTCTTGATCGAAAACGACCGGTAAAACTAGTGCTGCGCTGTCTAACAAGTCATACTCTTTATTATCATCATATCATGCTCAACATTAATTTGTTTTTTCCCAACTGTTTGAGTCAGCTCCCACTCAAACCAGATGCGACTGAATATCAGTACTTTACACAGAGCGACTTAAAAACTATTCCCATTCCCAGTATGCTAGACGAATTCAAGTCTCGAGAGAAAGATGTTATGACTCTTCTTCTTGTTATGGTCTTCTTTCATAAGTGGTGAGAAGTGGAATTGCTGTCTTTCTTAGGAAATAGCGAGAAGAGACAATGGAGGAAGGCTTTTATCCAGGAATGAACAGCCTGACAAAATTAAACTTTATCCTAAAACCCTATTATGTTCTGCAAAGTGTGCCCACAGCCTATAACCCGTGTGTAATGGGTGATTGTATTAAGTGATCAATCCACTCGTTCGTGGTTCCTTATGGCGTTATAATTATATGGCACACCATCGCTTTAGTGTTAGGGCACGACGAATAAACTGCATACATGCTCACATGTTTTACCGTTATGTTCTCGAAATTACTGCTTTATTTAGCCGGGTTTTTATCGTTTCAAAAGAAATTGTGTTTTTGATGACTCAATCTGTTCAAACTAGCTTCCGCTCGCGGCTTCGCCCGCGTGGCTTACGAATCCGTACATTTTTCTGGGATAAAAAGCCTATATGTTATTCCAGACTATAATCTATCTCTGTGCCAAATTTCATCCAGATCCGTTCAGCCGTTCTGGCGTGAAAGTAACAAAGATCTATCCATCCATCCTTACAAACTTTCGCCTTTATAATATTAGTAGGATAGGATAGGATATTTGATGCGGAAGCCGATGACCGAGTTGTGGACAATATGAAAGAGACCATCTCTAACATTGGGTCCTGTTTAAGTATGTACACTACTCCTATTATTAAGATTATTAAAAGGCTTATTTATACTATAATACAACTATAGAGGGACTATTTCTAATTATATTTCAAGGGTTATTTTTCCAACATTTTATTTCGTTTCTTTGCACAAAATTAATTTGGTAATCAAATTTTATGATTGAGACTGAACTACGCGAACGAGGTTGGGGGCACAGCTAGTAGCTTTTAGATAGGTACTTAATTTTCCCACAAGTCTAGTTTTAGTCAAGTCTTCGAGACCGCTCCGTGCCTTGATCGAAACATACATTTATCCATCGACGAGGCGTACTATCGTGCGAATATCTATTAAACGGTCCAGAAAGTGCAAAAGGTAAAAAGTGACAGTCAATCTAACCTAAGGGTATTTATCAGCCACTATTTGGGAAAGAAGGTGAGGAGTTCAAACGACAATTACTCCATTCAATAGAGACAGAAAGCATGGAGGAAGGTTCCGTCGTATCTGGTCAGACGTGTCACGTGTTAGACCCTGATAATGACTTATGACTCTTGTGACTACTCTTATGATAATAGTCAGGATGATTGTACAAGGACATCATTCTTTCATTGTTATTATTTGATTTTTTATGCAACAAATTACAATATAGGGATAATAAATAAACATATTTGCTCTTCATAAATTATACTTAAGTTCATGCGTTTTCCTTACCATAGGATGAGTAAAACTATAAACTGTGCCTTGTAATATTCATTGGTGTTATTATCTAAATAACATAATTAGTCATGGTTATAAATTAACGAAACTAAAAAGAAACAACCTTCTAACCCCTATCTGTAAGTTAAAAAGTTGGACAAGCTTTTCAGACAAACAGTGTAAAACCACAAGTAAACAACCATAAAAATTCGAGTGAATTTATTTAAGAAATTGTTTTTGGTACCTATCTGTAGGTACCAAAAACAATTGGGACTGACTGAAATCAGGTAGTGCCAGACGATCAATGCGACCGCGGCTCCTTGCAACCACACTGTTGCATATCGATCGGTGAAAGTCTCTCGAATGTGATATTACGAGAATTTGGAAAAAGGTAGTCGAACAATAATCGGCATGTTTTTCATAAATACCTCGATATCTCGATTTGAACATAATCTCTAAGTGCGCGAGAATTGCCCCCTTGTTTCGTTGCTTTCGATGTCACTTCTTCTTATGTTCTGTTACGAAAGTCCACTCGTAAACACTTAAAAGAGTTTATTTTAATAATGGTTCGCCATGGTTATTAATAATTTGTCTAATTGATCGTACACTTCATTCATTTAGTAAAAATACAACATTGAACGACCACTAAAACTGTAGACTATCCCTATTTTTTCACTTTTAAATCAGCTAACTTTAATTATACGCGTATAAATTAACTATTAATTTTTTCAAAGATAATTTGTAGATTGCTGAATGGAATGTCAGTTATTATAATACAAGTTTATAAATATCTTGAGTCTAAATGATTAAAGCTGTATAAATAGGATTGTTAATTGATGTAAAAAGTTTAACGGATCCTTTCTAATGGATCCGTCGAACTTAGCCTGTAGAATACATAAGTTAGGGCAGTGGACTGGCCATCATTTTAATAGACCGATGCTATAACAATGCAGAAATCAACAATAGAAGTAACAAATACCATTCTCTTCAAATTGTTTTGCTATAACTATACCTGAAGTTATTTACAAGTGTATTTGCTACATATTCAATTTATAGTTAATTTATAACCAAGTCTATCAGTCTTTATGCCTTAGCCTTATTATCTTCGTATTTTTATGTTTTTATCAAGTCTCATGCAATAGTCGAGCCAGTTGCTGGCGAAATTCCTAATTGCTGTCTACCGGGCGAAATTCCTATTTCCGAGCAATAACAAAGATTTTTTTTCTGACAAAAAAACATAATATCATTTTGGCCGACCCCAATCGAGTCCAGGACCTCACGCTTAGCAATCGGGCGACCACTAGGCTAATGAATAAGTTTATGTCAAGTATTCACGTCCATATCAATTGAGTCCATAGCATACGCAATGTTGGTCAGTAGTTCGAACTCCGGCGTCGTCGCGTCACGCTGTCTCCTTCCAACTAATTGCCGTGACGGCCAATATTTGCCATCAATTAAATACCACACGGATTTTTTAATTATTCCCTCCTTTGGACGACCGTCGTTTTGTTTGGCAGCGTCAACTGACCTGCCCGTGAGGTCACGCTTGAATGACAGGAACTCTTCAGTTGAGGGTTAAGGTAGCCGTGTTTGTAATGTTAAATCAGTTATGTTTATGATCGTTTTGTTTTACGAATACCGATTTTAAGAAGTGCCGACAGCTATTGATTGTGATGAACAATATGTATGTAATGTACTAAAAGGTTTTGTAACTATTTGGCTTATAGTAGCAAAGTTAGAAGAGCTCTACGCAGCTAGACTTAAAACATCGAATTCATATTTTTATTTTTTTATGTGGAACTGTTTTTTTTTTATATAGAAATTTACCCGTGTCTGGGATACATCGCACAAACACTCCGATTGTTTCATTTCTAATTGCCTTCTGATTGTTTTACAAATAAATTCCTATCTCCTATAAGAAACTGTCTGTTGGGATACCTAATACGAGCCCACAGACTGCCAAGTAACAGGCTACATCTAGCTAATCTCCTAGCCTAACCTCCTACATGGTACTGCGACAAATAGCTAACAATAGAAAGCTTGGCTCGGTAAGGTTATGTACAGTCAGCAACGAAAGTCCATGAACAGATACTAATATACAACACAACTGAACACTAAAACGGACCAAAAGTCACTTACCAAAGTAGAGTATAGGATGAGGTTATCATCTCAATGTTACAAAAACGCTAAACATTAATATGCTATAAGTCGCTAAACATCATTATTACAGCATAAATCGTTAACTTTGATTTTGCCATAAGTCACTAAACATATTATGCGCGAGTTTTATTATTTGTTATTGCATGAGTTGTTGAATCTCATAATTGAATACAAGATAATAGTATACACCATTTCTTGTTTAACATTGTTCTGATTTTCATAATTAAAGTGTCTTGATTATACAAATTTTGAGGTATACGTTGTTATTTTAAAGAAAGCCTATAAATTGGTGATGTTAGTTTGAGTTGATCTTACACAATTGCATAATATCAACTCAAACTTTTAATAAATACGGTGTACATATGTATGACAGCTTTCTATTAGCTGATATCACTATCTATTAATATGGAAATAGGTGAAGACATTTTATGTTTCTTTGTTTTTCCTATAAAACGTTGCCCCACTCTAGGAATGAGTCCTGTATCATGGTTATGTTTATAAACATAAATATTCACATGCGCAAGTACCCATTATAATTTTATGTTTATGTTTGTTATTGAATATTATGTCTTCTTTGTTTAATATGTTTATCAAAATTTATAGATATAATTTCACAGTAAATCTATCTATCGATCTACTCTTCCATTTTCATAACAACTTAAAAGTCCATTAAATAAAACAAAATGCCTTTGTTTTTATTTGACTATGTAATCATATTTTGATGGCAATAGGCTCGATCCCTATTACATGGGACTTAATAAAAGCACCGGCAAAATGTGGGTACACAATAGTACACCTCTGCCTAAACCTTCGGGGATACAGGCGTTTTTTTTTCTAAGGTTAAAATGTCCCACTCAATCCCCTACACAGCTCAGTTATTCTATTAAAATGACAAAATATTAAAAACATGATTTGATTAAGTTTTTAACCTAAAAAAGAGCGAAGCAATAAATATGAAATAAGGCCGATTTTCCGTTCGTAAGGACCAAGCCATCGTATTTCTCTACAAGACAATTTGTGGTAACTAACGTATTCCTAGGGTACGGCGACTAATAGCTTACAATAGGGAGCTTGGCTCCGTAGTTACGATACGTAGACACAGTACGTTCGATGGCTTACTAATAACCGATATCTGTACACCAACCGATATGTCACTCAATATAGGTACGTTCATATATGCAAATGAGTACATTGTATACAGGTTATTTCCGTTTTGAATATTGTCTTTGGCTTAGCTTGGAGATGGTTTTAAACAATAATATGAGATAGTTGAATTTAGCAACAAAGAAGAACATACAAGTGATATCGTTTCAGTCTTGATGACAAGGACGATATTTTTTGAAAAAGCTTTTCGTCCACCCTTGTGTCCAACTGTGAGCTTGACAGTAAAGCGCATCAATAATTAGAATAGAGATAAGTCATACCTACAATCTAATTAATGATTTTGTAACTTTTTGCCTTTAAGAAGCGATAAGTTGATATTTGTGACCAACGTTCAGAAACCAATCGCCATAAATTAATGCAAATTGCAAATACACCATTTGAATTCCTGATCCATAATCAAACAACCACTTTACTTACTATGCCAGTACAAAAAAGCCGTGTGTTTAGAGTAGTGACAGGGGTCTGTCGCGGCGGCTTCGGACAAAGGTTCGTTTACCGCTTGTTTGCTAGCCGGCGCCCGCGCAGTGCGCAGGTTGTGCCTTCAATGATCTTTGTTTTTGGTATTTGTTTATCTAAGAGGTGGTTGCTGATTACGGCTTATTATTTTTAGCCTCCGGTGTCTTGCTGTAATGCGAAGTACTGATGGTAGAATGTGAAAGCATCGTAAGTTTTTACTTTGGGAAGATAGCCTTTTTCCAATTATATTAGGGTCGGCTTTCAATCTAACCGGTTGCGTATGAATATCGACTGCCACCTGACCTCTACCACTCAATTACTAGGAAACACTGAAATTCTAAGGGCCGCTGTCACCCGTAACGACTGTCATAGATATTCGTATGACACCCGGGGCCAACTTAACATGCTTTCCGAGGCAAGTAGAAGAGAAGAAGCGGCTGAATATCATTACATTATTATATGGATACCACAATGTATGAATCTTGGATACATGAGATACCTAAATTTATCCAGAATGAAGAAAAAAATATTAACAGTTTTCTTTCATTCTCAACAGCAGACAATTATGGGATATCGTTGTCTCTAATAAACAGTGATCTTAAACATGAGTTACCAAGAAATCTATTAGGACCAGCTTTCCATCTCCAAAAGCGTTAGAGATCATTAAAAACCCCAACAATAACAAAATAATGACACGTGCCCTACACTGAAGTGTCACCTGCTTCTAACAAAGATGGCTAATTCGTCTTATATTGCACAGCGATTCTTTATTCGGCCTACAGCACTGCGTACAAAAGGACCACCTTGAAGTACCAAAACACCATTGTGGTTGCTATGAATGGCTATTTGACATAAATCGTGTTAAGCAATAAGATAGATATTATTACGTTTTGAGTACCAGCTGTCGTGGTTGAGAAAGTTGGAGGTTCTGTGTGTGATTTAATTTTTTATAAAGAAAAAAGTGTGGACCGTGTGCTATGAATTTTTCACATCTATAAATTACAGGTTATTTAAGCAACTTTAATTCCTAATGGTGATAATTTTTTTAAATATCATTATTAATACCTATTCTTGGTTAGTGTTGCCAATGTTTAGAATCTAAACACTGGCGGCACAAAACTTCTAATCATTTAAATGTTGAAATGAAATGAAATGAAATTATTTATTTTGCAATTAGGATTTTTCAATCACTTTTACACGTCTTTTTTAAACGAAGAAACGCCGAAACAAACTCATCTAAACTTTCGAAGATAGGCGACTGCTTTTAATTAAAAAGAATAAAAAGTAAGAAAGAGATGTTTATTGTCATATCACACCCAGTAAGTTTGTCATATATGATGTAGTTGTGAGCGTTGGTATTTGGTGCAGAATTTTTATTTATATTTTTATTTTCATGTTAATAATTTAACTTGTAAAGATTATGGCATAAATAAATTTTTTGAAAAAGAAGTTGCCCGATATTAAGATTATTATTATTGTTATTTAATTTCTTTATAAAACATTCGATGATTGTATTGACGAAATAGACAATTTTTTTTTCATATTTCCTTAACTCTGCACCAAATGTACATTCCTAATGCCAAAGTATTAAAAAAATAATAGCGAAACAAGAAACAAAATCTCAAATTCGATTTGGCATTTAAATAATTGTTTGGTGAACAAAGCGCTATCGTATTATTTGAATGCAGCACAAAATCATCTGCAGCTCACAATAGGTTCACTTTCGGTAGTCATTAGGTCGATGTTCTTTCTAACTGTGGGCGTGAAATACGTGAAATGGGGCTATTTTCTGTCATAATTCATTTGCACCGTGAAGTTGGCGCCATGTGGCGGCCTCTTGGACTGATCGCCTTTGACTATGTGTAGTATATGTAAAATGAAGAGAAGATCTTCTTCGTAATAAATATAGATTATTTTAGTACAGAATTGGTATGAACTTTCAAGTTTTTTTTACCACCTAATGACTTGCATTATTGAAGCTTTGGAATACTTTTCTTTTTCCATATGTAAATCTGGTCATTGATGTTTTGGATATAATGTATATCTATATTTTTAATATCAACGAACCGCAATTTATTGTTGGGCTTTTAAGTAACTCCAAAAACCTTTCTAAAAATATAACTTCTATTGCAAGTCTTTTGCAATAAAATCTCCATCTATATAAAATCTCTATCTAATCTTCAAATGATTGACAATTATATAAAAATTGGCCTAATATTTTTTATCTATGTGTTACATATACTACACGGGTGTACCACTCAAGTGGCTATTCGGCTCAGATGTCCGAGACAGACCGGCGATCCCCAACCGTGGAATGAACACAATATACGAATTTGTTTCTAATGAATCACCGACACGCCTTCAAGCCTTTGTGGAAGCCGGCTTGCATCACCATTGAAAGCCCATAAAATCTTGGCTAGCCCATAAAACTAAATCACTTGCTTTTTGAGAGGTAAACAATGAATGAATGTAACGGATCATTGAGTAAAAATAAGTTTTGAATTTGATCTGCCTTATAGGTGTACTGGTCGCAAGAGTGACTGCCGAGCGTGGGGCCCTGGGTTTGATTCCTTGGTCAGGCAAAGTGTTATTCGGTTTTTCTGTATAAAATTCTCAGTAGCAGCATGGATTTTGGAACTATGCCCTGTTTATGACAGTAGACTCGCCCCCTATTAGCTGGGACTTAATAACAGCATCGGCAAAATATGGGTGTATGATGGCACACCTCTGCCTAACCCTTCGGGGACACAGGCGTGATGATGAGAATACAGGATGGGAACAAATGATCACTTGTTTGATTTTTGGATAGTCGTTTCGGGTCTGCGTGTATGTGGTTGTAAGATATGTATGTGTCTGTAAACCCCGTCTGTCTACACCCACGATACAGGAGAATTCTAATCTAACTCCATTGTGAAGCAACAGTATTTAAAAAATCAGATCTAGTAAAAATACGAGTATAACAGAGCGCAGAGATATAACAATACCTAAACGTACTTAAAGTTCTTTAATACCATTATCGTTTCATTCCTTTGATTCTTCAGAATAAAGATAGCACAAAGAAAACTAAGTACCAACGTATAGAATGCCTCTGTGCCGTTCTATGGACAAAGGCTTTGCACAAATACTGTCATAACATGCACAGAAACTTTTGTCGAGAAATGACATGGAAAAGGAGATTTTAATGATATCTTCATGTTGGTATCCGTTTTGTGCCTTTATGTTGGTACTAGAAATAACTAGCATGTTACTTTTAGTTATGTAGGATATAGTTGAAGTTTTAGTGATTTCAAAAAGAGTAATGGGAATGCAGTCAGTGAAATTAAGGGACTTGTAACTTGTGAAAGGTAAAGATGTCTAACGATTGTTGTGATCGCAATTAAAAACGGGTTGGTTTGATTGGTGCTTGATTATGAAAATATGGCCAATTTCGTCAACTTGATTCATAGCTAATCAATTATGAGAAACGAAACTCGATACGCATTTGTGAAGATATCAAAACAATCACGGTACAGGCTTTCTCTTTGAATAATTCCAATAACATTCTTTGTTGATTATGCGGTACTATCCAGCTGATTTCAAAAGCGCGCCCATTTTTTTCCCAACGTCAAAATGGCGGACGAAAGAAGCCATTTTGCGTTCAAAATTTTAATTGGAACGATAAAGGGCTTTCGCGGAATATTTTAAGGGCAAGCGGCCAGTAGCCACGCAAAAAGTTTTATCTCGCGTCGATTAAAATTCCGTTTGAAAATCGAACAAATAGGTGCTTTTTGTCGAACCACGCCTGCGCGGTGACGGCAACACTTTTTTAATGGCCACCAATATGGCGGACGTTGACATGATGAAAGATCGCCGTAATTAGTCGATTGTTGTAGTCGAGTGTGGTTTTTGTTTGAGATTTCGATTGTCTGGCAGAATTGGGATGGAATTGGGTGTTTAAGAGATTGCGTTTATGGGAAGCGTTTTGTTTGTTCGTGTTCCTGCAATAAGACTGACTTCAAATAAAAACTAAACGGAAACGGCAACTTAAAACGGACTAATTGAATCATTAGGAATATGACTCATATATGGTTTAAAATTACACAAAAATGATGAATGCCTCGATGCTCAAAGTATCAATGACACATTCCATAAATACCGGTACACACCTGCGGACTATTAACACGAATGTCAAAATAGAATTTAGAACTAAAATATTTCCTTCCCTAAGTAAATTAACCGGGAGACATCATTTCACCACATTAACTCGGGAGTTAATTAACAAAATTTGTTCCTTATTTCGAAAAACATAAGGATCTTTTTCATGAAAAAATTTGGATTCAAACAGCACATTAAAATGTAGTCTTACAATGTGTCTTAATTACTAGTGAAGTATACACATATGGCTGTAGAGTTAATGATATCGATACCGCAAGATTTCTCCGACTGCGGCGACTGCATCGTTTACTTGATTATCAAACTAATGGTATAATTATGGTGATAGGTTGTTAAAGTACTAGTTCTACTGATTTTATCCTATAGTGAAATGTAATTATGTGAAAGGTTTATACTACAAGCCGATTAATATTTCATTAGATTTCAAGAGTTTGGTAATGAAAACAAAAGTTTGTTTTCTATTAATAAAACATGTGGGACTGTTATGTTGGTTTCTGAGTCTTGCGTGTCTTTAGGTATGCAATGTGATAACAGTAAAAATCTTAATGTAAATTAATTTAAATCAACATGTTTATTAGTACCAAAATACTACCATACATCTTATGAATCCGAGACCCTAACTAGTTGCAATCTAAAAGCTATCGCTAAAGAACAGAACCGCCGGCAAAATGTAAAAAAAAAACGTAACACGTAAATATTCGACGCCTTATACCAATTCTGTACATTTTGCTGGTGTTAGACTGTCACATTGGTCTAGTGGTCGCAAGCGCGACTGCTAAGCGTGAGGTCCTGGGTTCGTTTCCCGGATCGGGCAACGTTTTATTGTTTTTTTTTTTTTTTTTGTATGGGAATTCTCAGTAACATCACGCAGTCTGGAACTCTACCCGATAGTTGGCAATAGACTCGCCTCCTATTACATAAAACTCAATAACAGCATCAGGTGAGTGTACAATAGTACACCTCTGCCTAACCCTTCGGGAAATACAGGCGTGATGCTATGTTAATGGTATGTTTTGCTAGCGTTTTTATCTCTAGCGATTGTAAATTTTACACTTGTCTACAGGTACAGTTATTTTAGTTAAAATATCTTGAAAAAATCTAGTATAGTCGATGATTTTGCCAACCAACGTTGACTTGAAACTTTATTTACCTAAAGGTTTACAAATAAACTGAACTCTATTGACTCTTTTAGGCATAAATCGACTAATTCCAACCTTAACAATCACAACTGAAACCCATAGACAATTTGTAACGGCTATAACGAGTGTCACGTTGCACGGTTCGTTCATAAATCATATTTTTTTGGCGGCAAAAAACTTAAACGGCAAAATGTCTGCTAATTGACGTGTTCCTGGTTTCACTAGTCTCATTATGCTCTGGGTATGCGTGTTCATCAACGATTGGCCACAGATTATGAGGAAAATAGATGAGGTCTTCAATTTACAAAGTATTGAGTAAAGTAAAAAAAAACTAGATAAGATACCGAATTATGGGCAATAAAAAAAAACGGTTCTTAGTCACTTCGTGATTTCAGTAGGAGTAAAAAGTGTAAGATTGTTTGCCATTTTTTATTGGCCGAAATTCTATCTATAACATTTTTAGGATTTTAGATTCCATTTAAAGGTAACATTTCGTTCTGATGAATATTTTATTTGGCTTTTTTTGTTAGTGTTACTTATGTCACTGTTTAAGAAACGAGTCTTCACTCACAACGTATGGTTCCTGATCGTAGATCATTAAAGAATCTGTCATTACTTCTTTCTATCATTTGTCGATAGTGTCCAAGTAAAAGAATTGCGAGGATTGTTTTGCTTTGTTTAAATCTGCTATTATCTAGGATTATCTGTAAAATAACCACAATCTTCATAACTAATAACTTTTGTAGCCATTCCAATTTATTACCTATTATTCACATGTCTCGTATCTACCAGTTACTTGATCTATGGCCGTCGCCTACGCCAGCACGGTAGCGCTACGGCGTGATTTATAAATCTATTTTAATTTACGCGCTCAAACGAATAAACGGTTAGCTTGATATTTTTACGAGACCAGCCATATATTACCACGATTGCCATATATTACAACGATTTTAATAGTAAATACGCGGGTGATGGATATGGTTTGGAGAAATATTAGGTTTGGTTTATTTATTTTTCATGTTTGTGAAGGTATCGGAATTAGAGAATATACTTTTAGTAAATAGCTAGTTAGTTTAAAACACTTTATAAAAGGTATAGCAGATATTGCATTCAGATCATCATCAGATATAGAAAATTTCGTATCGTTAGCATAAGAGAATTAATAGTACAACTAGTGAGAGACTTATAAGCTCTCATTACCGTTGGTTTAACTATAATACAAATCTACCGTTAGCCTAAACACTAAAACTAAGCATTTCCTACCGAATTCCCATAATTTTTTCGGCAATTTTTTTCCCCTTCTTTTTGCAGCACCATGTAAATCATAATCGTGGATTCCATACATATTTGTGTGAGATGGCCATATTTGCGTCCGTGTTCAGAATGCCACATCATTTGTATGGCAACACGTGAGCTGAAATGTGTCGTGTCATTAGTGGAGAGAAGTTTGCTAATTTCGTTTTAAATTGGATGGGAGCTCGATTTTTCTTAGTGATGCATTTTGTCTAATGGCTTGAGATTTTTTTCTCTCATTTCTCTAAGTCTGAACGAAGTGGGATTTTTGCATTGGTTAGAAGTTTTAGCGTAGAAATTGTAGCCATTTGAGATATTTTCAAATTATATCGAGAGAACGCTTAAAATGTAGGTTGAGTGGTAAAAATCATACAGAACTAATCAAAATCGATAATACCTCATGCAATATGGACAGTCAACCAGAGATCGCATACTCATGACGTATTAAACGTTAAAATAAAATATTAAATCAATTAAAACACTTTTACACACAGTCCCATCAAACATAATTCGGCTCCAACTCAATACAAAATAGCATTATGAATAACACCTTCTAAGCCGAAATCAATGAAGCCAATCATAATTAATAACATTTATATTTCTATCACACACATTCAATAAGGAAAACCGTGCGGTACCCTTTACAAACTACTCTTACATACAAAACAAATGACTTTCAACTCTATCACCCCGTAATATAATCTATATTGCCCGAAAAGAGATAAACAGTAGACAATTTTTTCCTTTCACCCCACAAAATTAACTATATTCCCCTTCCGAATACTAAATACCTATTTAGTATGTTCCGTGTGTATGAAAGAGAGGGGGAATGATATCACCCCAAGTTTGACGCTTATGATGTGGGGTGAACAGAATTGTCACCCTAGTGGCTGCTAACCGACTGTGAAGATAGGTTCATGTTTATTTTTAAGTAACAACCCTTATCTAATTTTGATTGAGTTGATCCATTTTTGAAGTTCGGTGAGAAGAAAAATAGATGCAATATTATGTAACATCATTATATCTATTACATTTTAGAAAAAACTGAACGATTTAATCTTCACTTAAAAAAGTAAGGTTGACTATAGGACCTAAGTATAGGTATGTGAATTACTAAATTTAAATAATTATAAAAGTTATATGGTAATTTTAATTGTGCTTAGCTTTTGAATATTTTTCAAGAAGGTGCAACGGTACAGATTAGTAAAAGAATATAGTAATGAAAACTATAAACACTGAACACATTTAATATAAATATTAAGCTAAGTATGTAGGTCCCAAATGTGATCCCTGTGGTATCCCTGAATTATTATTTCAAGAATCAGGCGGGTACTTATGTTTGACGGCAGAAAGAACGATTGTCAAGATATAATACCCATCTCCAAAACGGTTAGAGTAAGTTTAATAAGTTAGATTTTTCATTAAGAGCTCACGCAAACACTCTATCGAAAGCTTTGGTAAAAAATTTGGTTAAACTAATTTTTGCAAAAAAGATAATCTTATGTTAAACTACGGATTTCTAAAACTTCGTACCTAATTATAATATTTAAGTCAATTTACATATGTAGTACGTATCTACGTGGGTTATTTATTATGTTTTCCGGTTGGGAAAGCCCTGCATTTAGTTTGTCGTTATAATTATTTTATTTTTAGGTAAACTTGCAGGTTTGCTTATCAATATTTTGAAGCAATTGTTAATTAAGGATGTTTATTTGGGTAACTATTGCATTCAACACGAACTATTTTGCTTAACGATGGGCTTTACCAGTATTATATAAGATAAAATTGTTATTTGTTTCTTGAGTGGCGATAGAGTTGCGAGTCACAAAATCTTCGAAAGTGTCCATTATATTAATGTATAGAATACATTTGACAAGATTGACATTTAAGTATTATTATATCAAATTAAAGCACTTCATCATACGAAACTTTCATGGACAATCCTGCAGAATGGAAGGACTATTCACGTCAGTACTCGGCTATTACCATAGACCTTTAATAAGGTAGACATGTACTTATATTTCAAAGACATTCTTATAATAATAAATCCTATATAAATCAAAATATAAATAACAGCGAGTCTGTCGTTGTAAATCATTTGCGCTAATTTGAAACGGATCCGTAAACACGGACGCAGCAAAATTCATCAAACCAATGCTCCCTCGGCGCTAATCCTTCAAAGGGACCAGCAGAACGCTCAAAAGGATTTAACAAGCGGCATTCACGACTCCTCATTATATTTTTATACTTTATACCTCTGGTGGCGGGCATAAAGTGTGCGATCAAAACGCGCGAACCCCTACAAAAGGTAATTATGTTTTGATTCCTACAAAAAAAATCGAGTATCACAAAGGAGACTAACGAGATAAGAGCGTGCTAAATCGCTCCCCCCGACGCCCGCGCGGATCAATCGCCAGCCCAGCGGTCGATTGGCGGAGCGGGACGGCTTCGAGCAAGGCGGAGCCCCGCGCGACCACGCCTTGAGCGCGCGCCAGGCTCCCCGGCGCGTCGCGCTCCGCCACTGTCCGCCAGTCAACCTCCGACTGCGCCCGCATGCGTACACGATCCGTAGATCGCGCCTCAGTGTGAACCGGCTGTGTTAAATGGAACTGACCAGCATTCAATGTTAAAGAAACATAACTACGAGGACAAGGAAGTGAACATGGCGATACAGAGTGTTTCAAGGTACCCGAGCAGCCCTGCCGAAGCCACGGAACCGCCAAAGACGTCGAGGATCAGCTTCAGTGTGGCTTCGATCCTGGCTGACACGAAAGCGCATCAAGTAGATGAGACGGCGGAGATGATCAGACATCACAGGACGATTCCTGAGTCTCCCTTGAGGCAGTCTCCTTCTGCGCAACCTGAGCTACCCGGCGGAAAATCTGTTTCTCCGAGGCCGTCATCTCAAACGCCACCTTTGAATTTGAATGTATCAGCAACTGTTACCTCTTCTGAAGATGAGTACGAAGATTCAGTTAACCAAGAAGATTCGATAGTAGATGTAGAGGACCTGCAAAACGGTTTGCCGAGTGAAGACGAGGAGAGGCCACCGTCGGAGAAGTCTCGGCTGGTGCGGCCGACGCCGTTCAGTGCGCTGGCGGCGGCAGCCTACGGGTTGGCGTGGCCGGGCCCGCCGCCTGTCGTCCCGTCCTTCGGCCCGCTATTTCAGTCACATTTCCCCGTTGGACATTTAACAGGTTAGCGCTTTATTCTTTCTATTTTCTCATTGGATTGTTGTAGCGTTGTTTCCCACTGTTATGATGATCTTCATAGTTTTTCTACAATATTATCATAATTTATTATATACTTTTTAGTTTATTACTTCTTTTTTTTTTTTGTGTTTTTTGGTTGGACAAGTATATTTTATTATATTAATTTAAAGCTTATAAGGTACTCAAAAATTACGCTTTCACTTAATTTTTCTACTTAAGCTAGTTCGTCATTAATCGTAGCTCGTCATAATTATCATGTATTATTATTGATTTTCCTTTTCCTTTAGTATCATTTCTTTTTTTTGTACTTTTTTAATAATTTTTATAATTAGTATCGGTATTTTCACTTTTTCATTGCAGTCTTTTTATTTATTTTGACATAGAACTCGTCCATATTATCTACATAATTATATCTACATCAAAATTCGTTTATACAGGATTATTAAAACCCAATTAACATTTGTCTCTACTCGTTTCGATTAAATAATTTCCATTATTTCAAATGATTAAATACATATTTGGTTAGACACCATAGCCGGAAACCATTGGCTAAATAAGACTTGCCAATATATACTAATTAAATTCTCAGTATCCTAATATTATAGTAATTATTTTTATATTGTGGTTTAATTTTGGCGTGACAAACAAAATTTGGAAATTCCCTTAGTATTTAATTTAATAAGGAGGAAAAATGCCACTGTAAATTAATTGATAAAACCGTTATTTTGCAATTATTATTATTGCTATCATTTTCCTGTATCGCATTTATTAATTAAATTATTTTCGCTTCACCCAATTATGATATTATGATTTTAATTAAAACTTAATAACGTTAGTTACCGTTCAATTAAAGTAATTGCATATTTTAATTAATATCCTTACGTTTACGGGTTATATAACAATAATATATAATGTAAATATATTCAACAAAGTAAGTCAATATACATAGAATAAAGTTAATTATACATATGTATTTATATGTTCAATTAATGTTATTTGCGGTATATACTAGGAACTAATTGTTATAAATTACGCACCGATTAGCGACTACTAACTGCTAGTTTCATTTCAATTCATATTAATCATTTATACCTAATGGTTTAATCTGCATAAATACTAAGGAATCAATTAATTGTAGTATTTATCAACCAGCAATGATGTATAATAATTCGCAATCAACAATTTTAGAATAAACATATGTATAAGGTAAATAGGCTTTTTATTCATAGATATAGGTTAAACGATGTTTAAACTATGTACCTATCGTTTTATCATCCAATTCGCTAAAAATTAACCTAAAGCACTGAACCTAAGGCACCGCTTAATCAAACGTAGAACAACACATCGGTATGTATCGCTAAATCTCTCTTCAACCAGCAGAAATCAAAGGTCCCGCATCAATTAATTACACTATACTGACGTAAAGGATCATTATTATCACCTATTTACGTCAAAACATCTTGTTTGCTAAACCCGTTAACCCTTCCAAAGCGAGGCTTCAAGAAACGGTGTCTTTTCGAGAACAAAGCCTGACATAAATAACGGATCAGTCGAAATGCGTAAACAATAGCACATCAGTTTCAACAACCCGTTCGGATCGCGGGGATTCGAGTGGGTTTTGTATAAATAAGTTCGGTTGCAGTAGAAGGGTTAACTGAGTGTTTATATTGGAAATAGATATGCTTATGGGCTTTTTGAGGAATTCAGTCGAATTTTGCCATTGATATTTGAAAATAATATTTATTAGAATACCGTAGATTTACTGATATTTATTTGCTTATTACGCCGATGATTGCAAAATATTTCTTTTTGTTGATGAGTTTGAACGAAAATAAGTTTGTTGCAGAAAAAATATTATGTTTTATCTGTAGTTTTATCAACGCTCCTATAAAAAAAAAAAACATATGTAGGGACATTCACGAGTAATTTCAGTAATTTATTTCTTCTTTATTTAATGTGGATAACCAAAAACAAATATCAGAATTCACATAAAAAAAACGGTATAACATTTTCAACTGTCTTTTAGATTGAACGTCATTGCATCGCCAACCAATTGCGCCTTCATTTTTATATGTGTTACTCGATAAACGAATCCTTATTTAGAAAATCGACTAACGATTATACTTAAATTTAATAATCGAATACAAAAATACGTTGTCGTTTATTCATTCGTATTGTATATATCATATGCCTGTATGTATCATAATGTATAAAAAAATTGCCCTAACATAATTTCCAAGAACATTACTATTCAATTATCGGTCTAATCGATATCTACAATCGATTGTTTATTTAAATAAATGATTTCTAATGCAGAAATCGATTTGTTTCATGCGATAGAAACGTTTAGGAAATCCGACCGTTAAAAGATTTTAGTGTTTAAAAATTATTAACAATCGGATTTTCCGATTAAATGTTTGGATTCCATGCAGGAGGGTCTGAGTAACATCTCGGCACATCTCTGACTTTTCGAATTTATGTGTGGATCAGAATTCTATTATCACTTGCGTTAATGGTGAAGGAAAATATCGTGAGGTAACCTGCACAACTGAGGGAGCTCAACAATATTTACGATGGTGTGAAGTCTACTAACGCATAACTTGCCTGTGCGATTAAGGCCTAAATATTCTCATTTTTAAGTCCCTTCTTTACTTAAATATCGTGTAGGTCGAGCTTGCCTACAATTTTTTTTAATCGCTTAGCATTTTTAATCTTCTAGACTTTGTGAATTGTGAACGCCTCTACAATCGCAAATCTTCATACAATACGTCAATTTTACACTCCAAAACATTTCTAAATGTCAATAGCTGGGACTCTATTGTATCAAGTTTCACTTTTATGCTCGGTTCGCAGCCACGCCCACTGTCTAAATAAATTGTATTGCCAACACATTACTCACTTATACACGGAACAAGTCGGCAATCGCGGGTTAAGGTACTATTGTTATAGTGTTACATCGAGTTTTTGAAATTATTGAGTATTACCAATACTTAAATAGTTGTAGTAGATATAATGTTACAGACTCAATGTCCTATCTTTTTATGAAATGATATTTTAATTGGTTTCTGGTCTAATCATATGTCTAGATAGATAGATATACGCTTTATTGCACACGACACAGTTCAAACACATATACATAAAAAAAATACAAGTAGCATGTATAATGGGCGGCCTTATCCAGGCAATCTCTTCCAGGGAACCATAGGATGGGCAGAAGTGAAAAGTCACGTCTAGGTGACTTAAAAATCAGCCGGCCAGCCAGCTCGTTCATTAAATCCTCTTTAAAGTACGAGGCTAAGTATAATTTCAATTTTGGAACAAGATTAAAAAAATATCGTACTAGCAACAAAATTCTCACCTATTTGAAAACATGATTGTTTGTAAAAGAAAATTAAATATGATACTCATATTGGCATTATTATCGCAACAGCACTCAAAGCGGGTAATATTTCTATCCGATATGACAGGTGACTGCAGAAAAAGAAAATTGCAATGATAAAGAGCTTCACACTTTCAAGAAAGTGACTTAAATGAATATATGGATTTTATAATTCCTCAGTTCTCCTAATTGAATGATAAAGTATTAATGTTAGAATTCATTTGTGATGAGCATATTTGTTCAAATTTTTCTTTCATAATCATCATCACGATTTCGTTCTGACAACTGACACTAGTTTTTAAACATGTATTATGAAAATCGCTACGTTAGTCACTTACATTGAATAATTAAACAATTCAAAACTCTTTTAGCCGGTTTTCTCACAATACTTCAAATTTTAGCAGTATCACCTTCCATTCTTCATTCAACAAATGTAGTCCAGTCCAGAACTGAACTCTAGTCCACGACGTTGGATTGTTGGAAGAACAATTCAAACTTTGTAACATTAGCTATAGTTAAATTAAAAGTAAAACGACTTCTTTATTCAATTCCATGGTTAAACCATAAACACGGAGTCACCATACCCTTGTGGCCGATTGTTGCGTGCACACACAACATTACCGCTACATCCAATCGGCCCGCGCTACACGCCTATTCAATTACCGCAGGCTAATCGGCCGATACTCCGGCTATCGGCCTTTATTAGCTCCTAATGCTGTATTGTGCGAAACAATTCGCTGAAATTAAGGATGTATTTAATGCTACTGGATACGACTCTTGGGAATAAACGAGACTTAATTTCATGTTAATTTCGAAATTCATTGACTGTATTTTACTTTTGAACTCTATTAATGAAAAGTTGGGAAATGGAAGTGAGTAGGTATGTCGAACTGGCAAAATGTTGCGTGCGTATGGTTTAGTATAGTATAAGTCGTCTAGTATTTTATTTTTTACCCTCGATCGAAATCTTTTGCCGCTCAGTTTTTATAATATCTATAAATCGAACTGCTCAAACTTTTTTTTTATTTGCAACATGTCGCATGTCTGCCTGACCAGTTGATATTTTATGCTTCGTTCGTAATTTAGAAAGAAAGAAAGAGGCATTTAAAAGGCACTATTAGGTCACTCCTCCTGGCTTGACACAGTACTATGGCCGCAGTATAACAATAAAGATATCTCTTAGTTATTACACTTTTCACCACATTAAGTAACACAAACATAAATACTGAAACCAAAACAAACTTGAATTGAATAAAATTTTAGTAAACCGTACAATTTCTTGTAGCTTATTTCCATAAGCATAAGATTAGGCGCAATTAAAAATGTCGGGTCATAGAGTAGCAAATACCGTGATAGTTAATACTGGCACGGCGCCATATTAGACAGTCGAGGGTGTAACGCGAACTAACCTAGCTCATTCCTCGCTTCGCTTCACAACTACTAATAAATAACATAAGGAACAGTTTATCGTAGTGAAGTTTAAATATTTTATTCTCTAAGATTTTTATACATATTGAAAAGAAAGTTTTACTTTTTATATTACGAGTGTATTTCATCTCATTGCTTTATATGTGAACAATAATACTGTGTTGCAGGCATACAAAACAATTGAAGACTTAATTAGGCTACCGTTTGTCACCGTAGCGTTGCGTAGCAAGTGCTACGCTAAGTCCACGCTTCTTCGCTTAGCTTTCGCTGAGACTTGGCCCAACAAAATAGCAAAAAAAGTAGTTTTTAGTTCACTATAAATAGCAAACATTGCAATTAATATTTGTTAGTACTGCTACTAAACATGCGAAGTAATGCTTATCAACGCTGTTACAGTTAAAAAGTGTGGTTCGCGAAGCAATTGACGTATTTATATTTTGTGCTACATTTTTAAGTTAGTTGATTTTCTTTTGAAATGTAAATTAAATTATATTTACATGCTAAAGCTCGTAGCTAAATAGCTACCGAGTTCTGCAAGGTTAAGCTTAACTTGCCGCGGCTAGCACTTGGATAGGCTGTGTTTAAAAAAAATATTATTCATGTTTGATAAAGAACATCGTCTCTTTGTTTGATTGTGGCTATTGCATAAATACATAGAAGAAAAATATATTTCTATGGATTCTTTCCGACGTAGAATAAGATTCTACAATTATTCAAATAATCTCCATTTTACGCCTCTTCATAATAATCATGGAACATAATTACAAATAGTTTTCAAAAAGAGGTGTGCGTAATCTGGTGCCAGCTGGCAGTAACACAAAATTTTCTCATAAAAAATATAAAGCTATTAAATAATTTGCAAACGAATAATGAAAAGTGTTCGCTGTCATGCAATAGTAACGACACATGAACACGACTCTCGACTTTTTACACGCATAACACTTTTCCACTCGCCTTTACATAACTACATTGTGGTGTAATTGTATTGCAGTTTAGGTAAATATCACCACAAACAAACTTCTTGCAAGAGTAAAAAACAACACTTTTGTACTCAATAGTACATTTACATCACTTTAATGCATTCAATTCCCAGTATAGCTGCTAACGAAGTCCAATGCAAAAAATGTGAATTGTAAATAAATAGCACGGTGCGAACATATCCATCAGTTTTATATACTTGCACTTTTCCACTCGGTTATACCAGGTTATACGTTCGCACATAATTTTTATAACCACGTAAAGTGCGGGCGAGTGAGTACAGTCGCCAACGATCTCACAAGCAAAGAGTAAACGGAATAGAGTTCATTCTAGCAGCGTTTAGCTCAAATTACATAACAATAAATTAAACGTTTCCACTCGGCTCTACATTTTGTATCTAACTTTTATTTTACACTTATAAGTACATTCGCTAACAACTGTGTTGGGAATAAAAAACGCAAATTGTACGTATTTTACGATGCTACGGACGTTTATGAACCAAATGAAATATAAAGTGAGATAGCGAAATGTAATTAGCACAAAAGGTAATTAGGTTTGCACGCACTTACAGTGGCGGGAATATTCTGTTACACGGTAGGTAATTCAAACTGCGAAGAATAATAAAATATTATAAACAAATACATATTTAACGGAATCATTTTCAGAAGTCCGTTAGCAAGATCACTGAACCATTTTTTATAGTTTTGTACTCTATTTCTTCAATTTTCAATCATAAAATGGAGCTAATGTGTATATTGTATCAACAAATTTATTTACAATTCAATCGATGAATGCAATGTTTAAATTAAAGAACAAATTCTTTCACATAAAACGTGTAGCTATAAGTAGGTAGGGCACTTTATATTTATACTCACAACACGATCATATTTGACCGGTTGTTTCGCACAAACGCTGGACGTATCAGCGAATCGCCGTACAAAAGGTACGCTTTGAACCACTGAAAAATAAAACATCGGGAAACCAGTTCTCTTATCGTCAATGCACAATGGGCTGCAGCCACTGCGGGCAATATTGGTAGCTTTTACGAACTATAATACCATTAATACCCCTTTTCCTATTTGTTTACGATCGAGAATAATGGTCTATTAAAAATGTTAAATTGCTAACGCGAAAATGTGCGTATTCTGCTGATTAACAAAATAATTGTTTACTTTACGCTTGCGTAACAATTTTATTAGTGATTGTTCAATTATCATTTTGTGATAAATTGGCTATTGATTTTAAAATTGGAAGGCAATTTACGGTTAATAATATTATTGTTAATCTATTTCAACTTATCACGTATGCACGTCACAAAATAAACTATGAACGTTTCGTTTTAATATTTTTTACAAAATAAACTTTGTAAAAAGTGGTAACATAGCTTCTGTAATTAGCGGAGCCCGTTCTTATCACACTGTTCGTTTGCGTGTCGTGGCGAATGCAATGTGGCCATTATTCATTAACAAAAATACCAAAAACGTGTTCATGCGAAAAAGAGGTGCACGTCATCAGAATAAAATTTAAAACAACCTTTAATTTAATTTTTACACAGGGCAAAAATATTTTTAGAAATTATTTAATATATTTTGTTAGTTCCACCTACTTTATTCGACATACTCGAAGCTTTACAAAGTAAAGAGTAATTATTCAAATTATTATAGATACCATAAATAGTTCCTCTGACGGTTTCGTAACATTGGTTATGTTAAATTAACGTATGGGAACACGTTATTGCTCAAAAATATTCCTAATAAAACTTCTTAGGGTAGCGTTAATGTAATTCGTAGACAACTCTTTATATTAAACCGGACGCACATATAAAAATATCTATCTTTATTCAAATTTTGATTATGCACTTTCTGGCCTTTTTTTTTCTAGTATTATCAACATTTAACTTCATCATCAGCACACAGTACATCTAAAGTTTTCTTCACAATTTCGCCATAACACCCAAAACGGTCTACATAATAAACCCCTCGATATATTTTCCACCGCCCGACTCACACCGTTCTTCAATCCGCGATTCTAACACCAATGTAAAGCGAACCTTACCGATCAATAAAAGTAAAGTCCGGTTAAAAGCGTCATAGTTCGCTTCGCTCCAATCCGGATGGCAATAGCGACTGGATTTATAACATTTAATAAGTTTAACCATTCCATTTCACACTTATTGACTTGTGATGTCGACTACCTGATTAACCCCGTTTTATAGCAATGATAAAGAAATGTTATTGTTTACGTAATAGAACCTCTAATTGGTTTTTACGGGTATAATGTGGTTAGATTACTGCTTTTTTATAGTTAATGTAAATAAATAATTAAATGAATTTATTTTGTCGCAAGCGCGTAGGCTGAATAGATCCTGGTATAAAAAAAAATCTTTGTAGTTTAGATTAGTGGCTGGATGAACTGAATAATAACTCTTCTGTCTAACATTTCGAGAAATGCGAGCGTGATTTTATGTTACCGTGGATTTGTATACTACAACTTATTTTATTACATAGCTAAGTTAAGTTATGTATTGAATAGTTATATGCTGTTATATAGTTCAAATTCTCAGTTTAGTGAAACGTTGTCTGATTATAATAAAGGGTGCGACTAACTGCGCGGCCAATTACTGAGTTAACAAAATGTCACTTTAACATAAAGTTACAGTTAGGTTACTTCGCGCTTTTAACAATATCTAATGCGATCACAACCCGTTTGTGAAGCGTGGATATTTCTCAAAGACCTTTTTAGTGAAGAAGTCTGTTATAAAACTTATATCTTCAGTACACGTCTTTGCGTTTTGTTACTATGATTGAACAGGAAAGTTTTTTTTTATACTTACCTTTGACATTTTTTATATATTGTAATTCGTGTTAAGTATGTTTATGATCACGTTAATATCGTAGAAATTTCAAAGATCACGATTTATGACCAAATGTGGCACTGCAACCGATTTGTAACACTGAAATCGAATCAAAACGTCGAAATTACAAAATTACTAACAAATAAACAAAATGAATTATTTATTTCTATCCGATATCTAAGAACACGAATTTGTCTCCTTCCCTAAGCTAATTAGCACTGTATAATGACATAACGCGAGCCTAAGCGTACACTTCAGTGCAAACTTAATGATAAATATATCCATATTTGTCTATCAGTATAACTGGAAAGGCTTATCGTTTCGAACGCTCTCGTTAGTGCTTGTAAACTGAAACCCCATTACTGCCACTCGAAAATACCAAATAGACACCTTAAGTTGAAAGTCGTAAGGAAGAAATCAATTTGACGCCACGTTTAAGGTCTTTTTTCGCCCGGTACGCGCACGATTGCCTCTCCTAATTGGCTCGCCATCTGTTTTAATTCATTTTGCGATAGTTTTACAAGTATTTTATTGACGCGTGGCTCCGCCTGGCGGTCGGGTGGTGTAACGAAGCGATTAATCGATTCGTTTGCGTGCGAGTCGCTCGATCGGGTGCTCGAGTGACCCGGTCGAGTCAATTGCTCGATTATTCGATTTTTGAACAAATATTCCTTTGGATTCATTTTATCGTTTTGTGCGATGTATAAAGCAGTTGCCATGTGTGGCAATGTTTTACAATTCTGACTATGGTACGGAATTACATTTTTAATTTGTTTCCTTTTCAGCACCATTTATAATATAATTCGTTATCAAGTCTAATTTTGCTATTAATAATATACCGTATGAATAATGACCGTTATTAAACTTGTTTGTAGAAACTAAATAAGGCAGCTTACCAGGAAATTAATTGTAATTATGTGTAAGCATGAAAAATGGCCTAGTTTCAATACCTATCACGCTATGGGAGGTCTTGGAAGATGAAACACACAGCTCTTAGTGCTAAAGCTTACGGTTGAAAATAATATGAAATCATATTTGCAAAGAGATAAGTCCAGTGGCATAGTCAGTGACGCGTGCTGCCATCTCTCGGACGATGACAGTAAATAATAAATCTTTAGATAACATCAGAGGCGAAGATTATACGGTACTGAGTCCTCATCACGCCATCCGTGCTTCCTGCACGGGCAAATTAGTAAAACACCTACAAACAATGTTGCATGTGATTAGTAACACTCCATACTTAAAGCTTAAGTAATAAGGTTGAAATTCATTTGAGCGCTTTCCATGCAAATGCAAGTAATAAATGGTCGTGTAGAACACTGAATATATTTTTAGTAGTTCGCAGAAGCATACGCTAAAAGTTAACGCCGGTGCTTGAACGACAGAAGACAATGAACAGAACAACACAGTTTAAATGTTTAAGTGCCTAGTTAACGTACAGTTACAGCCAGACTAGAATTATGACCTGAACCTAAACGTTCTATTTCACTGCCCAGTAAACCACACACATTCTAAGAGCTCTTTGAAAACGCCTGTACTTTCTTTTGGCCGAATTTGTAACAATCGGCCTCGACCCGCGTGTTGACCAATTAGAAACACCCATTAAAAACATTCGGCAAACTTCGTATTTTTTCGCCGCTTGCATTCTTTCACGAAAACAAGCGATGCAATTTAATCCGTCAATTTGCACCGAACAAAACCGCCACCGGTAGCCCTTTTGAAAATGGAACGCTTCAATTGACTTTCGCGTTCTAAAAATTGGTACGTCATTATGAGAACGTTTATTCGAAATTTGTGTTGCCATAAACATTTTGTATTGTCAAAATTAAATTGGTTTTATTTGACCAAGTTTTTTTTAAATATTTTATCGCATGAAAACACCCCCTTTGAAGCTCCGCATTGTAAAACATAAAGTAGCTTGACGAGTCCCAATTTACGTACAGGCCTAGAATCGAGATAAAACCCTGATAATTTGAAAATAAAAAAGATAATAATCAAACAAAATAACAGTTTGTATCAATACCTCCGCCATGATTTGATATTAATTCACAGACACATTTGATGAAAATTAAGATAACAAAATGTAGGTTTATGGTGAAATATATCCGATTCTTGGAAAGATAATTAAACGAAAGTTGACTACTGTTTTAACATAAAGATTATCTTGCCCATCGGATGGAAAGTTAAAATGTTCCTATATGCGTTAGGATTCTCAAATATTTTTATTTTTTAAATCGTAACAACTGATTAAACCTTTTTGCACTTCATAGGTAGGAAGTAACAGCAGAAATTTTGAAATATTGTTGGTTTTTTAAAACTTTCTCAGGTCTATAAATCTTATGATATTAATGAGATAATTAAAAACGTTGGTAGCAATAACATTTAGTTAACTAATTATAATTTTTATTTGATCGTTATGTCGGGAAGTACGTATGCGAATGTGATCCGGTCTCAATTAATTAATTAATTTATAAAGAAAATTAGATTTGGTCATGATGACAACACCGCTAGACTTGATCGTGAATAATAATGAACGAATTTTATTATTACGAGTTTCGAATATATTTTTTAGATATGAGTTATGTTATAATAAATTCGGGACGATAAATTACTAATAATACTTAAATATGGAATTAATATCTTCCATTATTATTTGGTTCCGAGTTAATTAAAATGATCAAGCGAAACGAATTAGATAATTTGTCATCGCGCGCCCGCGCAGCTTCTCATTGTTGCTTCGAACATAAATTATAATATATGAGGCCTTCTCGGAAATAAGGTCGAACATCCAATGGTTACAAGACAAGAAAGCAAGAATTATGCATAGCTAATACAATGCCATTGATATATTGAGTGGTCCGTTTTGCAATGTTGGGGTTCTTGCAAAATGCTTCGATACAAACGGTAGTTTTGTGTATAGAAAAAGAAACCTTACATTTTATTATTATTATAACCTTTATACATACTATAGGAAAATTTGAAAAATGCATGTTTTGTGAGTTATAACATTATTCCAAGTTCAAATGGATTTCAACTCCCCAATTCTGGGATAACAACTTTTCTGTTTCAATTCAACAAAGTCTTGCAAAATCTTTCTTGTCTTGTATTGGGTACCTATCGATCAGATGGGTCACCACCCTTACAAAACATTCTTGTCTGACCTCCATAAATTGACTCGTGCTTATAAGTATCGCCAATAATTTATTCCCCTTCGTTTTCATTATAAAATTGTGGCTAGTTTTAGTTATAAGTAACACTGTCGAATATTTATTAGATTATTTGATATTTCTGCCTTTTAAAACGAGTTTCTGGTCAATCGAATTTCGCTTGATCAATAACGAATGTCAACTGATTGTGTTTTATTCTTTTAGGTGTGAATTATTAGACACTAATTAGTTTAATTGGTTATTCCTATAAAATTAGGAGTTAGAGCTTTCGTTTTAATTGAATAACAGCGTTTGTACATTGATTAATGTTTTGAACAAGATCTGAATATACGAACAATGTATGTCTATTTTACTGATGAAATTGAGAGAGTGAAATATAACGTCAGAACACCTGAATATTTCAAATACGACCACACGGTTAGTGCAGTGGCAGTGGCTTTTGTAGAGCAGTGGTAGCAATTGGCTTTCTGCACTAAGTGTCGCGGGTTTAATTTCCGCACAGAACAAATATTTCTATGGCCTACTGGTTCTTACTTCTGGTCTGGGTGTGTGTACATGTAAGATGAATGTTTGTAGGTCAAAAGAAAAAAAAAAAGAATTCTACCTTATTCACTTAAGTGATTTTTTCTTTGAATTTATAGACAAACACACTTACGAAGTACCCTTAATTTATTCGAAACCCGTCATTAATCCGTCATACAGCATTCTCGCATACCATCCAAAGAATCCACATAGTTTCGATTGAAAGAATCTTTAATGGTCCTCGTCCTATCATTGCGCTATAGCCGTGAGGTAGGTGGGCAGTCGCGTGGGAGTCCGGCAGACGTCCCGCTGAGCGACCGACGCACTAACATTAACATGTTCATTTATTAATATACTAGACCATAGACTTATTGGCTACTAGACCCTTTTACAAACTATGAAAAATATAAGAATTGTATATAAAGTTTCATTTGTCTGTCAGTTTAAATGTGTTTAGTGTTAATAATTGAATAACCAAAGCAATCGGGTTATTTTTATATTTTTGAATATATTAAACGATATTTTTCCGTAATCCGATGAAATAATAAACAAAAACAATCTGTATTAGCCTGTGATTACTCCTCAGATTTGACTTTAAGGACCATACAATATAAATTAGGTAAAAACTCAATTAAAACCACTTAAAAGTCATATTTAATAAAAATATAAACTTACATGTATTGGGAAAGCCGTGTAAGTGGGTTAAAAACGTTTGAAATGTCAATATTGACAGGTTTGACCTAAAAATGTTCTCTCAGTAATTAATGAAGACAACTTTCACTTTTACGCGAGTAGCTTTGTATTTTACGTGTGTTTTAGCTACTGTGTTCCCACGACATTCATTTTACTTGATTGAGAAGAGTGTCTTGCTGAAAAACTGCAAAGAAAAAAGTTTTACATTTGCTGTGACAGCTGTCAGATTTTAGTTGGAGATACAATTTGTAGACGAACTGTTTTTGCTGTTTTAATATTTTATAAACACATTAATCGATGTTTTATGTTAATAATGGAATTATTCAAAAACAAATCAGCATTAATTTAACGTTTAGTAACAAAAGTAACACGCCATTTTGTTCAAACTAAACGTTTAAAAACATCGAAAGTATTTTTTATGTCGAGTTTTATAAAAAATTTAGTATAATAAATTCACGTGTAACCGTCTTAATAAAGCTGTGTTCACATAAAAGACACCCCATGACGATCGTAGGCCGATGTTCATTGCACAGAATTATAAGGCCTTGTACAAGTCAGCGTCGGTGGCGAGCAAGTCAAGTGGATCGCAACATGCAACTAATTAATATACCACTTGTCAATTACGCGCACGATATTGTAGACTGTGCCTTATTTTATGTACACCTTATATCGAGGAATGTTGAAGGAGATATTTACTTTTTTAACACACATAGATACATAAATATATTTTTGAACTTTTTTTTTATAGTCTTATATTTGAACACTGATAACATTATTCCTATTCTCTCTTAGGACTTTCGATAACGGCCAATTATCATGGCATATCCAACTTATTTTGTTCTTGTAATCATAACACCTTCAACTGGTTCACTTTGGACCAAAACTTTTAATTACCAAACGATATTCTTCTTCTCCATAATTTTAAAAAACGTTGCCCCACACTTGAAATAATTCCTGTATCATGAGTGCGTTTACAAACACAAACATCCAGATCCGAAACAACTATCCGTAGATCATACAAATATTTGTTCCGTGAGGTAATCGAACCCGTGAACCGTAGCACAGCAGTCGATCTTTCAACCATTGCGCCAACCGTGCCGTCAAAAGTTGTCAAACGATATTATTTTAATAGATACCTATTATATCAAAATTATATTTTAATAAACGCAAGGTATGCCTCAAACCTCTTGTAACTTAAATGGGTTAGAGATCTAAGTATTAATATTGAACAATTACATTGATAACTTAGTCTAAACTTATGACTTGTAAAGGATAATTTAATTTATTGCAAGCGATTTATGCAATTATGCGGCGGATATTTAGGTACCTAACAAATTCCAGTTAGACTGTCAATTATTATGAAATTATGAATATTTTGGATTAGCTTTTGAACCTCCTTGCGTGTACTGAATTCGAAACTTTAAACTTCCATTTTATTGGAATAAATTATTGAATAATTTTGTGAAGAACATATCATCATGCTGGTTTTGAAGGGTTAGGCAGAGTCGTACCATTGCTCACCTACTACTACGTTCAAAGTAAAAATGTAATTAATGACGTGTAGTCTTGTAAATTGGTAATGACGTTAGTACTTAATGCTTATTTATTGCCTCGTATTGCCTTATATTGCTGTTAATTTGAATGATATTATTATTTAAGTATCATGTTATTACTTTTGATAGGCTACTCTTTTGCTTTAGCCTTACTTTTAGTATGTAGTGTAGGCAATACGACTTGGAATGTTGTTTATATGTTACTAGCGACCCGCCCCGGCTTCGCACGGGTAGCAGAGCATATACGCTTTCATTTTTTTATGTCGTAGTGTCATATCGTCCTGTTACTCGGCGCACGCCAGTAAAGCTCCCAGTCGGCATGATTTTTTCCGACATCTTCAACTATCATCGTCATATTTCAGCCAATTTACAAAGAAACCAAACAAATTATACACCTGAACCTTCCTCATGAATTAATCTGTCTATTGGTGAAAACCTCATGAAAATCCGTTCAGTAGTTTTTGAGTTTATCGCGGAAAGACAGACAGACATACCGACGCGGCGGGGACTTTGTTTTATAATATGTAGTGTTTTTTTACTTGTATATATAAGTATTACTTCTCTTTTAAGTAACTAAACATATCTGAGGTAAATAATTTTATTTGTAATTTTAAGAAAACAATAATTAAACTTAACAATAAAAAAAAATGAAATTACCCTTTTTAAAAGACAGGCTTTATATAATTATACCTATCTATATCTCGCTTCGCATAATTTTACATATTATAGTTGTATACTTAAACAATCCTACTGTAGATATATATATAAGTACAGTCGGCAACGAGAGTCATGCTCCTAATTATAGAAGCATTCCCAATCAATTACCGAGTATGCGCAACAAGACTGTCGCGACCGCTTCATTTGTGGTACCGTCGGCAAAAACATTTATTATAATTATTGATTCAAATAAAACTTACGTTAAATCTCATTGAGTAACACCGTTTCATTGTCCCGTTTAATTGCGTGGTCGTGAGTTTTTTTATTTCAAAAGTATAACGTAGGTATAAAATCTAAGATTTACAGATATTAAATTTGTTTAAAAGATCGATTGCACCATGATTTTCTGATAATCTTAATAACTCAAATAATGTATAAATACAAAGCAATCATTGAACATAAATAAAATTATTTAATAAATACATTTTCAATTGAAAAAAAAATTGAAACAAAATGACGTTTTGTGTTTAACAAGCAGTCAAACGCCGCTGTCAGGCATTGGCAGCGAGCCAAAATACTAATGTCCCATTGAATAGTGCTATTTGTAAACAGAGCAAAGCGGGACAAGTATAAACACAGCTCCAACGCTCCGATGCTCTTAATAGATCATTTAAGGCGAGGCCATAGAACTAGCGAAGTAAAGATGTATATGTATATAGATTAATAGGACCAATAATGAAAGCTGCGTTTTTTTTTTCTTCTATGAAATCTGGATTATATCATTACCTTTGTTGGTTATGTTGATCAGTAACTATGCAATTGATAAAAGAGATATGACTACCTAGTTTAATGGAGTTATTTAATGACAAAATGTTCCTCAATGTACAAACAAAGGTAGCATTTTAATATTTTTTATTTATTAAGAAATGTATTGTTTAGATGTTAATGCCAGTTGTGAGAGATTGTTGATACCAACAAAAGCTGCTATATCATACTAAATGGCACTGACATCAAAGTGAGAAATTTAAAAAATGAGCTTGTCATGAATAATGGCTCTACTATACTCGAAAAATACCTCCTAACTCATCCGTGTGTTTTCTTTGTGTCATAAATTAGCATGAAATCATATTCAATAGGAGCATTTTTTTACGATCAAAAGAAGCTAAAGCTAAGATAAATTAAATGATTTCATCGTACTCTTAAATAGTGGCATTCAGAATACAAGCATTTGTCAAAGAACAACTATTCATATCATTCTATTAGTTATCTGATTTGAGTTGTACCTTACTAACTATAGATTCGATCTATTCCAATGATAAATACTAGTCCCATCTACTAAGAACATAAAAGCGATCACTAAATTGTTTTCCAAACATAAATTAAACGTTAACGGCGCAGGCGATCCTCTTCCGCGTTTTCTATGGCCCCTTTATGAGGTAAAGATTGAGTGCTGATGAATGGCCAGCGTTAAGGATTCCGTTTGATCACCAGATAAATATTGTGGGCGTTTTCTTAAGGAATCCGGGAACACAGCTAATAGCTTTAATAGTTCTTTGTGTTCGAAGAAATAAATTATTAACAACAGTGCATCACTATATTTCTAACATTATGATACTATTATTTTTTACTCACGACATCATTTCCAATTCTTCTTGATTGCGGTGAAAATCGGCAAATGATTCTAGTGGACTTTTTACTTTATGTTATGATGATTGTTTATAGCTAACGAAACCGCAAACGTGACAAATACATTTTGTTTATATTTATTTTCTCTGAAATCTCTGCGAGGGATTTCTAGATAAGTAATATAGGTATCTTAGGTGATAACTGAAATATAAATTTTAATGAGGCCTGACCTTTGAACTACAAATAAATTATTGTATTTTATAGCCGTTGTATTTAATGTATTTGTTCTAATATTCATTTGCATTCATGGATATTAAAAGAAACTTGTAATGTTAAGTATCCCGCAAGTCGCAAAGAATGCCCGCCTCTCTTGTAGAGACAACAAAAACGTCAAGTATACGGTGCCCGTTTAAAATATTGGAATGAATGACATACCACGCCTCGCACGATTAATGGTGGTGCGCACACAAAAAGCAAACATGCTCATTAATATATCAACTGTCTTTTTAGCAGCACACTGAAACATTAGGTACCGTCAGCACAAACGTGCAGGATTCGAATTGATTCCCATTTTAAATTGTCAGAAAAACTCTCTCCACTTTTCATAATTCATCCACTAGACATTCCTTTTTCAAATAAAGAAAGAAACAAAGATGACGATGTACAACAATGGAAATTGTATTTAAACGCATTTAAAATGTCTCATATTTCTCTCGTCGCTCACAGAGTCACAACAACACGGACATAATTCAGCGGTGTAACATCTGTAGTCAATATCTCTTTATACAATTAACAAGAGGACGAGAACAGACAGTTCCATATAAGTATTTTTAAAGGAGGTAATTTAACAGCTCCCGGGCAATTTTAAGAAACACTCCACACGTGCGACTTATTCGACACATTTGAACTTTTCATTTTATCTTGTTGTTTATTATTAAGTGACAGCAATTTCGTTGAGACATACAGTAGCCTTTATAAAACATTCATCGGCTTATCATCATCATCATCAAAAATAAATCCATTTATAAACATGTTTATGGGGAAAATGCGGTAATATAATTTATCTATTTCTGTTTCGGTTTCGGTTAAAAAACGCGGCACTTAAATCGTTAGTGTGCATTGGCTCTTAGCTTTATTTCCGTCTTGTCGTCGGTACTTGCTTTGACGTCTGCTAAACACGACATTAATACACTTTAGCTTTTTTTCGACTGTCACATAATTTACGTTTTTTTTTTCTTTACTTTTTTGTGGGCCATTAGCTATTAAGCGACTGTACTGTTTGACATTGGGATTAATACGTCGGTGTTTGAAGCGCCATACTACTAACGTTTTAATATTTTGAATGCAAATCATATTTTATCAATATACTTACCTACTTTCGAGAAATTATTGTTAAATATTTTTACGAGCTTTAAGATCGACAAGTTAGTGTGTATCTATGAGTAAATAATATTCATAGGACATGAAACAAATATTAAGATTAAAAAAAAATATTTCTTTGTTTTATACCTTTTCAAATATCTAGTATACTGGCCTAGTAGCTACTGACATGTCTTCAATTATGACGTGTGAACGGAATATGTGTCATAATCATAATAAAACGAAAGTCTTCACAACACGTGTTCGTCGATCAATCAGCGTTCACAAGCATTAATTAGTATTTAAATACCAATTAGTTGATAGATAATTATGTAGGTTAGAGTCTATTAAAATTGTCGATTGGAGCTACTAATAAATTTTAGAGCAAGTTTTTTTTATTGAATCACACTCGAAATTACTAATAAAAACCAGAAATTTGTTGACGAATCCACTACTAGACGGACAAGATAATGATTCAGAGGAGCATAAATTTAGTATTCAATCACGAATTAATTTGATTGATGAATTAAATGGTCGTAAAATTACACAACCCATTACGCGTGCTGAAGACCAACTGAGGTTAAAACGCGACAGTAAAAATAACGAATAATATTAAATGAAACAAACGAACTTGTAATCACGACTTGAAAAATCTCAATAATAAATACTTGCCTACTGGGTAACCTCACAAAATTGTTATCTCTTTACATATCTTGGACGTGTGGGTGTTAAATCAATTCTTTTCTAACCAGCTGTGGCAATAAAATCAACGATTTGCGTAGTAATATGCTTGTTTTCGTCGCTAAATAAGTTTAAAAACTACCTCTTGGAGATTTTATCGGGATTGGATCGCGGTACGTTTCCTTTAGCTTTTATTTTATATGAGTTTTATTATGCGATTTATGAATCCAGCGGAGGAACGGAGCGGCATTCCGATCATCATTCGGCTGCTTTTGTGTTATTGAGATGTAACAGTAAACTTCATGCTATTCATACTTGTACTGCGTTGCGTTCGGCATGTCTACTGACAAATGTTCTCGTTTATCATTATTAATATTCATACGATTTCCATCTGAGGTTATTTAAAAAACCTTTTTGGGCAAGTAAAATGTCATCGAATGAGAAAAGTGGAAGTTTTATAGTTTGATTAGTAGTCGTAAATTGTTTTTTTAAGCGCAAAACCTAATTTGCATTTAGAGATCCACTTTAGAATATTAATGTTTTTTCCATGTTAGGATCTGTGGATCTACATAACATCTACATCTACTAAATCTCAAACACGATTTCTTGACATATGACACAAAGACTGGGAAATATCAGTATAGATCAGTTCCTTTACAGTAGCCTGATTAATTCTACAACCTACAGTTTTATTAGACTGCAAAACTTTACGACGCCTATTAAGTAGGTTTCTATTAATTAATTCATACACCGGATAAAATGATATAGCCAATCTAACGGATATATTTCTCATTGTTTTAGATGCGAATGGAGAGCCAGCGAAACTGAAGTGCAACCTGCGCAAGCATAAGCCTAACCGCAAGCCACGTACCCCGTTCACTGCGCAACAGTTGCGCGCGCTAGAGAGCAAGTTCGTTGACAAACAGTACCTGAGCATCGCTGAAAGGGCTGAGTTTTCGTCATCGTTGGGATTATCTGAAACGCAGGTAAAATTTTTTATCGATAGGTATATTTCTTTATATATCTAGTATATGCATATATTGTTACATAATGCGGCACTCAATTAATTTTTCTTTCACGTCAATAATGCCTATAAATATCAAAATTCAAACATATTCAAAATGCAAAAAATAACATTCTTTAATTTGTCTACAGGTAAAAATCTGGTTCCAAAACCGAAGAGCGAAAGCAAAACGCGTACAAGAGGCGGAGATCGAGAAACTCAAAATGGCGCAGTTTTCTCGCCACCCCCACCACATGTACCCCCACCCCGCGCTGCAGCAGTATTTCCACCCGCACCACCTCATGGCGGGAGGGAGACCGCTGCCCCCCATGGGCCTGCCGCCTCCGCATCTAACCATGGTCCAACCACCTGTGTCAGGCGGATCACCCTCGCCTAGCACACAAACGAGCAGCCAACAGTGAATTATTTAATAATGACTTTATGAAACGCGATTTCAAATTTGGAACAATCGAACAGTGAATTTTAAAGTTTCTTATAAAATTAAATCAATAAATTATTGATTTTTCTGCTGTCGCTACCGTGTGGTTGTGAGTGCGGTGAATTTGACATACTTATTATTAAAAAAAGATGTAAATTATTTGTAAATATAGATTAAAAGGAGTTTAGACAATACTGTGTATTAGGATAATGTTCTGATCTAATTTAACAATTACTTTTGTCATAGGTAAACTTTACCTTTTTACCAAATTATTAATTTGACCTATTTCAGTACAAAATTCGTTCACCAGGTTTTCGAATTCAGTATGTATTGTAATATTGTTGTAAATAGGATTTTATTTTGTACATCGTTACATCTATTCTGTAGTTAAATATATATTTCTTTGATATTGACAAAATATTGTTTTATTATTTACCTTCTTACATTTAATTACGTACATTATAATAATTATAATATTTACGTTCATAATTACGTACTTTGAGATAAGGTTGATTTTGCCGAATGACCTATCGATAATAGGCCAGGCAGACGTGATTAAAATACAAATAAGAAGTACCTACCCATAGCCATAACAATTTCATTGAATATTTCTAGAAACCTAATAAATTTGCATTACATTTGATTTTCAACTTTAGTTTCATAGCTTTTGGGTATAAATTAAATTGTGTATATTTTTTTGAATGATCTGTTTATCGTGAGTACCTAACAATAAGCAATGATAATATGTTGTCAATTGAGTGTGGAGCACTAATTTAAATATATCCATTAAAGTTAATTGTCTGATAGCGAGCGGGGTCGGGTCGCGAAGATATGTATCGATAGCGACCCGTTCGTGTACAGGGTGATGCACAAAATACTGCTACGTAATGTCACGTAGGCACACTAGGCAGTCATTGATGGGAATTTAACTTTCTCCACATAAATATAAGTGATCGAAATTATCTGTCATGAATTCGTTGGTTGGCCCATTACTGTCCCACAGCTGGGCAGATACAGGTTGGCGGACTACACATACCATCGAGAACTTTATGGAGACCTCTCAGGCGTGCAGGTTTCCGCACAATGATTTTCATCACCGTTGTCGCAAGAGATAATCAAATTTTGATCCGCACATGATTCCGAAAAGCCAAAGTTGCGAGTCGGGTTTGAACTCAGATCCTCCTGTATGAAAGGCAAGCGTTTAACCGCTAGTCTACTACCTACGTACTGCTTACCATACAATAGAAAATAGCTTTCAATAAAAAAAATTACAAGATCTCGGCGAGGGAAGTCATAAGAAGCGACAATAAAATTTAAAAAATCAGACACCCTGTAGATATGGATTTGGAGAATCATTTGAACTCTTTTTGTCCGAAAACAATTTTTATCATTATAATTTATGATGGCGATTTACCTACATCGAAGATGCCCCACATTTAAGACTTGCGTACTCCGTAATTATCAAAATATAAAACATTTTGTATCATTACGACATTTATTATTTGTGTGATATAATCATAATCACCATAGCAGACTTTAACTGGCCTCTCTTGACCATGGGTCTTACTCAGGGTTCATAGGTAGGTACAAAAGCATAGTATGCTATGGGTTCACTTGGAGTTCTTTTATTATATTTGAGTGCTTTTGGCAGCACCTCGTCTAATGGCAAGTGACGAAACTGCCTGGATCACGCAAGCTCAAATAACGTCTAACATAAACATAACATAGCATCACGCCTGTATTCCCCGAAGGGTTAGGCAGAGGTGTATGTACTATTGTACACCCACATTTCGCCGATGCTGTTATTGAGTCCCATGTAATTGGGCGTGAGCCTATTGCCATATGCAACATATGCATTTCCATACGGTAAAACCCAATAACAATTTGTCCGATGCGTGAATCGAACCCGTTGCGGAACCGTTGTGGTGGCGGGTGTACAATAGTACTCCCCTGTAAAAAATTTATTATGCCTTATAGCATCACGCTCATATTTACCGTAGATTAAGTAGAAGTATACTACTGTATTATACACCCACAGGTTTAATGCAATAGGGGGCAAGCCTACCGCCACCTTCTGGTACCAATTGCAAACTTCGCACTTTATAATATAGCATTTTGCCCGACACTGTGGTCGAACCCAGCACCCTAGCCGGAGCTAGCTTGTATATTTGCGAAAATATCCATTGTACCTACAATATTAAAAAAAAGTCTTAAGAAAAAGTCTCTACCATAGAAACTTATTTTGACCTAATTCCGTCCCACATCATTTAATACGAATGGAACTCATAGCTATATCATTACATACTAATTAATCTGGGCCTGTGTGCAATTACTCCGTAATTAAAAATAACTTATTCATTTAGCATCAAGAGGCGGTCCCTTGCCACTTAATTGACTATATTAATCACGTTAATGTTGCGTGCCTGTTAATTTTCAGGCCACAGGCCTTGCTTTGTTTCAGACGAATCGTGGCGGCTCGAATTTGGCCCGAGAATATGACACAGTAAAGGCAAAGGACAGAAGTGTAAGTTTGTTAAAATGAACTGAAAATTTTCCAGTGTTGTTCTAATATCACATTGATATATAATATATTAGAAAGAAAATTTTTGTAGCGTATTGGATTTAAAGCTATAAAAAAGCTTTATTTTAATATCTATAGACTTTCTTTTTTTTCGGTCAATCTAGAGTCTATTTTCATTTGTAATAATGTAATAACTTTTTTTTACCTCTAGAGAGCAGGTAAAAGAATCGTCTGGTTGAAATTTATTTACCCGCCCATATTAACGATAATGTGAATAAGAACAAAAAATATTGTTCTTTAATAACAAGCCCTAACTCGTAGAGAATATTCTAATGATATATGTAGGTATATTTTCTAAAGACATAATATTCTTCAATCGAATATTCAATTATATACCAACAAAACTCGATTACTGACTTTCATTTGTCCTGTACCCTGTTTGTTTCCATTTTGATACGCTCATTAACACCACTTGAGCTGTGTCCAGATATCTTGTGTAAGTGATCGCCTAATTTTCTCGCAATCTTTTTATTAATTTTAACTGATATATTTACAGTTGGACTGCAATTGTTTGTTGCGAGATGGGACACGCTTATTTGGAGCCGTTCGAGCATATCACATTAAGACGGATCAATTAATTTGTAATTAGATTATCAAAGAGATATCTGTTTTGTTTTGTGATCAACAAAGCTATGGATGATGCTGGGGCGGTGCCAATATTTTGTGTGGGTACATTGTAAGCCATTGACAAATGATGAAGTGTTTGGATATTATAAATAAAAGTGTACTATAATGATACATAATATGATGATATAAAAAATATAGTAATACATCATGAATCTGGTTTGATATTATTGCCATGCAGCCTAAAGTTAATGCTTGAGTAATATGTTAGGTACCATCAAATATTATAATGCCTTCGTTCAGCAGTGGACGTCTTCTGGCTGATGATGATGATGATGATGAAATATTATAATTATTTAATTCGACTTCTGCAGTTTATCTGTTCTATGTAATGTGTATTGTAGATTGACGGATCGACGACAATTATATTATGTAGCTGTTACAAGTTACAACACTACCATTATGTATCAATTTAATTAATTACATAGAACTTAGAGATATTCTTTGATTACTACGCAAGAGTCAAATACGTTAATTTCTCAATCATGCACGTACAGCTAGTCAGAAGCATGATAATAAATTTAAAAACCTGCATTCAATCAAATCAGTGAGGTTTTAACACAATATTCCCTAGTCTGAAAGGTAAGGTTTTATCTGAACTGATAAGTATAGAAATATTCGTCTTTATCTTCTGCAACTTCACTTTAATACGTAATGACAATCCTGGCACATTCATCCGATAGCGCAAAGTTATGTGATCTGCTGCAGATGTATACGCAGAGTCACATTACACGATGGATTGCTTTTATTCAGATAGTTCAAGCTAAGTGATGATGAATAGATTCTACGTATATGGTCGTTTTGTACCGGGGTTGTCACCGAGTGGATTTTCTATTTTAACATTTTGTTGTGGACGATTTTTTCTGTTTTGTGGTACTAGCTAGAAGGATCAACTTTGCTCTAGATGCCGTTAGACCACCGCCTCTCCGACCTTGGGTGTAAGAAAAGGTGATAAAGGTTTTGTGACAGAAGGGTGTCCATCAATGGCTTTTTCGATCACGGTAAGAAAGTTTGTAGTACCATGTTATTGAGTAGACATTTGTGGATTGTTTGTTTGAGAAGTTTAAAGGTTAACTCTACATAATATTATACTGTAGCCATGCTATGTTTTGGAATGCGAAGGCCAGATGACAGTCACTGTGACACCAAGAACTCCCAATATCCAAGTTTACCAAAGTAGATCCCGCACCAGATGCCTTCTTATTCGCTAAAATGCTGAATTGATTCCATCAAAATGTATAAAATAAATCTGTCAGCTGCCACACACAAACACATAATTATATACCTCTATTATTATGAGACTCAATAGTGGCGTACAACAGTACCTCTGCCTATTCCTTCGGTGAATATAAGCGTGATGCTATGTTATGTTGTATGTTATATTGTTTCTGTGCCTTCAGTAAGAACTTACCATGAATTTATTGCAAGTACACTGAAAATTATTTCCCAATAGCCGTAAAAACAATTTGTCGAACGAAAATAACCATATCTTGTGGAATATTGGTTTATGCATCGTAGTGCGTGTGTTTATAATTCTATTGTAGCCTTTATTGCAGTAGGTACTTAACAGAAGAATGGAATTAGACCGTCCATAGAGAAAATTACTTGGATTTATGTGCATTAGGAGTTGGGAGACTGAACAGCACCAGTTCCACGGTAATCTTGGAGTAAAATAAGCATGCGATTGAGTTGATTGAATCATTACAATACGCTGTTGTCCTATGGAAGTTTTGTAACGTGTCGTAAGGGTTGACATTCGTTGAGCACAACGGCAATTTACGTAGATGAATATTTCGTAGTTTTAAAAGATTATATTATTGTTTATTTATTTACTTATTTAGGAAAACACCAGAAAAATAACATGTTATAAATGTAAAAATGAAACATGAGCACAAAAGAACTATGTACTTATTTCTTAAGAAATTTCTTCCAGTTGTCCCGTCCGGATATATCCTATCCTACTAATATTATAAATGTGAAAGTTTGTGAGGATGGATGGATGAATAGATCTTTGTTACTCTTTCACGCCAGAACGGCTGAACGGATCTGGATGAAATTTGGCACAGAGATAGATCATAGTCTGGAATAACAGATAGGCTACTTTTTATCCCGGAAAAATGTACGGGTTCGTAAACCATGCGGGCGAAGCCGCAAGCGGAAGCCAGTATACATATATATTTTTCTTAACTATTATAAACAGTTACTATTGTAAATGTTACGCTATTCTAGAATAATTCAACGGTTCCTACGTACAAAGCGATATATCAAAAGTCGAGGTTTACAAGAGAGCGTTTTAAAGCTTCTAACCGATGTGAAATTAATATTAGATTCGTGATACTTGTTCTCTTATATGTTTCTGTATCTGCAGTACTGCATATTTTAAAATAATATATATATGGTTCTATGCGTACAGAAGAACGTAACAGAAGCTGATTTTGGACATGACTTTTTATACGTAGGGACCGTCGAATTATTCTAGAATATTTTTGGATGTTTCCAGTAATAGCTTAAAAAAACGAGAGCAGTTTCTAACAGTAGTAATAGAAAAGAAAGTGCAATAAGTAGATACAGACAGCATCGAAAATAGCTGAACGTAGTAGAAATTTTTAAAAATAAGAAATAATTGACCATACTTTAGAAAAGCGTAATCAATTTTTAGTAATCCCTAGTGAAGTCGTGATAACGGGACGCTGGGATAACTGTAAGTAGATATATACCTAATTGGCCAAATGTAAGGAAAAGGGGAAATATTATCACAGTATGTTATTACTGATAATACAGACGAAAGTACGGTGGTTCGTCGGTTTTCATGAAAATAAAGTTCCAGATAACTGATAAAGTTACACAAGGAAAAATAAATCCAAAATCTAAATACAATAAAAATAATTCCGCAGTATCGTGTGTTAAGGCCCATGTCTAATACAAGAATTAATGGGCATCCATATCTAAAGATTATAATTACGACCCCGATAATAACCGAAGTCACTGAAATTATCAATCAGGCATGTTTTCAAGTAGTTCCTAATCATTAACTTACATGAGTATTACCCAAAACAACTATAATAAAAATTAATAGCCATACTTATTACTAAACAATGATTCTCCATTCATTCAGGCTATAAAAATATGGACACAGTTATCACGAGACACATTTCTCAATCACATATAATTAACGGCCGACACTATAATTTATTAATACTATCGTAATAATTATATTGTAACAATTATTGTTGCGTTAAGAACACATTAAGATATGCTATCACAGTCTATTAAACTACTGGATCATATAAGCGTTTACGTCAGTAATACTGTCAAGTTATAATTTAAGGAAAATATCATGTGTAGGCTATTTGTTCAGATTGTTTTTTAAATATAAATCATGTCTTATCAATTTAAGAATGGGATTATAAATAACGGCTCTGCTGTTTGTTCTCGTTCGCGCACATGCTCAGCGAGTGAGAGGCGAATAGTGAATACACCATTTTCTATCCCGTTCTGTAATTGATTATAATAGTTCAGCTTTGAATACTTAGTTTCGTATATGACGGCAGGCGGTTCGTATAAATTATAAAACCAACAACTCGTCCTGTTGTTTGTTTTATATGAACCGTCTGGTGTCTGAGAAATACTTGAGGAAGAAAGGATATTTCAGTACTCATCACTACTCAATACCTGGCTCTTTTAACGGTCCTTTAATGAATTCATTGGCGCGCTTGGCAGGCTTGCGCTAAGGATAAGTTAGTTTCCGGGGTGTCTACACTGCGAGGACGCCCCGGAGGACACGGTGCAGCACACGGTGGAGGTGTGCCCGGCATGGGAGCCGATGCGCCGTGTCCTCGTAGAGGAGATCGGCGGCGACCTCTCGCTCCCGACCTTGGTGAGATCCATGGTTCGGAGCGAGAGCGCATGGGCGGCCGTCGCCTCCTTCTGTGAGGCGGTCATGGCCGCCAAGGAGGAGGTAGACTGGCGACGCCCAGGAGGCCGCCGAAGGGGACGCCCGGCTCGTCGACGCCGCGAGGCGCGCGACGATCTCCAGCCACCATAGAGGAGGGCCTGCGGGCGGCGGACTTGGGCCGTCCGTCGCCCGACCAGAGAAAGGCCCGAGACGGGGGGGGGCAGCGTAGTGTTCCACGCGCCCCCCCGTTAACAAAGTGAAGTCAGCAACAGTCGTGGGGCCCGCCTGGGCTAAGGGCGGGCCAACGCCTGCCGGGGCTGCGAGCCAATATAACAGATATCGCGGCCCCGGTACACCAAGGGCGATCATGGGGACACGGGTGGGTTTTAGTCAGTAAGAGTCTGATACATCCCTTCGCTCTTGCCCAGGGCGGAGGGGGGTCATTGGATGATTTCACACCCAAAAAAAAAAAAAAAAAAAAAAGGATAAGTTAGTTTGTACCGAGGATGTTGCTGTCAATCCTCTCATAACATACACCTTTAGTCGCCTTAAACGACACCCACAACCCAGCTATGAATGTCAGAAAAGGCCACTAACAGGTGATTCCACCCTCTGGTGTGACCTATTCTTGGCCAACCACACTGGAAATGTGGAAATGGGAAATCTAGATACCCGTAACATCGTTGCTTGTCAAGTGATGCAAAGTACACACAATAGTCAGTCATCGATTTCTGTTTGCGGGTTGAGGAATTAAGCTCGATTTATGACGTCACCATTTATTTAATTATCGCCTGACGCCTATAATATACCTGTCCTACATCAGCCACATGAGAGCAAAAATTGGAAGCCTAATCGCCGTAGCCGAAATCGGCTTGGAGAGATTTCTTTTTTAAACACTGTCCACATTAGTGTTTCTCCTGTGTCGTGGGTACATTTTACAAACATACATGTCACATACACACAAGCAGACCCGAAACAACTATCTGTAGATCATACAAATATTTGTTCCGTGCGGAAATCAAAATCTAACCCGCGACACGTTGGACAGAAAGCTCAGCCACTGCCCCAACCGTGTCGTCCGTCGGATTATTTTTATTATTATGTTATATAGATATGCTATGGGGTAGGCAGAGTAGGGTAGGCAGATTCTACGGAACATACATACAAATGCTTCTTAACATACGTGTTGTTTTCTAATATAATTTTAATAAATCACAACAACATTTCTGCCACTCATGATTGATAGGTACTCCATTAATACATTGTATCTTTATCTGTCTTCCACCCATATACAATACACTTTTCTACAATAAAGAAATGCCAAGTTGACATAAGTCAAGTGATACAGGCAAAGCAGTTGAGTGGTTTATGACTTCCTCCGTGCGATAGACGGACAGACCGACAGACCGACAGATAAACGCGCTATTTTAAGTCGAGCAATGAATGAACGGACCGCAATGAATGATTGCTCTATCTCCGCAAATCTTAATTGGTAGATCGGTAGAGGTTGGTTGGTGATGATAAGGTAATTCGGTTATGATTGATTTGTATTGTTTGAACTTTTGAAGGCCGTTTCATTGGTCTACTGGTCGCAGGCGCAACTGTTGAGTAGGTGGTCGTAGTTTCGATTTTCGGATCGGGTAGTGTTAATGGGATTTTTTATATAAAAATGTATCCGATAGATGGCAATACACGGCTCCTATTCTAAGGAACTCAATAATGGTAGGGGCGAAATGTGGGTGTACAATACACCTCTGCTTGACCCCTTTGGTTCTGTCATGTACTATGTTTTAGAAGTTTTGGGTTTGAAATTAAAAATCTTACAGTACACATAGCAGCCAACGATTTTGTATAAACTTAAAGGATGGTTACAATTGCTGATCTAAATTTGGAACTAACATAGGCTATAAAGTTGAAATAGTCGTCTGAGGTGTCGGACTGCCAAGTGAGAGTTCGGGAGTTCGAACTCCATCTGTTTCATTTATCAACGTGAACATACACCTTCCATTTTTTAATTTTACGCATAACTATAAAGGCTTTAAAAACATTGTAAATTTTGACTTGTATGTTAAAAGAATTTACAATGGCAGTGCTGCCATACATTTTATTTTAAACCTAAATCATACATCACTGCAGAAATTAGCCAATTACACCTTAAGTTTTTGTGTTCTTACATGCATCTATAACGGGTAATTATTATCATTTCGGCACGAGGTACAAGGGAATTGGTCATGCCGTTGTGGTAAAATCAGCCATTCCGCAATGTTGGTATCAAGCCTGACTGCCCAGGGTGTGACACACCATTTCAGAATTCGTCACACGTTAAGGCTCTATCTTTGCGAGTAATACAAGCAGCTTAAACGTTGCATGAAAAAACACTTATCAGCGATACACCACGATGTAAGTAAGCCGATACAGAAGCCCAATAACAAGATCAATAGATACTTCAAATATATTCCAGCAGTCCAAAATATCCAAATTCAAATACCCTAACGACTATTATTAACCGTTACAGTAATATATGTTTATATTTACAGCATTTTGATTCTCTATTAAATAAAAATTTTGGACTATAAAGATTTTGTGACGCGTTTAGAGGCGCGACACGTCCTAACGCGTCAATGCGGCGGCTCCTTTGTGCAACCGTGAATGACGGTCGTTTGGACCACGTGGGGTGGGGTCCTAGCACCAGCGATGTGGAGACAAGGATCTAGTGACTTGTTTTCGAAAAAAAGTAGATTTAGGCGTTAGGACAAAGCCAGTTTGGCTGTGAGACAGCAAGGCCCCATGATATTTCAAACGTTGGTGAATGCAAGTTTTTTTTTGGAGGAACTGGGGTTACTCCTACCACCTCTTCACAAAATATTTGAAGAATAAAATCAAGAATCTTGTCAGGAAACTCCTGGTCGGTTCGATGATTACCTACTGGCGAAATAGTCAACCTAGAAGTAATTGCTGCCATTGCCTAAACTAAAACGATCGATTTTGTTCTGTTGTGTTGTTTTGTTGTTTAAACAATCGATTGTCTAGTGCCCAAATTCACCGATAATTTAACAGATGGTTAAGACACAAATCAGCCATCTAACATCGGTTAACAGCCTTCAGCCATATCAACTCTGCCACAAACAGCTCGTGGTCACTGCGACCCCACCCAGACGTCAATAAGCAGGCAATCAAATACACTCTGGAGGGTTAAACCGATATTGGGCCACAAACAAACATAAAAATGGACAGTAAACTTTTACGACCCACGATTTAGTGGTCCCTGTGACCTATGGGACTCGGGGAGAAGGGGGGTTAACTTTTTAAGTTATTTTCTCAAAATGTGTTATATTTTTATTTTATGAATAGAAGCCACTTTGAATTACAGACGAAGATAATTATGCGATCGTAAAAACTGTTTTTTTCGTAAGATTTAGGAGTAATATGTTGAAGTAAATATGAGATATGAAGTCATAATTTTACGCCGTAATAATATTATATAGCCTTATTATTTACTAGGTAGAAGCAAGTTATAAAGATACTTGGTATGTTGCATAATCATAGTTAGGTTAGGTGTATGATAGTACTTCTTTCACAGTACAGTTTTAATTCTGGCAGATTATAAGGATAACAATTTTAAAGAGACCTCTGGTTAGGCAGAGGTATAATGTTGTAGACCCACTTCTCGCCACTGCCGTTATTGGGTCTCATGTAGTAGGGGGCGAGCCTATTGCCATCTACCGGGCACAGTTCCAGGCTCCATGTTGATACTGAGAATTTCCATACAGAAAAACCCAATAACAGTTTGACCGATCCGGGAATCAAAACCAGAACCTCACGCTCAGCAGTCGCTTGCGACCACGAGACCAGTGAGGCAGTTTTGATATTATTAATAAGCTTTATAATTATATATATATTTTAATTCATTCAGACTATACACATAAAACGATCTCTTGCAAGCTCTTCATTCTGTTTACTGCCTTTACCTAAGTAGGTATAATGTGGTTGACCCCCAGTTTTTCCAGACGCGAGTTTGTTAGGTAATCAAACAAACTATTTTATTCCATTATTAATGAAACATAATTAATAATTCGCTAAAGAGAATTTATTAATATTTTTACATAAAAGTCTATTTTGTAAGTTAAACATATTCACAGGTGTGTGAATAATCAAATAAGGCAACCATTGCCCAACGGGGGGCCCACGGGGGGCCACAATATTTTCTATAATTAAGACCCCTAACGACCATCCATAAAACCAATTACTATCATTATTATTTTATTACATTTTAATTGACTTTTCTCATTAATAATAAAGCGGCGTTTACTTCGTTGAAGCATTAGTGGTCGGTGGTCGTTGCCCCGTCTTACTGAATCACAGGTCGTGAGTTTGAAGCTCATAAGTGCACATTATTCATCACCATTTCTCTTATGGTGAAGGAAAGCTCGTTTTAGAGCCGATAGTCGCTTCGAACTATTGCTACACATTGCCGTAATCACTGCCCTTAAAAAATGAAACAGAGATTTCAGCATGATTTTATTACTGCGCTAGAGTTTAATTCATACAGCATCAATTCATGGCTTGTTCTAAGGCCAATTATTTAGTAGTCGACGAGTCATTGGAACCAGTTACACTAAGAGTAATTTTTCTCATCTAAATAAGTATAAACATTGCGTCACAGTATTAATGTAATAAGTAGAATGATCAAGAGTAAGTACGGTGCATGTGAGGTGCCCACCCAAAACAAAAATATGTATTCCAGTGAACCAGCCGCCTCGTTATACCAATTAACTGAGAAATATACCCGAAAACGCCTTATCTTGGATGCAGTTAAGGGTTAGACGGTAAGAAAGTTTTGTAAACAAATATTAATTAGAGTTACGTAGGATGAATTATACTAGTTTACATTGAATTTAGAAGAATTTGTAATTGCAAAGTTCCATTGAGTTATTGGGGGTGTTTATATAATCTATTTTAAAATATTGAGGAGCTCTCAAATATTGAGCAGTTAAGGACGATAATTAAGCAGCTAAGATTCTCTTAGAAAATTTAATTAAAGAAAAAAAGAGGTTTACTTTATTTAATATATTTTATAAGTTACGTGCTCATTTTATATATTTGGTGGCAGGATTTTATCAACTCTAATAATAGTAGCAAAAAATTATGCTCCTAATAAAAGAAGAGAGTGTTTCATCTTAACCCAACACCACCAAGCATCATGACGTTTTATTCAAAATAAAAACTTTATCGACAAATCTACATACCTATATATTTATTTTTATGTCTCTATTCGGCTTTTTTCCGGTAGCTGTTAATAGTTTAAGCCCATTAATGTTAATTATGACTCCACTCGTTTATCTCACATTAGTTTTATGACCTATAAACTCGATTTGGGCACAATTTGTAAGCGAAATCCGAGTTGTATTAATTTATGTTTATTTACTGAGAGTTCTGATATACTGAGTTTTATGTCTGAAGGATTATGGTGTTGGGAAATTAAGTAATGACTGCACAGTGGGCCTAATTTTCGAATCGGGGTAAATGGGTTACCTTAATTAAGACACTATAACCCAAAAAAAAGATGAAGAGATGACATCGAGAAGGTACGTTGAGATCGGTGTTTTAACATTAAGTAGAAAACGGTGGCTACCTCATTAGTCTAGTGGTCGTAAGCGCGACTGGTGAACGTGAGGTCCTGGGTTCGATTCCCGAGTCGGGCTGTGTTATTGGGTTTTTCTGTATGGAAATTCTCAGTAGCAGCACGGAGTCTGGAACTGTGCCCGGTAGATGCCAATAGGCTCGCCCTCTATTACATGGGACTAGATAACAGCATCGGTGAAATGTGGGTGTACAATAGTACACCGCCTAACTCCTCGGGAACTACAGGCGTGATGTTATGTTATGTTAGAAAACGGTAGGCAGGTATTGATTATTGCAATAATTGCTAGAATAATTTACTCATTATAAAACTTTAAGAAAAATGGATATTGCCACAAATTTTGTAGACGGTAGCCGTTCTCCTTCAGTTATTTCGCCTCTAAATGGCAAACAAAATTATTGGCCACAATATTAATCCTCGATTTGGGGCACTGCCCAATTTCATCGTTAATATTAATATTAAGGGCCAATCTCTTTGATTATTACCTGCGCCGCTTACAATTTTATTGAAAGATATTTTGACGATCATAAGCATTCATTTTGAAATTGCAGCGCCGAATATGATCTGAACCCTACTACGAAACTTCGAAATGAGAACACTGAAATTTTATTTCACCCTCCAATGCCGATTTTCAATTGAAGGCTTCCAAAAACGTACTACGTAAACCGCATTGTATTGTAATATTGAAATTGATGTGCCTAATTTAATGTTTTCACAGTATGCGCGTATATGAGCGTAGTTTATGCGATAAGTAATCACTTGTTAAGTGGGTTATTAGTAAGTAAAACCGCTTGTTAAAATGCTTCCTCCAGACGTATCGTGCTACCCCGATTTCTGTGTAATTGCTCAGTTAAGGGGAATGTGGAGAAACACATAACATGCTTAATGAAACATAAATAGGATCATTACTTTAAAAAATATAAGAGTATTAAATTGTATCTTTTAAGTTGCAAGAAGGAAAATGCCAGAAAATAAGTAGGAATAAATTGTTAGGTCCTGTGGACCTCAAACATCCCACTAAATTATTGCTTCGGAAACACCAAGAAAAATGCCAGTCTATACGAAATCTGTTTCTAAGAAGAATTATTTTAAACTAGAAAAAAGGCACTTGCATGCATATGGTTAAAATTTGCATATTTTATTCCTGTGTCGTTGTCCCGACCGTTCGGTCATGAAAAATTTTCATTAAGGATAAGAATTTTGAGAATTAATGAGAAAGGTTTAAAAAAACTTTACGATCCGTGGGTATTAGTAAGATAGTATTTTGTATATTGTACATATATTTTTTTACGGTAGGTAGTGCATTTTTTGAGTCCACCGTATTAGTGACGATTGCGTATCGACAATCCTACTATTAATATTTATTTAATATCCTTCCTACTAATATTATAAATGCGAATGTTTGTAAGGATGGATGGATGGATGGATCTTTGTTAGTCTTTCACGCCAGAACGGCTGAACGGATCTGGATGAAATTTGGAACAGAGATAGATTATAGTCTAAAATAGCACATAGGCTACTTTTTATCCCGGAAAAATGTACGGGTACGTAAACCACGCGGGCGAAGCCGCGAGCGGAAGCTAGTCTTAAATATACAAAAGACTTCATCTTAACACAAGATCGCGTCGATTTGTAGCTAACTAACGATGTTGCCAATTAATCATATATTAACGCATGCCAATTTACGGATCTGTTAATACAACACAGTCCCGGATGAACGCGTTTAAGTTTTACTAACATTAATATTTCAGTTTCGTGATTTATTTTTCACTTAGCACTGCATTAATGTGCAATTTATTTGCAGTCAATTAGTACAGCCGAACAAATAGGCATAAGACACCAGATTTATATGAAGTTTTATGAAGAAACGATGATGGCATATATACACACATATGACATAAATTTCGGATACCTACAGAATTTGATAGAGAGATTTGATTGTTATGATTGACCCTGTCGAATAGTGCCATGAAAATACTGGATGTCATTTGTCGCATATGCATTAGTTCTATTCCTGGGACAGAGAAGCAACTTTCCAAAAATGGAATTTCGAATGCAGTTTTGCCTTTGAGTAAAATTAGCCAACTTCAGTATCTACGGTACTTCTCTTCTAGGGCCCGCTTCAGCGTTCCACCCTGTATATTATCTACAGGTCGCACTATTGAGTTAGTCGTTTGGCTGCGCAATCGATTTTTTAATTCAATTGCTCAATTGCGCTCGATTTTTTCGTACATTATTGGGTTAAAGGTTCTGACGATCGAGCTCAAAATGCATCCATAACTTCCTTAGAAAACTCAATGTATATCTGGTTACCCTGTATACCTGTATATATTATCTGTTTGTTCCACTGTACCATGTTTATTCGGCGAGGATTTTAAATGCATACATATTAGAGCATATTCACTGATGCATAATGTCCGTCAGATAAACCCTTATGACAACACCGAGGCAGTAGAGATACCATTAGTTATTGATTAAAAAAATGAAGCTGTCAACTTATCCTGGGTTCAATACCCGGGTCAGTTAAAGTGTTATTGGGTTTATTCTGAATGAAATTTACTATTTAGTTAGATGGCAATATTCTCCCCCTACATAGACTCAATAACGGCATGGGTAATACTCATCTCATGCTATTATGTAATAGCACAAAAAAAAGCACCATGATTTTTATTTGGTCTGTTTTATGCCACGGCTTTTTGTTACCGTGCACCAAAGAGGCGGAATATACTCCGGCTCTTTAGTATAGCGACAAAAGTGCCGGAGTATACTGGAACTTTATTAACTGGAAACAAACACGTCTCGAGATGACCACGACCTTACTGTCATGAACTGGTCCTCGAACTGATAAGCTGTTGTTTGGTCTACGTTAATCTTAGTGAGATGAGTCCAGTTTACTTCTGGGTGTCCTTGATAAGACATTGAATTTCTCGGAATAACCTACAAATTAACGATAGTAATTTATTGCGCCGGATACACAATAATTGAGAAAGCAGTAAAAGTGATTGTTTGTGCAATAAATTAAGGAGTATCAACACTGTGATCCGTGGTGCGCTTGCCACGGTTACGTATCGGATTTCTACGAAACAGCTGGGCCTGCGCAGACTATAGTAGTCGGTAGACATGACAAGTTAATAAAAATAAATAGGTAGGCAGTTTAATTAATAAAAAATAACTACGATTTATTTATTAATTACTTTATTACTAACCCCAAGAACAAATCTAAGGCTGCGTTGCAAATGTCAACGGAGGGCGGAATGACTGCATGCGCAGCGGGGTGATAGCTCCATACAAATGTTTGCCTTCACAAATCTCTTTTGTATGCCCTCATGCGAAGTTGTTCGTAACGTGGTAAACAGGCGACCAGTTAGCAACGATCATCGAGGTTGCACTATATGCAACTTGATAGTATTAAATTTGTGGTATCTTAGGACACAATATAATAGATTCCTCATGGGATGCCTTCGCCATCAACGCTCCGCCATCGCGGATTCACCGCTGTGGACACAACATGGGCACAACCCTACTAGACTTGTGACGTCACACTTTTACGGTCTATTGGGGTCGATAGGCTGATGATATTTTATCCAATGCTTTATTAAAATAAAAATAAAAAACAATGAATCGTGTGTGATTCCGAAACATCTTCTTTGTAGGAATGCACTATATCGATCATGAGGGAGTTCATACTCCGACTTGCACTTGGCCGATTTTCGGGTGGCTGTGACCACAACCTTTTTTGAGGGCTGGATCCGCGCCTTTTCGCCATTGGGAAGGAAAAGTTATATATAAAACAACATAGTGTTCCTTCGGACGGCCTAAAGCTGGAGCCACAAGATTCTTTCCCGCAATCGCTTAACTCCCACCCCGAGTAGACGATAATAATATTCATAGCTTACATTTATGTACTTTTAGTATTCATCAAACTATTAATAATATAACAATGACATAGCATCACGCCTGATTCCCGAAGAGTTGGGCAGAGGCTTACTATTGTGCATCCACAGTTCGTCAACGGTGTTAAGTCTAGGGGCGAGCCTATTGCCATCAACCGGGCACAGTTCCAATCTCCGTGCTGCTACTGAGGATTTCCTTTTAATTTGCTTCCAGACGTATAAGATTGTGTTATATCTAAGATTATTCAGCTGTAAGTCTTCCATGTACTAAATAAATAAATCCCAATAACACTTTGCCCGACCCGGGAATTGAACCCAGGATCTCACGCTCAGCAGTTGCTCTTGCGACCACTAAACCAATGAAGCAGTCATTAAATAATATATATAGTCAGAAATATTTTTAATAAGCAAATATTAATAATGATTTAAAACATTTCCTCTCTATGAAGTACTAGGAACGCAGAAATCAGAGGTTATCATGCAGTCAGAACAATAATTGTAATAAGAATTCATGGAGTCATAGTTTTACGGTATTACCGATAAACAGGCCAGAGGGTGGCTGCCATAGGTCGCGACCTAGCCTTTATGCTTATTATTTTTGATGATTAAAATACATACCGGTTAGTCGTTAAAATTATTATTATTTTGGAGTACTTAAACGAGTTTTTCTTTAGCAAAATGCCAAGGAGTTTTAGTTGAGTCCGTATTTTTTGAGATAGCTAATCAAAAGATTGTTAGATTTGTAATGACGGCGTATGGCCAGTTCTTAAAGTTTAGGGTTAGGCAGAGGTGTAATATTGTGAACCCATATTACGCCGATGCTGTTATTGAGTCCCATGTAATTGGAAGTAAGCCTATTACCATCTTCCGGGTACAGTTTCAGAAATCGTGCTACTACTGAGAATTTTCTTACAGAAAAACCCAATAACACTTTTCGACCCGGGAATCGAACCCAGGACCTCACAGTCAGTAGCGCAAGCAGTCATACCAGTCTTACCGACTTTTATACAGGAGAAAAACAAGTGTGAGCCAAGGTTTTAAAAAAAATCCTCGGTGAAGTCGAACATTGTTTGGTCTGCAGGTCTTAATTTGATTACTTAGGTAATTATACAAACGTGTAGGAAACGCTTAAATTACGAGGCCTATTTTACTTAATTCGTTTTACAAAAGTATAGGAAACAATTTGGCATTACCTAATAGGTAAAATCTTTTGGTGTAATTGTTAAAGTAGAATGTGCATTTAAACTGAGAATAGATTGAAACCATTTCTAATATAGTAATAACTCCGATAATACCATTAGACCACAAGTCTAGACCACCAGTCATTAGGTAAATTGGTGGTCATTTTATACACATCGAGACCCCTCCGTGCCTTGGATGTGCGTTGTAATACGGATACCTATGAAAGTCATTACGGGTGTCAGTGTCAGCAGTCCAAAATAGTCTGACAACCTGTCTAACTTTAGATTATCAGTGTGTCCCAGTAATTGGATAACGGAGGTCAGATGGCAGACGATTCCTATGAAATAGGTACTGATATTCAGTCACATCTGGTTAGAATAGGAGCCAACCCCAATGTAGCTGGGAAAAGGCTAGGTAAAGGATGATTTATATAGGTGTCCCAATTAATCTTGGTTTTTTTAAATAAAAAAAATGAAAAATAATGAATAATTCCTATATCGTGGGTGCGTTTACAAACACAAATATTCACACGCACAAACATCCGGACCCTGTACAATTATCTATAGGCCATACAAATTTTTGTTCCGTGCGGGAATCGTACCCGCGACGCGTAGCGTAGCAGTCAATTGTTCAACCACTGCACCCATCGTGTCGACAAATCGGTCGCAGTTAATTGTTGCGTGTTCGCACTATAAATGTAAAATTAAGACCAACATTCTACTGGATGCTGGCATGTCGCTTATTTCTGTATACAATAGGTATACATTACCTAGCATAAATGGGGCTTATAATGTCTTTTGTTATATAAAATGGAGTATAGATGATATATCGCATATGTATATCTATTTATATAGGTATGCAAAACATAGTCGTGTCACCGTGACCCGTCGATAACACAATGCAATAACTTTTAATTTTTATTGCAATTACTGCAGACAATTAACGCTTTATGACCATTTAGCAGATAACGGACACAGTTTGTTTTTCTCAGCCGATCCCGTTTTTATACACTGTTTAATTATTATGGTCACAGATAAAATGAGAGGTCTGCGCCTGTTTGCTGCCGACTGTAGATTTAAATTGATTTAAACTTTTTTTTTACTTTCGTAGGTTCTTTTGATATAATAATGTGGGAAAAATGTGTTGTTTCCACAAAAGTATTTCGACTCAAAATAAAACTCATACTTAATTATATTGTCAGATGACAAATGTAGTACCTACTTAAAAACAAGCAGAAGTTAAACGAACAAAAAAAATAAATAATTTTATGTTTTTTTAAGATTACAATTTGGTATTTTCATAATTCTATAAAAAGAAAATGGTTAGCAGCTTGATTCAAGTATTAAAAACGGGTTTTCGAATTTTGATCGCTAATAATTGAAGTTATTAACATTGACATCATAATAATTAGCCGGAATGACCGTTATTAACGTTAATTTCAGAATAAATGTTTTAGCATAAATATTAACACAAATCACGGACAAAAAACTAGTCTAACTGTACCTAATTGACAATTAGTAGGTATAGTGCTATCAAGTTGACTCATTAATTACTGATATTTACATAATCACGATAACGAGCGCTATTCGCGATAATTGGTTTGTAATTGTAGTATGGCTACCTTGTTTCCGACGTAAAATTTATTATCAGTCAGTTTGCCAATCCAAAGAGTATCTATATTATAAGTTTTTTATAATGTCATTGTGTTGGTAGAATCGCGACATGATTGATGCAATCTACTGCAAGAGGTTAGATAGTGTCAAAATCGAGATATAAAAATAAAAAACATGGCGGACATTAGAGGTATCTTTATTATAAACGGTCAAAATGCAACAGTGTTTGGACGCAGTAGGGTTTTTTTTTCAAGTAGAGACTACATGTCCCACTGAACCTATTTGTGATAGAGAATTATTGGGCCAGGCTTTGAGTCAGCAAAATTAAGAAAAAAGTCCGTGAAGCAAATATTAAAGCTACTTAATGCAATCAACAATTTTTCATATTAAATTGTAACTACAGTTTGTAAAGACGAACGACAACAGTGTTTTTCACCCTATAAAACGCGTTGATTAACGCTTATCGTGCTGTCGTCTAAATAGATGGGAACATTTATACAATATTTTAGTGTACTTTACTATAATTTTGACCAACCATTAAACACTATTATATCCTTTTATCGTAAATAAATTAAGTACCTAAGTGTGTATTCGGTTTTATTCTTAATCCTATTTATAAAGTTTTATACTTGCATATTGCTGAAGCTGATCTATACATAAATTGTTTTAAAGGTATATCTATTCTATGGATCATCAATATGCATGCATGCAAGAGGGCCTCGTACCTACATAGCTACCACGTAGATCACTTCTTGTCCGTGTGACCGTTCTTCACATATAAATACCCCTCCGTGCCACGGAAAGCTTGCTTAGTAGTTGGTCACGGTCGTTATGGGTGTCAGCAGCCCAAAAAGTTTGACAACCGGTTTAAACTTACAGTATCAATCATCATCATCATCATCAGCCAGAAGACGTCCACTGCTGAACGAAGGCCTCCCCCTTAGACCACGACAGTATCAATATTTACTAGTAATTGGGTGGCGGAGGACAGATGCCAGTTGTTTTGTGTAAAATACTGATATTCAGCTGCAACTGGTTAGACTGGTAGCCGATCCCAATGTAGTTGGGAAAGATGATGATTGATGATAGATGATTATCAATGTTCAAGGTGCGAAAAACTTTTATTTCGTCTCAATTGAATGGAAAATGACACAATATACCTACATGGTTGATAGTTTAATTCATATTTTTTATCTTCGAGCATTTTTAACGACATTTTAATCTTCAACAAGGTAAACACATGTTCCTATTAAGAGTATTAGGTACAGTAAAGTTGTAATGATTATTACTATATCATCGGTTTTATCCTGTCTTTTATGACTTGTAGCCCTTTCTGGCTATAACTTTTGCACCTTGGTCGATATTCAGGTGGGAAATTTTGTTTGTCTATGTTCGAAATAATTTTTGACGATAGGGTTGGTGCAGTGGTTAAGCAATTAGCTTACTGCGCAACGTGAAGCGGGTTCGATCCCCGCACGGAACAAATATTTGTATGATCTACATATAGTTGCTTCGGGTCTGGTTGTGTGTGCATGTGACATGTATGTTTGTAACCACGTACCAGGATACAGGAGAAAAGAAAGGAGTGGGGCAAAGTTTAAAAAAAAATTAATCATACCTAAATAATTTGTATGTCTATGTTCCAAATCATATTTTCTTCATTTTAGGGGTTAGATAACTAAGTTTCCTGGACAGCTATTTTCTAGAATTCATTCGTGTGAATATAGCAATTAATATACAAGGTGGAAAAACTTATGATACAATGGATATGAAGTACCTTAAATATTGAATATAGGTATTTTATTTAAGGGAAACGTTTTTTTTTTTATAAATTAAACTAACACAGATTTAGAAAAGTTTACCTGAGAAAGATATGGAACAAACAGACGTGTAAAAAAAACTAAACCTGTATTTCTAGAGCACCAATCAATAAGATCAATGATAAAGAACAAGTTTATCTGATACATAAACGAAAGAATACAACGTTCTGTAAAATTAAATCTACCCAATAATAATCAAGGAAAACCTAAGATGCAGATGAATCAAGATCTCAACTTAATAGACTCAAGATATCATTCAAATTCAAAATGGCCGGCATTTCCTAATCGATTCACAATTAAAGTGTTATTACACGCATTTATTGCTAACAAAGTAGCTGAGATAACCCTTAAGCGAGATGGTCGTGGCGACCGAACAAGGCAAGGCTTATTACTAATTAACCATATCGCGGATGCCGACGTACCGTGCTCGGTGCCAATCGCCGTCAACTTGTCAGCGGGTTGATGTAACCGAGTGAAGCGGGCGGGGGTCTGAAAGACCGGTTGGTGATTTTTATGGAAGTAATTCATTTTATAGCATTCGAATCTTATTTATATATATTAATGCTTTTTTAAACTTGTAATATACTAAAACTAATTTGACTTGACACCTACTTTTAGAAATTCTTTTGCCCTTTTATTTTATTATACGCCGTAATCGACCTACTGTAAGGCAAAATCTTTATTCCATTTTATTTGGAGTCAGTACATTGGTTAAATTATTTAAATCGTGTATCAACTCATTTTAAACCTAATTAAACATAGCTGGAAAGGTATCAAGCTTCTTGTGGCCCAATAGATAAGCAAATGATACACAATGATCTAGTGTCTATAAATAATTAATAATACAAAGTTCTAAGTTATTATTCATGTATTGCTGTTACCAATCTGTGAGTACCTATCTATGTAGAAAAACCCCTCATTAAATAAAATAATAAAAACACGTCTCATAGCAAATTAACCAATTTTTCTCAATTGATTTGTAATATGTACACAACAAGCAGCTGTCAGTCAAAAGCAAATAAAAAAATACCCGTCGCTATTAAATATTTCGCATACATTACCAGTAATTACCTCACATTTAAAAACAATTAAACAAATTATTAAAATTCCCCACTTAACAGTCACGACTGACGATACAGACAGTAAAATAAACAGTTACACTAAAATCATGTTTTTTAATCAAACATAAACACTCATTAAAGGGTTAAAAGCAGTGACTTAACGAGGCTCCGCTACTGTGTGTGTGCTCCAACTGGTATGAACAACTTTTTATTTTCCTGCCGTGTTAACGACTCTCCCTTTCTAACAGGTTACTCATTTATATGTTTGTCCTTGTCGCACAGGGCAATTAACACTCTCTGTATACGGTAGCGATGGAAGAAATTAGTTAAGAGAGTCTCGGCCCCATTTCTGTGGTTTGTGTCACCGGGCCTCCACTCCAGTAGCGGGGGACTTTTTTCTTTTTGAATTTTTACTTTTACGATGCGTTGTTGAGGACGTTTTTGCGCGTTGGATGTCATTAGTGGTCACGATAGTGTGCGAGGGTTAAATTGTTGCCTGATGTATTGCTCTATTGGTTTTCATTATTTGAAATGTAGGTATTTACGCTGATAAAAGGTTTTCTTTGCTAATTGTCAGCAAGACAATGTTAACGTTTAGTTGGCATTCAACCATGGCCTGTCTCCTTATATGGATGAATGACACTGAACTCTCAAAGTTGAAGAAACATGGGCCTTGGCAGGGTCTTTAATAACGTTGCGATTCGATGAGGGGTTTATCCCTTTTCCGAATTCTGGTGTTGCATTCTGTGAAAGACTGCGCACTGTGCTTCTATTACCTGAAAATTGGGAGCTCTCCACTCCTTGATAATGTAGAAGTCAAGGCCGGTGGTTTGAAATACCTCGATATTACGATCTTACCCAAGACTTAAGTGCTTCGAAGAGCTTTTTAAACTCCCTTGTTCTCTAACCAGAGACTGTTCAAAGTCTGTCCAAAGTCACCGAAATTTCGCCAATATTGAAACAAACGCGACAAAGATTATACAAAATCGAAGAAACAATTGTAACTTTACACGGTTGGCGCCGTGGCTATGCGATTAGCTGTCTGCACTATGTGTTATGGCTTCGATTTCCGCAATGAACAAATATTTGTATGATCTACTATTTATTTTAATTTATAGTTATTTAGGGTTTGAGTATTATGTATATATCAAATTGTATGTTTCTAGACTATACCCACGATACATAAAGATATCCAGTGCATGACAAAGTTTTAATAAATAAACACGTAGAAAGCAAACTGTCGTTAGTGTCAAGCTGCCAAAGAACCTCTTTACGATGTAATGAAAACCAAACTAATTAAGGAAAAACGATCAAGAAAGATTGCAACTTAAATACCCATATTAATTAACAGAGTAACTGTTAACGGGTACCTAAGTACGTAATGATATAAATGGCGCGAACGGATCAGTAATTACGCCAGAAGTATAATTGTTTGCGCGCGAGGAAAAAATCACTCTGCGTCCATTATCGACTAATCCACGAATTGTAATTAGATGTAATGACTGGTTTTAGGGTTGCGTGGTGGAATGGAAAAACTTGACACAATGGTGATTGGAGTATGTGTGTGTTTTGTCGACTTGGAAACACTGCAGTATATGTTGATGTTAGAAAGAATAACATAGTTGTGCTTTTAAAAATATAGGTATAAGTACCAATGATAAGAGACGATTCACAAAATCGTAATGGATAACAATCACTTAGCATTTTCATACATATAAACCTTTTACAATTTATCTCTTTCTTTGTCGAGTCGACACAAGCTATCACATGGGAATCGCTCATACTCGTGGAAAGATTAGTCAGTCAGCAATGTATCGAGACTGGCCAGGTTGCGCCGGACGATCTCATGTATCGTTACTCATGGTTACTTTTTCCTTGATTGTATAATTGAATTTAGTGGGTTTTATTATTTATTTTTGGAACGTGCAATTGTTTTTCCACTAATTAGGAATAAGTTCGCAATATTGACACTTTGACATTCCGTCGATATTTACAATTACCATATCGATTCACGCTTAACCATCTTGAAATGGCAACTTAGCGCAAACATTATACATTCAATAGTAATTGCTTGCAATAAAAGTGATTGCGTTACTAAATTCAATCAGCTGCACACACACAAGCTCTCCACCACAAACATATACTATATTTTCACAAACACACACCCATATTCACACACACATAGTTATTTATCGCATGCAACAGTTACATGATAGGTTTGCGCGGAGAAACGGAATTCTAGGACCCGATACGAGATTATGTATCGATTAATTAAGGTGGAATAAATAGGTATGGCAATGCGTATTATGTGTAGGGTTATTGAGACGTAATCGTTATAATGATAGTTGTTTTCACGCGCAGTTCTAACGAGAATATGTAGAAATATAGGTTATATTAATGGTACATGACTATCGCAAGCGCGGCTGCGAAGCGAGAGGTCTTGGCTTAGATTCCCGGGATGGGCAAGGAGTTATTAAATATCACTCACGGCCTAGTCTGGTGGGTCATCCGCTTAGTTTAAGTACCGCTTAGGTATTCGTGTATATTTGTACCCATTGGTCTAGTGCTCGCAAACACAGCTGCTGAGCGTGAGGATCTGGATTTTATCCCCAGTTTTTCTTGTATGGAAATTCTGAGTAACAGACTGGCGTTCGGAATTGTGACATGAGACTTAATTACAGCATCAATGAAATGTGGGTAGGTATGTGAACAATAGTACACCTCTGCCTAACACTCCGAGAAATACAGGCCTGATGCTATGTTAGACAGAAAAAGAAGTTACGAGCCATTTTAAAAAGATATTTCACTTACCCTGCTCTACAAAGGTGCAGAAACCGTAAACCACTCTAAACTCTATCCAGACGTATTACACATTTTATCCTTAACATGAACACAAAGTGTAAAACCTCTTAAAATGTTTAGAAAAAAACCTTTAAGCCGATGAACTTAAAGGGATTACCACACCTTTAGCAAACAGGCATAAGTCACTTCTGAGCCTTTTGTTACACGAGTTAAAAGAAAATCAGCGGGAGTGGGTTCGTTCATAATTGACGTTTTGTATGTGAATGGGATGAAATAATTTGTTTTTGTTAAATAATGCAATTGTATTCGAGTTTGAAGTGCGATGTATGTGGGCTTGATGATGTTTGAATTTCTTGGAAGATAGGAAATTGATTTTTCGTTGGTGATTTTTTTTAGCCTAGACTGTCCCATTACTGCGCAAAGGCATCCCCCGAGTAGATTGTAATAAATCATTTAATTTATTTAGGTCTTATCTTATACGGAGAGGACAAGAATTTTACCTATCTATGTACGGCGATGCGCCACCGGTACATGGTGGACATCCCACCCACACGCACAAAACGTTTTGGGAACACATTCATTGTACGTACAGCTAAGGAGTGGAATTCCCTGCCAGAGTCTGTGTTTCCTGATAGCTACAACCTGGGAGTCTTTAAGTCAAGAGTGAATAGGTTACTTCTAGGCAAGCGTGCTACATCTTCGACCACATCATCGCTTACCATCAGGTAAGATAGTGGTCAAACGCGTGACTATCAAGAATAAAAAAATAAAAAACTCGCACCTCATATTATAGCACTTATAATGGTATAAATTAAGAGAAAGTTTAATATAATAATTTTGTTTGTATATTTACAGTAATTTCCTATTCTTCTCCAATTTAATTTAAGAGTAGTTCATGTCGATGGGAACATCGTCACTGCTCCTAATACCTGACTGAAAATAAAGAAGACTTTAAGTAACTCCACACTCAAGTAACTCAACACAAAAATAACTATATATTACTGACAATATCACGTTACGCTCTGTTTATAGCCGCAATTACAAAACCCAATACATTCCTAACAAAATCCCACAATCAATCAAAAAAACATTGACAAGTGTACTGGTAATCCTTGCCAAACATCACCTGCTTTACGAAAAGATACAAAAAATCTTCGTTTTTGTAATAAATCCATCATTTTGAGATTAAAATTTGTCCGTCACTGGAACTAAGCCTGGCTATTGTAAGCGGCCAATAATGTGAAAATGATTGACTTGTCATTGTCCGCGTTGAGTGCATCGTACCGCACAAAATCCAATTTTATTGGATAATTTTAGTGTCTGTGTAGGAGGTTCAAGCTGGGCCAGAAATTGGTATAAGTATTAAAATTATAATTTTCTGATGCGCACGCATTCATCACAGTTTTGTTGCTTTATATTGGGCAGTTTTGTGTAAAATTTAATTAAAGAATGATCTATTATTTATTTATTAGCTGACGGTGGTGAGATACGTGGTGCTGCAAGTTGGTTGTCTAGCATATCTAAGTAAAACAATTAAATTTAACCTTTGTACCCATCGCAGTACTGAGCATCTTCGAGGTAACCGCTAAAATGAACTCCAAGACGCAATACACTGACATTGCAGGATATTGACAAAATCCAGTCCAAAGTATTATCTAAAATATTTTCTTTAAAATCCCAAATTTTTTAATTCCAAACTTATCTCTTTTCACTTCACGATTCCATTGACAAAAGCAGTGATGCGCATTGTTTACAAGTTAAACCCATGTTTGTTTGACTGACAGGCAGCTCGGGTGGCACAGAGTAACATCGCACAGTGGGACAATGGGCCAATCAATGCCAAGTGTCACGGACCAAATGTTCGCCAAATTAGCAATAACTTTAATTGGGGTATGTGCAAATCTGAAATGTTATATGGAATTAAATAAAATGACTTTGATAAATCAATTTGCGATTGAATGAATTAGGACGGAATAATGCGCAAACGGTATTCAATTTTAAAGACAAATATCTGGTATCTACATGATTTGCTAATTAAGGATTCATTGAAAGCATGTCTTCGTCAAGAATTTGAAAATCAGAATAAAGTATCTAATGAGACACAGTGAGTTAATAACGAAAATAGAAGAATAGCAGATACAGTCTGAATTGTTAGTTCGTTATTGCGTTTTTGGAAGAACAATAGAAAAAGGCAAAAATAACAGGTAACCTTTCATATTTCAAGATACATATAAAGAAGAAGACCCACAGTAGTAAAAAGTTAAAATCGACCATGACCTTAATTAGATATTTAATTAAAATAAGTTAACTGCACGACACCAAGCACCATTTTTTCACTAAAATACAATACAATGCCTCTGACATAAAAAACACTAACTAACAGTATATTCGCAACTACTATAACCATAAAAAATGGCGTTACCAGAAGTTTTAATGAAGGTCCATTCATAAACAACGGCATCTCTCTATTTAAACCTACATATATAAAACGAGCGAGTAATTAACAATTAAGATTCACATGATTTATGGACATGCCACGTCGTTGATTGGTAGTTAAAAAATCTTTTTTTTTGACGAATTAATTTTTTAAGCATGGCCCCAGGCAAGCAGTGATAGCCTGGTGGTTGAACGCTTGCCTTCCATGCAAGAGGGTCCGAGTTCAAACCCAGCCCGCACCTCTATGTTTTCGGAATCATGTGCGGATCAGAATTTGATTATCATTTGCGTTATAAAGTTCTTGATGGTGTGTGTAGTTCGCCAACCCGCACCAGGCCAGCGTGGTGGACTAATGCCTTACCCTTCTCAATCTCAGATGAGGCCCTTGCCCAGCAGTGGGACAGTAATGGGCTGAATTTATTATGGTCACCGGATCATCTTTCATATCTATTTGCCTTTTCCATAACTTTTTGACTGTTTTGATTATAGCCTGAACCTCTGCGCTACGAATGTCGACGAATATTTATTTAATATACATTTAATGACAGAAATTAGTACATACTAATTATATACATGAGAATTTTCTGTCAAAAAACAGTGGAATTTCCTTAAACTGACAGCCTCGCAATCAATATCGATAATGTACAAAAACCGTGTAATTTATTGTGCGAACAGCTAAGCCAAACCATTGTCATACACTAAATAAGAAACAGGATTTAAGTCAGCTGATTACCTTAGAAATTAAAACAATGAATGATCTATGGCCATGCTCGAACATCGAAACAAAACAGTTAAGTTGGTTAACCGAACGATAACCTAAATTTTAATTAATAATCAGTACAGATTACTTTGTCCTCTTAAATTCAATAAAGGACAAGACACCACATATTGGAAAAGAAATATGCAAACAGGCCCACGCCACTGTCTTTTAAGGATTCATATGTTGATTATAATTTGATTATCACGTTTGGTTATCGTGAGGAAGCGCGCACAGCTGAGAGGGCTCCACGAAGTTTTTGATGGCGTGCGTAGTTTGCCAACCCGCAACAAGACAGCGTGGAGGAAGGACTAAACCATTTTTATTCTACAGAGAGGCCAGTGCACAATGTGCAGAAATTATTTTATATTGCAGTATTAGTCCATCTGTTGTCGACTAATACTTATAAAATATTTTTTGCACAGTGTGCATCGACGTTGCCATTGACTGACACCCATCGCTAGTCGCTCACAATGTGGTGACAAGTGTAATATATTCCAGTAAAAACGGCGACACAATTATATTGAGTATAGTGGTAATTACAAGACGTGGGAGCGACCTTTACGTTGTAGGGCGGCGATGACGAACTGAGTGACGGGACAGGTCTCGATAACGTGACATGTGATGGCAGGACAATTTTTAATAGAACAAGTTATAACATCATAACTTTCTCATTGGTCTAGTGGTCGAAAACGCGTCTGCTGAGCGTGAAGCAGTGTTACAGTTGCAGAAGTGTAAATGGCGTTAGACTCGTCCTCTATTATATTAGCTAATACGGCACCGGCGAAATGTGGGTTTCCAATATTACACCTCTGCTAAAGGGTTAACCTTTGGGGGATAAAGGCGTGATGCTATAACATAGCATGTTGAATAATAAATTAACATCAAATCTTGTAGAAATAGCTAGCAGTATTGCTAATCTACTAATTCGCTGGCTGAAACAGCCTAAACTCTAGTCTTTAGCGCAGTGGTTCCCAAAGTATGAGCGAGCGAATATTGAGTGGGCCATGAAAAATAGGATGACGGATCAATTGACCGGGCGGGCGACCACTCACTGCGATTAAACGTAAATAAAACTAAAGTTGATGCTAAGGCTATAATGACATGAAATAGGAAACAAATGCATCCTTCTCATTAAAAAATTGCATTCATTCATATAGTTATGATCCTTCATGAAAACCAAGAGGTGAGTCCCAAATTTGGAAGTTGAGTCCCTTTTTGTTAGGTGAATCACGTTTTAGTCAACTTTGGCAACCACTGCATTAGAGCATTTAATAAACTGTACCCCATGCTACGATGCATGTTGCGTCGTGGGTACAGTTTACAGACAAACATCTCACATGCACACAGACCTAGAGCCAGAATAACTATTTCTAGACCAAAAAAAATTATTCCGTACGGGGATCGGCCTAAATTGCAAATTGCCTAATCATGCCATCAATTTAAATTCAATAAAAATTATAAACGAAGGTAAATAATAAACTCTCTTCGTTTTTGGTATCAGTTACGAATTTTAATCTCCTCCTAAGATAAAATGCATAATTGATATAGCAACTAATTGAAATTTTCCAAGAAAACATTATATGCCTTACGTACCAACGGAGCATATTATGAATTCAAAACCACGCTTCTACTGACTCCGCAATTAATATTATCTATAAAGAAATGCCGCATGGTAATTACTCACGAAACACCATTTTTTGTAATTTATAGTTCTTTAAATACTCGTGCATAGATATGCTTAATGCACCTAATACTAGTTTTAATTTATTGGTATCCAAGTATGTTTGTTCTTCGAATGAGTTCCCTTATTTGTTGATTTACTAGCTTTGCGGGTGACTCCGCTCGTGTAGACAATGTTTCATACAAACTTTGAAACGCTATTACTTACACTACCTATAAGTTGAAATTTGGAAAATTCTTTCACACACGCATGTCCACACTGTCCTACACAGATAGGCACCTGATATAGAAAAGAGTAGTTAAGAGATGATGATTTTTAAGAAATGAGATCTTCTCCAAATCCCTTTTTAACCCATCAAGTGACACGGTAGACACAATGGAAAGTCTAATGTTTGTACATAAGATGCCGGCGTCGCACACTTTAATGAATTACTTAGATACCGACAACATTGTACAAATGCGTCCAAACTTTCCAGAAAAAACTTCATCTGGTAACTCTGTATATATCTTTGCTTGTCTATATCGTTATCATTTAGAGTTCTAAAAAAAATGTTTTGACTGTAACAAGCAGACATAAAATCATATTAGATATCATAAAACTAGTATTTACAATTGGTATTATTTCCGATAACCGTCGAGTACCTCATAACTGACACCTTTCCATACCCACAGATCACGAGCGTGACGCGTTTTGTAAAAACACGCTGTCCAACATTTTCCACATAGCATGGTTACACTAGTATAAAATTAATGCACTGTTAAATAGGAATGCAATTCTTTCCTGTAATATAGGACCACCCATTGTGGTAATTGGAGTTTTCTTCTGTCACAAACTACATGCGATGTGAAGAAAATTCATTAGTTACATAGGCGCGAGTTTTTATTGAATGACATGCGTTGTTTGAGGCGATATATAAGACCTAATTTAGTCACACTCAGTCTCTTTCTAATAAAATACATTAGAAAAGGATAGAAGGATTGTCAAAGCATTATCAATTTAATCGCCAACGCCATAGGGTTGCATCTATGTTTCCGTTAATGCTAAGGTAATAGACTATTTTGACATACGTAAATAATTAGATAATGTTTATAAGTAAGGGTAAATAAAGTGATTAAAATTACCACGATGTATAACATTAGGCTTAGCACGAATGTGCTGACGTGCGTGACGTGCGTGAATTTTGAATTTCACGTTTAGAATGTAATATTTTTTTTAGTTGAAGACTTTTCATGTCGTATGATACAAATTATGCGTCACGTATAAAATTAAAACAAAATTTTATAAGAGAGTTGTATTTTCGATTCAAATTTTAGTGACATTAACGATACGGTTACCTACGTTTCTATACGTCAAAATATACGTGTCAGGCCTACAAAATCAGTGCCATTATAGAAGTTAGTGTATATTGTAGTTTGCTAAAACTACGAGGAGCATTGCCGAATAAGTCCGTTTTTAGACTTCACAACTTTGCCACCCGCTTAGCTCGCTGTCGACGCTTAGCTTATAGCATCTTTAAGTGACTGCCAAGACTTTGGACTTGGTTAGTGTCCCGAGGTAGCTTTAAGACAGCTGAGAGTTACCTATTACACCACTTGTAAACTGATAGCAATAAAAATTTGAGTTTGCTAATATCCGAAAGCAATTGTTTCTCTTAATGCTGCTTCTATTCTGTTCTACACTTACATTGCAGAGAAATGGCGACAAACACGAGGGCATCGAGGCACCCTTATCGACGCTTAGCTTGCATATTAGCTAAAACATTTTTAAAGGGTCTTATATAGACCTAATTTTAACCCCGTCATAAGGTAATACATATGACTAATGAGAGGACTCAGCGTTGGATTTAATTGACCATTGTCTGGCAATTCAATATAATAAATGCTATAGATTTTATATCAACATTGATAAATTGACAATAATCGCAAATTTAAATCACAACTAATGGAAAGAAAGCCACTATGAATAAAATTGGAAAGTATTCACCGACCAACACGTTCGAATCATTTGTTACTAAATACACTTAACGAGTGATGTGAATCATGATCGGGTTTTATTATCGATAAAAATCCGGATCAAATGAAGTATTCAGCTTGGTGTAAAATGCCAGCCGGTGTTGACAGAGACGCAATCAATAAATCACTCGGCGATACAAAGAAATATTCAATGTGTGTTGATTGTGCCTCTTGGGAACGCTTTTTAGTATGATAGTGAGGCGCCACTATCGATGTCGATGTAAAATGTTGAAGAAAACATTATTATCTAAAAAACTTATTCTCATGTTTTTAAGATATTTTCCTCTCAATAGAAAAGCAGATCCGGGCAGAGTTTATAAAATTATGTAAAATGAGATTATCATTATAAGTAATTACGACCAAAATATACCTAGCCTATACATAATGAACACAAAAACAAAACAAATAAAACTATTAAAAAATCTATTATCTTGCTGTTATATTTATTTTATCATAAATTTTTTACTCTCTCGCTAACCTTTTGACGAGTCGACAAATCTATCGATATCCTCCTATAATCTCTAATAGGACACGAAGTCACTCTGGTGGTCCGGCGTTGCTTTGATCGATTCTGCCGAATCATGGCACGCGATTCAAATATGACGATGATATGACTCTTATATCGACAAGCAATTTTAATCGACACTCCCCCATCATTATAAATACCCTTATTTCTTTAACATAAAGTTGAAACTCGCGTGTACAATAGTTAGAAAAATGTACAGTATATTGGTTTTCTTGAGAGATAAATCGGTGTCTATTAAACTGTTATTATCCGTCCATTGAGGGGTTAATAAAATATTGTTCGGTCGAACATACCATCTAGTTGGTATATTGCAATTTTAGTGTTAACTATTGTGACATTTGGCAACTGTTAGCTATAATGTCCGTCAGTGAGGACATTGGGATCTAAATGTCAAAGCTACTACACAATACTGGCACAATGTACCTAGTTTAATAATAGGTAATTTTTATATGTCTTACAATAAAATATCGTAACTCGGATTGATGATGATTGAAAGTACTTACCTACCTATAATTTTATTATAGTCAAACTTTTTTTTTAATAATATTTAAGTTAAGAATGTTAGTATTTATCGTAGAATTAAATGAATACCCTTTCTTTCCATTCTTTGTTCGTAAATGATAGTGACAGAAATAGAGATACACCAAGAATCTGTTATGATCTCTCGTTCCTGTCGTAATATACAGATTATCTCTACAGACAGGTACGTAACAGAAGTGACTGTCCGGCAGCCTAATTACGTAAAAAAGCGACAGCAATGCGACAGCCAAGCGACAGCAATCTTACTGTCGGGCAATACATTATATGACACAAAAATGACGTTTGACAGAAGTTATCCTGCGATCTACGCCTGTCGCAAACTGATCGCTACATCGGTAATTAGGCTGCCGATTTCATTAGACGAACTTCTTTGAAGAATCGTGAACTGATTTTCTGTGCACTACATCGGGAAGAGATAATAATGTCACATCCATGTTAATAATGAATAATTTGGACCCAATAAAGAACCAAGCCAATTTTGACTAAATATGATGAAAAGAAAACAGGGTCATTTTCATATCCAACGCTGGATTGATAATTCCAAACCATTTTAATTGATTTTTTAATACGAATCGAGAACAGAATTCTGATCAAGAGCTATTAGATTTAATTGAGGTTAAGTCAATAAAATGTGGCTAATGATAGATTTCCTTGCAACGTTTTCCTTAACGATCGCAAACTAGAAATCAATGATAAAATCGGTTGATAGATTGCAACAGTATTTAGATCCTAAGTGGGACTATTAAATTATTTACTACTCGCAAATACTAACTTATAGTAATGAATTTAAAAAAGAGTGCAAATAACTTGGAAATTACATCATTTGTGTAGTGGTCGGTTTCGTCGAGTTCAATTCCCAAGTCGGGCAGTGTTATTGGGTTTTCTATATGGAAATTCTCAGTAGCAGCATGGAGTCTGGAACTGGGCCCGGTAGATGGCAATAGGCTCGCCCCCTATTACATGGGGCTCAATAACGGCTTGTGGTTGTACAATAATACACCTCTGCCTAACCATTCGGGGAATACAGGCGTGATGCTATGTTAAATTATGTTATGTTGTAATGACATAAAATATTATAAATATCATGGCATAACACCCGTATTACCCAAAGGATAAGGCAGAAGTGTATTAGTGTACACAATCTGCCGGCCACAATTTCAAACTGGAGTTTTCTAGTAGAAAAATCCTGGCATAGTCTTGTAAGATTAAAAGCTTCGAAATAAAAATAGAGAGAAAAAAAAACCCTTCAAACACTTTACCCGATCTCATCCGGAGACCAATCCGGGCACTCGTTTGTTCCTAATTAAATCACAATCACTTATACCTACACCGAAAAAATTACCACACACAAAATATCAATATAAAACAATCCACTCCAGCGCATAGTCGTAACGCGTTTATAGCTAATAACATAATGGCGAGGCTCCATTAGCGCGGGACCCCCGTCGCGATCTGATGGGCCCTCAATTGGACCCCCGCAGCATCACTGCCTCGATAACTTTATTACAGTGATATTGACCCACGCAATTTGCAGATATCGTTGAATGAGTTGCATGATTTTGTATGGCTATGTGATTGCGGTGTGTATTTAGGCATCATTAATAAATTGAGGTATACTAAAAGAATTGGAAGAACACTGATAACAATGAATAACAAATTAGTCTAAGATTTGATGTACCTATGTATTTCCAATTTGGTTGAATGCAATTACTAAAATAAACAAACAACCTAAAAATTTAAATTAACAAAAGGTCTTATTTTCTTAAAAAAATAACTTACTCCAAAAAAAAGCTCATGTATCGTGAGCGCGTTTACAAACGCAAATATTTACATGCACAAATACCTAGACCCGGAACAACTATCTGTAGGTCATACAAATATTTGTTCCGTATAGGAACTGAACCCTCCATAAGGAGCGCAGCGTTCGATCGCTCAACCACCGCGCCAACCGTGCCGTCGAATATTTTATGCGAGCATGCTCTTTGCAATTTTTCACAACTTTTATTAATAAGACCAATTCTGTAATCTTTTAAATAAACACGACTGCTTCTTACTTTTGGATGCAGTTAAGGAACAACATTTGTATGGAACAGCTGTATATTTCGATTTCCGAATTGGTCCCTAAATAAAAGGTGCTTAATTTATTTCTTATAATTAAAAATTAAGAGCTAAAAGCTTAAAAGCACTCGTTCCGTATGCTGATATTGAGACACGACTGGTTAGACTGGGAGCCGAACCAAATGTAAAAGGTTAAGCGGACGATGAACAGCACAAAATGATAGTCTCTCAGCGACGTAATAAAATGATATTCATCCATATCACAGTATGTTAACCAGGCGTTCTAGAAGTATACAAACAAACCATATATTTCACTAAAGCCCACAAATAATATTCCTAAACAAAACAATTGACAGTATAATACTTTTTGCTCATATTCTGGTGGCAAATCGTAAAAATTCCAGCATTCTTACTTACGAGGCACTTTGAATCAATATTCGAAAAAGAATAAACCGATTGCAGGAGCAAATGAAGTCGTAACAATGGACAAACCTTTCTATCCCACAGAAGGTAACATAACTCAAAAAATTACATACTGAAATCCACTTTCATGAAGAATTAATACGGTAGGTTTCGGAATAAAAGGAAGTGTAGTGTAGGAACGCAGCCTTTTTGCAGTCAATTTGCATATTTTCTTCCCTTTTATTCTTACAAGAATATGGTAAATAGTTGGAATAGTTTTACGGAACCGGTATCGGAACTGAAATCTATTTTAGATGAACTTTGTCTGGTATAAAAAAAAAGAAATAGCATTGTGATTTGAGTTATTCTGAAACTACAATTTTCTCATTCCCTTTTTTTTTAAATGACTTGTCCTTTTACTTCTGTCTGTCATTAATTACAAAAAGATCTTCGACTTTCTTATTTTTTTAAAGTGGGAGACATATCTGCGTACTGCCTACTGAATCCTGTCCTGAACGGTGAAGAATACGATATTGTTTAAGATCAACAAGCAACAGAGAAGACACTTCAAGAAATATTATTATTGCGTGTACAGTTTCGGATATAATCTCGTAGTGCACAAAGTCGAAAAGAATGGCATAATGGTTTCGTTGTCCTTTTGTTTTGATAATGCATAGAATTTGATAACCTCAGAGGTTTCTAGCAAAGAATCTACCAGTTGCCTTCCCGTTGATTTTATATGCTTTCAGATGCCTTTGGGCTAGCGTCATCGATGTAATAACAACGTAAGTTGTGGAGTGATTATGGAGCGGTTCGGTGTAGCAATGAATGAAGATTCTCATGTTCAGCTGTGCCAACAGACTTAATGATGATAGGAACATTTTGCTAAAAGCAAAAGAACATTGTGCACACAATTTCGAATTGTTTATTGGACACCTTTGCCATGTTCCTGAACAATCTAATTAAATTCTAATAAGCACCCAAAAGAACTCATAAAAAACCGAGATACAGTGAGTAATTAAGTCACGCAAACCTCGTTAATATTAATATTTCACGCAATACTAATTGCTGCTCTGAAATATCACTTCACATATTAAACATACATCAGCATACGAAGTTGGGCCATTATAACACAACAGAGTCCCAGCGGGGCCCATCGTGAATGTCGGCCCCAAACTACTTAATAGGGCGATAATTGCGAGGCTATTACGCGGCCACCCCACCCTATTCCCACCATGGGGTGGGGTGGGTCGAGTATATGTAGGTGTTAGTTCACATGGTTAGTTTTACGCTATTTAATTAAGTCTTGGAAAGATGCTGAGTGAAATTGTGGTGCTTATATCATTTTGTTCTTAATATTTTATGGCTGCTGTTAAGTTTGTGCTTAAATGGTGGATCGTTTGACAATGATTGAAAGACCCTCGTAGAGTAGACGTAGTACTTATTAATTTGTGAACATTTGACCAAACCCCAGGTGCCTTAAAGAAGGTATGTAATATAGTTAGGTTTAGGCAAAAATCTGCTATGACCTATTATAACCTGGAGCTTCATGTAGCGAGATGACGTAGTTTTTAGGAAGTATCTCTATTTGCATGCCCATTTTAGATATTATATTTCAAGCTGGAAGTTCAGCCTTGTTAATAAGTAAATATGTTCACAGAACTCGGTCAAGAGATGGTTGTGGATACATCAACCGTCATAAACTTATAACGGAGAGCCTCACCAAAAATTGGGATACACGTGATGGCCAGAGAATCATCATCATCAAATAATTTAATAATACACTATAAAACTGAAATATTATCTACTCATGTCACCGTGTAATTCTTAATAGCAGTTACGAGTTTTGCGCTGCCTTTTACATGAAACTTAATAAAAGCATCGATAAAAATTAGGTGTACATGAAACTCTTCTTATTTTTTCGGGAAAACAGGCTGAAGATATCACCTCACTTTTAGTGGCAAATGTGGCAATCAAGACTGAGTGAATTTATCAGAAGAACAGAGTCACTATATATTATGAAATTAAAAGATAATCATCACAGAAACGGATTTCAAATTACTCGTACAACGTACCTACATACTAAAATAGAGACTCCAATAAACAAAGCTTGATAAAACATCACAGAATTGTGAACAATAGGTACACAAACTCAAATATCGACAATATTTATGGCTGTAACTAAATTTAATTTAGCAACAAAATGGAAGCGCTTACGAAACAAAACGTCGTCAAGCGGTTTAAGCGAACATCAAACTGTTTATTGTGAAAATTCATTACCAACTTTAGAAGGGGATTGCTTAATTTTCTTTAATATTAACTTGTACAGACCCCTTTTTAATTAATATCGACAAAATAGTCGAGTCGACCGCGAGTTGCGCGCTCCTGATAAAAGTTTTTAGGGTTGTTACTGCTGTATTTTCTATTTATCGATATTCGATATCGTATAGCTTAACCCGATTTTTACTACAATGCCAATGTAGGTGTCTTCTTGTCTATGAAAGGTCATATAAAATATGTATAAAAAGGATTCAATTCAAAATACTGTTCTGATTTCCAGGAGAAATAAATAGCTATACAGTTTATAGTTCCATACAATTATATAGATTTTGATGTATTGTTGATTTTGATTAAGTACAATCTTACTTAACTATTTATGCACAGTACAAACCCAATGCCAATACAAAAATTATGAATATCTTCAGTTCATAATAAAAAAAGACCAAACATCGACATTCTCCGCTACCATCACTCCACGATATTAATTTCAAAATTGGTTTAAATAGGTATTACGCCGCTTGTTAGCCCCGGTCCAAAATGAACTCATTAAAACTATAAAAGCGGCGGTAATTAAGGCCGCGCCCCCCTCTGCCCGCTGAAACCCTCCCCCCTTTCCGGACCCTCTGGGGGTTGGGCTTAGGCCCCTCAACCACCCTGTTTTCAACGAGGGACGTAGAGTATTTGTGGAGAAGAAAGTGCAATGGCGTACTTTGTTGTTATTTGTAAAAGTAGGTAAAATTCTTTGTACTTCTCCGTTTTTCTTTGGGCATAGGGTATGGTATGATATGGAATTTTAACGGGCAACCGTTTAAACTCCATATCATACCATATCAAACTTTAATTTTAGAATAAATTCTACCAGTTTTTTATTAAATAGATCATGTCGTAAAAGGCGATTGGTTAAACTCAGTCGAGAGGAAATCACGTTCAGCAGCGGCGCTTGTGACTACTAGACCAATGAGGTTAATTGGCTTCATTTGTTTTTCAACTTAATGAAATATCACCTGCGTTTCTATTCCAGCAAGGACTTTAGGTTTGTGACAGCTCTTCATCGGGCGGTAGGCTTTATTGCAGGCGACATTACAGGCCGACGCGCGGTAATTTTCAACTAATAACCTGTTTCATTTTCACTGCCTTTTTCTCACTTTACAGCCAGCTTGTGCTGCTGTAGCTGAAAAGGTTACTTTTTTGTTTTAAAGTAATTTAGGCGAAGTGAATTGTGTCACCAGAAAGAATATATTTAGGAGGGTATACGTTCATCTATATTATAGACAGCTAGTCGTAAATTCGAGACCATTTCCTTAATATTATTTAATATTAAAAGTGTTGTCAGATATCCACTCAGTAAAAAACTACCTTATCAATTCAGAACATCAGAAAATTAAGTATACAATCTTCCATTCTTAACTAACTGTTTATAATCATCACTAGCCTTATTAGGCTATGATACTCATTCAGTCGCAGCTTCTTCTTACTTATCAGCTCTTAAACAAACAATTTGTGTAATGAAAAAAGGGAAAGAGAAAAGTGGAATATAATCAGCTCGCCCTAATACGATAATCAGGCCATTACCGGACCAATCGGCGGCGCAGATTCGATATCGATAAAATTACTGTACCCACTGTCGGTAAGGATGCGTAACACTACTATTTTTACTTTTTGAAACCTGGAATAGAATATTGTGAATACAATATTAAAATATTTTTATCAGATAACACGTACTTACCGTTAAAATTATTTTCTACTATTTAACCTACCTACCTGTACTTCATCGTTTGTATTCTATCGTAATAAAGTATATTATGGAACCATTTTTGATTTGATCAATAATTAACCTTAAAGTAATACTATGTTTTACTAGCCTTCAAGATTTGTACCAGTAGACAAGTAGGCAATCTACAATTACTAGAAAATAGAAACATCTCCAAAATCTACTGAACTAAAATAAGCTGTTGAAATTGTCACATGATTCGTAAATATCAATCCCGGGCATCTTCCCGGTGTTTCTCTTCTCTAGCTATTGTAGATTGTTTACTTAACTTGTAGCTGGGATAGTCCCGCAACGAACTGTTTTAACCACGATATGATTTAACACACGATACAGGCATGCCTAGTGTAGGGGCGACGTTGAAAAACAACCGTGCTCAATTCGTAAAAAAAAATGTACGTACGTATAAACGTACAAATGTAGGCAAACATTTTTACTTTTCTTTTTTATATTTTCATCTTCTCAACTAGTTTTTTTTAACGAACTTGAGTAATTCGCACATGTGAACTTAAGCTGATACGACAGAAGAATTGCTTTGGTACCTAAAGCAAGACTAGAAAGGTGCAAGTCCAATGTCCAAGTTGCATAGAGTTCGCTTAACATCCGAGCTGTATCGGTCACGCGTAAATCACTTGGTCGTCAGGGTTATTCAGAGGCGATTTCCGAAAATCAATCGGTGGGCTGATCAGATAGCGTGATGTATGGCGGCAGGAGGAGCCGGGGGTCCTCTTATTACCTACTTTTATTGGCAAGGTGTCGTTTTGATTTGGTTAAATTGGATTCGAAGATGCGTGATAGATTTAGTAGTGTAGAAATGAAATGAAATGAAATGAAATGAAATGAAATGAAATGAAATGAAATGAAATGAAATGAAATGAAATGAAAAGAAATGAAATGAAATGAAATAAAATTATTTATTTTGCAATTAGGATTTTTCAATCACTTTTACACGTCTTTTTTAAACTAGATGGCGTCGGCATTTCCTATGACTATCCCTGAGAAGAAACGCCGAAACAAACTCAGGGGTCAAAGTCTATTTTAAAGTCCAGACAGATTGTATTGATGTAAAGGTTTATGTGAGACAAATATAGGGTGGAATAGCCTTTTGAAGAAAGTGCCATAACTATTTGAGCTAACCTGTCGCAACAGAGTGCAAGCATGCATCAGTTATCGTGAGAATTAATGAAATGAAGAGCGCTCAGCCTAGATCTCACTCACATTTACAATGTATAGCGGTTATATATAAGAAATAATTTCAATTTAAACGACATTACAATAACAAAATAATGAAGTAAATAATATAATAATTAATGGCAAAATTTGTATATAAAAAAAAAGGAAAGGCTAAAGAGCGGCTCAATCCCAAGCGTTTTTGTCATCTAAATAGTCCGAAATTTTATAGTATCCTTTTTTACAAAGTTTAGATTTAATTACAATTTTGAACTTCTTTAATGTTAAATTACGTATATCATTGGGAAGCTTATTGTAAAAGCGTATACATTGTCCCATGAACGAGTTGCTTATTCTGTGGAGGCGCGTAGCATGTACAGCAAGGTTGTGTTTATTCCTAGTGTTCAAAGAATGAGTATCAGACAGTTTGACAAAGTTCGAAATATTTTTATAAACATATATTAAATTTTCAAAAATATATTGTGACGCTACGCTAGTTAGAATATTAATTTCCTTAAATCTGTGTCTCAGCGACACCCTTGGACCAAGATTATAAATAGCTCGGACAGCCCTTTTCTGCAAGACGAATATAGTATTGATGTCTGCAGAGTTTCCCCAGAGGAGGATGCCGTAAGTCATAACGCTATGAAAATAACTGAAATAAACTATTCTGGCTGTATCCACATCAGTTAAGTGCCGAATTTTTTTTGACAGCAAACGCGGCAGAACTAAGCCTACCCGATAATTTGTTTATTTGCGGGCCCCATTGCAGTTTGGCGTCTATAGTGATGCCTAGAAAAACAGTCGAATCCACAATGTCCAGTTCCACTCCATTCAATTTAACATTGATTGGTACTTGTCGGACATTGGGCGTTGAAAATTTAAGACATTTGGTTTTTTTCTCATTAAGGAGAAGATTATTAACATTGAACCAATGAACTACATGAGATAGTGCAACGTTAACTTCGCGAAAATCTAGTAATTGTCGTCGAATTTTAAATATTAGAGAAGTATCATCCGCGAACAATACTACCTCGTGATTATCCCGTACGTAATATGGCAAGTCATTAATATAAACTAGAAACAAAAATGGACCTAGAATTGAACCCTGCGGGACGCCCATGGTGACCTCAGATCCCGAAGATCTCTTGCCATTAATATCGACTCTCTGAATTCTATTGCTTAAATAAGAAGATAAGAAGTCGAGAGCCTTGTTCCTTATGCCGTAGTGGTATAATTTCCTGATGAGTGTATAATGGTGTACGCAATCGAAAGCCTTTGACAAATCGCAGAATATGCCAAGAGCATCTTGCGAGTCTTCCCAGGCATCGAATATATGTTTCAGCAATTCCACGCCCGCATCTGTCGTTGAACGTCCCCTTGTGAAGCCAAACTGCTTTTTATGAAGTAGGTTGTGTCTATTAAAATGTCTTAACATCTGATTTAAAATCAATTTTTCAAAAATTTTACTCAAAGTGGGTAGAATTGAAATAGGCCGAAAATTTGTGGGATCCGTAGAACTACCAGATTTGAACAGTGGTATTACTTTACTTTGTTTCATCAAGTCAGGAAATACACCAGATGCAATACAAGAATTGAACACGGTTGCCAAGTAAGGTGAAATCACGTCAATTATGGACGAGATAGTTCGTACTGACAGTCCCCAAAGGTCTGCAGTTTTCTTTACATCAAGACTTTTAAAAGATTCTTTAATATCTTTCGCATTAACAACTGAAAATTCAAAAGGTGTGCTACATTCAGATACGCTTTGTTTTAGTATAGTATAAGCGGAAGTGGAAGAAGACAAGAGAGTTTTGGTTGTTAAAATAGGAATATTAGTAAAGAAATTTTCAAACTCAGTTGCCACCTCCATATCCCCCCTAATATCTATGTCGTTAATTTTCAAATGGAAATCGCGGCTACGTACTGTGGATCTTCCCGTTTCAGAATTAATAATATTCCATGTAGTTTTGATTTTGTTACTGGATACTTTTATCTTGTTTTTTAAATGTATTGACTTGGCCAAGGAACAGGCTCGTTTAAATATTTTTGAATATCTTTTTACATATTCTTAGTGAATAAGTCGTAGTTGAATTTAAGTGTGAAATAATCATATCTATTATGTATTTATTTGTTGCTCAAAAGGCTTGTATATATAAAGTACAGTCAGCATCAAAAAGATGTATACACATAGCGAAATTCAAACGCTTTTTTATGAAAAAATATTGGTTTAAAATCATAAAATTTAAGTGGTCATTTATCTTTATGTATCCACAGATACTATTCATGAGATTGGTGAAGATTTCAATCACGATTTCCTCTTAAACTCGCTTTTGAATTTCGCTACGTGTAGGTATACCTACATATTTTTTAAGCTGACTTTACATACACCATTAAAAATTAAAAAAACCATTACTAAACGGAAATTCTTAAAGAAATTCCCTAAATTGGTTACAGTCTAAAATGTTACTAACTTTTGATGATATAAAGTTTAAAATAATTTTTAGATATTATATAGTAGCCACTTTGATGCGTCACTGGGTGTTAAAAATACTTACACTTTATTAGAGTCTATTGACGAACAACAAATCATTGATTGGTTCTTTTAAAAACCTACTAACGCTACAAAGGGTTCCTTCGGCGCTATTTACCAAACTGATTGAAAACTTTCGATCAAAAATCACTATTAATCCGATCTGGCGAACGTCACCAATAAATCATTCACAGTCAATTTACAACAACCCTTCGACAACCATAGACAAAGGTTTAGGACTGACTATTGACTAATCTGAGATAAGGGAAACACGTGTACTATTAGACTATACCTCATTACCTTACAAAATCATCAGTCCTTATATCTCACAAAATACTGACAGTGAAAACTCAACTCTGTCAATTAAAGTTAGGGTTGGAAGTCCATTGTGTATCGTTGGTAGTTATTTTGTTTTGTTGTGAAGGGTAAGAACAGTAGTTTTAATATATAATCTGTGTATTAGCATCACAAAACGTTCATTCATCAGGCACATCAAGCGACGTGATTGTAGACTTGATAAGTGTGAGGACAACGAATTTTATAGAGCTGTTATTACCGCTTCAAATTTTTAAGTAGATTGATCAGTTTTTTTTTGTTTAGGATTTTATATTAGATACAGCTGGTAAGCTGGGCTATAGTAGGCTTAATATTAGTTTAGCCCCAGAGTGCCTGAAGCAGTCTCAGATTGATGAAAATTAACATAACCTACACCAGGTTAAATTAATAATTAATTATATTATAATTTAATAACGGATCAGTGAAAAAGAAGGATCGTTAATTGACACTCAACGTTTTAAAGACGCTCGGGCCACGCATTTCAAAAAACATACTGTTGTACAGGAAGCCTATTGAGGTGTTACTGCAGAGACGGAATGATTCACACTAATGTATTTAATGGTTGCGCTTAATATGTGGCGCAGCCACATCTACTTATACATACATACATACATAACACATACCAAACACACTATAACAATCACCGTCACATAAATACACAGCTCTATATCCCTCAATATTGCGAATCGTTGATCGAGATAAAACACAAACTAATTATAGTAAACTGCGCTCCCTTCATCGCATACCCTTGATGTGACGTATGGAAATAACAATAGGATCCTATGCGAACAAACAAACATACAATCTAGAAAAAAAACCTGGTCTATACAACCTTATCGTCACGGCAAAAAGTTCATTTCTCTATGATTTTTAGTTCGAGAACTGTAAGTATAAGATTGTCAGAACAAAACATAGTTTTCAATCAAAAAAGGCCGAGGACAGATTTCAACTAACGATAGTCTCTTGTTTATTTATGAATAAAACAAATTCGTGATCGAATTTGAGATTAAATTAATTGGATTTCGTTTTTATAGTCGATTTTGTTGATAATTTCTTTATTTATTGTTGTAATAATGCTCATAATGGGAGCTTTGATCACCGCCCTTAACGTCTTCCGGAAATTCGTAATACGCTCTTAAACGATTGAATCGTGAGATGTGATTGAGAACCTACTTAATTTACATTCTGTTTCACTGCATTTTATTTGCATCAGAGGATTCCAAATTTGTGCTGTATCAGTCCAAATTGTGTGCATGCTGATGAATGAGTGTAGATATTGTTAGCATGTTTCAGATGCTAGGAGATGAATGAGTGGACGCGAGAAAAGCTAATTTATACCATATTTTTAAGTTAAATATTCAATGTATTGGCAACTGCCGTTTTGATTAAATAAATAAATTAAATTAAATCATGAAATTATGAATTTCAATTGTGAAATTCGACGTCCGCAACTTTGAAGAGGTTCTGATATTATCAGGATTTTTTTAATCAGCATCATGTTCCAACTGTAACCTCTTCCTGACTATTCTAAAATCGGGTGTAAATCTAACCAGATGCAACAAAATGAGTCCCAAACAGACAGTCTCATTTGTTTAGCAGTAGCAAGCACGGATGTTAAGCCTGAGTTTCGATTCTCGGGTCGGGTAAAATGTTATTGGGTTTATTTATTAGAAAAATTCTCAGTACCAGCCCAGATTCCAGAATTTTTCCTTTTCTGTATGTTAAATTTTTTAACTCATATTACATGAGACTTGATTACGGCATCCGCGAATTTTGGTGGGATACACCACCTCTGCCTAATCCCTCATAAAAGAATAAAGCCGTTATGCTATGACTCAAACTTACCATTAACGACGATTAAGAGCATAACACAAGAATACCTCGAATCACAAAGCTATGGGCAGTATGAGTAGTATTGATTGTGAGTATTTGTGAGAAGCGCGGCTGGTCGGTTTGCATATTAACATTCCTCGCGAGACGCTCGCTGCGCCCGCGCCCCGCCAGCCGAGATGTCTCAATTCTGATACAGAGCAATGATGTAGTGTAACTGTGAAATAAAATGATTTTAAACTCGGAATAGCTCGTCAGTTTCCAAAACCGACAACGATCTTGTACTTGGAGAACGATTATTTATAAATAGGACCTAAGTACTTTACAGGCGGTACTGTGATTTAAACCATTTTTGCGTACAGCTGTAATACAATGTTCGGTATTCCATGTTTACCTCTACGAGCACTGCTTTTAGGTTTCTACTTTAAGTTGCACCTGCATCTGTTGCTATTTGGTATGCATATCCAGACGGCATGTGCTAAAGTAAGAACTACACGGATCAAAAAAACTTCATCCGCCATCCTGACAAATGATGTCTCTATGGATTGTTAGTAGATGACAATAGGTCCAATCAACAGATCACTATTAAGTATCATGAACTTGCGTTCTGTTCCTTGCTGCTCCACTTCAAACATAGAGATTGAGCGTTACTAAGTTACAAAGAAATCTCCTTGTTTTCCTTTAGAAATGTGGAACTTTTAATAGCCTAAAAAACTCTAGAATTAGAGAGTTTATGGCTCGTACGGTACTAATTAAAGGCAGTGTCGTGGTCAAATAATTCGGCCAATCAAGCTTTAAATATTACAAGTCGATTATAGAAGAAACGAAGTTAATTGGAAACAAGAGCGTCATACACAGTGTTTTGTTTCATAACAGATTTTCTCAGTATTTGGATCAAAGCTATCTAGCCGTTACATTTGAAATTGGAACAGTTTTTATGTAGACTTATCCGAGGAATAAATTCTACAAGCTATTAAATATAATCAACCCTAAACACACTAAACGTTTTTTTCTGAAGCTTTTATAAAATAAACCAAATTCCTCTATCATTTAAAACTACCAAAACCAATATTCTCTAAACCTCTCTCCTACTCTATGGCTGGTAGTTCCGACACAAAATCCGCGATTTTTCCACGTCTTTTATTTCTGCAGCGACGTCGCGCCGGTCATGACAATAAGCCACTATATTATCCCACTGCCTGCTCAGGAATATTCAAATTTATGATATACGAAGGGACCAGACGCCATTTTTGCCATCTCGGCGTGTTCCCTGTTGCAGGATTAATAGTTTCATGTGATTGTTTTATGTGGGCTGTTGCGAAGAGGGCCGTCAGTGCAATTGAGAATTTTGAAATGTTGGCACTAACAGCTTTGGAATTTTGCTGTGACAAAGATGGGAATGAATGATTGGGAGCGTTGAGAATTGTTTTGTGAATGATTTCGTTCTCTTTGGAATATAATGAGCATAATACCTATTTAATGTATACTCTCCCTTGCCGATTTCAGCTGGTGACCACTTCTGTTTTAGTATTGTTATTTGTTATTAAATTTATTATATAATAGCGTTTAGGGTCATGGATTTCGTTTGCCATGATATGGCTTACGTACGCGTTGGAAACGCGTACACAGTAGGGACATGTTAGAGTACCAAGGAACAGTACCAAAGAACTTACAAGAAAAGACGGTTAGTAGCGATAAATGGAAAAAAGGACATCTATTGCGTCGACCCCAGGTAGGTATGGTACCTATGTATGGGATGAAGGTGGGATTATGATGATGAAGATTCTTACTAATTTTAGCTAGCCTTAGCATACTAATTATCTTTAGCATTTATTCTCGGAATCCAATTTTTGTTATTCGACTTTATTTACATTTATAATCAATTAAAATAAATTAACCAATAACTAAACGACAATTACCAACAAATAACATAATAAACACAAACCATTAACAAACAGAAAGCTTGCAATAAATTGCACCAATCTTCAGATCTCATTACTCAGGATCGCAACAGCCAGTTAAATCAGAGAATTAGCGATTTAAACTATTTTAATCTAGCTTCGACCACGAACAAAACGTATCAATTAAGACAATAATGTGGTCGGGTGGGAGATACGATCGGTATACGCAATCACTTCGGCGTGGTTACAGGTGGAATGGTACTTAAAGTGGCTATGTTGGGTACCAGTATACATAGAAGTATCAGGGATATAGATCGAAGGAAGAAGTATTATGCACACCCATATTTTATGAATGCTCTAATTAAGTTCTATGTAAAAGGGATTAACTTAAAACCGCCACCTAGTTTAAAAAAGACGCGTAAAAGTGATTGAAAAATCATAATTGCCAAATAATTAATTTCATTTCACCGCCAGAAAAACCTAATAACCTAATAACATTAGAGTATTATTTTTTTTCCAGTAATTGGGCGGATGTCAGATGACAGTAACTTAGTGTAAAATTCTGATACAACCGCTTAGATTGAAAACCGATCCCAATGTAATTGGGAAAAGACTAGGCAGACGATGAGAAAAACATGATAACACTGCCTGACTCGAAGATTAAACTTAGAACCTCCCGTACATCACTCGCACTGGCGACCACTAGGCTAATGAAGCAGCTACCCTCTTGAATCTTCTCCAATAAGATCTGTGAGAAGTAGTAGAGTGGTGCCTTATCCTTATGAACAAAAAATTGTGTTTTCACAAACACTACATAAATTATAAAACACTCCCCCGCCGCGTTTGTCTGTCTGTTCGCGATAAACTCAAAAACTCGGATTTTCATGCTGTTTTCACTAATATATAGAGTGATTCATGAGGAAGGTTTAAGGTTAAGGTTTTGTGTAAATTGGCTGAGATATGAGTGAGATGATAGTTGAAGATGTCGGAAAAAATCATGCCGACTGGGAGCTTTACTGGCGTGCGCCGAGTAAATGCTCGACGTAACAAGCTGATACGACACTACGACAGAAAAATAATGAAGGCGTATATGCTCTGCTACCCGTGCGAAGCCGGGGCGGGTCGCTAGTATTCGATAAAGACCAATTGAATTTGTGAAAGTCACTTGTTTCACATTCAGCAATCGATTTCCTTCTAGCTTTCTTTCCTACACTTTAATACTTCTTTCATAATAGCTATCTTATACTCTCATCATTCTAGTACTACATGTAGTACTAAGATACAAGCCGGTAGCCACATACCTATTACTTTATCGTATTAACTATTTAATACATAACGTTCCTTGTTCAGATAAAACGAACGGATACATAAACACTTGATTATCTGATTTAAATTCCGACAATATTCTCATTCTACTCCAGAAAGTTTACTGGCTCTTAGCATTATATCAATTTTTTCATCCAATGTACCATATCATGTCAAAGAGGACGCACGCCAAATGAAGAGAATGACTCCCAATTTAAGTTTTGATTGTCTGCAGGATTGTGTGAAGCTGATGATGATAAGCCTGCGACACTTTGCGAAGTTACCGTCTCTGCCATCTAACCCAGTACATAGAATACCTGATAGGAGTGCCCAATAGGTTGATCACATGTTAAATTCATCATCTGTCACGATCTTTCTTTCTTTCCAGTCAGGACTTCCTAAGCAGTTGATGGACATACTAAGCAAAAGTATACGTTACTACGAAAATGAAATGTCGCCGATACTTATTTCATTTTCCATCACAATACAATTTAGCTAACGTACATAATATAGCATCACACCTGTATTCCCCGAAGGTTTAAGCAGAGGTGTACTATTCTACCACATTTCGCCGATGCCGTTATTGAGTCCTATATAATATATAAAAGGCAAGCATATTGCCATCTACCGGGCACAGTTCCAGATACTGTGCTGCTACTGAGAATTACCAATTATACTTTGTCCGACTCGGGAATCAAACCCTAGATCTCATGCTTAGCAGTCGCGCTAGCACCACTAGACTAATGAGCCAGTCAGAATTTCCTTCTCAAGAAATCAAAGCGACAATTTAAACAATCCCATCATAATTATCTAAACTGTCGCAAACTATTTAAGCAATGCCATGATTAGTTCATTTGCAATTTATAATCCGCTCAGCCGACAATCTCGAAACTGAGCCACAAGCATCTAGCTTACACTGAGTCGCAATCCCGCTCCAATTGAACATGTACACTTCATGTCGTGATAAGTGTATTAGTTAGTTAATTACCCCCTTGATTCATTACACCAACGCCCGCCTGACCCGATTACACCGCCGTGCATGATTAATGACACAACTAAATATACAAGATTTCGTACTATTTAATCGACGTAATTGCTTATACAGTATGTTGGAACGCAATTAACGTATCCATTGCTGAATTGTTGATGCTTATCGTTTTAAGTTCATTTAATAGTAATAATTGTTGTTGTCTTAAGTTCATTTAATAGTAATAATTCATTGTTTTAGAAATAAGACAGTTGTATGCCGAATTAGTTGTTCTCGGTTAAAAGATGTGAGAATAGAATCATAAAAAAACTGTGATCAATAAGATTTTTAAACGACTTTCACGTTATGAACATACCTTTAAATAACGATGTAACTAAGAAAGGTATTTATTAATAATGTCATAATTTAATACGAATGAAAATATATCTAAACAAAGGAATTTAAGCACAAGTTAAAACGACAATTTAAAAACGATATCTCATCGCTCGGCGCGCCAGTTATGAGCACGGACCAACCGAAACAATTACTTAATGTCAACGAAAAAGATAATTTAATAATTGTTGTCGATGATATATGGTGGGTCCACGCCCGCCTGGGGTCCCAGTATTAAAATAACCGATACTTCTTCGGGCCTTATTTATGTACGCCGGCACAAACCATCTTACTCCGTACGCCGTCGTGCATTTGTTAAAAGAACACGGTAATAGTCGCTCGAAGATTTCTAATGTCTCAATTTCCGAGATGAAACAATTTAAATTCAACCTTAAAAAGCAGCCAATTAAACTTCATTTCGATCGCAGTTTGAAATACACGAGCTTAAAGTCTCAATTCTCAAATGAAGTAACTTGGACAATTGTTAACAGACAAAATTGGAACGTGTATCGTTGGTTCTGAAACACTAAATTGAATGTTGGTACAGGATACGTTTAAATTATGTCTTGTTTAATGAGTCGATATGGTTCTCAAACTAAAACATCTCAAGTCTTATTTGCTGCAAAACAAAATTCAACTCTAATTCGATTATATTGCATTTATTTTGGCCTGAAGTGTAACCGTGCTTTGCTGGAGCCGTACAAGCTCGGAGTTTGCGAGATGTTTTCACTGAGAACACAGTCATGTAACTAATGTAGGGAATCTACATATCATTAAGAGATGTAGGGTCGTTTTATACGTTTGTACCGCTTTGTTCCTTATATTTACGGTTCGATGTATAGATATTTATGACATCGATGCGTATGCTATTCAATGTTATGCTGCATTGGTTTCCAGCTTGTAACCAGACGCCTTTAGTATCATAATAAGACTATACGAGTTCTAGTATTTATAGTAACGCCTTCGATATTCGCTTTAGTTTATGGTTTAGTTTATAGTATAATAGCAAGAGACCAGTGGTAATAGATTGGATCGAGGATATTAACATGGGTTTGATATAGATCGTTGTAATATAGGTAAAGTTATGTGGAGGAGTTGTATTGAGAATTGTGTCGATATCTTGCTCTCTGATTTTATTAAATTATTGATTAAAAAACCTGAGAGGTGTATAATATAAATTGAAGTTATTACGTTAAACCAAAGGTTTTCAAATCAAAACTGTAAATCTATTAGGCGTGACGCTAAGGAATGATCGTCATGTTCAGCAAAAAAACACGGTAAGTAGCCTTAATATTAGTAGTCCCAAGTAATAGGGGGCGAGCCCATTGCCATCTACCGGACACAGTTCCAGACTCAGTACTGGTACTGAGAATTTTCACGAAGAAAAATCTCACACTTTACGGTGAGAGTCGCGCTTGCGACCACTTAGATCAATGAAGCAATCCTACTTATCATCTTTGATTAATTAATTTTTAATATTAGGGACGAAAAATTCATTAGCTTTGACGGTAGATTTTTTTTTCCTATACAATACGAATGTTTATCAAGTAAACACGATGTTTGTAGGAACTTTTTGTAGTGTTTGAGCTCTTACATTGATTAAACGTGAATCTGTTTGGTTTGTATGATGCCCATGGTGGCTCATTAACACCATGTTACTTAACCAACGACTGCCTATTAATTGGATAATCAATGTAAAGCTGACTATTCAAGCATGGTAAAGATTTTGTCGCGATAACTGAAATTTTATTTTTGAATCATGAAGTTAGTTTTTATGGAAATAAGTAAATATATTTTCTAGCTAAATACATAAAAACTTAACAGTAATTAAAATCATTTAATATTATATAGGTAAACCTAAAATTTTGAGGAAAAATACCCAGTTTTGCATATAAATGTTTGAAGGGGATGATTATTTTGGGTTCCATTTTGAGTCTTTGGATTTCAGGACGTTTAGGCTAATACAAAATGATTTCCAACCAGAGACATTTCACCTACATTTTGGCGATGGATAGTAAATCGTGGGCATATTTGCACTTGTTTACATAGGTACATAAGTTGTCAAAGTTGTACTACAAGTTAACACTGACTTCCAAAACACAAAACCATAAGACGAAAGTGTGGCTAATTACTAAATGAATACCAATGATTGCAAAGACGATCATCGCCAACCCGAAATCAGTAAAATTTTGTTCATACCTAGCCCAACTTATGACCACTGGCCCAACACCGACACCGATAAGCAACGCGGGTGGCCAGTGAGTACAGTTTACAGTAAGCATTAGTAACTATGATAGTGCCACCAGTTAGGACGCTAAACGGATATAACGTGTGAAATTATTGAGACTCAGCGTGTGTTGTACCTTCCACGGTAATTTGGGAATGAAAGAAAATTATATTGTGTGTTGTTGTGTCTATTCGTTGTAGAATGTAAAGATCGAAACCAAGTAAAGTGTTCTATGTTGGTACATTTTTACAGTCTCCGCTCCGACGAGATTTCCTCGATTTGAAAATGTATGAAAATAACAAATAAAGCTTATTTCCAATTGGTGTTCACTCAAATGCGTGCGCACGACTACGTTAGAGATCAAGGAAATCTAGTAGTATGGGCACTGGACTTAGCACATTGAACAGGCAAACAGATTGTGATATCAATGGTGGACAAACAGATGGAGGTAACAACAAAGTTTTAAGGGATGCGCTTTTTTTATTTGGTTAAACATATGTATTAATGATCGTCTTGTTTCCGACAAAGAAAAGATCATCGTTTACACCTATAGATGTGGTAAAAGCTATCCTTATATTTGTGTATGTTATTGGGCCCATGCAGCCCATTACAGAATTATAGTATATAGGTTATAGGTATTATATACATATATCTTTTTTTTTATTAAACTTTGCCCCACCCTAAGATTTCTCCTGTATTGTGGGTACAGTATACAAACATACATGTCACATGCACAGACAACCAGACCCGAAACAACTATCTGTAGATCATACAAATATTTGTTCCGTGCGAGGATCGAACCCGCGACACGTAGCGCAGTAAGCTAATTGTTTAAACATTGTGGCAATCGTGTCGTATCTCATTCACTTACTTCAACGATTTTATCAAATAGGTATGTTTCTCAAAACTACTCACACTTTCTGGACAGAACCAGGCAATCACAGATGCTCCATCCACGTGGGCAATGCGGGTGGTCGTTGCTTTGTGTTTACCACCACATTAGCGCCACAAATGATGGGGTGCTACTTACTAAAATGGTACTCTGTATGCTAAATAGATAACTTGTTAAAGGGATGATGCCCGTGGCATGTTGTGTAGGTACCTTATTTTTTGACTATGGTTAAAGGGTTGTTTGTTAAAGTGGTTTACTTTGTCCTAAAACATTAAAAGGGACGAGAGGATAGTGTGCTACGTGATCACGTTAAGAATATCTAATTGTGTGTGTATAAGAGGAGAAACAACAATTTTTACATCCCCCAAAAATGATACAATCTGTTGCAGTGAAGTGGTAAATGCGTCCATGTAGCTGCCATGGCAATTTTATCAAAAGTAAATATATTTTTAATAATTATCAGGCTTGAGTTTCAGACTTACATAAGTTAGACTCTTTTAAACTACATTGTACTCACATAATTGTTGTTCGAGATTAATGTATAAATTAATATTGTATATATAATTCCGAGTTCTAACCATGGAGTTTCTTGGCTGTTCTTCTCCATTGGATCAACACTTTGGAACGTGGCAACTAGAGCCTGACTATTCATAAGTACCTGTAAATGGTTTACATGAATAAAAATATATTTGAATTTGAATTTGTAGACGTGTTCAATACCTGGATCAATCAGTGTTATTTGGTTTTTCTGTAAGAAAATTCTTAGTATCTGCCCGAAGTTTAGAACTGTCGCCGGAGCCAATAGGCTCGCCCCCATTACATGCGATATGTGGGTGTACCTACGTACATCGTAAAATAGTACTCCTCGACAATGTGTGTGTATCATAAATTAACTTCTTTTCTCTTAGAACTTGAATGATTGCCTTCCTCTACGAACCTCTAACGAACAAAGAACAGTGATATCTAACTTTCCCGAACATTATGTTATTGTTCGATCAGTAACGTATCATTACGCTCACTTGACGGAGTTTAGGTGATAATCATTTATAATGTACGCGCTAAGAGTTGTATGTTAGTGAAATATTGGCGTGTGAGGTGCGTTTCCAACGTCAGACGAGATTTTTGACTAGCTACACTTATTTATTTAGTTAAGGTTAGGCTTTACTTTATCATTCAATATAAACTAGAGTATGAATCTGGTCAGTAAACTTAATATACATATTATAGCCCAGGCGCAACGTGCGCCTTTATTAACGAAATTGTATGGGATCCTGCGTATCGTTATAGTAGCGTTTAGGCAGGATATACATGTTAATAGTAAAGGTATCTACTGGGGGTATAGTTTTTGGATTTCTTTTATACCAAAGCAGCTCATAAGCTATTCATTGAGCTTTTAACTTTTACTGTCAGTTTATAGTTGGACCTTTGAAGACACCACTACAACAAATGGTCGTGTAATATAATTTTTTATACTAAACTAGCGACCCGCCCTGGCTTCGCACGGGTGCAATTCATGTGACAGCAGAACTCAATCTGGACGTCAATTTTTTTTATTGAGATTTTCATACACAAATACCATCCATATTTCCAACTAATCAGGCAGATTTTCCAAAAAAATCTTTCATTCGAACCTTGTCCTGACTATTACAAACACAACAAAAAAATAATTAGCCGTCTTGAAGTTATGCGCTTAGCAACACATTTGGCGATTCATTTTTATTTATATAGAATTACAAAATAAAAAACGGGATATACTGATATCCCGAATTTTTTAATCGAATTTTATTATCCTCTCAAAAAGTCCGTAATAGAAAATTGGTGTAATAGTAGTAAGTATTCCAAAGTTACATACAAGAAGTGTACAGCTAGTTTCTATTTCATATTATGTTTAGGGCCTCTGAATCTTTGTTTGCGATACAACGAGATTAGAAGATTTGTTAACAAGATTAGACACAGTCATTATTAACGTATCGCAGATTCCAACGAAAACATACCCCTTTGCCTACACTTGTCGATTTTTCCGCGCCAGTGTTATTAATGCGCGATGTCGTCATATGACGTATATATGCGTCACCGTATTAGCGGTTATCAGCGCCACTCGCTGCGACGCCGCATGACGCTAATGTGCGTCGTTGATGACGGATATAGGCGTCACGCCTAATCTTAATGGTTTTCTGAATAAATAAAATTTGGGAAAAATATGTTTATGAAGGCGGTAATAATGGCGTTATTTTTCGCGGATTTTTAAACTGTTGACGATACAATTATGGCACATTATTCTAGCCTTAATTAAATTTAAGAAATAGGTACTCCTAAGACGGTCAAGATGAGAAAAATATGGCAAAAATGACGAAGGCCTCCATACTCTGGAGTCAGGAGTGACCCGTGAGTAGAACAAGCATAGCATAGGCGGTAAAATGAACAGGCTAAAGATATCTCTTATGATATTGTTTGATGTTCTAATTATATAATCAGTACACACAATAGACACGTCCAATGAAAAGCATTGCAATAAGCGTAATTATTTTTCGCCTCTACTTTATCATACTTAAATCACATGAATTTCATTAAACTAAACACACTCCTACATACCCACGATTCCTTAGGGATTAGCTATCATAACTGAATCCTTATCCCAAACCGTATTGACATTTCACACAAGGGATTACCGAATACCACATTACATCACTATTAAGCTATAACCACAGCCACACAGAAACATACACCCACGTACAATGCACACACACAAACGCACACTTGCTCACGATCACAATTTATAACCATTTTTTATTGTGAGAACTTTAAACAATTCGGATCCACAGCTTACGCATGTAATCCTACACATTTGAATTTTTTATTAATAATGGCCGGTTAAAGCCGACCGGGTAATGTTAATAATAAGCGGTGGACGGGATAATGGGTTTTATTGTTAATATTATTAATTTAGTTATGAATAATTCAGTGTGGGGAGAGACATTCGGTCCCTTCTAATAGGTAGCGTGATTAATTTATTAGATTTTGGGCATTTTTATTATTTTCCAACGAAATCGATTCTTTTATTGGAACTTGTTTTAGATTATTTTATGAGGTCTCCTAATAATATATTGAGCGTACAATTTTCATTGCGGGATTAGCAGAATTTGTAATAAAATAAATTAATATAAAAGATAGACTGTGAAATTGGTATAAGGTATAAGTAGCTCAATTTAATTAATAATTTGTTACTTTATTCAAATTTGAATTCAGAATATTAAGTTATATTAATCTTAAACCGTTTGGGAGAGGCTAAAATGTTACCTATATACATATGTATCTCTGAAGTTTTATAACAAAAGGTTTTTTCATAACAAATGACAATCGCCATATGCAATTTATCCCAGAATAACAAATACAATCCGGTCTCATCTAATACGGTAATACCTATGTGTAATAAATAGATAAAAAAATTAAAGGTTAACAGCAACAGTTTTCTGGGACAATAGGTAATTTAAAACGTTCGTAAGTATTCCTAAAGGTATTTAACCGTCTAAAGGCATTATTAAAATTATTATTAATATGTAGATATAAAAGTTACTCACATAACACCCACATAGGTACAGAAGACTGAAGCACATCCTGAAAAGAGAAATAATCTCAAATGAAAAAAAAACGTTGAATCATTCTCACGTATTCTCCAAAATACATAATAAACAAAATATCAAATTTAACGAAACAAAGCAAACAATTTAGTTTTTGATCGCGATTTAAGGGCGCGTCAGACGATGACGGATCGCTTTATCCGGCAAAAGTTAATTTCCTTTCTCACACCAACAAATTCAATCCCTCCGGTCCACAAAGGAGCATATTTGCTTATCTTTAATTGATTCACTCTAACCCCTCGCCTTTGATAAGGATTAGCTCTATTCACGCTGACTTTTACAAGGGTAGCACACCCTTAACGAGGGATGTGACATAGAGTAGATGTATAGAGTAGGGGAAATAGTTTCTGCCTAATTGAATGTTGCTCTTAGAGGGTGAAGTAAGAAATTTGCATTAAAATGCATGCTTATTAAAATTTAAGTATACAACAAATACAATAAGATGGTAAAAATGTTAATAATTCAATTATTGCAACTGAGCAGTGTCGACTAAGTACAGGTAGTTTTAATTTTGAAAAATAATAATCCTAAGCATGCGCTAAAATTTACACACACCAAACAATCTATTCTTAAAGCTCTGTTAAAAGATCTTTTAGAACCTTGAAATACTGGTGAGGTCTAAGCACTAAGATATTGGTAGTAGGCACAAAACTCCAAATATCCCCATCTGCGAGTTACCCCAACTCTTCACACGACTACCTACATCGGATTTCATAATCGGCGCGTGTCGCGTATTATCGGGCGACGTCGCGCGACATCGGTCGACGTCGGACGCCGTCGGGCCGTAATGCGATACTCGTGAATTACAACTGTTTATCGCGGTGAATCGGAGATGTTTGCACAGGGGAAGTGTAATGGTTTTATGGATTTAGCTAAATTGTTCGATGTGTTAGCCTTATTGTTGTGTGTCGTTTTTAATTAAAAATGTAATGTGAGGGATGATGACCTTTTTATGTTGAGGTTGTTATTGCTTGATTACAACTTTTTATAGAATATATTACTAGAAAGAACTAGACAATATTTGACTCCACTAATATATAATAAAATAGACTTTATAAGAGATACATCCAAAGATATAAGCACTGTAACCTTAAAGAAAAGACTGAAAGATACACTCTTATGAATATGTATAATGTACCTATAACTAGTACTGAATTACCAAGAGAGATATGCTACTGTATTATTGTTAATGCAATAATGTTATGTACCTTCATACTGAGATGAATGTGAAATACATATGTATATACATAAAATGCATAATATAATGTTAAAAAAAGAGCGCCATTATCGCTAACAAACTGTTGCAGTTTGGCGATATTTAGTATTATTGTAACTGCATGTTTTTATTATGAATAAAGTTATAAAAAAAAAGCATTTGTAAACATCGTATTAAAGCATTTCTCATACATTAGGTACCTAGGTACTACGAGAAATGCCTTCATACATCAAAAACAGTAACAAGGACGCCAAACCATCCTTCGACTGTTTGACGACACGGTTGGCGCAATGGTTGAGCGATCGACTGCTGCGCTACATGTCGCGGGTTCGATTCCCGCACGGAACATATATTTGTATGATCTGAACACATTTGTTATGTGTAAGTCCAATGTCCATGTGAATATTTGTGTTTGTAAACGCACCCACGATACAGGAATTATTCCTAGTGTGGGACGACGTTCAGAAAAAAAGAAAAAAAGAAGGAAGGCTGTGTGTAAAGATACAAAATAATAAAAACTGTTAACTTGATATATTTGGTAGGTACCTACTAAAAAAATCCTCTGATGCTAACAACAGTAGAATTGATCATCCTATTAAGCAGATTATACTACCTCAGAGAAACAAAAGCCAATTAAAAAAAAATGAAGATCAAATTCTGTAAATCTCAGTTCCACTTTGATACATTCCAACAGACTGTATATCAAGCTGCCTACACCAGATCAAACAGAAAAACCCAATCATACAACGGTATTTTAAATTTTTAATCCCTCAAACGTCAAAAGCAACCATTTAATAAACCCGTCAACCGAACGTTTTCAATAACGTTTAAAAAAAAGTGCACAAGTCATTCGGCCGGACACATGATATGCGTACACGTGGAAATTGGAAAAATCCATGGAAATCCGCTGTGTCTGGCCACCCTATTCCTAGGAACCGGTGAATTTTCGCCGTTGACGAATTTCGAAAGTTTCGTGACGAATTTTATATTTGTTGTTATATGGGAGATGACAGTTTAAAATATTAATGATTTTGGGTAAGAAACGCGTTGTAATCTTACGTATTGTAGAGGAGAATCATCAAATAAACGTTGTTTTTGATATTTTGTCTTTCACTTATAGCTCAAGGAGCTTTACCTGCTTAAAGACGTGATACTGTTATGTAATGAACCATTTCCATGCCGACCTGTCACAGAAGAAAAACGAAAGAAAATTATAAAAAATCTTTATCTATCGTTTCTCCAAAAACAGCCAGTTACTATGTACAATCTATTCGCACTTTATGTCCATTCAGTACTAACATCTTGCTGGTCTTCCGTTCGCTAGCAATCTTAGTGATAATAATTAAGACACAAAGTCCTTCCTCCTACATTGAAGACACGGTTAGCGCTGTATTTGAGAGATCGACTGCTGCGCTACATGTCGCTGGTTCGATTCCCTCACGGAACAAATATTTATATGATTTTTTCGGGTCTGGGTCTTTGTGTATGTGTTTGTAAACGCACCCTCGATACAGGAATTATTCCTAGTGTGGAGCAAGGGTTAATTATAAAAAAAAAAAAAAAAAATACATTGCTGTGCCCGACGGGCTTACAATAACCGAATTAATTCTATCATTTACATTGTGAAACGCAATAAATATTGAGTATTGAGTAGATAGTGTACTTGTCTACAGGTCAATAAACTTTGAAGTCTGTCCACCAGCCACTTCACATTAAAAGTTAAGTTAAAAACTCGTAACACATACGTACCCATATTTATATTAAAGCCAGCCAAACGCTGACGGACAAAAATGCAGGAAATTGGATTTTTTATCGCACTCCAACAAAGAATTGCAATGGGCCCGTCAGAACGACGATTGACAATTTTTGATGGCATTTTTAACGATAACACTCATGTTACAGTCGATATTGCAATTTGAGTTTTCAATTACGACGTACTTTCTCTGATAAAATTATAATTTAGCTGGATATAATAAATATCTATAAGTAAATTGTTAGTTCAACATTTAACATGTGCGAAACTGAGATTAAGCTGGAATTGAAAAATTATCCAGCGATAGCCCAGCCGAAATAAAGCCATCTTAGCAAAACACTAATTAGATAATAAATACAAAATACATGTAGGCCAACAGCTAGTTACACTATAAAACATACATCAAAACTGATTGGGGACCTTACAGCCCAAGTATCTATATAATGTACGAGTAGGTAGGTATATAGCATTGCTTGTAAACGCAACGATTCTATCTTAATTGACGTTAACGACATGTTCGGACTCAAATAAGCTATAAACCCAGTTTTCTGGTCCTCTGTGTAATCATTACGTACTGCATGTTAGAAAATAGATCTTTACTGTTATGTCTGTATATGTGGGATGATCTCGGAAACTTCTGAATGAAATATACTAGCTTATGAGTTTATGACCGCAACTTTGTCCACGTAAGAAGTATTCTGGGGGTCCAAATATTTAAATTTGCAGCGTTGAAATTTCTGTTACTTAATAGCCATTAAATAAATGGTAGAACAATAGGTTTATTTTCATTGAATATAGGTAGTAGAGAGAGGGTATATAAAATGACTTCTATATAATCATCCCTAGTGCATATGAAACTGCCTCATTGTGTAGTGGTCGCAAGCGCGGGTGCCGAGCGTGAGGTCCTAGGGTTGGGTAAAGTGTTATTAGCTTATGTGAGATTTTAGTAGCGCCCAGATTTAGAAAATGTGCACGGTAGATGATATATAGGTTCACCTCTTTATAGGAGGTGAGCCTATTGTCATGGGATCATGGGACTTATTAACAGCATCAGTAAATACATCACGGAATACAGGCATATCAAAATAACGGTCAATTCAAAATCATTAATATTCTCGTATAGTTAGATATCAGTAGTCAAAAAATGTGAGCGTCTTGCTCATGTTGAAGGACCCGACTTGGGGCTTACATATAAAAAAGTGTGAAGGGTAATCGAGTAAGGGTAATTTTCTAATACTCGTCAAGGCGGATGACTTGCGTTTGCAAAGACTTGTCAGCAATGCAATGGAATAATTTGCCTTTAAACTCCAATTACTACATTAACTAGCTACTTAGCTGGCACCTTAAGCCATTTATGGTACAAAACGTCTTGTTACGTGTCAAATAACTCTGCCATCTAATCTTAATGTTTACCAACAAATAACTAATTGGTAATGAGGATTCAAATCTTGACTTAGTTTTTGCTTAATTGTGAATAACTGAAATAATTATTTAGTAGTCTTTTTTTTATGTCATAGGCGGCAAACGAACAGACGGATCGCCTGATTGTAAGCGATTAACGTCGCCCATGGACACCCGCAACACCGGAGGAGTCACAAGTGCGTTGCCGGCCTTTTAAGAAGGAGTACGCTCTTTTCTTGAAGGTTTGAAGGTCGTATTGGTCCGGAAATACCGCAGGCGACTGTTCATTCCACAGTTTTGTTGTGCGAGGCAGAAAGTTTCTAGAGAAACGCACAGTTGTGGACTGCCAACCATCTAAATGATGGTGATGGAACTGCTGTCGCGTAGTCTATCTGAATCTTATTAAAAGATGGCTACATGGTCTTTTCTAGGTGGTTTGGTGGGTCTAAAATAGATTTAGCAATTTTGTTGAATGGTATAGGCAGAAACATTCTCCTCTTCGTCTTCTGATGCCACCAATCCCCAGGCCATACCTGGTCACGTGCTAAAATGAATCTTCGGAAAGGAATACCTATTAGAATAATTTTAGCCAATTATGGATGGTAATGGGCTGGCATTACGATCGTGAAGTCTATAGTTAAAGGATTCTGTCGTTATAGTACCCCTTAAGTGGATAATCATAAATATTTAAAGCGTACTCAGAAACATCGAAAATAACATAAAACAAAAGCGCTCAACATTGTCTCGTGGCGCCATCTATCTGCGGAAGGGGGCGGCTCGTAAATTGACACATGCGGCGGTGCGCGAGCGCCGGTGACGCCGGAAGCTAAGCGGCAGGGTTTGATCTTTGAGACCTAGTATTTAAAATATTATGTTTTATTATGATAAAAGTTTTTAACAAACATAAGTATATTATTGTATTTTTCTATTTTATTTGACGTAGAAAAATGCAGGTAATGGTCCACTCACTATGTATTTTGTCTTCTGCTTATAACGTAACACAGCATCACGCCTATATTTCCCCAAAGGTTAGGCAGAGGAGTACCATTTTACACCCACATTTCGCCAACGCCGTGAATGAGTGCCATGTAATAGTGGGCGAGCCTATAGCCATCTACAGGGCACGGTTCCAGATTCAGTACTGCTACTGAGAATTTATTATTTATTTAAACACTTTGCCTGACCTGGGAATCGAACCCATGACCTTACGCTCAGCAGTCGCGCTTGCGACCACTAGACCAATGAGGCAGTCTATAATAATGAGAAATTAGAGAAAATAGAAAGACAGAAGAAATAAAAAATAAAATTCTCTCCCGCATGTTAATATCTTGTTTGTTTTTGTAAGAGTTGTTTTGATTACGGGAAATTATATGTGTATATTATGTAATAAATACAGCAGGCTGCGGATGTTGGCGTGACCGATTATTCTTCTTAAGCACACGAAGTATAATTTAATATGTGTGTGTAATATGTAGTGCTGAATAATTCTACACAAAACACTTCACATTAATTAAGATTCGTCTGCCTTTACTCCAATTCCAAACACACTACAACTTACAAGACAGTTACACCCAAAACATGTCTTAACTAACCCCAAAATTCCTGATGTAATCACAAATATGTGGTCACCGTTATCATTACAGAGTCAACAATCGTGAAGAATGTCACCCCATGTGTCGAAGTACGTCAGTCAGGAGGCGGGCCGCGTGGTCACCCCAGCGTGCAGGAATTATCTCTTTACCAGCGGGCGGCGGAAACATCCTCGCAAAGGAATGTTGGGGTACATACTTAGTGATAGTAGTACGTTCAAATTATGAGTAATCTGTGTATTTTATGGTAAGTATAGTAGTAGGACGTGCCGATTTAGATAATGGTACTAGGGGCCAATTCCACTGACTAAACTTCAATCAAAACGCAGACATTTAACAAGTTTTATCATGCAAAAACTGACCAATGTATTCGTTGATGTTGGCTTATGTGATTTCGTCCTTATCTAGACATCTTGAAAACAACATTTGTAGTAGGTACAGATAAAGCTGCAATGTTTACCGTTACATAATTAATAAAAAAAAAACTTTACCGTCGCATACGCACAACCCTCAACACAAACATCTTTAGCCACACTAAGTGACAATAATTCTTGCTCTGGGCGGGACTGTCGTCACCCCATAGTGTATAAATATATACAGGGGTAGCTATCTGTTCCGTCTACCCCATAAACTTTAATGTGGCAGTTATTTAAACTTAGATAAATATTGTAAGATTATGACCTGAGGGTTGGGGAGTTGGCGGGCAGATTAAGGATTCTTCTGATGTCGTCAATTTAGAATAAAAGTGAGTAAGAGTGCAGGCATATTGGTAATCTGATGTATTTCATAAGGTTGAATATCATTTTTTTAAGATTTGGTGGCGCACTTTCTTTTTAGTGAATATCTTAACACACACACATATATATTATATTTGGTTGTATTATTTGTTTGACCTTTTTTTGTGGTTATTCACTAAAAACCAAAACATACGAAAAATGATATTCACCCATTAGCTGTCGATCTGTCTAAAACTCTATCGTTTTGTAATAAAACCATATTAAAGCTTATATTCTTTTATGAGGTATTTGGTTCGATCCCCAGGTCAAAAAACGCGAAATACCTATATTGCTATTTACTCAATAGCCGTATGGACTATGGTATTGTGCCTTGTATACGGCAAATAGCTCGCCTATTCCATAAGACTTAATAATGTCGACGGCATATAGTTTAAAAAAGACGTGTAAATGTGATCATTTCATTTCATTTCAATGGCATCTTCTAAGTTATCTTGAGCCCATTACCTGACGATACACGAAATGAAAACGTGAATATGCATTTAAGTAACAAAGACACAAAACCAATCAATAAAATAACAACACATTAATAATGCAACATAACGCGTAATTACAAGACTTGTAATCATGCAAACAGCTATCTAAGTTGAACTACTCAAAAATAACGGTTAACGGTTATAACTAGTTATTTCGTTATCAAAAACTAATACATTAAATTATAACGATTACCATTTACAATGTCGAGCACCATATCTGTGACGGAGAGATAAGAACACTTCAGTTTTTTTTTTTTTGTGAAGAAAAAAGAAATAATAATAAAAAACGTTCACACGAAATGTTGAACATAACAGCTGCTGTTATTATTGCAATAAAGTATTAAATTATTAAGGGTATGTTACATTTTTGCAGTGACCACATTGAAAACCTGTAACATGACATGACAGAGATGTATTTTTTGTACATCCCAATTAATAGGGAGCGAGCATAGTGTTATTGCCATCTACCGAACACATTACTAAACTCCGTGCTTGTACGGAGAATTTCAAAAATACCAATAACACTGCTCGAACTGGAAATCGAACTCACGACCTCAAGCTCAGCGACCGCGTTTGCGACCAATATACCAATGAAGCAGTTAAAAACCTATGTAGAGCGGAACACTAGATTTATTATCGATAGACGCTCGTATCTAAATCGATTCAATTACGATAGTCGAACAATTAGATTAGAGGTTGTTTTTATTTTATCGAGTCAGCACGAATTATCACATGGGCATCACTCGTGTTGGATTTCCTAGTGCAAAGATTAGCCAGTCAGCAAAGATATTATCCTAACTGACTGCCCAGGGTGCGCAAGACGCTCTCTGTTTTTGTCACTTGTCGAAGCTTCTTTACTCCAAAGGCAACACCTATAGGGAATATGAAATTGCACAATACCTTATGAATGGTCTCTTTCTATTAACTTTAATTGAAACGTTTGGCTTTTAGTTTATAGTATCCTGAGATTAAGTTACATTTACACAACCAGTTCCATGTTAATAAAGCTACAAAATATATAGGTGCAATACTTACTAGAATTAAATCTGTTAGTCCTATCCTACCCTACTATCCTACTAATCCTACTAATATTATAAATGTGAAAATTTGTGTGGATGGATGGATGGATATTTGTTACTCAATCACGCCAGAGCGGCCGAACGGATGTGGATGAAATTTGGCACAGAGATAAATTATAGTCTGGAATAACACATAGGCTTTTTATCCCGGAAAAATGTATGGGTTCATAAACCACGCGGGCGATTCGCGGGCGGAAGCTAGTTATTGATAAACTTGGGTATTTCAACTATTAGATCGTGATAACGCACCTATATTGTTTTAATCACTGAATACCTATTACTTAATCAACACCAACAACAAACTGATCAATAATATGAAATCTTAATGAATGTTTGGAAAGAATTCTCGATGCAAATTGCCGACTGCGTAATAAAGCACAATCTCATCAACAATTCGGTACGGTATTTCAAGTTTTTTAATGTATATTTGTCTATATTTCCATTTCATAGATTTTAGGTGGATACCTACTATTGTAAAATGATAATTACATTATTTTTGTTTTCCAAGCTGTAGTTAATTTATACTAATATTATAAACAGGTAACATTTGTTTGTATGTAGCGGGTAATCTCCGGAACTAATGATCCAATTCTAAAAATGTTTTACTGATAGATAGCTACATTATCCCGAAGTGCTATAGGCTATAAATTATTATATAATATGTACGTCACGCGGATGAAGTCGCGGGCAAAAGCCAGTTTTTAATAAATTATCAAACTTTTGCTGTCGGTGACGTCACAAAGTAGTAAAAAAGATTTACTTTTTGATATTAAACAATATTATTATCTATAATTAATGTTGCCTTTAACGGTTTCAAATATAAAGGTCCACTTTACAGAACAACAGTCAGCAATGATCTTTTAATCTCCGACAGATTCCAATCTGTGCTGATAACTCATTAATATTACTTGATCATGGGCGTATATTAGCTTACGACGGAGTTGCGGAATATTGGTTGGATGTCGACACACCCCGACACAAGGATGTGTAGCTTTACTTGGAGGTATATGTATTTCATAATTTTATGTATAATTTTTTTAAATGACTGAGGTTCACATTCGGAATTCTGCCTTTTTCTGTGTGAAGCCCGAACAAATATTAGTTTATCTTTGTACATTTTTGTACCCTCGGACCCCACCTGAAAGCTATAGCTACGTGTACCTAATTAATTGCTTATCCCACCTTCCATTAATCGTCAGAGCTTCCTCTGGCAGGACCTCTTAGGTACTTAGCAAGCATCTGATCGAACTCCGACCAAGTGTAACATCCCCCTAACTAATAAAACTACAAATGATATAAACGAACAACAAAATTATAAACAAGCCTACAATTCTACTTCTCACTTCTTAGAATCGTTTAATGTCTATAATACAGTGTAGGGACATGAAGATCGGTACTTAATTAAGTCTAATTAAAAAATAACCCATGTCCAACAGTGTAAAATGGCGGCCAGTAGACAGTGGAAGCTTTAATTGATATTGCAAGTTATTATAATAGTAAAATATGCTTTTTTTTGTTTTATTGTGTCAGTTGCGAGGAAAAATGGGGTCATTATCAAAATAATTGAAGAGTTTAGTTTTTGTAACTTGGACTTTTTGGGCTTTGCAAGGCGTGTTTCTGAACTTTCATGGAATACATTTTCATCATTAAATCATTAATGTTTACTGCAAAGCTACTTTTCGACTTTAAAAAATAAATAAAGAGTAAATGAATTCACTCCATTACTGTCACATTGTTTATGCTCACGTCGCCACAATTGGCGCAGTGGTTAAGCGATTAGCTTTCTGCACTACGTGTCGCGGGTTCGATTATCGCACGAAAAAAACGTTTGTATGATCTACAGATAGTTGTTTCTGCGTCAGATTGCGTGTGCATGTGATATGTTACATGTTTGTAAATTGTACACACGATACAGGAGAAACCCTAGAAATTGTCAATCTTGATTGGTTTCAGTACAAACAATGATTTTAGTATCTCATCCATAAAGAATTCGTATTACGCAATACTTTTCAGCAAGCCTAGCACAAATATTTTGACTTAAAAAAACGTAATGTCTGCGAATTATGAATCGAAAATACAAGTGTCCTATAAGATTTTAATTTAAATGAATATATGTAGTTAATAAAAAAAAAAATACGTTCGAAACGAGTGTTCCCAATTCAAAATTCAAACACGCAAACGATACCAGACGTCAAAACATTCGTACTGGAGGAGAGAGCCATACTCATCCTCATCCTTTGCCATAATGTTACGTAAAAGAAACAACAAAGCGAAATTGGCGCCAATTCCAAATACAAATCTGTCCAGTGTTCCACGTACGGCCCGCCCCCTCACATAAAGCCGCCCACTAACAAAGTCATACAACGAAGTTACAATGACGTCTCACAACACTAGAAAGTGCATAGTTGTTGAAACTGGCGTTTTACTGATGTTATAGGCAAAACTCGAAGTTTTGTTACAAAATTAAATTTTGATATCAACCAACAAAATTGCAACAATTTTTGGTAATCAAGTCATTAAACTTTTTGGATGTAAGTACATTTTTTAAATAGAGACAGAACGTATTCCCCCTTGATCACTTTCTTTGCTTCAGGAAGAAGAGACGGTCCAAAGAACTCTTCAGCAAAACTCCTATGTCTGTCATGGCACAATTCAATACGAGACCAAAATTACTCAAAACATAATAAATGCTTATTAACTATAAGTATTGCTCATAATTAGTATAATGAGGTACTTGATACGCAGCCCACGGAGATGGCGGGACGAGCTTGACTAAATAAATAAAGAATGGTCCACACTGGCTCTAGACTGAAATGTCTGGAAATCAGGGCGAGGTCTTTGCCCAGCAGTGGGATGATGCAGGCTAACAGTAAGTAAGTATGTCCGCTATAGTCTTGTATTTTTAAATGTGACCAACATGTAGTTACCAATGAGTACAAGGCGTCTTTTGTTCATACATTCTAACACTAATACGTACAGAAATTACTCTCTATATTCTGTGATCGATACAAAGTTAGAAGGTTGTTATATCGATACAAAGAATCGGTACTGGTACCGAGTACAACTCGTAAACCGGGACTTCAGTCGGCGTCTGCGAACACAGATTTAACTATCTGCTGAGGAGCTTTCAGCGACTACAAAGGGACTGCCAGGAAACTACTGGCGGCGACAAAAGTGATATGTAAAACAATAAACATAGAATAGAAATAACGTTTATGTACTTAAACTGGAACTGCATAAATTTGGCCTAGTTGTCGCAAGCATAAAGTCTTGGGTTTGATTCCCGGTTTAGGCAGAGTGTTATTGAATATTCTCAGTAACAGCTCGGGATTTGTAATAGTTTTGTAGAAGGCTTTCTTAATGTGGTCTTGTACCCTTCGTTTTTTTGACGTTAACATAAGAGAGTACTCCTAAAACTCTTCTAGCGTTATATTGTTTTAATAATTTAATTTCATTAGGCAAATAAATATTTAAGAATAATATTTCAACAAAAACTAAAAATACTAATGTCATCTTTGGTCGAGCAGAATAAATTATTTCACTATAAATTAAAACATAACATTAAAAACTAGTTTATACTAAAAAGTTTTTAAAGTCAATATAGCCTCATCTTGATCTTGAAAATACAATCGACGTGTTTAATAGTATTTCGATAGTCTATGGATTGCAAGCCTGTTGTCAGATATGGCTCATTAAGCCTATTTATGTTATTTAAGACTGGCTATGAATTGGTAATATTAATGGGTTTGTATGACTAAATCGAAAAATATTAAATAGCAATTATAAACTAAGTTAGTTTATAGATTATCCGACGGTTCCTTTAAGCAATTTATTTTTCTTACTTTTTAAATTTAAAACAACAGCCTCTTTGGAACACAGTATTTAAAAATGGATTGCGCCACTCAGTTTTGTACACATTAAAATAATTGCTGATATAAATAAGTACATTTATATAAAGTCTACAGAAATAGTGTGATAATATTCTAACACTTGAGTGTTTCAGTGTACGGGGCGTGGCGGACGACTTGGCTCGTTTTACAGCATTTCACGGTAAGACATTAATTGGACGAAATAAAATCAAACGCGGACGTTAATGACACTTGTGTGACTCACTGTACCGACCAATAGCTGGTGCCATGCCGTAATGAAGTTATAAATGTTCGCCAGTGTATGAGAGAATGTTTCAGTTTTCGTAATGGCCATTAAATCACAAGATTGTTGTATGTAGTTGAAAAAAAGGGTGTCTCTTGAAATCCTGGAGACTTTATGCGGTATAGAATAAAAGGAATCACATAACAATTTTCCGAATTTTATTATTCAGAATCTCAACTTCAGAAAAACGTAGTCAAGCCGAATCATGTTTGTCGAGAACAAGCTGTGAATTTTTCAATCAATGCAAGTTATCATTGCAATAGAAATACGGTACAGTGACGAGGATGATGACATGATTAAAAGTATGCTAGGTACTTAAATATAAACTCATTTTGCAATCACAACCATCTCCATTAACCACGTAGTAACCATAACTAATGTAATAGGAATCAACGATCAAGCCTTTCCATTTCACATTTAATTACTAAATAACAAAGAAATATCATGTTCACTACGATATTAACTTATTATTCCTTTGATACTAACTTATTAGGGGACACAATTGAATTTAAATTGAAAACGTAGCCATGCGAATGCTTTACTACATTTTTAAAAGAAAATTCCCGATTAGTTTTTCACGGGTACCTACACAATCGGTAATTACTAAAACGTATGGAAAGTCTATTAAATACGAGATTATTACGTATTGTAAAAAGCAATAGGTTACGCTTATTTTCATTCATTAGTTATTAAATGCTTCGGAGCTGAAAGTTTAGCCTGTATTCACAAATCTAATTATTCAAATTAAACAGGTGTTTAGTCATAAAACTGTAGACCTAGTTATTTAAATTCGAACACTGCACACAACATTTTTTAAAAATCCCCTACTATTTTTAATCGAATTGATATATCGATACATTTTCGGTTCAACAAAGCCGATTGTCGGCTGTCATAACAGGGTAAACAATAAAGTTGTATGGTAATGTATTCTAACGCGTCCGATACGCGATAAAATTCGTGACCGACTTGTCACACCTCCCTTAATTGAAATTTATGTACACCAGCCAAACGCTTTGTATCGAAACAGGAGCCCCTACCAACCGTGCTGTTTCAATCCTTTTTTTATCGAGTCGAGATCGAGATTCGATAACACATTGAGATACATATTTCTTCTTTAATTGAATCTTTTAAATTAATAAATATAATTATAGTGTGAAAATGTAACTGCAAATAAAGGTATATAATCAAATAAGATCGAAGGAAAACTTTAATTTAATATGAACATTTTTGTAATTTATTTAAAGAGCATCTCGATAATAACTACTTATGTCGCTGGTTTTCACTTTTGTGGTACTGTAATACTGTCAATTATAATTTTATATATGGGGCCTACTACCTATAGGAAGCTTTTATTCATTTATTTTAAAATTCAAAATTAAGTGGATGTCATCATCGTTCGATTTCATATCGTTATGAGCAGACCTTTTGTGTGCATTTTGAACAAAAGGTAGGGGTCCAAGTTTTCGATTTAAGGCTTTTATTATGCACACAAATTTAAGCTCGCTGTCCGTTTCGGATAGCTTCCGAGCGACTTCCGGAGTAGATTACAAAATGCTTTATTTGTGTACCCAGCCTTATCTTAATTTCTTAATTAAGACCGCCGCACGTTGAATTAAGTCATTTTTCGTAATAATACTTTTAACTTTTCAGTTAAAACTTTGTGTAGGTTACTATAAAATTCGACTTTTATTGTTCTGTTAATTAATTGTGTTTAATATTATCATGATTATAATTAAATATTCTTTTTACTTTTTTATTGTTCTTTCGAAGAAAATTGGGCGTTTTGCATATTTTTGTTTATAATTGTGACTAATACGAATGGTCACGTATTTTTGTTTAAGGTACAACATCACATATTTCTTTAATGTGAATTAATTAATTCACACTTTAAGTTAATTATATGGGAAACTCACAAAATGAAAATTAATTAAAATATGAAAGGCCCATCATTATTCTTAATGTAATTAAAAGTTTTAGGTGGCAGAACATTTAGGATTGATTTACGGCAGACTTTTCAAAGTAACCTTGCATAATATATTGGGTACCTATCAAAACGGAGCGACTCTATGCCACTATTGTTCTCTGTTCTTAATACTGTCTACTGTCGTGTTAAGAAATACTACCCCTATAAATTTACCAATACATATGAAAGGTGCCTTAAGTAATATTTTTAGTTCACGTTGTATGTACAAAATGTTAGTGTAACAATTATACACACACACACACACATATAAATTATACACAATTATCACATCGTGAATTCCTCTTTGTAAGTCAATCTCTTAGCAACATACTGTATATGTATTACCCCACCCTATATCTGAGGGTACCTATTCTCAACACAGATTTCGTTAGGTATTGCGTTAAATTTGCATGCGCAAGCATTTGTGATTTCCCATGCGAGTTTGTATCACGAGATCTACGGAATTGCCACCCGGCGCCCGCTCTGTATCCAAATCGAAAATCAACTCTTTTTATTCGCTATATTATTGGATATCGTATGCTTATTCTGTAGCTCGGAAAAATCGTGTGAAAAGTTGACGCTCTGAATATTTCAGATTGATTTTAAAAAAGATGTTCCTACTGTGTAAGAAAAGATGAGATCTTTTCGTGGTGCTATCGGTAAAAAAATCTACTCTATTCTTATTATTTTACGTATTCATTATTACCTTCTGATTTTCGCTTGCTCTCTTAGAAGATGGTGACACTAAAGTGGGTGATACAATAACTTAGTGGTTTCTGCAAGATTCATGGGTTATATAAGATATACAACATGGGTGCATGCACCCAAACTTGCAGTAGTTTAGCGGAATTAAAACTAAATATTCTAGTTGTATATCTTATATATCATGGATTTCCGCAAAGTAACGCCTGATTCCATTAATTAGATTCATGGGTGTCAAAAGAAATTGTTTATTTCACTGGTATATTTTTAATATTGGTCTAGAGGTAGTAGGTATGGCTGCAATGCATATGTCGAGCAAAGTGTACATTCGGTGCCCTACATTACCTAACACCCCTTGACATTATATGATAAATTCTACGATGGTCAGGTAATGAAGGGCACCGGCTGTACTAAGATTTTATTAAATTCTTAGTTTCAGCAGCCCAGAGTTTAAAATTGACCTCGGTAGATATGGTCACCCCCTATTTATACATACGACTTAATAATAGTATCGGTGAAATGTGGGTGTACAGTGCACCTCTGCTTAAAACAATAATGATTAGGCCATTATTGGGTATTATAATTATTAACGTGTGCAACACCGAACATTAAATGTGAAATTATAGAGAATAATGTGGCAACTCTCTCTTCCAATTGTGACACAGTCCAATAGATATATAGATAGAATCGTTTTCATTTCAAATAAACCTAATACAGGCACTTATGAAACCTTATAGGACTCTATTTGCACGTACAATATACACGTACCTACCTAAATATTTCTCGTCCGTGTTTTATTTCTTCCTCAGCACCAAGCTAAGAACACAATACTAGTGCTTCATAGCTTTCACAATCTCATCCTAATCCTAAACAACAGTTTACATAGCTTTAATTAACACGTTAACCAGAATAAGTCTCTTTTCTCCCGTTCAAAGAATTTTGCATATCAAACGTAGGCGTATAAGATTTTATTACGTAGGGGACTGTTCTCAGGAATTGAATTGAGTCGGAGTGGCGACAAAAGAACGTTTTTCTAATAAACCGTTAGACCCATTTGCATTGTACGGGGATTTCTTTGTAGATATTTTTATTATTGGGTCTATTTAGTTGGATGGTATTGCAAGTTAATCATATTTAAAACGCCTACGCAAATAAATGTATGGTGGTATTTTAGTCGTTTCTAGAAATGAGACCTAGGTCACAATAAGGGGACTATACCTATAAGAACTAGAAGGGCTCGTAGCCACATAGCTACCGAGCTGAGCTGCGAGTTTAAACAGCGCTTGCTGCAGTCAGTCTTTGGATGGGTGCCCATTTTTCAGACATCGAGACCCCTCCGTGCCTCGGAAAACACGTTAAGCAGTTGGTCCCAGGTGTCATATGACGACCGAAAATTAGCAGTATCAGCGCTTGGCGATAATCTTTCAGGAGCATTTCAGCAAATCTAAACCTATACTTCCTAAGTCGCAGGATTGTGTCTGAAGAAAATGACGACAGACTAACTGCCTCATTAATCTAGTGGTAGCAAAAGCGATTGCTGAGCGTGAGCTCCTGCTTCCTATTCCCGGATCGGGCAAAGTGTTATTAGAGTTAGAGTACCTATGGCAATTCTCAGTAGCAGCACGGAGTTTGGAACTGTGCCCGGTAGATATCAAAAGGCTTACCTACCCCTTTTCGAGTATATGCCTCTTATATTATGTTTTATGACAACATACAGAGTAAACTAAGCCCTCATTTACTGAGTAATACCAATTCCCGTAATGACTGTTTTAGGTTCTTACAACTGGGATCTTTCTTTTTTTAGAAAAATGTTGCCCCACTCTAGGATTTCTCCTTTATCGTGGGTACCGTTTACAAACATATAAACATGTAAATGTCACATATACACACAAACACACCCTAAAGAACTAACTGTGGATCATACAAATATTTGTTCCATTCGGGAATCAAACTCGCGACACCTAACTCAGAAAACTAATCACTAAGCCACTGCGCCAACCGTGCCGTCAGCAATGACTGGATCAACATCTCTATAAGGTAATGGAAACCAAGATAGGCACGGGTCAATCTCGCAGGTCTGTCAGTCTATGCCGCCATTTAGCTTTAACCCCCAAATATCACTGACAGCCAACATCAAAAACAAAGTTATTAAGCACAAACATTATCATAATGTTACGCACAGAGCTCTGCGTAATGTGTTCCCAGCTTTAGTGATATCTCGACGGCTATAACATTATGCTGTGAATTTTATTATAGTTTTTGTTAGATATTGCTAGTATAGGGTAGTGTGTCACACGTTAGCGCTAAACACTCTAGGGTTCCTTATTGCCTACGAACATTTAACGCCACACTGTCCTAGTGTCACGGTTTTCATACTATTATGTTTTAAATGCATCAGCATTAGTGTCAATCAACGGTGTGCACAGAGTTTTTAGACAGGGTAGACAGAAAATTTTAATAGCTTACTTACCAAAAATACCTACTGCATGTTGGTATTGGTTCGTCGTCTTGTCGATTAAATAATGATGTATGTGATTTACCACCTCAAATATATTATAATAAATATTTATCTGAGTTAGGTAGGCAGTGTCTTTTTGTCTTTATGAACCGCACGCCACTGGTAATTTGTCACACGTTAGCGCTTAACACTCTTGGGATCCTTATTTCCTACGAACATTTAACGCCACATTGTCCTAGTGTCAGGGTTGTCATACTATTACGTTTTAAATGCATTAGTATCAGGTAAATTTACATTTATATGACCATGTTAACAACGAACAATAACAAACGATTCATCTATTTTAAACTCACGGTTATTTACTTAATCTATTATTATTAATCATTTATTTCAGACCAAAAGTCCATAAAATGTTAGTAACAATGATCTTAACCTATTGTTAGTAATTTAATATAAATAAATAAAACTAATTCTACTTTACAGTCTACATCGCGTGCAGTCTAATCCAATGGCCCAACATTGGACTGTCCAATTTATCACACAATACGCTCAAGATGCTGTGTGAACTGCCACGCATTCTGCGGAGGAGGGAAGCGCAACGTTTGCGTATGATGGCATGGAAACCATCAACTCTGGCCTCCGCAAACATGCCTGATGCACTACAAAAACGTGGCAGTCCATTCAACATTCTGAACGCATTGTTGTATAGAACACGCAGGGCGCTGTATGCCCTCTGCGTATAGCCATATATATTATAATTAATAAAAAACAATAAAGTTTGCTGAGAATGGCGTATGTTTTTCCTTCACAAATAACGCACACGGTAATCAAATTCAGATCCGCATGTAAATTCGAAAATTCAGATATCTGGATTGGCTCGAAATCAGACTCTCCTGTAACGTATTGTAATAGAAAATACGTGGTTCATGTTTTTGGGGGATTTTAGTATCGTAGTGCACAGAACTGAAAACCAACCCCATAACATCTAATAGAACCATATCAAAATACAATATTTTCATCCCCTATTATCATAAACGCTTAGCATATACAATTGGCATTTAAAGAGTCACTGAAAAAACATTCAACCTCTTTCAAAATGTCGTTTGATCAGAATAATTTCGCCGTATGTATGCGCAAGAGAGCCTCGTGTAGTTTACACCACGTTTTGTTGAATAAAATGAGAAATCTATAGCTTATTGTGATGGTAGCTATGATAAGAACCGTCTATATGTGCTGTATAAAATTTGATTATATTATTGAGTTAACTGTCGAAGGATTTCGCGAAATGTCTTTAGTATTTACTTTGATGTAAGTATTTTTATGTAGTTCATTGTGGGTTTATAACTTTTGTATAATGCGCTATAGACCACCTTCTTTGTAAGTCGTTAGTAGCTGTTAATCAGTTTTAGATCACCGCACAATCGCGTCGAATACACTACACTACTCTAAATCAACATAGAAATATAATAACAAAAGGTTTTTGACATCTGACGGAACAGTTTTTACAATGATTACGCATCCCTGAAGAATTTTGGCAAATAATTTAAATGGCCATGGAAAAACACTAGCCTAGGCAGTACCTCTATCACGAGTTTTCTAACTATTTACTATCATAGTAAAGTAAATTTTCATGATAGCGATTTTGGTTCTTAACTTGGTTACATTAGGGATTAGAGTCGCTTATGTGACATATGTGTCATAGTTAAGTTTTGATTTACTATTTACGATATTATAGAGATGTCATGTTAGGGACTTTAAATCCTAATGTAACCAAGTTAAGAACTAAAATCGCTTGCATAAAAATTTACATTTACTATGAAAGTAAATAGTGAAAAACTCATAATAGAGGTACAGTACTCAATTCAATTGCTTTATAATCTCAACGCAACTTAAATCCGTAGAAATTTCGTAAATACTTTGTCAAAGTACCTTGATACTTCTTTGTTCAGTAGTCCCTTCACAAAATAAACACATTGTTACAGATATAATAACACAAGGAATGCCAACCAAAAGTATTTTACCATACATTATTTACAGAACCCATAACTTAGCACTCGGGGAACCTCCTCGACACCAAGTGTAACACCTTACGCCCCTGTATGATACATGGCCCCGTCACTTCCGCTACCGCACTTCCGGTCCACGCCCCTGTTACAGAAATTTTGTAAACACATCCACAAACGTAAACATGCAGTTTACAACATTATCTGTGACATTAATAGTGAGGGGTGCTGTGTTACTGATGTGGTTCGGTTCGCGATATGTCCCTTCCGTACATTTATGTTTGTTAGAAAGGAATTGAGAAATTTCAATGTGTGTGCGTTTTTTTCAAACGTTTCCCCACACTAACATTTCTCGTGTATCGTGGGTACAGTTTACAAACCTAATGTAAGGTGTTTAATAAGATTCTATCACCGTCGATATCGTTATTAGTGTCGTTAAGTATTTTTATTGTAAAAACTGACATCATAATCGGCGCAGTGGCGAAGAAACTGGCTTTCTGGGCCAACAGCCGCGAGTTCGATCCCCGCACGGAGCCAATATTCTTATTGTGACCTACACAGTTGTTCTGGGTCTGTGCTGTGTCGTATATTATAGGTAACCACGAGCCAAATAAAAAAATAATTAATTCCTTTCACGACTTTTACACATCCTCAGAGATTTCCTAGTTTTTATATAGTAATTTCTCCGGTTAAGGAATATTGTTTATTTTTCCGATATCGTCACGAACGCTTTTAGATGGACATGTAAGGCACAATGACAAGAACAAAAGGTTAATCTTACACAGCCTAGCAAGGTCTATGAATGGGGGAGCCAGCAGACTATCTTTACAGTCCACTGGCCAGGCATCGACACCTCCAACGGACGTGAATGAGTGAGTATTTGAAAAGTCTTTTAAAGAATTTATTGTACACAGACTGACCAAGAACTGAGGCGATTTTTAAAAGGAGACAAGTCCCATACTTTTTTAGAGTTTTGAAAAGGCTATTATGTTTTTTGGAAAAAGGCTATTTTTTTAAGTTCTTAGGTTGTCTGCTTTTGCTCTACCTGTACAACAGTTAAAAAGTAATTTAAAACTAAATATCATAAAAAAATGTTTCGTCTTCAGCCACCTTGTTTTCAACCCTTAAAAAGAAAAAGATGGGTACTCACAGCATGGGTACTTATTTATTTACACAAGATTACATTAATCCTTACACCTGTATACACTACAAACAAAACACTAAAACGAGCCTACAGTAATCCCTTCAAAACCCGATACTTTCGAACGTAATCTCAAAGTCAAACAAATGTACTACATTGGAAACGCATAAAAATATAGCTTCTTGCCAAGGGTGTGAGACAAAGCCTTGGGATCCTAGTCAGCGAACAGTTATAACCCAAAACTAATATTTGAGGGGCGATTAAGCCACTAGGACCCATTGATTGATGGGAACGTGATATTTTGGGTACAGAGCAGGGAAGTGTAGTTTTAGGACAGAGGAAAATGTAAATAAAAAATAAATTCATTTAAAATAAAAATAAAAACAACATTTAACATCTAATTAATATTAGATGTTAAATGTTGTTTTTATTTTATTTAAAATCTCTAATATTTTAAACATAGAAATAGAACTTTACACTCAATAATATTAAAAATCCTTTAAAAAACCAAAAAACGCATCTAGATGAAATAAAAAAATTAACTAAAGCTAAGATGGATTCTCTATCCGAATGCTACTCTGTATTTTGAGCACAGCTGAGCCCATAAGCGGCCCGACTTTGTCATCGTTTTAAAACAATTAAACACATTACTATGTTGCAAACATAGCGGTAACTTAGTGTGGGAAAATAAGCATTAAGAAAAACAACGTATGTTTAAAAAAAAACGTTTTAGTCTTTTGATCTGTAGCCGTGTAGTTCCTGAATCAAAAGAGTATCCTATCCGATCCCGTAGGTATTGTGATTAAATTTATCGGGTGGTTTTGCCAGCATAAATAAATGAAGATTTAGATTTTGTAAGGGTTGCAAATTACAACCCTGAATGCAACAAATAAAAGGATGAAAAATTTGTCGTTTGCAAGAAAGTTTTGGACACAGACGAATGCTATTTTTATCTATTTATTATAATAATTACATTGTTATAAATAAGAGATCTTGTCTAAAATATTTTTCTGCGTGCAAAAAATGTTTGCCATTTCGAATAAGTCCTTGATAAACGAGGAGTACTTTTATGTGATAAATTGAATAATAATTCCAGTAATTTGATGAGGTTATTTAGGGATGTGGTAAATTGAATTATTATTCAATTTATCACATAAAAGTACTCATCATCCCTAAATAACCTCATCAAATTACATTCACCAATTTACAACACAAATCCACAAAACAAACAGAATTTACCGGCCAAACATTGCAAATCTGTAACGACACAGGCGGTCCAAGGTGTTCAAATATTAGTTCATCTTTCGGCAAAATGAAAGTCGAGATGATTGAGCTGGCCGCAAACTGTCAGTTTTGAATTACAGATTTTCAAGTGGCGCTTGGTGTTGAGTGGCGCTTTGGTAAAAACAAGCCGATATTTTTTTATGGAGTGTTGTATTAGTGTGTGTTTTTCGTGCCTTAAAAGAATGAACGGAGCTATTGGTTTGTTATGGCTGTGTGATTATTGAAACCTTTGCCGGGCGACGTGACTAGCAAAGCCTTGCTTTGTTATCCTGCAAATCCAAATTTTTGAGATCAGTCTTGGAGCAGCTTTGGGCTGCGAGAAACTATTCTGATAATGATTATATTCAGTAAAACTGGAGTACATTGGATTACAGTAATTTAACCAATTTGGATGTTGAATTTAGCCGCAGGGAAACTGATACATTTATTCAATATTCTCAATAGCTTATGTAATAAGTTGAATTTAATACCTAGTAAATTAAAACCCGAAGCAATGCAAAGTAGACACAATAGAACACCATGTAGGTATTATTTGCGAGCGCCGGCAACCGTTCATAGCTTAATGAATTAAGACAGCCTGCGTCAATATAATTCACAAAAGGATCGGCTGATGATAAGAAAAATATTACTTAGATATTAACATCACCACAGCTGCTTCACATTTCAGAATCCCACCTCTTAATACTAAAACCGAATCTAAAAGCAATCTCTATAAGCAAAAAATAGCTGCACAATCTACATTCACAGTATCGGAAAGGCAGTGTTAGCGGCAAGATGAAAGGCTAAGGGGTGGCGCTAAACCCACACTCGTGCGCATATTGCATGAACACGTCATTTGCGGCAACTAAGCAACGTCATTAACTACTACACTGTCAACATATTAACTGGTTTAAGTATTTCGTTAATTCTTATATGGATGACATTAAATGAATATTTAATTCAATTTGTATACTTTTTTGAAGTTTATTACGGTAGTTAAAATGAATATGCGTTAAAGCACAGTTGTAGAACAATTTAATGATGTCTAAAATAAATTGGTACTTTTGTATTTTTAAGGAAAAGTCTCGTTTTTTTTGGTTTGTATATTTGAACTGAAACACCATCTATAGCATAGTATTTCTTGATTTTTATTGTCTCGATCGTTTCGTCAATATTAATGTGACATTTGTATTGCCAATAAGAGCTTTAATTACATTCCTAATGGGGCAGGCGGTGATAGAGAGGTAAAGTTGTAAAAATGGCAATGGAATCTTTGAACTTAGACGGATATTTTAGTAGGTACCCCAACAAAAAAAATATATATACAATAATCAACTCATATTTTATACACCTAAACACTTCACACGTCCTTCCTTAAGAAGTCGTGCTATAAAGGCAGGAAACGCAGTTGCAGTAAAAAAAAACTATGTATATTGACACAAAGCTAAGAGGTAAGTGTTTGCCGGGATTATGGCATTGTGGCCACCATGAGAACAATGAGCAAGACACACGTTCAAACTTTAAGGGCTTACCTACACGATACACAATGTTTTTTTGACGTTGCCCCACACTTATAATAATTCCTGTATCGTGGGTGCGTTTACAAACACATATATTCACATGAACATACACCCAAACCCGGAACAACTATCTGTAGATCATACAAATATTTGTTCCGTGCGGGAATCGAACTCGCGGCCACTACACCAACCGTGCCGTCGAATACTGTAGATTATTGAGAATGTGTAAGGTTCTTAAATTATGACAAGGTGCAATTATTTAATCAACCAAAATTTGATCAAGTGTATTCTCGATGTGTTAGGCAACGATTATTGACCACTAGTCTACAAGCACATTTCGCAGGTGCTGTAAGTCTTATGTAATAATGGGCAAACCTATTGCCGTCTACAGGCAGCTAAAGCAAAATTTCCAAAAATTCAATAACACTCCTCGATTCGGAGATCAAACCCAAGACTCAGCAGCCACACATGCCACTATTAAACCATTGAGGTCTTCACATTTATTTTAAACATTTAAGCTTGATGACTTGTTAGTTTTACTAAGTAATTAACTTCGGTATTTTGATAACGGCAAGGTATTTATGATGGGTAAATAAACGCCACCTGTCCCTTTCAAGCTTGTGTGTTAAGTGCAAATTAGATAAAAGGTAATAATGTATGGATCCTCACGTAGAGAAAGCCTTATTTGGTCGGAGAATTATGCCGACGGCTCTTTGTTATAAAGCCGCTACTTAAACATGTACTTAATTTCACACACCTATTAAATAACATAACATAGCAATACGCCTGTATTCCAAGAAAAAGCAGAGTTAGTACATCCACAATTCGCGGATGCCGATATTAAGTCCTATGTAGCAGAGCGTATTACCATCTACCGAGCCCAATTCCAGACTTCAGGATGCTAATGAGAAATTCAGGACCATATTCTAAGCAGCCGCGCTTGTGACCATTTAACAAATGAGTCCCTTCTTAATTAGTTTTTTTTTTTGATACCAAGTAACCATGAGGGTAATTAAAATATTACTGGCTAGAAAGATAGATGAGATAGGTACCCTCAAACTTATGATAAAAAATAAATGAATCCATGATTCCATATTTAAATGTTTAAAAAAGATTTTTTTTTTGTATTCGCATGAATTAGCGCCGCAACGCTCCAATAGTGTTCTTCGTGCATCCCTTTCATGCAAAGCCGAAATACACATTCGTTGCCTCAAGTGAGGGATTTGCCAACATTATCTTCATAAGTACTTAACAGGGCGGATACAAGTAGGTGAGTGTTTTAACACAGGAAGACGAAAAAAACAAGCTTTTAGCAGTTCATTAGACGCTTGATACTTTTTAAATTGTCTAAGTAGGTCAATATTTTTTAACAACTGTTTTTTTAAATATTATCGAAGTGATTTGAAGGCACGGTTGGCAGTGGCTAAGTAATTTGGCTTTCTATGGTACGTTTTGCAGGTTTGATCCCCGAACCTCAAATATTTGTATGGCCTGGAGGTGTGTGCGTGTAAAATGTATGTTTGTAAACTATACCTACAATATAGGATAAATAGTATGATACAGCGAAGTTAAAAAAAAGTAATGTAAGGTGATAACTTTGACAATAGAGGAATATGTCTATCAATGAAATGAGAAAAGTTGTTGAGTTGTTATAACGAAATGGAAATTACAGTTAACAATTCTTTTTTTTAATTCAATTTTGGTTCTCTGATTTCTGATTAGTACCAAAGTTACATACCTATAGATAATATCTAAAACAATGTATAGATTAAGGAACATAGCTCAGGTACTTTGGGATTAATCCCAAACTTGCATCTACCTTCCCGAAGAAAACAACAGAAAATTCCAATATACTTAGGTATCATTTGAATTTCGATTTAAGAAAATCAATCACCTTTTCCCCCTACCAACACAATTCAAACCTCCCTACATAGAACACAAATCTACATATGTATACATATATAACAAAAAAGTACATTCATAAGCTATAAATTGGCCCAATCCATGGGTTTTATTGTGCAAGCAAAAATAGCAGAACGAACGCCCGAGTGGGCGGGCGCAGGAAATCCATTACCAGTCGTAGTACCAACAGTACTAGCAGGGAATAGGACAAGGGATGGCAACACTAATGTCGATAATCGACAGTGTGTCTATGGAGTTTCTTGTCGGTCTCTTCTCCATAGCACCCACTTTTTGACGGAGGGCCTCGATTCTCGACATATTCAAAAGGGCTTGCAAAGGCCAAGTTTAAAAATAAAACGTTTATTTTGATAGACTCGTAGGTAATCCTAGGACAACTTTTCATGTATGCCAGGATAATGTGCAAGATCATGATTGCTAATGTCCACAAAATTAAGTTAAGAAAAAATAGTCAGGACTGAATGATTTGATGAAAATGAAAATTTGAGTTTAACTTCAATTAAAAAAGTTAGGTAAGATCTATGCCACAGATATTAAGAGTACAGAGAAACAAAAAAACATTGCTGGAAAATTGGAAAATTCAGTTAGTGGCTTCTTCATTGTGTTTGGAAGTTGTTTAAAGTTCCATGAAAATCTCGTAGTAGTGATAATTATACTGCATACGAATTATAAGAATTATGACGCCGAGGTACTTGGCAACCTGTCAAAAATATTGTAGATTTGGTTTTTCTTATACTTGGTAATAATGGTCGTATGGCGATGTTACACGAGTATAGTTATGAAGGTTAAATTATAATTTTAAAATGCAAAAAGAACTATCGACAAAATTCACAGTGCATCACTAAAAAAAAACATATTAGAGTGCACGTAGTCACATTTTCTAATCTATATTCAAATTGGCGCACGCCGCGCCTCGCCGCCATTGTGAAAATACGAATATTTTTCCAATTTCGCCCGGAAAACTCGCGCCACTGCCATTTTTACATACCCACCATTTTATTTTACCTGCCTGCATGTTAATTTAAACTTTATTGCATAGAAAATAAAGTGGAAAGTGTAGAAATTAATTGTATACGGAAACTTTGTCGAATATAGACGTGAAAATGTATGAGCGCAACTTTTACTGCCGTCTCTTTCTAGCCTTTGTGTGACGTTTTATTTGGCTGCAGTGATACTTATGTTGTTTGCATATTGAATAGAAAGCTGTTGGGTGAATATTACGTCACTCACAGTAGGTAAAACCTTACGTAAAGAAGCTGCTACAGTCCAATACCTAGGTGTTTTAAGATCCATGTGCAGTATGAAAGTTTTGAATGCCAATAAGGTCATAAATCAAATGCCTTTATTAAGACTATAATAGACTTATTATCAAATATATTTTGTCCTATAAACGTAGACTAAAATTATACATTCCATTCGTAACTATATTAGTAAATATATAGATGATGAGTACACCTACAATGACATATTACATATATTTGAAAGGCGCCTCACATTTTTCCTATAATGTTTAATATAAAAATTATACAGGCATTTTGAACCACAAAAAATAGCTAAGGAGCTACTGTAACCACGGTCAATAATGTCGATATTGTAAAGAAGCATTAGAATAACCGATTATATTCAATAAAAGAAGCTGTTGGGACAGAAGGCATTTCGCTTCGTTCTGTGTCTAAAACTTAATATCTATTGAAAACAAGATCCTTTAAGTAAACAGCTGTTACGCAAGTACGTAAATATAACAAAATTCTACAAAATCTATCACCACTAAAATCACCGATATCGCCAATAAATAGCATAAATATAATGGTAATACTCGTTTTGTAGTACAACATGACTTTATTTTCATTATGGCGACATTTGTTTCGTTTGCAAGATGGCGCCCGCGAGACAGTCTCCCTTGTTTGGACAGCGTCGAACTCGTTACTAACAGGGATGTTGAGTTACTAGATGTAATACTAAATTAGACAATAAAATAGTTACATTGGCGCAGCGGGTAAGCGTTTCGCTTTCTCGACAAGGTTCTAGATATCGAACTCATCATGGAAAATATCTTTCAACCGATACGTAAGCATCTGAGATCTGTATTTTTTTTTTTCAGACGTTGGATTATGATTTCTACTGTCATTGTCAGAATAAATAATAGTATGGTAAAGTTTACAAACATAAATCAATTAACAAACATAAAAGAATACTGGTGTCTAATAATTAGTATTCTTAACTATTTTATCCTAGAAGGCACTATCTTTAATGAGTGATTAATATTATTAAGGCTTATTTTCGATCCGATTTGCATACTATCGAATATCTTATATACTGGACCCCATGCCTCCTATCACTGCAAAGGTAACAGCAGTCAAAAATATGAGATACAGAAAACAACATCAAATTGTACCAATGACTATAAAATTGGGAGAAATCAGTGCACCTATCATCATCATCATCAGCCAGAAAACGTCCACTGCTGAACGAAGGCCTCCTCCAAGGGGGGGGAGGGGTTGCCATAATCCCCACGCTTGGCAGGCGGACCTATGAAACAATACAATTCAAACACGAACAGTCTATTTACTTAGAAATGTATTAGTCTGTACCAAGTATATACAGAACAATTTAATCAATTTTTAAGTTACATATTAAACTCAAACCTGGTTTCCAATAGCGTTTCGACGCTAATTGGGACCCAACTTAACCCATCATCGGCCGCGTTAGAAGATAATACGTATCTCGGATTCTTAACCACTTAGCTAACCCGCGTTTTAATTAATTCATTAGTTATACGTGGGGCGAGCAACAACAAACAAATGAATATTTAAACATGCCGACGACGCGACGGCTGACGAAAAAAATCTATCCATATCATCTTTATTACACCGTAATATGACCGTCATTATCATTATGTATGTAGATACTGTTTTTTTTTTTGTAAAACTTCAATAGTGTTTCTTCTTTTACATACAATTATATAACAAATTAAAGGGCCATTGGACGGCCCAGTTGGTGTAGTGTTTGAGCGATCGGCTGTTGCGCTACGTGTGACAAGTTCAATTTCCACACGGAACAACAATTTGTATGACCTACAGTTAGTTGTTCTGTGATAGGTGTTGTGTAAATAGTGTTTCTAAACGCACTCACGGTACAGAAATAAATCCTTAAATTTTTAAAAGACAAAGCCAAGACAAACTACCACCTGTATATCCTGGTAAACAAAATATCCTACGATTAGAGCAGACTAGCTTCGGCCCGCGGCTTCGCCTGCGTGGTTTACGAACCCGTATAGTTTTCCGGGATAAAATGGAGCCGTTGTGCTATTTCAGACTACAATCTATCTCTGTGCCAAATTTCATCCAGATTCGTTCAGCCGTTCTGGCGTAAAAGAGTAACAAAGATCCATCCATCCATCCTCACAAACTTTCACATTTATAATATTACTAGCTTCCGCTCGAGGCTTCGCCCGCGTGGTTTACAAACTCGTACATTTTCCGGGATAAAAAGTAGCCTTTATGCTATTCCAGACTATAATCTATCCCTGTGCCAAATTTCATCCAGATCCGTTTAGCCGTTCTGGCGTGAAAGAGTAACAAAGATCCATCCATCCGTCCATCCATCCTCACAAACTTTCACATTCATAATATGTATTAAGTAGGAAGGATTAGTAGGATATTAGAAGGATTTAATGAAAAAATGAAATACAAGGTATTTATTCTGCTGTAAGTAAGTAATATTACTAAGTCTCTGAACCATGAGTGTAACAACTAACAAACCCTTACTCCAATACATATTAACAATCGGAAAAGGAATATTTATGTACCTATGAATATGATTAGTGTTCAAGGCCTTCTGTCTCAAGCTGCCTATTCCATTCATATCCGTAAGTTTCCTTTGAAGACACCAACGGATTCACAGGGATGGCCAACCTTTTACCAGATACCATAATTGAAATAAATTATATGTTTTATTGACACATCCAGCGTAGTTACATCAGGGCTAGCGAACGGCCCTAAAATAAGACATCGTTCTCTCGACTCATATTTATTTTTATTTATTTATTTATGATTATTTGCATGGCCCGCGCTTCACGTGACAGCCGAGGCGCTATTGTTTTCCGAAATAATAACGAGATATGGCGCTACGATATATCGTTTTATTTTTTTTATTTCTTTATACTTGTAATCCCGTCACGAAACCCTTAGCGTATCCTCAAGGCGGCCATGTATAAATTTTTGATCGTATTTTAAACAGAAATGGCGTTTGAATAGGTTATAATAATAACGCTGAATGACGGTCCAAGATGTGTTTCAGATGAGAGATCGTTCTCGCGAGTCGAGACGGGTATAGTTCGAAATGGCATTTGAATGAGATGCTGAGAAGGTGTTACAGTTTGATAGAGATAAGTAGATGACGCATATTAGAGACTAACAAAGGATTTAGATACACTTTGTCTGTTTCAGCAATCAAAAGGCGTACAACTTCGGGGCACGGGGATCTTCTCAGAATGTGATGGATTGGGCCTCAGTCCGCCATCTGGTCTGGTGCGTGTTTGCAGACAGTGCGGGCTGAGAAGGCCTACAAATTTCATAAAGTCAAACAGATACGCACATGTGCTTACTGGCCATAATCAAGCTCATAGTGAAAATTATTCTAAACCATATGATCGCATATCTTTGATAACTAAAATAAAAACGAGACCTAACGTATAATGTTGTTAATAATACCGTTCTTGAAAGTGCAAAACTAAAAAAAACTTGTGATAAAAACAAGATGAACAATGATTACATTAATGAGCAGATAACTCCACAGTACAAAATATTACAGTACCTTATAATTGGATTAACAAACAAACAGCTGTATAACGCCCTTTACGAACCCGCCCCCGAACCACAATTAAAACGTTCCGAAACATAGTAGCATTTTAAACAAAAAAACTTATCCCAACATAGTAGTGAATATCGATAATCCAATATCATCGCCCGATAATACCACTTAACGCGGGATTAAGATGGCCGACGCACAATAAATACTGTTAAAATACCACTGAGCGGCATAATTAGCCACCACACAGGGTGGATTTGGAAATATGCAGCCGAGACACCATAAATCCAATTACAGGTGAATTAATTCGAATAATACGCGGCTATCTTTTTTTTTTGTGAAAATAAACAAATCGTGCTATTTTTTGTTCTTACGCGTCCTGCTAAAAGGCGTTTTATAGCGATAAATAACGCTAATGGTTCTGTATATTGACATTTCAAATAAAATGTAGAGTAAAAAATTCTTGATAAAGTTATTATCAGATTGTTAGGCAATTGTTTTATGGTAGTTTAATTTAGTTTTAACTTATAAATTTGGTCAACCTAATAAATATTATGCAAAAAGTCTTTTGTTATTCTATTCAAAACCAACCTCTTTATTTACAAATAATTCTAACGCTTGTTTATTTTTAAGAACAAAAATCCCCATTAAAATTGTAGTGTAGCGCTTAACTTTGAAATGCGGCGTATCCTTTAATTTTTTTCTTAATTCGTAGCGGGCAGGTAATGAATCGCCGGCCGCCTCATCGTGTCCCCAATAAATACTGGCTACTGGTTAATTGAAACATTATAAAGGAGATCTTATCGCCGCTCGAGCAAAGACACCGCGTACGGAACGGGACCCAATACTTTTTAGGAATGGGTCGTTCAATATTTTTTTCTTTTTTCTTAAAATTTTTAATGCCGGAACTTCTTAGAATTTCTGTATCTGTTAGTTGTACACGAGTTAAAGATAGTGGGTTTATTAAAACGTTTTACTTAGGCTGGCAGCCAGTAACCACCCACCAAAACACGAACTCAATGGGTAACAAAGCACTAACTTACTTACATAAAATACAATACGAGATCACAACAAAAACAATGAACACTTCTCCTAACAAGCCACCGTGCAAAACGGCGGCAAACTTACATTTTCAGTTGCAAACAACCTTATTCCTGCAATTTGGTAGTTAAAATACGATATTTCAAAAGCGAACTACCTTTGGGGCGTATTAGTAAACGTCCAACACAACGTGATCCCTCGTTTAAGTATACACAATGGTTTTAAGGGACCATTTAGTGGTGGTGTCGGAATTATAGTGCATTCGAGATAGGTTGGCGCGAGCGGCGGCGCGAAGAAGCCTGCAGCATATATTCTAATAGGCTATTAACATATAATGCCGCTGATTGGACGGATGCAGAGCGGCAGATGTGACATCGTATGCGCTGGCAGGTAATACAAACATTTTAAACGTATTATATTTTAAATGACGAAGCCTAAAAATGATTAACGCCCGTTTATGTTTTATACATTATGAAGTGATTTGCACTTTTTGAAAATATATTTACGACTATTACATGACTTGATGAATGATTTGATTGATGTTGTCGTTACAGACTATTTACTCACTGATACTGATTTACAAAATATAATGTTCAGATGCTACGGTCTTTTGAAACAAGCATAATAAAATAACTCAACTTCCTCTGAAATCCATGCAAAATGATATTACAGGTACATTTTTACTGAAAAGATTTGTAAAGGAAATCTTTTACTGATTGCTTCATTTCAGATGCGCGAAAGGTCACCAAAGGTTGTACACGCCTGAATCTGCGATGGCGCGCGATACGGTAGCAAATAGCGCTACTTTCTCGCGATTCACCTTACCTCACACTAGCTTCTTCACTACCAAACCCTATTAACTTATAGATTACAGAACTACAACTGAAAAGCAACTCTGAACTTGATTCGTTACGACTCAATTTAATTCGCTGCATTCAGTTCTTTACTACCTTTTACGAAGAACTCAATTTAAAATCTGAAAATCTTCTTTACATTTTCAAAACGACGCTACTGTGATTTTGCTTCAAATAAATACCGTTCTTACTGTGACCGTTTAAATTCGATATTCAAATAATATAAGTTACAATACGGTAGCTGAATGCACTAGACAGAATTATTACATTAAATTAAATAAATTCAACCTTTAAAATCATAAAATAGAGTTTAATTTTCATTGACGGAGGATCACAGTATATCTTTTAGATATTAGGGTTGGTATGCATGAAGAGCAACACATAAACGCATTGTAGGTGCACAAGCATGCACCACGCTTTAGTACAACCTAAATAGGGGGTGATCAGCGTTGTGGAAAGAGCTCCTTGTATATAAATTAACATAAATAAAACTTACAACAGTCGTATGTCGTAATAAATTATTTTCCTTCACAAGTAAGGGAAGGAAAGACAAAAAAGATTAACAGACCTATCACAAATAATGTGTTTGGCTCATCTCCAAAAATAGGCTACCAACACTCACTGTTGGATGTCTTATGAACAAACTTATTATGGACAGTATTTTTTTGCCTGTATGTCTGTCTGTCTATTTGTTCCGACTAATCTCCGAAACGGCTGGATCAATTTTGACGGGAGTTTCACTGGCAGATAGCTGTTGTTATAAGGAGTAACTTAGGCTACTTTTATTGAAAATAATTAAGGTTACGCGCAAAAAAATTGAAAGCCCATGAAATTGTGATAAAAATCCGATTCAAATAGAGAAGTGAAAAAATGCATGGGTTTGTAATCCACGCGGGCGAAGCCGCAGGCGGAAACTAGTTTTACATAATTTTTTGCCTAAACGGTATTACGATCGAGCTTGCTGAAAACTCGTAGGTACTAGTTACTACTTCCAGGTATATTAATTCTTACTTCAGTTTGTTCAATATATTATGGTAAAACGACATTTTGGTAATTTAGCATCAGTCATTGTGATAAATGGTACTGAGACGTTACATGTCACATAGGTTTTGATAAGGTTCTACAAAATTGACCTCATGCAGGAGCTTGAAGGGAAGGAATACACCCGCTTCTTAATTTCTCAAAGGTTTTAGTTTAATGGAGTGCACATATATCATAAACAAATTGGTAAAAGCGTTTACAAGGCGGCAACGATTTAACAAATCTGTATGAAAGACGTCGACGTTCGCTATCGAAGTCTATCATGAAGGTCTTTCATTACAGACCTTAATAGGCAATATATTCATGGACTAAATCGCACATAGACACAATAAACATGTTTTTCAAAATTCAAAAATGGAATCCAGAAACCGACTCCACACAATCCCGCTGCAACCGCGTCGTGTGCGACAGAAATAATAGGCTAGCACACTGGGAGGTATTGAGACATCAGTCGGTATTAACTGCCTGATACCGCCCTACCTCCCCCACTACCTCCACCCCCACGGCTACGGCTTGCCGCTCGTTATACGAACCTGTTACGCTAGCCCGAATTAGATCTTGTTAGCCGTAATTAGGTATGAATTGTATGGAAAAATTGTTTGTGATTGATGTTGATGTTTTACGATGATTTGAGGTTTGCGATTGTTTTCTTCGCTTTATCTGATTGCTTTACCCAGTAATGTATGAATTTCGCGTTGTGTTTCGTTTATTCGTAAGAAAAGAGATAATGAAATTTTAGTTACTAAGGGCTGATATTTTCAATCGTTGATAACTTTTATCTGAATATTTTTATTGTTTATAGAATATGTCAAACCGCCATATTTATTCTTCAGATACTTATACGTTATCTGACCATTGAAAAATCGGCACTTAGTAAAAAAATCGCGTCAATGTACGAAAATCAAGTTCAAAATTCGTATTACGTAAATATTTTTATATTATCAAAAACGGGTAACTAATTTGCATAATTAATTACCATCATCAATTAAAAACACATGCCTTAACCTACAACACACTCAAACTAAAACACCGATCCAAAATCGAAGCCGTAACACCACTTAAAAGAACACCTTTCCGCAAAACAGTAGCTCCAAACATAACCTCACAAGAGCCCGATGGCTCAATCTGACTAAATTATTCAAAAGCCATTAAGAGGAACGGCTTTTAGCCACTAATCGCGTCGTTTCCGCCACCGGCCGGTAATTATCGCTCTTGGTGTAACAGCAACTTTATTTATCTCGCCGACTTTTTTTCTACAATTTATTCGGTTGGTACTGTGTTTTTGGTGGCGATAGACGTGGGTGTGAAGTTAGGTTACATGGAGGTACGATTGAGAGGTAATTTTAAAAGTGGAAGAGGTGAAATCGGCGCGCAAAAGTATTTTAATTCAGGACTCGCTTATTCAATGTAATTTATTAATTTGAAATTAGAACTGTTTTTGTATAGACTTATTAAAGGGAATTTGTAGTTTATCCAGCTATTGAAAAATAACTAAGTATTATAATTTTAATTGATGGCAAGTAATGACGGTTATGATGATGAATGGCATCCTGAGAAATCTGACCTTCGCATAATTGTACGTATTCTGCAGTATTTTGTCTTTACTTGTAGGTACCTATATGTGAAACCTAGTACCTATGTGTGTACCTAAGATAATAGAAACGCTTATCCTAATATGAAATTATCTAAAACTATATTCTCCGACGAATATCAACTAGCAAATAGATTATTACGAAAATATACTTAATAAAAGAAATTTTTTATTCAATATTATCTAAATCGAGCTCTCATACCGTCTCCATGTCAGCCTATCAAGTATTTTCTATTAAGAAGCGCTAACAGCATTAGTAAAACATGTTAAAAATACTCTTCCGTTGACATCGCGAGTGGCGCCCGCCCCCACTTGGACGCGCAAGCGCACAATATAGTCAAATTAAAAATGAGATTCTAAAATTGAATAAATTAGTTTTACGTTTGACTGTGGGAGTCCTAATCATTAAAGAACTTATTGGATAGTGATTAATTAGGATAATTGAATAGTGTCACTCATTTAGGCTTTAAGAGCTTCGTCAACGATAGACTAAGTTTAAGAAGTTTTTTTTTTCAGAGCTTTTTCTACCTTACATACATTTACTATTTTAAGTCAACACAGATACGCTTTAATCCATACTATATTTTCAAAAAGTTCCGTCAGCAATAATATAGTACCTAAATGTGAAAGAAAAAGAAAGACAAAAAGTCCACAATCAAAGTAAAATAAAAATTAATTGAATTGTAACTCAGATAATGCTGATTTTCTTAAGTTAGTTTTCTCTCGATATATTGTCCTTTTTAACATACATATGTAGTAGGTATAACATTAAAAATAAGTAAAAGTTAATATAACACACATTTCATTACTACCGTTGTTTTGTAAAGTACCCATATAAATTTAGAACCATCACTCAACATTTAAACGAAGCTAAAAACTTTAACCACTGTTTAACCATAATTAAAGCAGCACTTAAAACTGAATCCTTACTCATAATTTTACAGGATACACCATTTTACCACTGACATCGAAGTCACATCACCCGAGTCGTCATCACCTCATCAAGCGCTCGTTAACGACCAATAAATAAACTTAAGACATAAAACAAAACAAACACGTTTATGACTTAAGCGTGACAGTGACATATGTCAGTCGTGACGACGAGACACGTCACAACGAAAACAATTTATGATGTTATTTCGATTGGCGCTAATAATTTCACCTGCAAATTGGTGGTGAAAATTACTTGTTTGATAATGGAGTCAAAACAAAAAGCATTGTAAGAAATTGCTTAACTCAGGAGTTCCCGAACTGCGCTGCGCCGCCCTGGTGCGCCGTGAACACACATCACATCGACTAATTTGCCATTGTAATTTATTACATATTTTTCTTAAATAATAAATGTATCAATGTGTCAGTCTAAATATTAAAGGTCAGCTTCATATTGTGGATGTTTTAATTTTTGTGCCTATATACTTAGTATAATTGTACCCTATTTCGACTAGTTAGGGCGCCGGCGCCGAGTCAAAATACTAAACCTGTTTAGTGCGCCGTGTACTGAAAAAGATTGGGAACCCCTGGATTAACTAATAATTGAAAACCCCTAGATTGAGAATGTCACACTTATAAAGTTATTTAAGATGTTTTGACCTATGTTTGATGAACTGAGGACTAAACGCAAAGTGGAAGAGTCCTTTTGAAGCGTAGCTTGAGTAGGTCCTATATTCAGATAAAGGTAGTAGAGTAGAGTGTGTGCGATAACCAGATATATTCCAAAGAGATATACAATACCCAATTCCCCATTTAGCCAAAGACAAAGTCAAATATTTTTAGTTTAGCTGGGACTTTATCGGCGCTTTTAAAACGTTATGATTAAAAATCTATAGAGGTCCTATAGAGACCGGCAAGAAACTCCATGGACTCTTTTCGAAAAACTGTTTTTTTGCTCTTACTTCCCTCGTTATATTGCTCCCTGATATCAAGGAAATCGGTTCCGTAAACGCTGCAAGGCCGAATTATATTATAATTAAGTGTCATTTTAGTGTTCGATTTGGATCGGTTGTCATATTTGGATAGGATGCTGATTGGAAAATACGACAAGACGATATTCTATGATCCGTATTACAAAATGACGCTCAGCGGTGATCTCTAAGTACTTGAGCACAGTTTTGAGTCTGTCACATAACATAAAACAGCATCACGCCTCTATTCCCCGAAGGGTTAGGCAGAGATGTACTATTATACACCCACATTTCATCGATGCCGTTATTGAGTCTCATGTAATAGGGGGCGCGCCTATTGCCATTTATCGGGCACAATTCCAGACTCTGTGATGCTACGGAGAATTTCCTTACAGAAAAGCCCAATAACACTTTGCCCGACCCGGGAATCGAATCCAGGATCTCACGCTCAGTAGTCGCGCTTGCGACCACTAGACCAATGAGGCATTATATCATTTCATGAGTCTGTCATTTCATACAAAAACGTCACTCCATCCCTGGTCATGTACCTACATAAGACAATGAAATCTCATCACGACTATGATGAATCATGAAAAAAAGCGACAGAAAAACCAATGAAGTAGAACACGATAATGATACAAAAATATGGATGTAATAAAATCGAGTGTTTATAAAGCGCATTATTTTTACATTCCCACGCCAAATACACTTTTTGACCGAAACGAATGGTATTAATTTATCTCAAGACTAAGTAATTAACAGCCTTAAAATAAAAATGGAGTCTCCATTTCATTTTTGTCTTCAAACTTTATAAACAGCCAATTTGCAATTTGCCAAAACCAATCACAATAATTTTTACTTTTAATTACTACTCACGTCAGTTGAAAAAGGAAGGTAGAAAAAAAAATTACAAATTTACGTTTTGCGTTCCTTTAAATCCTGTTGTAGTAATTGGATTTCAATTCCAAATAACACAGAGTTCAAAATTCGAGAGTGGTTGTGAATGGTGGTAAAAAGTGATTTTGTTTAAAACAATAACTCCATTTGTCAGGTATCTATAGTTAGACCCCCGCTAGGGTCCCGCCCACCTATTATGCGAAGCCAAAATAAAATTTATCTTTTTTTTTCATGATATCTTAATTATCATAAAAATATAATAAGATTGCCGGAAGATGTCGGCTCCTGCCTACCTTTTTTTTTTTTCTTTTAGGATGAAACAACAAATCACGTTTTTTACGGACGCCTTAACAATTCATTTGGATTGAGAAATTAAGACATAGAAGGGCTTCCAATTTTATGTCTTTTGTTAACAATTCGTTCATAACTAATGAAAAGTGGACCTGATATTACACAACTAGTACAAGAATAAAAAAGGTACCTATAGTCACTATCAAGAGTTTGCTTCCAAACTTTAATGTAAAAATCAAATTCTTAACTTTCAGATGGTGGAAACGATTCGGTTTATTTTATTTGAAACTGAGAAATATGGTTGAATAAAGAAAAAATAAAGCTATTTTCAATTATATATTTACAGCTAAACGTAGAATCATCATTATGTGTTACTACTAGTATAGTATTATATTATCTGTGGTGTAAGTAAGATAATAATGAACAGTGATAGATGCAAGAGGGCCTGGGTTCAAACCCTGCCCGCACCTCTTACTTTTCGGAATCATGTACGGATCAGAATTTGATTACCACTTGGTTAACGGTGAAAGAAAACATCGTGAGGAAGCCTGCACACTTGAGACTCCATAAAAGTTCTCGATGGTGTTTGTAGTCCGCCAACCCGCAGCGGGCCAGCATGGTGGACTAAGGCATGACCCTTCTCATTCTGAGAAGGGGCCCTTGCCCAGCAGTGGGACAATAATGGGTTAAATTTATTTATTTAAGATAATATATAGGTACATCTTATTTTCCACTATCGAAAAATAGCAAAAGTAAGATCATTATGCCTCTCTCGGTTTCTAAATTCTCATTACAAGGCATTCAAAACAGGATCAAATTCATATCAAAAGAACTTTGGGTTGACAGCCCTTTAAAATAATTAAAAGTAAAACCTAACATGGCCGCCATCAATTCGGAACTAATAAAACAAGTGAATCAGCCAAACAACTCAATCCACTGAAATAGGCCACACTTGATGGCCTATTACTATCTCATAAAACGACCACGGTGTTTACCAGCCGGGAATGGAACCCACACCAGATTGATCGTAAAGTTTTTTAATATATTTATATCATAATCTTGTTGTGATTAAAATTTCATGGTACGAAGCGTTTTATGTCTTGATTTGATTTTTTTTTGGTCTGGCAATTTAACTTTGCTCATTCTTGGTTTATTTTAAAAATAGAACATCATTTATTCGAAAAAAAACAAACAATATTAATTAGTACTAACTAGTTTAAATAAATACTATACCGGTATTATAAAATATTTTTTCGACTATTCAAATGTTTAGCAATATTTTATCTTCGCTGAATTTACATAGTAACATAACATAATATTATCACGCCTGTATTCCCCGAAGGATTAGGCAGAGTTCTACAATACACCCACATTTCGCCTATGCCGTCATTAGATCCCATGTAATAGAGGCGAGTCTATTGCCACCGGCCACAGTTCAAGACTCCGTGCTGCTACTGAGAATTTCAATACAAAAAAAAAAACAATAACACTTTGCCCAACCCGGGAATTGAACCTAGGCCCTCACGCTTAGCAGTCGCTTGTGACCACTACACCAATGAAGCAGTCACGTAAAATTTACCAAATAACTTTAACTATTTAACAGACAAACGCTGAATTTAATATTTTATTTATGTTTTCCAAATAAGATCGTTGTGAACCTCGATTGCAAATGCTATTGTAATTTATAAATTAAAGTGTCAATCATGAATGATAGAGAGCTTAATAAATAATCGCTGAATTCTATCGTTATAACGAATTGCAATAGACATATAATGATTAAATCAGCCGTAGGTTCATTTGCGACACATGCAAGAGACAAGAGACAATCGTTTAAGGGCCATATTCCCAGACCAATATGTTAGATAGATAGATAGACAGAATTGTTTTTATTTCAAATAAACCTAATACAGGTACTTATGAAACGTTATAGGACTCTAATTGCACGGTAAACGTTCAAAATAAAAACAGTTGTTGAATAACTGAAAGATACTGTTTTTTTTTTTTGAGTTGTCTCTCGCAGTTAGCTCAGGGAGCTTTTACTGCTTAACCGGGCAAATGGCGAGACCAGAAGGGCCTCCAGCCGAGCAAATTAAATAATACTAAGCAACACTGCTAAGGGTGTCCCATAGTGGGACTCGAACCTCGGCTTAGGGCGTTGCTGGGGGGCAGACAAGAGAGGACTTGCTGGATCTGATTGTGATTATTTAGGGACATTTGGTTTATTACTACTGGCTCAGCGCGGGCTGGCTCGAGCAAGGGTCGGGGTGGAGAAAGATACTGTAATATTAGTTCGTCTTTTATATTGATTTACTTGCTGCTCTGTTGCGACAGGTCAGCTCAAATAGCTATGGCACTTTCTTTAAAAGGCCATTCCACCGTATATTTGTCTCACATAAATCCTACTATAATCTGTCTGGACTTAAAAATAGACCTTGACCCCTGAGTTTGTTTCGACGTTTCTTCTCAGGGATAGTTAAAGGAAATGCCAATGCCATCTAGTTTAAAAAAGACGTGTAAAAGTGATTGAAAAATCCTAATTGCAAAATAAATCATTTCATTTCATTGTCGGATAACACGATTTTAAGAGTCAATTTGTACGACACTCGTTTCAAATATATTTAAAGCAAATGTGCATTTTACCATTTAAAACTCGTAGATTAATTCCTTTTGATAGTATTTTCCCTTCATAAAATACGACAATAATAAGAACAAAAATAATCGCTAACATCTTATCTGCAATCAGACTAAATTCTATTTTCAAATAAAAAAAAACTGTCTCAATCATAAAAAAATAAAAATACAACAAAAAGCATACGAACGACCTCTCGCGTTCATATTTCACACTAATTATGTGACGTCACAAGAAAATCGATTATTGTACTGTGAATTTTGTGATGCGACTTTCACAAAATCATAAATAATGTCCCCTTGGCAGGTGAGGACAGAAGTGTGGGACATTCGGGATTTGTAGGACAAAAAAGTCTCTTTATGTCTTGTGATTTTGGTCAGTTTTATCTTTTAACAAAATATAGACCTTTGGGTGTACCGTGAAATAGTTCACGTCGGGAAGTTTATAGAGCGATTAGGACCACCAGTTTTATATTGATTTAAAAGATGAGTTATTGAAATCAGGAATCATTTTAGCACGATAAATAATTATAATATATTAATGGATATGTAAGCAAAAATATTAAAATGAAGTATAATGATTTTTTTTAAGGGCGGAAACGGTTGTCTCCCCGAAAAATCAATTAATAGCCAATTTATTTCACAGATTTTTATATGATTGATAGTATTTTCATCGAAGTTTTATTTAAATGTTTCTCCTACCTGAAATTGATAGTGATAATATCAACAAAGTGTGTGGTACCCACAGCTCCATACGAATCCCTCGGATCAGGTAAAAGTCAATTTTTTTAGCAATGTTTTTTGGTAGCAACGTCGAGTCGAGATCATTAAGTGAAAAAGAACCTGTTTCGGCCTCTTTTGTGTGCTATGTTAGTATGGACGGTAGCGACGCCGCGACACTACCATTATCAGCCTAATTAATCGTACCAACGGACGAATTTTAATGTATATGGATTGAGATAGTATGGGCGAACAATCTCAGCTAATTTGCAGGACGACGCAAATTGGCGAAACGGTAAACTGGCCGTAAGTGTGGCTCGTTTAGGATAGCGACGAGTGCGATAAACTTGTGAGTCAGTCGAGTTCGTTTTAGACATGACTAGCGACCCGCCCAGGCTTCGCACGGATAGCAGAGCATATATGCCTACTTTTTTTCTCTAAAACGATGGTCTTACATAATTTAATAAGCATATATAACTCTATTGGTTTACGCGGCGAACGCCAGTAAAGCTTCTAGTCGCAATTTTTTTTTCCGACATCTTCAATAATTATCGTCATATTTCAGCTAATTTACACAAGACCTTTAATGAAATTTACACGTAAACCTTCCTCAAGAATCAATCCGTCCATTGGTCAAAACGGTATGAAAATCCGTTCAGTAGTTTTTGAGTTTATCGCGAACAGACAGACAGACGCGGCGGGGGAACTTAGTTTTATGATATGTAGTGTTGTAGTGATAATACCTGTAGCCACTGGAACTGTTTCAATGCAACTTTTGTAACGTTCTTGCCTTACCTAACTTTGCATCAGGCCTGTATGGATGAAGAGTAAAATGACGGGCGGTATTTTACACCCACCTTCCTCCGATGCCGTTATTGAGTCCCATTGAGAGGAAGCGAACCTATTCCGACCAGAAAAGCTTAAAAACTTTTCTCGACCCGGAATAGAGCTCAGTGACACGCTTGCAACCATTAAACCAATGAGGCACTTTCCTTATAACATATCTCTGTTTAACCAAAGTCAGTTGTTAATACTAGTATTTCAAATCGGTAGTCCAACGCTCAACTCGTCACTGTTGTCTTTTTACATGCATTTCATACTAAACTTTCACCAAAATCGACATAACCACAAACGGACGCGGTTCTCACAAAATGAATAAATAAAGTCAGTTTTGATGACAGTGGCGTTATATATCGCGACATTGTATTCCATGGTTTATGGGCCCCATATCAAATTGGTAGCCATGGGGTATACGCGTGGACGTGATACATATATTTAGCTTTGAAATCGACGCTTTGAGCTGGATAAATATGGTTTCTCGTATGAAATAGGTCCTTTCACCATGTACACATACAGGGGAAGGTATATATTTGTTATTACTTAAATAAGTATGGGATATTTTACGTATGTTTTGTATTTGTTTTGAGTTTCCGATATCTCGGCACTGTTTCAAGCACCATGTTTACAGATAAGCATATCGAGCATTGGCGCCGGGAGGGTGGTGCAAATAGGTGCACTTGCACCCCTGGCTTGGAAGAAAGTACATATTAAAAAAAAACTAAAATGTATCTCTGAGGAATGAAATGCAATGAATATCAATTTTATCGTTTACACCAAAAAAGCAATAAAGAACGAAGCTCTGTGCTCTTATTCTATTGCTAGTTTTACATTCGTTTGGTCTAAACCCGTCTTTAGTGCGTGTATATAGTATGATATCATGTAGATAGTGTGATATCGAGGGTATAGTGCTCAAACACAATAAGTATAAAATTGTTACTTTGTTCCAGTCATCAGTTTTGGCTAAACGTGGCCACTTTATTGAGTTATTATTTCTAGTAATTTTCTTTCTATTAAGAAATCTGATTATTGGATTAGACCACTGAAAAGACCGTCAAAAATGCATTAAAATGGACTAAAAAACGATTTTTGGTTTCTTGGTACTTATTGGGTTTTAACATTATACCCTCGACATGTGAAAAATATCCCGTTTTAAGATTAAAAAAAAAAATAGGAACATTGTGTAAATGGCCATGTCAAATGTGTGTTTAAAATCATTTTTAAGTAAGGGAAAATAATTATATTTTGTGCTTGCTTTGTAGATTTAGAGGTAGGTACACCACAGTTTGTCTTATCCTAACTTTTTCTAGGACATTATTAATAAGGAGTTCGTAAGATAGGTAGGTATAGCTTTCTCTAAAATGTATATCTGTAAAAGACCACTTAGATACTTAATCATTTCGTTAATGAAACTTAAGATGATTTTTCACACGAAGAAGCCCGTCCGATAAATCCACCATACAAAAGAATACAGTCGAATTATTAAAAAAAAAAACCGTTCAACTATAAACTCCTGCGCACATTAACTTCGACCGATGACAAAACATGATTAATGTGATCCAATAAAAACATTCACATAAAAATTCATTCAGGTTATTAATTCTAATAATATTGTCCTCTTTTTTGGACAAAAAATGAAGAATGCATACTTGGACCCTTTCCTTAGAGTTAGTGAATGGTGTCGTTAGCCACACTTGAAGATGTCTAAAGGGAATAGTAGAGAAATAGGTTTTATTGTCAGATCAGATATTGGAGCTCAATTGTTGACTTCCTTATAAAATATTCTTATTGAAGAAATAAGTAATGGAATCCGAGATTAAGATTGTAAGATTATGTACGAAAGTAAGACAAATAGCGATGATTGCACTCTATCTGCTGATGCATGATTATCGCTATATCCAGGGGTAGGCATATATTTTAAGATATCCCACATTGTTCTTAAAAGATCGTTTTATTAATTGTTTATCAAGAAGAAGAACTCTATAACAAATGGTATTTACAAATAGCGAATGCAATTAATTAGAATTGCACGCCGCCGAAATGTAGCGTGTAATTGTTATTGATACTGAGGTAAGAGATGTCTTTTGACATCCTTCTAGCACAGTTTCAATCAGAACGTAGTACTTACTTAACTTATATCCAAAATTTATGAATTAGTTATCAACTTTTACTTCGCCGTACAACCTTGTATCAATTCTGTAAAATTGAGTGCATTTTCGACTGGGATTTTTACCGAAGCTGGAATATTCCGACCACTAAAACTTCCCACATAAATTCAAGATCCAAATATAATAAATCCAAATATAAGCTTATTACAGAATACAACCAGCAGATACAACATAAAGAACCGCCTCATTCAACTGTCGGCAGCTCTGGATTATTTTTCTGCTCCTTGGACTTCATATGCGCCAAGTAAACAGTCCAAACGAAACTGGCGGCACTTACAAATACGATCCTGTTCTTTTCTGAGATAAAATAAAAGTTTAAAGTCTGCGCAGTCGGCCAGAATATGACGCCGATCTTGTATGTCGGCCAAAATTTTTCTCTGACTTCGTTCATGCACGACTCTATAGGCTTCGTTTCAAGAAGGCTCATTCCAAAGAAGAAGTAAGCCATCGCTAAAGGAGAGTAGGACACCTGTTCTATTGCAGCGCGAGTGACGGCGGTCAAGAGATTTTTTCGTTTAAAGAAACGACTTGTGTACTTCATCCAGCCGTAGAAAACTGGCGCCATGAAAAAGGTCCCAAAAAAACCGAAGCGTGCAGCGCGGGCCCAGTCCGCATTTTCCACGGTTGTTCCATGTTCTATATATTCCTGGGCGATGCTGCACGTTGGCCAGATGATGGCGTAGGAGAGCATGCCCCGGAGCAGTGGAAATTGTTCCGGGAGATGCAGCACCTTCGTCAAAATACCGGGCATTTTTGATGATGTGTTTGCTGAAATTTGATTTTTCTTGCATTTGGGTTTTAGAAAACAAATCGAATTTTATCACGTCTATAATAGTTTGTCAAAATTGAAGTTTGTACAATTGTTGATGTGATTTTTCTTTGTCTATGCTCTTGATTTTACTCTTTGGAGGTAAAATCCGCAAATAATGCATTGACTCCAAATTGAGTATTGTAGAAAAACGCAACATACCATAATATTGGCAATACTTAATCGCACATGAATCTGAATGGAACAGGAACAAGTGCCTAAATGGTAATGACTTAGAGACCATTAGATGGAGACAGATGAAAATTCATTATTAAACACACGACATCAGCATCTAGTCAAATAGTACCATTCTAGCGAATGTATAAAAAAATGCGCTTTTTAAAGAGCCGAGCAATTCTCATCGTGGCCTCCGGCCCTCCACGATTCATTGTGTAATTATTATCTATACTAATATTATAAAAAAAAGTAAAATTTGTTTGTATGTAAGGGGTAATCTCTGAAACTAATGATCCAATTCTAAAAAAAAATTCATTGATAGATAGTAATATTATCCCCGAGTGCTATAAGCTATAAATTATATGTGTATAATACGTAGGTCACACGGACGAAGTCGCGGGCAAAAGCTAGTGTTTAGTTTGTCATCGACTTCGCGAATTTATATTACATTCTTTGTTCAATTGGATAAAAATTAAAAGGTATACACCTACCTACTCGGTGTTCTGTTACAAGAGAATACTTAGGTCTATCAGAACCTTAACAGGAGTCTGGTTGTAAAATTCTACTCGAACTAGTCTTCACTGTTATGTAAGATTCTACTCTACTACCTTCGGACAATGAAGCATACATTTTAAGGTGTTTGAACTTGAAATAATCTGTGTGTAAATACTTACTTATATGAAATTTTAAAATGCAAGACTCCTTCTAATCATCTTTAGCATATTATAAATCCTAACATAAGCTTAAAAACTCTAACTAGAGGCGGTACAGTCCCCAATATGGTTCGCACTGCTCTATCCGGATTCCAAAAATATAAAACAAAGAAAATCAGTACCTCAGTTAAACACAAGGACATGATTATTAGTTTCAACAAGAACCGTGACGTATAATTACCCATTTAGTAATCTAAGCGAGCAATCGATTGCCCACCCACAGAGATGTGGGCTTAGAACAATCGAATAATTCGGTTTATACGATTATTGTTCGATTATTTGGCTCGGGTGAATCGATTCGGCGATCGTCTTTGAGATAGGCGCGATGATTCGGCGAAACAAGACGCGCGTGCGGTCGCGGCACATGATTAGTCAATTAATTACTAATTAATCTGATTCACTTATTTGTTTAGATGAGAAATTGGAGAAAACTTTTTTCGTAGATATAAGTTGGAGGTTTGAAGTTTGAATTATTATAAAAACCCGTTTTTTTTTTTGAAAAGCCCTTTATTTTTTTATTTTAATTACAACGCCCTGGGACCAATTGCAATAATAATATAAGATTTATATAAATCACAATCAATTGTGTTTTAAAAGGTATAAGTAATTGGTCTTATAATTATTCCAACATATAGTTTAGTGTCAGCCTGTCACATGACACATCCCACTGCTGTTCAAGGGCCTATAGTTACATAAAAAATACTAGTAAATAAAATAAGGGTAGCAGAATGATGATCTACTGCATTGATTTTAACGATCTTAGATAAGCAATTTTCATTTATTAATTTCCAAACTAATTCTTTAATGTTCTAACTACCTAGGTTCGCACTAGCATCGTAGTGCGTTTACAGACACAATTCTCACTAATACATATACCTATTTGGATACGAAAGAACTATCTGTTACTGTTAGTCAAACAACCGTTTCCGTGCGGAAAACGAACCTGCGACCAATGACAATGGTTTAGCCACTGTATCAATCGTGTCGACCTACAAAATATAAGCAAATATAAATACAATTATACTATTAAGTATTATTTACCATTCCCTAAAATAAGGCACACTAAAACTTACTTACTTAAACTGTCGCGCCCTCTATTTTGTTGTAGTAAAACTACTACGGTAATTTATGATAGAAGAGATAGGCTCTTGCATTTACTAAAAGCGCCATCTATGATTTTGCTTGCGATTTACATAGCAAGGTCGCCCGCTTACTAGTAACAAAAGTATTACCTAGATGTCGCTGCAATTAGTAATTTTATTTAGTTCTGCTATTCGACAAAAGATGTCGCAATAAGGAAGGTTCATGAAAATAAATTTGAGGAGATTAAAATTTTTGTACAATTGATGAAGACCTAATTATCTGTATATTGGTTTAAAATAAGAAGAATACAAATTAATAAAGAAGAAAAATGTATTCTACGTACAGTAGAGTAGAGAAGGGTGACTGCAGAGCCTGTTTACTGGCATTGTGTGGAGTTGTGCGATGCAACCAGTCAGTGGTCATCTGCAGCTTTGAATTTACGTTATCCTGGTAAGGCTATCTTTCGTTCTTGGGTGAGCGGTTCCCTCTTATTAGGTATATTCAAACATAAATATCAATAACCGAATGATAGGGTTGAGATTCGGTTCAAACAGAATAAATAAAAGATTCGGCCTAACTTTTTACTTGTTTAATAAAACAAAAATCTATAGTGCCATTTCCTGTGGACATGTTTGTCGTGACGAAATTTTGGTAGAGACCAGAATGGATCTGTTAGTAATATATTCATAAGTAAATAGAATCTTCACTTTTAAAATTAAATAGATTACCTACCTATCCACAATTTCCAGTATGACAAAAAGGATTTTTTTTTTAAACGTGTACAAAAATACTTGTTGTCATCGCTTAGACCCACCGTGGCTAACATTTTACCACATTTGCTAGCAAATTGTACAGTATTAAAGAGACCACTTGAAACTTTGAAGTATCTCCATCATAAACTTGCTACTTTATTACAAGAATTTTGACATAAAGCCAGCAAACACTTTTTAGCGACTTCTTCTCAACTACTTGAAATATTTTGTTTGAAGAATTTATGAACTATTTTGTGTTATCGCTGATTAGAGAACCAATTTAGGTTAAGTTATGGTATTGCCAAAAAATGGTAAAAAAATCAACTTAAAATGTTTCCTAGTACTTAATGAAGTATTTAGTATATTTTAGATGCAATAATTTGACAGGGAACTGGTATTCAGGTAAACTGTGTAAAGAAAAATGGTCAGTTTATGAATTAAATTACGAAGAGGTAAAGGAGAGAGAACGGGAACAAGAGAGGCACTGGAGAGAGAAATATGGAAATAAATTCATCAGCTACACCGACAAGAGCAAGGCTCTTAAATAAGAAGAATTAATTGGCTACGAACAGACTTGCCAAACCGTTAAGTTTATTATTGTTCATATTAAATAATGAAATATAGGTACTTAAACAGATGAATTGAGGACCTCTCCCTTTTGAAGTCGGTAAAAAATTGACAAACGTATAGACGCAAAAGACCTAATTGTTTATAATTTCACATGATTAATTACTCAAGCTGAATTATATTGCCGTGATGACTCTGCAAGCGCAACGTATGAAGTAGTTAGGTAGGTCTGTAGCGGATTCCAGATGTGTTTCATGTAAGCCAGAGAAGCTCAAACTTGGTCCAACGATCTGCCACAAAATAATTCCTGAACAAGTGATTGACAGCCTAATGTTTTTACGTATTGCGCATCCTCGTGGGCTAAAATATCAAATTGTTTATTCAATATAAATAAGTAATTATATTAAAAAATTGCCTCATTGTTCTAGTGGTCGCAAGCTGCGACTGCTGAGCCTGATGTCCTGGGTTCGATTTCCGGGTTGATCAAAGTGTTATCAGGTTTTTCTTTAATAATAGGATCGGCGAATGTGCGTGTAAAACCTACCCCTTCGGGAGTGCACAACTCTGCCTAACCCTTCGGGAATAGGCGTGATGTTATATTATAATTCGAATAAATTAATTTATTGTCATATCTGCAGTGGCGATTGCTCCACCGACAAGAGCTAAGCTCTTAAATTAAAGAAGAAGAAGAATTTCATGTTCTAATATATTAATTTAGCACCGGGTCGGGCTAATATGTCGGGCTGTTGCCGGCTTAAAATTCGGCACCTGATTATTGCCTTCTGAAACTCTAAGGAGACTCCGAAGCCCACCACAGTGGTCCCAATAAAAGGCACATCTCGGAGGAGACACTTAGTAGCCGTGATTGCCACCATTAGAATAACAAGGCAGTTAAAAAAACAGTCTCTATTGGTAGTAGCCTATAAACACACGCTTTATTTTAATGTATCACCCTGTATTCTGCGTAAAAAATGAATGTAATGCGTGTGTATATTAGATACTTATTAGATTATACATATAATACAGACGCGTAAAATACGTTTTAATTACGTATATAGACAGTGTAAGGTCAGGAGCGGTCGCGCGTAATGTCTGAGTACACAGATCGTTGTGTTTGTCCAATCGGTTCTAATGACGTTTACATTTTCATAAATCATAGTCACCCTCGTCTTGGATGTGCCGCCCTGTATGAATGCTCAGTTAGTTTGGTGATAAAACATAATTTTTCATTACGCTTTCTTCTTGTAATGACATTCAAATGCTTAATTTTTTTTTAAGTAAATCTCTTTTTTGTAACGCTAGACTTAGCAGCGTCAAAGGAAAAGTCTCTCCACAGATAAGGATATCTATGCTTTGATCGGATATTATCCCAAATGGTCCATGTGTCGACTAGATCCGGCGTAGCCTTGTGTTTATCCCATACATTATGGTACTTTTCTTCTATCGTTATTGTATGTCGATTGTGTCTCGTCTAGGCCCCCAGGCCGAGTTAAAGATTTAGTTCCATAAAACGACTGATGCATACATAAGAATAATATAATTAGGATTGTTTTTGTTTTTTTTTATAACGTTAAAGAGAAAATACAACTGTACATTTTCGTACAACAACTAGCCGAAGATATGTAGGCGTAGATAATATATATATATATATCGGGAATGGTCACCGAATATGGCTCACCACAATAATAACGGCTACCACTTATTTATTTCGATCTAGCGACTCGCCCCGTCTACGCCCTGGTGCAATTTACTAATGAAATGGAAAATTTCATTTACTAAAAAAATTCTTTCATACAGCAAAACAAAAAAAAAACGCCCAAATTGGTCGAGCCGTTCTCAAGTGATGATCTTTCATATGTACGGCAATTGATTTTTATTTTTATAGATTAGATATTCAAAAATATCCAAAATTAAAATCATCATCTTCATTCATTCAACATAGACACCAAAATTCAAAATCAACCCCACAGATGATACGTCTATTCTATAAAAGAAACAAAGACTTTGTTTCATCGGCTTCATATTACAGTTTTGTTAAAGTTTCATGTTACGACTGCGGAAGATGTGCGGAAGATTTACGATCTCAACACGAGCCCAACTCCAAATGATACTTTTACTGATTTGCTTAAAAAACTAAAAAGTTGTAAAAGTTTTACGTCTCGTTTCGGTAGCTGTTGTTGATTTTGGTGTCATTTATTTCGTAATAAAACTAAAGCAACTTTGTTAGCAAGAAGAAATAGCAAAAAAAAAGTTAATACACAATTGAAATATTTAAATTGAAGCGTTTCTGGGCCTCATAATATTTTACTTCCTTGTTGAGTATATATTTTTAAAATTCCTTTTTGATATGTCTTATAAAAGTTTATTAATGTTATTATTTATGATATATGAAATTATTTTTCCCATTAAATGAACATGTCATTAATATCATATATTGCTTATTTTATTTTTTTTCGAAAAAATTGTACAAGTTAAGTCATTATTTTCATAAATATCTGGAGCTTATATCACTTTCATCATGCTACATGACAATTTTCGACGCACAATTTTATTACACGTTCCTTATATCTCTGTCATCCCAAAAAACATTATAGCGTGAACCTTAAATTTTAAGATTACCTGTGACTTATATAAAATTAAACTACAAACAAACTACACATTTGTCTACAAACCACAACTGTTAGTAGGGTAACGGTAAACCTAACCCTAAAATACTTAAGTAAGTAAGATTAACAAAAGTCATTCAAAAATCCGACATCTGTCATCGTCCATGACCAATATCCGCGGCCGTAGCGTCGATAACCTCAAGTGTTGACGCTGGTTATAAACAATTGTTTTAACACCTCTAACTCACACAAACAAACTATTAAGAAAGATTGATATTATAAACAATAAAATTACCATTTGAAGCAATAATGCATGCGAAACGAATTCCATTGTTACAATATTTGTGGATGGAAAAATTCTATAGATTGAATAGAATGACTTTACAAACAAATAAAAATTGTTTAAAAAAAATTATATTATATAAAATTATGCTACACTGACAGTAATGAAGTACTGTCACAATGACCATTAGTATCTGAGTCTTAAATATTTCTGAAATTATTTACGTACCGTAAAACATTGATATCTAACTGCTGACCTGCCGTATGACTTTTATATTGCTTACAAGGTGCTACAAGTGGGCAAACCCACTTCATCAAGAATCAGTATGTAGGTAGACAAAACACTTGAGCATTTCACATTTCTAAGTCATCTCAAAGAACCTGTCACAGATTTTTAAGCAAGTCCAATTTTATTCCTAAACTAATTCCTACTATAAAAAAACTATTGAATTTGGCTCTTAGTGCAGTTTACTTATTTTTGATGTCAGTAAGAATTTTGATAGAATAAAATACAATCGAATTGAGAACCTCCTCTTTTTTTGAAGTCGGTTAAAAAACATAGTAGCACTTAAATTGGACTTAATCTGTATTCCAATTTTATCACAGCATATCTGAACGATGAGATTCAAGAATCTATTGAAATAATTATTAATCGATAAACAGAAATTACATTAATTAATTTTGATACATATTTGACAGCATTGAAAATATCGTATTTATCCAATTGATTTCACACTTTTTTTCAAAACCAACATAATTAAGTCATTAGCAAAATCAAAGGGCATCTCAACACCGAAATGAAATCATCCGCTTTATTTACACAACGTAGTAAACACTCCTCACCGCAAACGAAAAGGACAACGCTACGCAAACCCTTCGCTAGTTAGAAAGAGATGGGGACAACCCCATAACCCCGCCCACAACACACTAGGCATCGTGGATTGGCTTCGATCGCCAATCTATACACCATCAGTCTTCCATCGCTTGCCTTTTAAACCGCAGCTTAATTACCACTCGGCTCTAAAACAATTAGTAAAATCCAAAAGTGACTAATGAAGTGACAGTGTTCAAAAAATGGAGAACTACGAACAACACAACGAAGTTTCCACTTCTTACAACAATAATAATTTGAAACACAATTATAACGAATGCAAAAATGAGTTTTATCAATTCGTCGATGTCACATATGTAGAAAAAGAGAAACAATTAGAAAACAAAGATTTTTATGACCAGAAAAATTATCGAGTGAAATTGGAAGATGGACAGATCAATCAGAATTTGACGACGCCGTTTTCTGTAAAGGATATACTGAATATCAACCAACCGAATTACAGTTACGATAGGAACGAAGCTTGGAAGTATACCGACAGGGATCGACGAAGCTACGAGTATGAACAGGTGTATCAAGGCCAGAATTATTGTCCACCGGAGTATCTTGCTCAAGTGTACCCAAATGTTCCGGTCCCAGCAAATATTGAGCCGTATTGGAACCAAGATGTGTACCACGACCACAAAATAGAAGAATACTACGGTTACAATCCTTACTGCCATAATTTGTATCATCAAAACTATGACCAGTACAGTGAAGTTGTTTCTGGAGGCCATACTTCGACCGAAGCTCCTTTGAAAGTTGAGGCTGTAGAAAGAGAGTCTCTATCCATTACCAATTCTCTGGCAGGACAAAAGAGACTCGGTAGTGAAAAAAGTATCTGTACGCAATTTTCTCCCGAGCAAACAGATAAAGTTTCTGGACTATGTAGGAAAAATATAAGTAAGTTGCTATTCATGTAAATTCTACTTGTAAGTTTTGTAATTACATATCAACATGTTTGTAATCATAAAAGTAATTTCCCCGGTATATTTCTCTGTTTTATCAAAGTTCCATTATTTAGAACTCAACCTAAAAGATTTAAACCCTCAATCAATTAATAATCAGTCATCATATGTATATTTTCCAGCTATTTCAATCTAAATTGACTTATCTAACTTTTACTAATATTAAACTTATTTGTCAACAGAAACGACTACCAACGAAAATAAACAAGAGAGGAAAGACAAGAGTGCCAAAAGGAAACCCCGTATTCTCTTCTCACAAACCCAAGTCCATGCCTTAGAAGTCCGCTTCAGAAACCAGCGGTACCTGACTGCACCCGAGAGGGAACAACTAGCAGTTACCTTAAACTTATCTCCAACACAAGTCAAGATTTGGTTCCAAAACAGAAGATACAAGAGCAAAAGGATAAAATCCCCAGAAGTATCCACCTCTACTGATGCTAAACCCAGCAAACCATTGAACGGCAGAAAAATGTTTAAACCAGAGAACAGAGATCCTCAATTACCAGCACCAAGCTATGAAGCTTACAAAGAAACCCGATGTGACCATGATAAATCTTATATAAATGAGCAATTGAGTTCTTCTATATACTTTGACGATAGCCTAACATACGATAATCAAAATGAAAAGTATTATAACAAACAATTAGTTACAGATCATGTGGGAACAACATCTGATATGCAAACTTTATGTACGACTGATAATATGATAATAAATGAATGTAAAGAAATATATGACGAGCCTGAACTCAAAAAGTATTTTCCATTGAATTTTGTTTGTTGATATTTTTGTTAAAAGAACTGTGCCATTTTAGACTGATTGCCAAAGAGTATTATATTTTAGTATTATTTTGTTATTGTCTAGTTTTAGTAACTCCATGTGCATGCCTGTGCAATGACGTATTGCAATGCTACGCCAAAATATTACATAGATTATAAGAACTGTTTTGTAAATAAAATTGTCTACTTTCAGCGTTGTATTTTTTTTTTCTGTATTTCAAAGGTTAAGGATTAAAGTAAAAGTCTAAACAATTTACATACCTACATTGTCTCGTCAATCGTATTTATTAACTCCATATAGTTATGATTTGAATCTATACATTTTTCCTATTCATATTTTTTTTTTTTTCAAATTTGGTAGTAAAATTTTATTTAAAATGAGAATCATATTTTGTTGCAATATAAATAAAAAATAGCTTTTTCAAATAGGTAAATTTTAATCAATCAATAACATACTATTCTACACTAAGCAATATTGTTTTAAAGCTCATTATCAAAACAAGATAAATATATTTAAAGTCCTATTTAACTACATCCATCATAATAAAAGCCGCCCCATAAAATTTTACATAAATGTTTAAAAAAACGAACATAAAACAGAAAGTGTCTATCTCCTGAATTATTTTTTCAGTTCAATTTGTAGAGATCGTTTTTATCTGAATTGCTACCATACCGCAGCGAATGAGGGTTGGCGGGTATACACGAGCGGCAGACACGCGGCGTTTTTGAAGCGATTAGGATTTTTAGTTTAAAATATTTAAAAAATATTCTTTCACGAAATTGTTTTGTACCGCTGAATCTGCTGGTATAAGCAGATACAACATCAACTTAAAAAATGTACGCTTCCACAAGCTGCCTGTTACTGAAATCTAATCTCAAACAGATGGGTTGTCTAATTGTTTTCGAAACATTATAACAGAACTATAAAATATTTTCATTATGGAAAGAAGTTGGTAAAAAGGACTAATTTCTGAAGTTAGACCCCAATAAACAACAAGGAAATATAAAAATACTACGTACGAACTAGAAGTAAAACTAGTAGAAATTATACTTATAATTACCCGAAACGTTCCTTACTAACGTAGCTCTCGCATACAGAGTAGAGTTTCAGCCGCCAAGCGTTCAACACGCTCATTAACCGCCGGTCTGGTCCACTTCATCCCCAACACGTCCCTTACAGGCGCCGGCGCCAAGCCGATAAGATATTGATTCCTACACGTGTCCATGCATGCTATGGGACCTGCATCCATGGTGCCCAAGTCTATGGGAATATCGGAAAGCCACCTGTTCTCTAAAAGCTTTTATGTGCTAAGCGTGCGCGATTTAGGTAAAATTTTATGAAGTTTTTTTTTGAAGATATAATTCTTTGCTATTAAAGATTTTTATATGCGATTTTTGTGGATTTAGCAGCTCGTATTTTTAAAAGCAGTAAAGCGTGATTTTATTTCCTTTTTACTGTTTATGTATGTATTTATGTAATGCTGTACAGTTTAATAGTTCATATTATGCTTATTCATTATAAGGTGACGTCTTTTAACATATAAAATAACCATTCAAACTAAGAGCTTTTATATGAAATGAATATGTAAAATAAAAAGTAAATGAACAATTGTCTACATAATATTAAGCAAATATTTGAAGGATAACTCGACCTTAGACATAATTAACCAGATACGGTGGCCATATTTTTATGTTAAAAACCGAAAACGAAGTTTTTAAGCGACCGATTAAATACTTAAAATGTATCGTAAGTATACTTAACGTAAATATTTCGTTGCATATTGTTTTTTTTTTCTATGTTTTGTAATATGGGCACAGATTTTACTTATAATAAGAATGTAAGATTTTTGTGAGCAATTGCACCGACAAGTTGAGATAACAGCGTAATATTAGATATTAACGTTAAGTAGGTATTAGTATTTTGTCTCACGGGATAAAAAATATATTTTTCGCGACAAGGGGATGCCGGCGGCACATAATATTGAATAAATACATAGATTTAAAATTGAAGATTATAAAACTATTTGACCTGATACACAACGACATCATTTGACGGCACGGTTGGCGCAATGGTTGAGCGATCGACTGATGCGGGTTCGTTGTTCGCAGGGAACAAATATTTGTAGGTATAGCCTATAGATAGTTGATCCGGGTCGGAGTATTTGTGCATGTGAATATTTGTGTTTGTTAACGCATCAAAGGTACAGAAAATAACCATAGAGCGGGATTTAAAAAAAAATTGAATGCGTCATGTATTTTTCAATCACTGTCCCACTGATTAAGTGGTCCCATGTGCACCTGCTGACCATGGGGTCCTGGGTTCGTGTGTGCGTGGGGTCGTGTCATCATCATCATCATCAGCCAGAAGACGTCCACTGCTGAACGAAGGCCTCCTTCAAGGGGGGATTTGCCATAATCCCCACGCTTGGCAGGCGGCTTGGGGATCGCAGTGGCTCATCGATTAGTGAGAGGACGCTGCTGCCCTTCCTCCGGTGTCTGGCCGCAGTTTTAAGACGTACGGGTGGGGTCGTGTACGTACTGTTATTGAGAAACCGAAATTCTCTGTAGCAGATCAAAGTTTGGAATAATACCCAATAATGGCAAATAGTGGGACTTAATAACGGTGAACAACTCGCCTCTGCCTAACCCTTCGGGGAATAAAGGTGTAATGCTTTGTTTTTTTGTTTAGCCATAGTGTGGCAAACAGGCAGATGGCCCACCTGATGGTAAGTGGTCACCACCGCCTATGGACATCTACAATACCAGCGGTACCACAGGTGCGTTGCCTATCAAAGAGGACTCTCTTCAATTTTTACAAATTCTCTCTTCAATGTTGCAATGACAAATTTATTTACCTAATACAATTTGTTTTTTACTATTTAGTTCGTATTTTCAATTTTTTTTTTTCAAATTCGAATATATTTTTATTCATGTAAACCATTTACAGGTACTTATGAATAGTCGGGCTCTAGTTGCCACGTTCCAAAGTGTTGATTTCGAATAGAGAAGAACGGGCAAGAAACTCCATGTTTACTCTTTCTAACTCGGAATTAAATATACAATATTAATTTATACATTGATCTCGAACAACAATTATGTGTGTACAATGTAGCTTAAAAGAGTCTAACTTATGTAAGTCTGAAACTAAAAAACTGAAACTGAAACTTATGGCAGGGCAGTCGTGATGTTTAATTTTTAAAATTATTGTTTGACGCTGTTCATGTCTTAGCACAGCGGAAAGACAATGGTTGGAATCTGGTTGTGTGGCATGACCACGTATCTACAATGTGTGGGTGGACTTTCTTGCTATGGCGGGACGATCAATGGTAGAAGCGCGAAGGTCGGATGAGATTGAACCACTCTTCAGAGCACTCCCCGTAGTAATACCTATAAAATAGGCAGAGTGAGCCGAAATCTCGGCGCAGGCGACGATGACGACGACGATGACGACGCGGTTGGCACAGTGGCTAAGTGATTAGCTTTCTGCGCTAAGTGTCGCGGGTTCGATTCTCGCACGTAACAAATATTTGTATGATCTACAGACAGTTGTTTCGGCTCTGGTTGTGTGTGCATGTGACATGTATGTTTGTAAACTGTACCCACGACACAGGAGAAATCCTCGTGAAAGGCAAAGTTTAAAAAAAAGAATAAAGAAGAAATGAAGGCTCAGGGGTTCCAGCTTGTCAGTGAGGATGTTACTTGTATGTAAGTTAATATAAATCAGCGAGAACAATTTTTCTAAGAAAGAACTCGTAGCTATTTTGCTACCGCGCTGATCAGTCGATTTGTGAGGTTAAGTAGTGTTTGCTGCGGTCAGTTCTTGGATGGGTGACCGTTTTTAAAATATCGAGAACCGTCCGTGTTTCGGGAAGCATGTTAAGCGATAGGCCCCAAATGTCATACGAATATTGTCAGCAACCCAAAAATTCTGACAAACAGTCTAACCTTAATATATCACTGCCTGCCAATACTTAAGTATGTGGTCGCTCCGTGTAAAGTATAGATATTCAATAGCAACCGGTTAGTTTCAGAGCCGACTCAGTTGTTGGAAAAAGGCTAGGCAGTAATGTTTTAGTATTCTATCAATAATAGCTTGCATTTGTTTTCATTAGCACAATTCTAAAACCAAATCTGTAACAAATCTTAGGATTTACGAATGAGTCGGATCAAGAACATTACAGCAACGTAACCCGCGTATGAGCGCACGCGCACGTGGGCGTTTGATGTATTAATATTGTGCTGCTTTTAAGGTTATCGCGGGTGGAAGGTGATCTGGCCCGATAGACCGATGCCATGCCACCAGAGAGTACACCCGACTAACATGCTGGAATTAGGGAAGTTGATTTTATTTTGGTAATCTTACTTTAATATTATAAATGTGAAAGTTTGTGAGGATGGATGGATGGATGGATGGATTGATGGATCTTTGTTACTCTTTCACGCCAGAACGGCTGAACGGATCTGTATGAAATTTGACACAGAGATAGATTATAGTCTAAGAAAATGTACGGGTTCGTAAACCATGCGGGCGAAGCCGCGGGCAGAAGCTAGTATTCAATATATTGACTGCCTTATTGGTCCAGTGGTCGCAAGCGCGACTGCTGAGGGTTAGGTCCTGGTTCGATTCCCGGGTTGGAAAAAGTGTTTTTGGGTTTTTCTGTATGGAAATTCTCGGTAGCAGCACGGTGACTAGAACTGTGCCCGGTAAACGGTAATGAGATCGCTCCCTATTATATTGGACAGAATAACGAAACCTGTGAAATATGGGTGTATAATAGTACGCCTCTGCCTCACCTTTTGGGGAATACAAACGTGATGCTATGTTATGTTATGTAAAGCAATCAGTGTAGGCGATTGGGGGGAGGGGGTGTTTTACTATTGACACCGTGTGAATATAAATATTTCCAGCCAGAGCAAAGATGAATCACCAAAATAGTATGATACTTATGTAGATCAAAACACCAAGTTTACAGAATAATATCATTTTTCAGAATCGTAAGATATTAAGGTTGAACACGTGTTGACGTACGGAGAAGTATTTTAATAAAAAAGAAAGTTTAGTCCTCGGAAAAAATACTACTTTCTACTATAAAATGTAGAGACAAAAAATCTCTTTAAGTACAGGTTTTTCATTTTTTTTTCATACTAGCTTCCGCCCGCTTTGCCGCGTGGTTTACAAACTCGTATATTTTTCCGGCATAAAAAGCCTATGTGCTATTCCAGACTATAATCTATCTCTGTGCCAAATTTCATCCAGATCCGTTCAGTCGTTCTGGCGTCATTGAGTAACAAATATGCATCCATCCATCTATCCTCACAAACTTTCACATTTATAATATTAGTAGGAAGTAGTATTAGTAGGATAATAGGAAAGGATAGTAGGATTCCTATTTAGAAATCTAAAATAAATTATTCCAGACATGTTTCCTCTTAGCAAAAATCAACCAAATTTTCGCACAAAATATTATTTAATCTGCATAAACATTGTTCTCGTTCCATGTTGTAGTGCACGTGTACGCCATTACTAAGCCCCCGTGCAGTGCGCGCGCTCGTTAGCTTTTATTTGGACGCCGGACTCCTGTTCCAGCCGCGCCGTACACTGGCGGACACGTGAAGTGTACAGCTAATTAGATCGGATAATTTTCCGATCGATGATGTATTTGTCAAATCCAGAAACGTTATTGTGCTTGTGATTAAATATAACATTTTAACTCATTAGCATATTTTATGATATTTAAGATACCAAATTCAACTCTACCAAGTACATATGATAACTAAAACGGTAATTATGTCGTCAGTAATAATTATGAGCTGTTTTGCGTTCAAACCGTAAATTAACTAGGTGCTTTAATGAAAAAGCCTGAAAAAACCTTTACTGATGAACCCCGAATCTACCATAAACTACAGAACTAGCCTTACGCTGCACGCTGGTTCAAAATGAACTCTGTTTTCTAACACTGGGAGTAGCCAGTAGTATCGTCTATTTGGCGCAGCTATATTAAAACAAGAAAGGAATTTTAGCGATTCTTTTTGTCCGTAGCACAGTGTAACACTTCAAGCCATTTCAATCTGTAATAGTGGGAGACCGCTATCGATAAGATTAGAAAATTTTCTCAAAGCTTTTCCTTGTAACTTGATTCGACATTTCATTCACCATTACAAATATTTTCTGTACCCTTTAATAAGACGCGTGAGTCTTTAGTACACCAAAAATAAATTCACGCTGGGTGCACTTTTCTGTCCTGCAGTGTACACTATGATCTTTCTCAGTGTTATCAGTGGTCGATACATGTGCACAGTTTAATGTTCCCATTCGGTTTCATTCAATTAATTGCCGCCCGATGATGTGGCTGCCACGAATAAAATAAAATCATGGCTCCGATCGATTTGTTGCGTTCTAAGAATTTTTTTATATCGATATTTTATCGATGGGGTAACTGAAATAGGTATTTAAATGAGGATGTTACAGAGAAATTGTGATTTAGTCATGCTGAAACTACTGATGAACTGTTTTATTTATTTAAAGGATCTTGTCGCTCAGCGGCCACGTTACAATAAAGAAGTGCAATCTACAAACAATTTGTATGTATCCCTAGTGTAAGTTTCTTTAGACAAATTCGATTTACTACATCGAACGCGTTCGATTGGTCCTTTTCGTTCTCTCCACCAATTGGAGCGCCGAACGCGTTCGATGTAGTAAATCGAATTTGTCAAAATAAACTTACACTAGGGGTACAGGCAAATGGTTTGGTTGCTTGTTTGGGTTTTTCGAGTTTCACACAATACAGTCGACGCAAGCCGTCTACTGGTTTTTAAGGAAATCAAACCCTATGCTTATCGATGTTTGGAATGAACATGAATATCTTTTTTACTGAACACAGTTAAATAACGGTCCCTAAAACACGAAGAAACTCTTAAAAAGCGGTTGCAGTTGAAAAGGGCACGTTATCACAACCTGACAAGTGAGAGGTCATATCCATCGCTCGCAGGGTTCCGCAAAAAACGGTAGGAACCCGCCGGCGCCGCGCCGCCTATAAATTATATTGGCATTTTGTCAATACGACGCCCACGACCGCCCAAAATTAAGTTTTTTTAGAAATTAGAAGCAAATGTCTCACGGTTGGTTGGATCTGAAATTTTTAATAAATATTCGGAGATGAAAAAAATATATGTGGGAACTTGTGTGAAGCATGATTTATTTTGCAAATTACCAATGCAATTTGCAAATAGAATAGGTACCTGCCTATTTATAATTTTACATGACAAGCATGTGTATTTTTAAAATTACTTAAATGTATTTTAGCCGTATTCATTATTTACCTATCAGTTTATTGTCTGAGTATTTAAAACTTTTCAATGCGAACGAATTGAGTAATAATTTTATAAAATAAAAACTAATATTTTGTAACATTTTACGTCCCCATCCAATTTGGCTCATTAAAAAAAAGTGAAAAGGTCAAGATGATATGTCTGCATACAATTAATAATCCCCAGGGGTCACTCTAGCCTGTGACGCGTGTTCCGTAAAATTGTATCGTGAGTTATTGCTTCCACACGGGCAAGCAGGCGAGTTGGCGCCAATCGCAAAAAATATGCCAACATGATGCAACATGTACAGACTGCGGACCAGAATCAGTTTTTTTTTTTCAGCTTCACTTTATTGATATCGTGTTTGCGAAGCGTAGATAGGTGTAGTTCCTAGGTAGAGCAAGAGAATGATATATTAAAAATTTAATGGTAAGAAAAATAAACGACGAAATTGACGACACGGTTGGCGCAGTGGCTAAGCGATTAGCTTTCTGCGCTACGTGTCGCGTGTTCGATCTCCGCACGGAACAAATATTTGTATGATCTACAGATAGTTGTTTCGGGTCTGGTTGTGTGTGCATGTGACATGTTTGTTTGTAAACTGTACCCACGATACAGGAGAAATCCTAGTGTGGAGCAGTTTAAAAAAAAAAAAAAAAAAAAAAACATTCCTTATTGTGTTGCATCTCGAGATTTGCGATGGGTTCGCGACGTTCACATAAGATAGGGTTGCCAACCGTCCTGTTTTTCCAGGATATGTCCTGCTTTTTATACTGTGTCCTGGGTTGTCCTGGATAGTTATTCAGTATCGTCCTGGGTTTTAAAGAGTCCTCGTAAGGTCCTGTGTTTTATTATTCGCGCGCCACGACTGCCTCGAAACTTACGTGTAATTTTATTATTGAATCCTTCATTTCATTTCTTCGTTTGACTCGCGTATGGGCCGCTCGGCCCATATGACGTCATTCAGAAATAACTCTTATTATGTGGATGCTTAAGGTTCACTAAACGTTTAGAGGATTTGCCAGGATTTGTGACCTTGAGAGTATATATAATTTCATAAAACACTGTAATTGATATTCATTGAGTTTCATTGACACTGTTTTCTTATACTGCGTCCTGTTTTTAAGGCGAAATGACCTGATTGGTTTTCAAAATTAGGGGATGGTAACCCTAACAAAAGACATCCTACGTAAAGTGACTAGTGCGTAATTAGCGACAAACAATGGTATCTAAGACAAGAAATAGTACCTAAGTTATCACTGGTAACTCATAAAAATACTAGATATTGGCTGCGAAAATTGAAACCAAATTCTTTAAAAAATCATATCGTCCAAGTCGCATATTATACTATTTATTTTGATTAATTAAATGACCTACATGTCTGAAAAACAAAAAACAAATTGACCTTTAAATCCCTTGAACAAATTTGTTGTTGAATTTAATTTTCATTCTTTTTCAACAAGTTTTAAGCGTTACGCTCCCCATTTTATAGCTATTATATGTATGGGGTAGTCAATTAAATGCAACGTAAATCTCCGCACACAACACAACAGAGGGCGATTATCGTATCAATTACAGAATAAAACGCCGGTCAAACATGACGAGACCATGTGGTTTGTGTCAGGGGGAAGTCATAGAATATAGAGGGTTCCTGGTCATGCTATACTTAGATATGGTGTTTTATTGGGAAGATTTCTGGTTTTATGAACCATAATATTAATATTATATATAAAATAATTATAAATTCACTGTAATTTTTTTATCATGATATAATGTATTCACGAATCAGCGCCATCTGTTACTGAGTAGTAAAAACATGATGTGCGTTTTTTTATTTGAAAAATTATTTTCGACAGATAAAAAGTATGTTCTAATAATCGAAAATTCATATGATAAATTAATTTTACTGTCTATTGACAATAAATTATCTGAATTATTAATAGTTGCAAGTTTATAACAGCGCTATCTGTTATTAAGTAGCTGAACTACAACAACCATTTGTTGAGTTGGTAGTATCGCCCCTAGCTTTTAATAAATACTTAATAGATGGCGCTCTGCGTCATTAAGTAAAATTATTTTTATGTGATTGACTCGGGCCTGCGTAGATTTTGACAAAGGACGCAAATCTTGTTATTAGCATTATTTGTTAGATTTTTTCAGTGACAGCCATATATAATTAATATCGACACCTGTTGAGTTGACTGGTCACAAGACAGGGACATGTCACAGGGACGCAAGATCGAATTTAAATTTCGAACATAAGGTTGGTAGATATTATTAGGTTTTCTATTAGGATTTTTTTACCGTAATATATACGACTTGTGTACAAGAAATACGATTATCCTAGACTCTGTTAATATAACAATACGAATATCAAGGTGTATATTTCGGGAGAGGCAACGGATAGCAGAAGGTAAGTAAGAATAGGTAATGAAATGCCGAGAGTAGGTAAGTAAGTTCTCCACGTCCGTGAAACCTTCCAACGTAACAATCAATTTCCATTTCCATTTAAGATTTCCGAGGATCCATTGTCAGGGATTTTGGTCTCACTATACTGTTTTCATGATAATATTGATTAGTTAATTAAACCTATCTACTTAGCGGCGATAGCGATTTTCGCTGTGCACACCTGCGTACTCAGAGCGTTTCAAAGGAATGGGTGAGATTGGCCCGCACCCGACGGCAATTGCAATACCTTTGCAAAATTTCAAATGATCTAGTTTTCAGTAGGTAAGTAATAGGAACAAAAGTACTACCAGATATTCATACATTCATACCGTTTCATTTACATTTCCATTTTCCTAAGAAGTAGGCAGAGATTAACAGTCATTGGTAAACACAAACATTTCTCCAATGACAGCACTAAGATAACTTAGAATCTCTATATCTCTACAGATATCCGTAAAAACCACGACACCCATTCCCTCTATGCAAATACCGCTCCCCTCCTCAAACACATCACGGTGAAAGCATCCGAACAATTCAGAACGCATTAACTCGATTCTTCCTTTTGTGATCACTCGATTATCTTTTGTAAACCGATCGAGTGAATCAATTACACCTCTATTCATTCAATTAACAACTCCTTTGTTTGAGAAGTGCCACTTTTTTCTTTTGTTTAAAAATCGAATCGTTTTGAAAGTGAAAAGCTAATTGATGGTCATTGATCATTTTGTTTAAATTTGGAATTGGATTGTTATAAAAAGGTTTTGTTTTCATCTTTGATGTTTGTGTTTATGATTCATTTTTATGTTCCTTCTTAGGGCAATTCATTTTTTTTAAAAACAGCGGAGCGAACGAAATATCGTTATGAATCTTACTTCATTCTATAAATACAGTAGCACCAATTTTGGTCAACCTGGGGTGTATATGCTATAGGCTATTCTTCCTTAAAGTGATGGTACAATAGATGTACCTATTATAGACTAGTATTATTATCTCCTGTCCTTCTATTTTATTTGGTATCATAAATGTCTATGAGACGTCATTCCCGGGTTAAATTTCTTCACATGTTTCACAAAAAACATTCATCATATCTTTGGTCAACAAACACGTTTTTCATCCGCATTACATGTCCATACAATGACACTAATTAGTAGTAACAGAATACATTCACGCCTATATTCCCCGAGGGGTAAGGCAGAGGAGGTGTAGTTGTACTAGTAATAACACCCACATTTCACTGATGCCGATAATTACTTAGTTCTTGTAATAGAGGGCAAACCTATTGCCACCTACGGGCACGGTTCCAGACTTCGTGCTGCTGCTGAGAATTTCCATATAGAAAAACTTAACACTCACGTTTGCGACACAGACTTTATCACTAGACCAACGAAGCAGGCCAGTCTGTAGTAAGTATATATTTTCGTAAACATAGTGCCATACTATGAATTATTCCTGTATCGTGCGTTACAAACACAAATATTCACACGCACAAACGCCCGGACCCGTATCTTTCTTTTCTTTTTTCTTTCTATTTTTAAAAAAAAAATATTGCCCCGCACTTGGAATAATTCCTGTATCGTGGGTGCGTTTATAAACATATATTTCACATACACAAAAACCCAGACCCGAAACAACTATCTGTAGATCATACAAATATTTGTTCCGTGCGGAAGTCGAACCCGCGACACGCAGCGCAGCAGTCGATCACTCAACCACTGCGCCAACCTTGCCATCAATCACTGTCCCTCACGAAACAATGATTTGTAGGTCAATTTGTAGGTCTGAAGGTCATTCAAATAATTGTTCCGTGAGGGATTTAAACCCGTGACACGTGGCACAGCAGTCGATCGCTCAGCTACTGCGCCAGCCGTGCCGTTATATTATTATAGACTAGTAGGCGATTCACAAATAAGGAAGCCGTTGTGGGCGTTTTATATTTCATTTAGATGATGTTCGCTCAAGATGAGAGGATATCGGTTGCCATCAAGTGGTGTGCCACAGACCTACGCATAAACTAAAGCTGATCTAATTAAACATTAATGAACTTCAATTATTATCTGATATTTAATAATTTGGAAGAGTTACCGGTTAACGTTTCATATTATGAGCTCATATTGGCTATTTTTATTGGTTAAAGATGTTATCAGAGCCCTATAAGATTCCATTGAGCAATTCATATAGATACTAATTTCCTCAGTAACTGTCAATCGCTTGCAGTCATAAGTGGTGGTGACTATATGTTCATAAGTGGCGTATTTGCATTCACCCGTACCATATCTATATCCGATTCGATAATATCCGATTTATATTGATAATTCAATAATATATATAGTACATACATACAGGTATGTATATTTTTAATTACCAATCTATTCTACTGCTTCTTAAGTCTGTGCAACCATAAGTGGTGGTACCTAAGTGTTCATAAGTGGCGTGTTTGCGGTCAGCCGAGCCACATCGATATAATATCCGATTTATATCGATAATCAATCATTTGGTGCAGCTGAGCATCGATATTAAACTCGATTGATTAAAGTGGAAGTTTAATTTGGTTTTTATTGTCTCTGTTATTAGGGTTAAGTACTTTATTTAGGTCATTTCATTTGATTGGTAAATTCTACGTAGGTATATACAATTATACATTCTTATGCTTATGATTCTAGGTTCGATTACAATTATTATTGAAGTAAATTTATAGATAGATAGATAGAGTATTGTTTATTGTACACCAAAGGAAAAAAGTACAAAGCGAAAATACATTTTACACATGGGCACAAATGGCGGTCTTATTTCTAAAAGCAATTTCTTCCAAACAACCAGTGCATGGAAAGAATCGTGGAAGAATAAAATATAGAGGGGTCGGTGTACGAATATTAACTCATAAATAAACATTTATTAAAACAAATATCTCAATGAAATAAATATAGAATTTATAGTTAGTATCTATCTAATTATTTTGCTTATTAGTGTCTCTTCGCTGGGCTCAGGCCTCCTCTCAGCATGAGAAGGGTTAAGACCTTAATCCACCGAGCCTGGTGAGGGTTGGTGGCCAATACACGTGATCCACGACATTATGGAACCCTCTCAGGTGTGTAGGTTTCCTCGCGAAGTTTTCTTTCAACGTTATGGCAAGTGATGATCAAATTCTAATCTGTACCGTTCTAGATGTCAGAGATGTGGGCCTGGTTCTAACTCAAATCCTGCATTGACGGCAAGTGTCCTTGCCTAGCTAGCCCCTACCTAGCTTTCTACTAAAAACGGTACTACTGGGGTACAAAGAAAGAGCCTCTACGAGTGACGATATCTGAGATTGTTTGGCGTGCCCTGGGCAGTCAGCTTCATTACCATTATTTGCTGACTGGCTAATCTTTCCAAAGTTGTGACCGAATTGCGGCTAAGGACTGGGAGGAGGAATGTCGATCGTCCCACGGTAAGATGGGCGGACGATATTGCTGCCATCGGGGGTCGAACATGGATGAGACTGGCGCAGGAGCGTAGAAAATGGCACTTTCAAAGGGAGACTTTTGCCCAGCAGTGGGTGAAGTCGGGCTATGAATGATGATGATGATGAATATTTCCACTACGGCATGAGCGACTTCCATGATTTTTTTTACACGTTGACCCACACTATGGTTTCTCCTGTATCGTTGGTACAGTTTACAAACATACATGTCACATGCACACACAACCAAACCCGAAACAACTATCTGTAGATCATGAAATATTTGTTCCGTGCAGGAATAGAACCCGCGACACCTAGAGCAGAAAGCTAATCACTTAACCACTGCGCCAATTGTGTCAATAAAATAGTCGCATTTTGTTAGGCTACAGTTTTTTTTTTTTTTTTTAATTAATCTTTTGTTTTTTTATAAGGAATATTTCCGGCCAGTGGTTACTGCGGCCCACAGCCAGAATTCGTAATCGATTAAACGACTGTTTATGACGATAGAGTAAATCAAACTGTTTGGAACCGTCCAACTAGAGTCTTAATAAGGTGTCAAAATTGCTTAAGATTTGACACATAATAACATAACATAGCATCACGCCTATATTCCCTGAAGGATTAGGCAGAGGTGTATTATTATACACCCACATTTCGCCGATGCTGTTATTGAGTCCCATGTAATAGGGGGCGAGCCTACTGACATCTATCGGACACAGTTCCAGACCCCGTGCTGCTACTGAGAATTTCTATACAGAAAAACTCAATAACACTGCCCGACCCGGGAATCAAACCCAGGACCATCACGCTTAGCAGTCGCGCTTGCGGCCACTACACCAAAGAGGTAGTCCCTAACTGAGATTTAAAATAAAAACTATCATATTCCATTCAAAGGTATATAAAAGCTACAGAGTTTGAAAAGAGAACGAAAAAACATTATAAATAATTTCTAATCCCATTTTTAAGTGTTGGCTACACTTGCATCGTTCAAGTGTTAGCTAACTAAGCATTGTGGACACATATTAATTAGTATTATTCCATTAACATTTACTTACTAAGGTAAGCACTTTTATTCAAAGGGGACAGCAAAATGAACTATAAGTAGCAAACTAGACACGTAAAAACACTGTTACTACTATTAATATGTGTTTATTGGACTAGGTAAGAACACCTACTTAGTTGATCAAAATAATATAATAGATAAATCGATCAAGTGATCGAAAAATGTTTATGTCACGCTAAATACTGCGACACTTCTTTAAAATAAATCAATAGATAATTTATTAAATTCAAATAAAACTATTCAAAACAATTTTTACCCACTATTCCAAAATTAAATATCGAGAAACAAGGAAACGTCGCGATGGCTTCCAACTACAAATCACGCCGCCCGCCATAAAAACATCGGAAAGAATTTTCCGCATTCGAAAATTAAAAAAGAAAATTTATGTTGACACTTCCACTCACCCACTTCTTTTATTGGTCCGTCACAAAAGACGGTCGAACGTGATTGGTTGGTTTAAATGGGGCTCTAATGAAGAAAAGGGACGGTAAAACTAGGGCAAGGGAGATGGGTATAAGTGCGAAAGGGATAGATAGACACTTGTCAAGTACTTACAGATAAAGCGCGCGTTAACGGCGGGCGCCTAAGGAAATTGGATTATGGACGATGCAACGAAATAGTCGAGGCGCTGCGGATTGGCTACAATAAACATTTTATATAATGATATTATGATTTGTTACAGGTAATTATGGTTATCTAAGAGGTTGATATTATAACGGAGGTGTTAGGTACATTTCGTACGAGGAAATAATTATTATCTAACAATTATCTAATCAGAAGCTATCGTTTTATCATCCAAGGTTTTGATTTTCGTAATGATATGAGATTTTATTTACGGTAAAACGGGATAGGTAATCTGGGAACCGCGGGGTTATTTGGGATTTAGTAAAGTTATACGTATGTGTCATGTATGTATATAAATAAACTGGTTATAAACAGTGGTAACATAGCATTATTACAATGGAAATGGTATATATTCGATTAAGTTTAGAAAATATGACCTCTATAATTTTTTTTTTCCTAAATTCCTACTGTAGTTTACGTTACTTATTTTTTGGGATATAATACTTTATGGTGGATGAGCTGTTAGTTATATAAACAAGTGGGATACATATCATGTCTTCTGTTTTAAACACTACTCTCTACTCGCTCCCTTTTATATGGGTCTCAATAATGATATCGGTGAAAGGTAGGTGTACAATTAGTAGGTACGCATGATGCTTTCCTGTAATATTATGTAACAATAAATAATATTATTTCATTACTCCACCGAAATTTATATTCGTGTCCACATTAATAACTGTGTAACCTTTTATCATATCCTAACCTCCGAAATAAGTATTGTCTTCAAAATGAACATTCAGTGGCCACTTCACGGCAGCATCACAATCTGCATGTGACCTAAGCGATCAAATCGCATTCACGTAAACATCTTCAAGAAAAACTCAACGATCCCCACTACTTACGCTACTTCAGGAGCTTTTTTAAAAAACGACCGTCTTAATGTATCGCTGTCCTGCTCTACCTCGAACGAAGACTGCTGATAGCTACATAGCTCCGTCTCCCTCTAAGGCTTAAACACGTCAAACAGGCGGGCAATCTATCACCCAAAGTTTATTCGTTTGAGGAACGCTTTTGCGGTGAGGCGAGTCAGGACCGCGCGGTGAAGTGTAAACTCATGTGTTTGAATTTTTAAAAATGGAATCGAAATTGAAGAATTTCAAAGAGTCTCTAACGTTTCAAGATTGTGAGAAGCCTAATTTGACGACACCATTTTCGATAAACGATATTTTGACCAAAGAGAACGAGGGGAAGTGCGAATTTGAAAATGGAATGTTTTGTTCGGAGAATTTTGGCGGGAAGATGCACTTTTTGGGGAAACCGGCGAGTTGTTTTGGCAAGGACGATGGTTATGGCGTACAGAAGGAGGCTTTGGAGAAGGGATTGAAGTACTACGATGACTGCAACGGGTACAGGGACTATGGTGGTGATGGAGCTCTGGATATGTCGAGGAAGAATAATTATCCTGTCACGGAACTATCAGGTTAGTTTACATATTTAAATAGCATAATGTCATGTATCCGCGAAGGGCTAGGTAGAGGTGTACTATTGTGCACCGACATTTTGCCAATGTTGTTAATAAGTTCCATGTAATAGATGGAGCCTTTTTTCATTACATATAATATCTGTTCAAATTTTAATTTATTTCCCCTACTTTGTATCTAAATTCAAAGCAATAATATTTGTTGCATTTGCGGTGAGGTCTTTAATGATCCCCCAAAATCGTACACGTCAAATTGACAAACCTAAAAAATAGACAATTTATGAAAAAAAAAATGAAATCAAAATAGGTAGGTTTTTTTATATTTATAATATTATATTTCATTTTTTTTGTCAATAAAATTCTAACCTGCTCAACTTCAACAACCCCCTCATTCGTTTTACTGTTGATTTGACCCCCTACAAAGTCTTTGGCTGCTACTGCGCCTGATTGTGGCAAGCAACTAACACTACTACCACAAACATTATCCTTGTGACTGCAACATGTAATAACAACAAGATCTTATCAACTAGTAGCTCAAATAATGTTTGATCGTCATCTCTGCTTGAGCAGCGTTTATGTGACGTATTTGTATGAAATGGCAGACTCAAATCTGTGTTTAAGTACAGATAAAAGATTTTCCATACAAACTTTGAACCTAAATTTCAATATGGAATTTTGGAAAACCGTTTCGTAACAGATAAATACACCTTCTAATTATAAACGCTATAACTAATAATATTGTAAATCCTACTAATACAGATTATAAATGTGAAAGATTGTTAGGATGGATGGATGGATGGATCTTAGTTACTCTTTCACGCCAGAACGGCTGAACGGATCTGGATGAAGTTTGGCACAGAGATAGATTATAGTCTGGAATAGCACATGGGCTACTTTTTATTCTGGGAAAATGTACGGGTTCGTAAACCGGGCGAAGCCGCGGGCGGAAGCTAGTTGACATTATATTGAATTGACATAGGTCTGTCAACCTACACCCAGATCACTAAGACCTAACCCTTCTCATTCCGAGATAATCTATTCTGATTACAAGAAGATTTCGTTACTACGGCTGCGAGGAATAAAAAATATTATAAGATGACGAAATATAACAAAATTAAACATAATAAGTAAATACTATGTATACTTTATGAAGGCGTAGGTAGGTAGGTACTTAAAAAATTAACAATTTTATGAAATTGAAATAGATTCGGTAATCTTGCTACTTACATAGGTGGCAAGCCTATTACCGTCTACCGAACACATTACCAAACTTAGGGCTGAAATTGAGAATTTTCGAATGGAAACACTCCAAGACACTTTGACGCAACCCGGGATTAAACCCGGGACCTCACGCTCATCAGATCCGTTCGTTTAAAGTGGTAAACATCTCGTTAGTCATAAAAGTATGGTCCAAAATAGATCATACTGTAATGTTTCTCAGAGAACATCGATGGACGAGTTTTTCATTGAGTATTTACACTAGGTATTGTTTTCTAAAGAATACATTAGGAACTCAATTCAGTTACCCGCTAGTTACCTGTTAGTTGTAAATACGCTGACGTGGTTACAATAGAGTACTCTACTATCAAATCAATTTTATTAACATTATCTCTTCTAATATTCTACCATACTTAATTATTGATTTTATGGAACACAATAATTTGCGCTGATAATATTATTTACTATAATACGAGTATTTAAGTACCTACACCATATGCCTTTCAATTCTTCTTAATCTAAGTACGCTACACCTATATATAGTATATATGGGTTAAGGTTTAATGTTCAACCAGCCTAAAGTAAACAAAATAAAATTAATCTATTGTTGGTGATTTAATAAACTTAATAATTTAAACATTAAACAAAACCTCTCCATTTAAAACTATTTGAGGACAACGGAACTCTTCTGAATAATTTAAATTTGAACAAATGATACTCACTTGTCCATAGGACTATCGATTGTTCCAAATTCAAATGCTTCGCCTTGGATAATTATCGGCGGACAATGAGTGTAATGGTGTGTTCACACCGTCACACCGGGAGTCGCGCGGTCACGCGCCGTACGTCCCCGCGACATCGCCACTTAATCGTCACTTGGCGCGATTACGCTACACCCTCATTATTATAAGTGATGACGCTTAAAAGCCATTCAGGCTTTCAATTTAGTAATTACTAGGTTTGTAGTTCGCTGCCAAATTGTCTGGTTTTAATGTAAATTTTTATGATTGGATTCTGAAGTCGTTGTGAAAGAAAACGTAATGATTATTATGTTAATGTTACACTATTATAAAAATTAATGAGTGTATTGTCTTAATCTTAAAAGGTAAAGATATTTAGATAATTTAACCAAACGTGATGACCAAGTCGCTTATAATATAATGACCACATTAATTATTTAGAAATAGAATCGTATGGAAATGACACAAAATTATAGATGTCAGAGCTGAATATAACGAACAGTCATAAATAGATTTAATTAAAATGATAAAATACGTTTGCCTTTAAGAGCACCTCACCCGATACTAAGTTCTAATAATACCTATTCACTATATATTTATATTGCCATTATTACAAAACTTATTTGGCTGGTAGATTTATGCTATGCTATACAATTTTAGCGAACCATAAAATCTAAAGGCACCAAATAAGTCTCAACTAATAAATAAACGTATTTAGCACTTTACATCAATTAGTGTCAAAGGTTTATTAAAAGAACCCCAAAACTAGCAACAATAGCATCACACGCAAAAATACTGTTACGTATCGTGCCGTCGCATCCTTTTACCGCGCCTAATGACCGGCGACAATTTGCGTAATGGATCCATTGTGAGCTCGCCTTTATATGCGGATGGCGTGTGCCGATAACCAATTTAATTGATTCCCGGTGTGATCGTGTGAATCTAGCCTAATGAGTTTGTAGTTTTGTTGGTGGTAGAGGCGTTATGGCTTTGGCTTTTTTTAGCAGTAACTGCTTTTGTGTAGTAATTGCGTATTAGCAACATCTGTGGCGACTTTAATTAACTCTACAATAATTAAAGGCGGAATATTCACGCAAAAATAATTTGCTATAATACCATATGAGTAGACAGAGCAAACCACACCCCCAAGTCTTCAATTTTCTATGTTATGAAATAAACCATGTATTGCATACAGCCACAATCACCTTCCAAAATCAAAACCTATAACAAAAGACGATGCAACTAAACCTCTTTTCTATTGTTACAGATGATTACGACTCCCGTTCTTCCACAACAGGCTCGCCAGTCCGCCGAGCTAACTCCTCACCAAGCTCCGACATCGCCTACAAGCCATTCAGCCTCCACTATGAACCACGAAAATGCTCCACACCACCCAACGACTCCCGAATTATGCATTCCCCAAACTACAACATCACAGAGTACTCCCAAAATGGCGGACGAAAGAAGCGATCCAGGGCTGCATTCTCTCACGCACAAGTTTACGAGTTAGAACGAAGATTCAGCCAACAACGATATCTGTCTGGTCCCGAACGAGCCGACTTGGCTGTGAGTTTGAAACTCACAGAGACTCAAGTGAAGATATGGTTCCAGAATAGACGATACAAGACGAAGAGAAAGCAGTTACAGATGCAGGAGAATGGTATGCTCGCAGCCGCTGCAGCTGCCGCGAATCACGCCAGAAAAGTGGCTGTTAAAGTCCTTGTCAATAATAATGGACAGCCGAGTATACCTGACTTAAAGTCTTACCAAAACCCTATGCTCGGAAAGACATTAAATCCCCTCTTCACACCACCAAACTTACTAGAAAGTTCGCCAATCCTGAAGCACTTTGCTGGAGTTTACGGCGTGGATTTCGCGAAAAATCCCGAATACAAAGCTTTATTACAAGAATCCTATAACCAAGCAGTATTACAGTCGCTCTATGGCCCGCATTTGGGCGTTAATTACCCAAACTTGCCGTTACCTTATATGTATTACCCGGGCCATTCGGCGTTTGGTATGCCAGTACCTTGCGATGTGGAGAGAAGTCAAGTTGAAAGGACTGATAGCAAAGAATTCGTTGAAGAAAAAGATAAAGAAAAGCCGGAAAGCAAACCAAAAACTCATATCGATTTAAATGAGAACAGTAACGAAAGTATGGCGAGTAATATTGAAATTGAGAATTAAAACTTTTCCAAAGATTTTAGTAATGAGGTTAAATACCAATTTTGTAGGAAACGAATGTAGACTTTCGAAGTGAACGTTCTATTTTTAAACTGTTTTGAACTAAAGTCATATTTCAAAGCGAATTCACAGATTTGAATTTAGAATCGAAACGTCATTTGTTTAATCAGTCCAAAGTGAAACCAAATAATTATTTTAGTAGAACACAACTTAAATTAAACTTTATATAGAATTATAGTTTTTTGTCAAATATAATAGGTATTTTTATCTGGCAATAAATGAAACCAAAGATGAAGTAATGTTAGCCAAAGCACGTAGTTAGTAGAATTGTTACTGTTTAGATTTAACTGTTGTAAATAATTTTTAAGATTGTCGAGTATATGTTTTAATAGTTAATGCCGGCACGTTTGTATATAGTACAAAACTAGAACATAAGGAAGCTTGATAAAGGTGCAATAAAGATTATGGCGATTTAATTTTGTGTCTTTTTGAAAACCTCTTTTATAAAAAACTTTTTTTATTGTTGCTTAAAAATAGCTTACAGTTCCTCCTTAGACATTAAAAAAATCATAATTGCCTAGGTAACTATTCCTAATATTAATGTCCCTTTATAAAGAATGGTCATAATAATAGATGTAATATTCAAATACAGTTTTTTTTTTGTACATAAAAGGTGTTAATTTTCTTAATCTTGTATAACAATCGTTTCACGATGTTATTTGCCTGGCCCAATAACTAAAATAAATATCCTCCATCTTTCATCTGTCACAGAAATAATCTAACTATCCTCGCGGGTTCGACTCCTGAATCGAAAAAGCACTAGATTTTCTGCTCCAAGTATAAATGTACGGATAAGATCTTTGTGGAAGATTACTATTTTTGAGAAAAGAGGAGAAAAACAGTCAAAAAATAGAATTACAAGAAAACCAGAAAAAAAACGAAGGAAAAAATCAAGTCACATCTAGTCTCCGATATCACATAGCTAGTGGCCAGTATCATGGCTGTAAGTTAACAACTATAATAATGAATAAGTACCTAAAACTAAAAAATATTATGTATATCTAATTCCTTCAAAGTAACACCAATTACTGCTTAGACTTCCTAAAATACCGCATCTCATCATTTCTAAGGTAAATAGAATCTGTTACTTTTGAAGTAATAGTAAGCACGATAATTTTAATGTTATGTATTAAAGTAGCATAGGGATGTGAAATCATTGGAACATTTGCGGTACTATGCCTTGCAACAGTTGCTACCGTTTTGGTGGTAAACCTTAATGTATTTAGTTTAATAATAATGGACTAAACGAGTGACGAAAATAGCATGATGCTTGGTCCCTTGAGAAAAGTGCACCTCTATGAAATCATGCTTTAAGTTTTCCACAGTAAAATACGTACAGCCAGTGTTAAAAAGAATAAAATTACTGCCAACTGAATCAAACAAATCTTCAACTTTTAAAATTAGAACTCGTCAGCTCTCAAACTTTCACCGAGTGTCTTCCACGGCCGGTAATTGTACGAGATGGTGCTCGAACTACCCGGCGAAAGTGAAGAATGCCCGGGAAATCACCGCGCGCCAAATTGCTTGAATACCTACTTGTAGCGCGGTGGATAGGATGGAGGTGGCTTTTGAAATTATATTATAAAAATACGATCAGAAGATTTTAAAATAAAAAAGTAGAGAAGTATGTACATACGTAATAAAAATAGTTTTTGATTTATTCTGGGAAATCTTCCTTTGCAGAAGAAACTAACAATAACGTCAATAACTATTTGAAATGGCACCGTATGAGATAGATCGTGGGTTCAAATACTGCTCGTGTCAATCTTTTTTTCACGATTTCTTTGCAGTTTTCTACAATGGGTGGCTACTTGAATAATCTCAGTATTTTAGAAAACAGTTTTTAATCATTAAAAAGTATACTACTACATCTAAAGCAGTTATGTCTGTCTCACACTGATAACATAAGCAAGTTCTATGAAAATAGAAAAGTGTTATTTCCAGCATAATGCAAAAGCCGTCGCAACACAACTTTGCAATGTTCTTCAATAAAATTATCATATGAATACTAGTTGCTAGTACGGGGGAGAGGCGGGCCGTGCAGACATTATGAAAATGCCAAGCTTCGACTTCCGGACGAAGAATTTCCTAAGACTCCGACCGATGAGTGACGATTCAGCCACGCTCACCCCACGTTGGACTGTATGAATAGGGGATAAAATGATGCTTATTTAAAGTGAGAATACTAAATCAGTTAGTTTTTGAAGTTGGAATTTTTGTTGCTCAAACAGCATATTGACAAGATAAGGTGGTTTTCTTCTTTTATCTCAATACAGTAGGCCTGCTGTCACCCGTAACGACTGCCGTAGGTATTCGTATGACACCCGGGACCAACTATGAAACTATGAGGCACGGAAGGGTCTCGATATGTGAAAAGCGGTCACCCACCCAAAGACTGACCTTTAGCAGGCGCTACTTACGTAGCTATATAGCTGCAATAATTACGTAAGTTGCTACAAATAATTTTCATAATTAAATGCAATAAAACATTCTCTTCTATATCAAGTTGCCTTCACAAATCCGTATTTCCTTACTCCTATACATATTTACTTATTTAGTTTTGTTGAGATTCACGAGAAACGTAGGGAACGCAATTAACTGATTGTCGATGCACTAAACTGTAAACAGTGCATTACCGCTCATCCTCTCAATACTAAATAGAGATGTGCGTTACGTATATCGATATGCAAATAATATATTTTATGCGCGCCTGTATTCCCGAGGGTTAGGCCGAGTTTTGTACACCCACATTTCGTCAATGCTGTTATTGAATCCCATGTAATAGGGGGCAAGCCTATTGGCATCTACCGGGCACAGTTCCAGACTCCGTGCTGCTACTGAAAATTTCCATACAGCAAAACCCAATAACACTTTGCCCGACCCGGGAATCGACCTCAGGACGCGCTTAGCAGTCGCGCTTGCGACTACTAGACCAATGAGGCAATCAGTATTTTATGTAGTACTTAAGCACTATTGTTACTAACACATTTACTAACAAAACTATGGACTGAAGTCTGAAAATAAACTTATTTTATTATTATTTATTATTATTATGGATTCCCTATATAAGGTATATTGACCGATAAGGTGTGCTATATTGTTCTGGTCGATATACAATGTTAAAGATAGTATTGTGGCGGTTGTGGTTGGAAATTTAAATTAATTTGTAAGTTTGTATGTAGGGGGTAATCTCCGGAACTAAAGATCCGATTCTAAAAATTCTTTCACTGGTAGAAATCTACATTATTCCTGAATGCTACAGGCTATAAATTATTATTGCACGTAGGTTACAGGGACGAAGTCGCGGGCAAAAGCTAGTAAAAAACAAAGAACCAAGCTGTAAGTGGACCACAAACGTGAGTTTGTTGATGAGTTCAATAGGTTCCATGATTTCTTAAGCAATTCCTTATCGTATATACTATACTAAATAAAATAAAACGCTTAAAGATAATTTTACAAACATTGTAATTTGAAAGTACTGAGGAACCATACAATAGCAGAACTTTATAAGCAGATATCAAATTATCGATATCCACATTGTCACAACACTACCGCTCGCACTTTGCATTAACAGTCGCACTCGGCAGCACTAGCTCGAGTTACAAGCACGTGCGCCGGATGTGTCGTCGTAAACAAACACATCACTAGCACTCGCCGTCAACACAAATAATCGACTAATTACTTACAATAAAACTAAATAATATGTATTGGGGGTTATTTTCGGTGTTTCAAAGGTAACAAGGGATTTTATTTAAGAAGTATTAAATAAACGATTTTCTCCTACCATAAGGATAACAATTTTTGTCGTTAAAAAAATATTGCTACGATTGCTACGGTTTTTGCTACGCTGCTACGTTTAGAGAATTTAAAATTTCGAATATAATTTTTACAGTATGAGAGAGATAATTATTATAACATTTGGTCAAAATTCGCTTTGGCAACGGGTGCACAGAAATAGCTTCCGTGATTGACAGAGGTGCACGTAAAGGGCCTCCCTGAGAGACAATAATTACATAGTTATTGTCCCTCAGGCAGACTCTTTATAAATGTACTAACATTCAGTACACATTGGCAGTCAAAGCTATATCACATCATTCATTCAAACAAGACAATATAACATTCGTTACCTACATAGTTATTGATATAGATGGAAGAGCCTGCACAAGTGACAAAAACCATAGGTACCTGGAGATTCAGAAAAAACGCAATCATTAATTAATAACTATAGGAGAAAAGTCCCGAAATGTATAGGAACGACATAAGGCTACGCTGCACCTGACCAGATGACGGCACGGTCAGCGCAGTGATTGAGCAGTCGACTGTTGCACTACGTGTTGCGAGTTCAATTTCCGCACCGAACAAATATTTGTATGATCTACAGACACTAGCAAACGCAGCCACAGTATAGGAATTACTCGAATTGTAAGGAAAAAATTTGTCAAATGTACATACAATCTACAATTGCTAGAAAATAGCACCGAGAGTCATAACCTGAGCTACACTTCTGCCTAACCCTCAAAAGAATACAACCGTAATGCTATGTATGTATGTACAAAAACTATCCACCCGTTGTTCATTACATTTCTGACTCATATCCAGATGAAAGCTGACGATCTCAGCATGAGAACCGCATCAAGTACGATCCATACCAACTGTGTAGTATTACGTAAACAAAGCGATGGGAATCGACATTACGATTGCCATCAAACTGATTGCAGTTATCGTTATGTTGCGATACGATCATTAATGTTTGGTACTTACTTGATTGTTAACAGGAGGATATGGGAATATTACAATGTGTTATTCGCATACGATTTTATTATTTTGTGCAAGTTGTGATAATACTTCTGTTTAACAACTTTTACGACTTTCTTTTTTTCCCCGAAGGGTTAGGCTGTCCAGTCCCATGTAACAGGGAGCGAGCCTATTGCCATCTACCGGGTAGAGTTCCAGACTCAATGCTGCTACTGAGAATTTCCATAGAGCAAAAACCCAATAACACATCGCCCGACACGGGAATCGAACCTCACACTTAGCAGTCGCGTTTGTCACCACTAGACAAATTAAGCAGGAAAAGTAAATACAAACTTTTTTTTTTGTACCCTAGAAATGGAGATACATAAAACATCATGCCTGTATTCCCCGAAGGGTTAGGCAGAGGTGTACTATATTGTACAATGTATATCCACATATCGTTAATCTAATTACTAAATCTAGGAGGTGAGACCCGGGTACGTCTTAAAACTGCGGCCAGACACCGGAGGACGGGCAGCAGCGTCCCCTCACTAATCGGTGAGCCACTGCGATCCCCAAGCCGCCTGCCAAGCGTGGGGATTATGGCAAACCCCCCCTCGAGGGAGGCCTTCGTTCAGCAGTGGACGTCTTCTGGCTGATAATGATAATGAATGATGAATGAGGAGGCGAGACCAGGCAATAAGGTCCAAACTACGGTCTGGTAATGAGAATGTTTTAACTTAGAACCAATAACACTTTACCGGACCCACGTATCGAACCCTTAAACTAAGCAACCGCGCTTAGGAATAGTAATGATGAGGTAGTTTGAAATGAAGACATGATTAATTGTAACAGAGAAAAGAGAGATATAATATAAAATAATATTCGGGTTTGGGTTTTAATAATACTACGATTGATTGGACCTTATTAACTTTTGCCAAAATTTGTAAAGGTTTGTATTTATCTATTAAAAAGTGAACTATGGTTAAAGTTCGTTTTTTGGCCATTCTTTCTAAACTTCGATGTATGTAGGCGGGCGCCACAGCCACTCTGTTCACCATAAATCTTAGCAATTCCCATAGCTCTTCATTTTTCTCAAAAAACCTCATTCACAAATTGGCAATAGTATGGGACCACCAAGAGTACCCCTACTCTCGAAACACATTAGAGTCGGTGCGCTTGAAGTGACCGCCTTGGTGGTCGACGCCCGTCGTGTCGTGCGTGTTGTCTAGACGGGCGACGGGACTCAACTGATTGTGGGAAAGTGAGTTCTGGGTGAGACTACGTGGTTGGAGCGAGTTGTCAGTTTTCTCAGAGTATTCTGACGGTTCTGAAATTTTGAGGTTTTATTCGTTGCGTTCTGATAGTGGATTGCAATAGACTAACAGTAATAAAGTGAGAAGTAGCTAGAGTAATTAGGTGGTTAATCTTCAAATTCAACAGAAAATACCATTATAAAAGAGTCTGTCAAATCAGAAGAGTTTTATTTATTTTCCAATATGTAAATAAATTTAAACCAATATGTTAGTAAATTACCACCAAAATGATTTATAATTTTCGCAACATAGCAGCTTCGAAACTATATCACTGAATTCTCATTCATGACCTTGCGTTCATAGTAGGGGACGGGTAAAACACACTTGCGTCAATGTGGTGCGATTTTTTTGACGTCGCGACTAGTCTTGTCTGTTTTGCCTGCCAGTTAAGTGGCGTGGCAAATCTTCACTAATTTGCTTTTTGCAAGACCTTTTTTTTTTGTTTAAAGGGTTGGCGGGTTGACGGAGCTAAAGGTTAAAACCTTTTAAATAGACGAAAGAAACAGTAGGAGTTTTGTCGTATGGAATGCAATAAAGTATTTTTTCACAATGATTAACAAACTAATGGTTTTGTGTATGATAAAATACTAAGTATGATAGACTGCCCAGGGGTGCGCCAACGCTGAGTAATAAGTGGCTTTTTCCGTCCATTCCAATGTGATGTGTTTAATTTCATTGTAAACCTAGTTTCATTATCCCTATCCCTATAATAAAAAGATAATCGTGATTAAATTGAGATATTTGTAACCCAAAGAAGCCATTATTGTTTTCAAACCAATGTTTGATCCCGCAATCTTTCGAAACAACATGGCCATTAGAAAAAAAAAAACAAATGAATTCAAAAGAACTTTTGATCATTCTCTTTTTGAATTTCAAACGCTGCGAACATCGTTTGTGGAAAAGAGATGTGTGCATGAGCACATAGCTCTTTGTTACTAAGTAGGCAGCTATAGCGTTCAGTAATTATAGTTCTTTCGTGCAGTTTTATGCTTTAACGAGTGTGAATAACTCATTAACCTCTATTGTGATTTGAGGGTTGTCCGAATTTGAAAATGTTTGAAAGTTGCTTAATCAAACCTGAGGGGTTAATATATTATGATATTTTGCAAGACAGTTGACAGTAGTTAGCTCACAATTGGCAACGAATCGTTTCTTAGTTCTTGGGACCTTAACAAAAAAAACTTTTTCTTTTTCTTGTCAAAATTTCGAATAGTACAAGATATTTTTAAGGAAGTACCTGCGGTTGAACTAGATATTATGGACAAATTAGTAGATATTTAGGTATAAGATGGTGATATAGTAATGCTTACTACTTTCATGGAATGGATTAGTTATTAATAAGTGTATTTAGTAAAACGGAACATCATCTGAGTTGATGTACTAGTTTCCATAAACCAACACATCTAGATTGGGAACCCCAATTTTCAAGATTCATCAACTCATTTTCACCAGCCATTATCCTGACTTTTGTTTAATCCCTTCTATAAATAATTCAAAATATAGCTACGTTCATAATTTTCACCATGACATCAATATCCGGACCGGCAACCCTGCGCACGCGCACTTCTAGATACTAGCATCAAATTATCCGTTCTCCTTTACAAACATAAAAAAACGCATAATTATAGATATAAAACCTCTTTTCTCATAAAAAGTCCAGATAAAAAGGTCGTGAACACACTTCCTTCGTCTAATTTCCCATAAAATGGTTCCGTGCGTCCATTAACACTATTTTTAATTAGTTTTTCAATCTCATTGAACGCACCGTCCTCAATGAGCCCATTTATATTTTAAAAAGTACGAGAATAACTATATTTTGTTTACATTAAATTTTAGTGTAAGGCGTAAACGGTGTGCCGAATTTTCTAATGTGAAGACAATTTTCATGGGCATTAAAGGTGATTATTGCTTAACTTTGTAGATGTGATGCGATAGATGATCTATGGTGTATACAATATACAAGACAAGCAATTGACGTCTCTAACGTAGTTCTAATTAATTTATTGGCGCTTTTAAAGCGGAAGCAAAAAGTAGTGGAGACGCTATATTTTCTATATCTGTAACGATAATTTTCGGAACGATCTATCACATTAAAATTGCTTATGTCGTAATAGAAAGATTATCCAATCAGCAATGGTGCTAGCGAGGCTGACTGCCCAGGGGGCGCCACACAATTTCATGAAAAGGCTCTCGTGGAGGCTCTTTCTTTGCATTCTTATTATGATAATATGAAGATTAGAGTAGTTTCTAAACATGACACTTGGTTTAAAATTAAATTGAAGTGTACTTAAGTAATACCATGTAAAAATAATAAGCTAAAAATAGGTTTCAATTTATTTTATTGTCTGTTATACCAGCTCATAATAATCATTAATTTAATTTAATCTCCTAGATACAACATCGAAAAATTAATTTTGTCCTTTTAAAAAATCCAGCCCAGACTAAACAGTGAAAAGTTGACATTTTGTTTTAAACATAAAATTTTAACAAAGACTACTCCACAGATGGTGGTGTCCTGGTGAGCGCGCGGCAATATTTACAAGGCGCATCCGGCACACAACTATTACTTAATAGTCTTTGCCCACTGATGTGTTGCAGTGGATCTCAAGCTTTAGCACATTAGCATGTATATGCATAATTAGCATATGTATGTATAATTTATACGTTTACTTCAAAATTGGATACATATAATTGTATTGGACTATTATCTTTACAGGCAAATTTCCGGACACTTAAAAAGATTGTTCTATTGGTCTCTTAAATAAGAATTCTGTTTTACCAACTTACAGCATCCGTAGCCTAATTACCGATGTAGAGACAGGCGTAGATCGCGCGATAACTTCTGTCAAACGTCATTTTTGTGACATGTAATGTATTGGCTGACAGTGAGACTGCTGTCGCGTGGCTGTCGCGTTGCTGTCACTTTTTTACGTAATTAGGCTGCCGGTCTTCCAACGCCCCAATGTATTGTATATCGGAAAACTTTCTTGGTGTTACATTTTATATCACAAATATTCAAAGTCACGCATATAATATAAGTGATATTTTCTTCGTGCTTCGTTTATTTTTAACTACAGCACCTATGTATATATTTTAAAGAACACGGCAAGAACCTTTAAGATCTCAAGCAACAATATCTATATTTGAACTACATTTTATTAATCCAAACTTTGAGCATCTCTGTCACGACACGCTCGGGCACCGCGGATTTTTTCCTAAAGGTTGGTAACATGATACTAAAATTGAGTTAAAACAAACAAGCTAGCTGACGCACGACACGGCAAAAGGGTTTATAATATTAAACGTATTATGTGACGGGTTAACGAAATTATTTAACTGGAGCAAAACTAGAGTACTGTAATGTGAGAAGTAATTTTGATTATGAAAATGAAAGGCAAAGTTCTATTTCACATTATTACGACGATAGGTAAAGGTAAAAAGTAAAAACGACTTGGAAGGCGTCCAACAGTTTTTTTACTCAACTGCCCCGAAGTAGGGTTATTTATATTAGGTGATGGCAAACTAATTTGCCTGTCCCCTGATGGTAAGCGATCTCCGCTGCCTAACCTTGTTGAAATTTTAATACCACAGGGTATTACAATTTCAACCGTTCACCCTTACCTAACCCCACGGGGGATACAAGAGCGATACTAAATAGAAAATGACGTTATATACCGAACTTTGAAAAGCTTATAAAGTCCAAAATAGATCACCATTATTGCCCTACTCTGTGCAGATAAAGTGTTATAAAATGGAGCACAAACAAATAGCGGCACATTAAAGTGTTGTATTGCGGCGAGGGGGCGGCGCCACCCCTCCGCGCTTCAGCCACAGCGGCTAGGCCAAGAGACAGCGTCAAGATGGATTGGTTCATCTTTCTAACAAACTTGAGGAATATCTCTGACATAAATTTATAAGTGTTGATCATAGGTATAACGTTTATGCATTTAGATGAGGCAATAATGTACACGTAGGTAATAATGTATATGAAAATAGTCATAATTTTGTTAGCAAATATGAGTTTTGGGTACGCTACATTATGTAGTACGGTCACGCGACTTACTCAAATGGATAATTTAAATCACGAAACAAACATTGAGTAATCTACAAACTTTGTCTCGCGATGTATTACGTGGTGTTAAAAAACATGTCTAATAATGCATAAAGCAATAACCCAACCCTTTGAGGAATAAACACATTGCAATGTACGCATAAACAAAAAAAAATGTACTTTCGGGTCACACTAACTCCGGGCCTAACTTATTGGTGATGGATCACAGTGCGCACACAGATTTGCCTGCTGATCGCCGAACCCGCAAACAATCACTTGACTGACTCCGTTTTAGCTTTTAAGGGGCGTGTTACACGAGCCGTCAAATTTTGTCTATATTCCATACCGTATCGGTTACTGAACGGTATTTTACGGGTGGGATTGCTGTTTATTTGATTTATCATTAAGCCCTATCATAATGCTGTTCTTATGGGGTTCTATCCAACCCTTGATCGGCTGGATTATAACGATATACCTGAGTTTAAAGCCTAACCATCGGTACCAATTCTGGTTATTTCTAAATATTTGCTCATAGAAATCATGTTAAATCAAATCAGCACAATCTCTCAAATGGGAATCGCTCATGCAGTGGAAAAATGAGCCAGTCAGCAATAGTGATACTGAGATTGCCTGGGGATGCGCCAGTCGATCTTAAGTTCCATCTTTTGAACCAAAGAAAATATGACAGTAAAAAAGTTCTAACATCATTAATTTATCGTTTTCTTAAGTCTATATTTTAAACTCTCTCTCGAACCTGATAATTTATTTCTAAAGCCAGCCCTACCTAACATCGTACTTGTAATCAATGTCTACTCTATACTTCAAGTAGCTCAAACAAATTGACACTCATCTTAAGACCATAATGAGTATCATAACATCCATAGACAATCAGTACATACACTTGTACACACAGAAGCTTACTTTTGTCAATTAACGTGTCTCGGTACTTAAGAAATGCTTATAAGATATTGATCCTTATGGACATACTTTTTAAGATTGATAATTAAGTGAGGTGCTGTGACTAATTTTCAAGGGCCAGGACACACTAAACTGCATTGAGGTGGTCAGGCTCCCACGATGATGTTTGACATGTTGCAGACCACTAAAAGTTTTAGAAATGTACTTTAATGAAAACAAGTGCTGCTAATAATTTGGCTTGGAAAGATGATATTAAAGTCTAGCGTAGAATGTTGTTGATTTTCATCTGAGGATTTATATTTACTCTGCTTTTAAGTAATTGAAAACATAGTTGATTGAATAATTAAATATATCCCATGATAATGCAGCATTTAGTCTGCACCTTGAAATTAATAACCTACAAGTAACATTTGCACAGCAGATATTTGGTTGAGTATGATGGAATTACCTATATTATTTTATGTCATCAACTTATTGTACTTATATTATTGTAAATAAATAATTGATATTATAATTTATAATCAGTATTTCCTGAAGAAAACAGTTCTGGCACTAAAACCATGCCGGCAATATTTACATTTACTGAAAATTCAATTCTAAAACTTTTTAATATGAACTTCTCTAACAGTATCTAAGTCTACACAAACATTTTGACAGCAGTTAATGCGCTCAAAGGACCTGCCTAACCCACCAGCTTATCTATATAATTATAATTATCTTTTGTATAATGATACAAGTACTCTCTCAGAACAGAGGCTGTACGGTTCTCATCTCGGTTACAAGTTCATGCGGAGTATTAATTTACTAAAGGACAGACAGAGCTGTATGTTAAGTAGATGATAGTACTGTAGATGACGGCTGGTGCCTATTGACTGGATATACACCACTCAGGCATACAAAAAAGGCTGCTATCACCAGGTGTTCGTCCAAGACTGTATGTAGGTATGATCTATAATTTTTCTAGAAGTGTACATTAAAAGGGACCCTCTTTTAGTGTACGCGTCTCAAAATACGAAAGAGACGATACATATTACATATGTGCGTCATTAAGAGTTAAATAAATTATAACATAACATAGCATTACGACTATATTCCCCGAAGAGTAAGGCAGAGGTCTAAATTGCTGTACACCCACATTTCACCGTGTCGGTGCGAATCCTGCGAATTGACATCAACCAGGCACAATTCCAAATTCCTAAGAATCTCCATACAGAAAAACTCTATAAGTTACCAAATCAATGCTAATACCTTATAATAACACTAAGTAAAACAAACAAATCGGTCACAATATCAAACATAGACTAAACACCAGCGTTTAGTCTAGACGTTTAGATCAAACACTTGATCTATTGCTAGTAGGTACTCGTATGATTTAGTGCGTTACGCAATCCCAATATCCCACTTCAGTCCCGGAGTCCCGGACTGGTCAAAACACTTGACTGTATTAATACAACTGTTTTATTATGCCCTATTAGATTGCGAATCATATAAATTAAATATAAACTCATTTCGTTTAAACTTTTTGCAGCAGTAGCAGTGTTACGATTATGGCTCGGATCAGCCCGTGGATGTAATGAACGGTCGTGAAACTTTACGAACGTTCAATCATAGTTAGAAATGTTCAATTTTAATTCAATGATGTTCATTGCGTTGTTCATGTTTTTGAGTGGAGAGATTTCAAACATACTGCGCAATGAATTGATGCAAAATAATACGCAATTTTGTAGCCGTTCATAACAGACTGCTCCAGAATTGTTCCTAAGATGAGGCTTAGCAAACAGATTACTGATATTTACGGTGCTGTATTTGATGACAGAGGACGCAATTATCCACATGGTATTGATAAGCAACACGATATTGGAAAAGATAATCAAGAGGAATCATTTAAAATCAAGTGCAGGTCCATTCTGCATTTCAATGAACAAAGAAACAAATAACCTTGATATATTATTATATTATTATTTCCACTCAGCTAAGATTGAAAACAAAGTACCTACCCAAGCAGTTTAGTTCTTTAAATATATTTTATCGCCACTTCAAAACATAAACAGCAATACAGAGGTTGTTTTTCTTGTTGATGTCCTTGAGCTTAATTCGTCGTTTGGTAATATGCTTCTGACTATACCTAATATTTACACAATAATTTTAAAGTAGACAATAGAAAATCTATAGATCGCGAGCCCCAGTGTCAGCGAAAAGAAACGGGTCATACAAAACCAAAAAAAAAACGAATCTACACAGTTTTTAAGAATTTTTCGTTTTTTAATCTGAAACTTAAACCTCTTCACAACCTTTTGACAAATCTATTCGAAAAAAAAAAACTGTGTTACATAAAAGAAAAACTTAGTTGGTATAAGCCATGTTCTTAAGACGTAAACAAACGAACAAGTAGTTACAGATACATGCCAATGGGTTACGTGCGCCACTTAAAGTCGCGATGCTTAACCAAGTGGCCAGTAGTGATGTACCGTGAGCTAGAGAATATGAACGGTTTATCAATATATCAATTATTTGTTTCTTAAGCAAAATTTATAAAAGCTTAATCAAAACTGTGATCAATAAAAGCTCGTTTGGTTTTGTGATTAGTGGACTAAAATCGATGATTAATTTAGCAACATATCTTATCTGCTGACTTTGACAGTGGTGTTACTGAAGTGAGGGTGTTGGTTCGATTTGGCATTTAGATATGTACCTATTCATAAATCGTGAAAAAACTTCGACTCAATTTTTCAAAGTATTTTATTCAGTAGTTTGTTCTGTAAAAAAAAAGAACTACCAATTTCAGTTTAATTCTAATCGAAAAACTCAATAACTATTCCTTTATATCGATATCGATAACCTACCCAATCAACACTACTTGTCAAAACGAGTAGTGATACTCGAGCAAGGAGTTGCTAGAGTAGCACTTCACCTGATATTTGAATTTTGTTATCTGTGTGACATTGCCCAGGAGGCTCGGTGGCGAAATAGATGCTACAGCCCATCGATAAATAAAGCACTTGATATTTTTGTTGCTGCCCCTTCACTTTTAGTTTTTAATTATATGTATAAGTAAGTAATAGGTTGAACTGTAGTCTCATTACATAAGTTGTTATTGACTACTTATATAGTTTAATAGTTGTAACGGCGCTTTCTTCCTAAATCCGTGAAAATATCTTTCTTTATTAACATTTTGACAATTAATGTCAATGAGAAAGATTGAAAAGAAATCAGGCTACGTAGGGTGATAAAACAGCGAGGAAGCAGTAAAGTGCAGTCGTTTTGGACGTGCTATTTCATGAGTCCATTTAGTATAGGTAATTATTGTGACGTTTATTTGAAATTTGAACATAATTTTGTTTTCATTTGATTTTTTTAGTGAGACAGATTTATAACCAAAGAGTTTTCTATTGCAGCTGGCAGCTTGAGTAACGATTAAAATTGTTTATCCCGTGTGTGTTTGATGCGTTTGAAATTAACGAATTTGCGTTTACCTAGCAATACCTTCTTAATTATACTTGGTTATCCGTCGCGTTTTTGTTAGTAGTTAACTATATTTTTTTTATGTAGTATCCCAAATTCCCAACTAGGAAAAAGAGAATACTTTAACGAGAAAATAAAAATCATTTTCTTAAAAAATACTTACTGGTTCTCCAAAATATCTCCGATATAAGATAATTATGACTTACGTCCTTAATATTACGCCATATTTATTGGTATATCACATCAAACTTCGCATCGATTACCTTTATTTATTCGTAAATAACTTAAGCAATACAAAGTTACGGATGTTGCCAAATAGCTGGTCGGCCGCCGTCGGCCATAATTGATCAATGATGTTCTGTTTTATACGGCCAACCATTGATTTACGATAACGACAACGTAAGTGCGTCCGAAAAACTCATAAGTGCGCATTCAGACCACTCCAGTTGCCAAAAGAATCAGCAACGTACAGGCGATGCGAAAAGTGTTAGGTGTATTCGATAATTTAGAACTCGAGAATAAAATTACGTTGTGTGGTGTACGAATATGAAATGACCACATGAGACCATATGAGACAGATGGTGGGTGTTCCGAACCTTGATGGCTTCATTCTATTGACGTAAAGTATTAACACCTGAACCGGTGCGAAGAATGAAATGCAATCCTAAAAGTTTTTTCTGAGTCTTTTGAGCCGTATTTTCCACTGTTCATCATGGTAGCAAAAGATTCGCAAAATCTTGCACTATAAAGGAAGAAACAGTGACAGCTTAGCTTAACTTTAAGTACTGACACGAGATTTCAAAATTGCGTAACCAACTAAGAAATCTATCAAGACAATTCTACCTCAAAGACCCGAAATTCTATTATCATCGTATCATAAGTTATAAGCTTTCATATATAATTCATAAGCTACATCCGAAATTGAATGTCAAATGCAGCAATACTCAACAAAAATAATAAGTAGGTACTTTTGCAAACATCCAAATCGAAGCACTGTTTTCCCCGACTGTACCTTAAAGAAGTGCCGTTGAATTGGGCAAGCAAAACTCAAGTGGTCTATTACAGCCACATTTAGACCACACTCGTGCATTCGGGTTAATGGCACCATACACCTATACCTAGTAGTGATACAATCGCTCCTAGAAGTTGGCATTGGTTGGATATTGGTTGAGAGGTATCCAAGTGTATTTATAATATCATTTAAGTTTCATTGCTACACTAATAAAAGCTGAAACTCAAATTTTTATATGCATTTGAGCCTAAATAATGAGCGAGATCACTTTTTCTAATTCAAGGAATTATTAAGAACACTATAATACTCTTGTGATTGGAATGACTTTTACGTGCACAGAGTTTTTATACAGGGTAGGCAGAAAATTTTAAAAGCTTACCAATAATTCTACTGCTTGTTGGTATTGGTTCGTCGTCTTGTTGATTAAATAATGATGTATGTGATTTTCCACCACAAATATGTTAAAATAAATATTTATTTGAGTTATGCAGGGTAGGCAGTGTCTTTTTGTCTTTATGCACCGCACGCCACTGTTTATGAGTATTCAAATTGTGTATTGCTTCATTGGTCTATTGGTTCGCAAGCGCGACTGCTAAGCGTGAGGTGTTATTAGGTGTTTTCTAATTGTGTGTGGAAATTAATAATAGTAATTCTAAAATACATTTTCAAAATTAACAACTTTCCAACTACTCAGGTAGCTAACTAAAAGCATTACTATTATGTTAATTTAACTTTTAAGTTTATCCACGTAACACCTAAATAAAGCTAGCAAGAACACCTTTAAATAAAATAAAATTGTATTCCAAAGAAAATTTTCCACAAAATCCGACCTCAATTTATAATAAACTTGTCGAACACTCTCGCAAAAGTAGAAAACGCTCAATACATCGTCGATTGGCAGAAACGTGACAGAACGCCACAATTTAGACTCAAACGGGAAAGAAGGCTAATCAAAAGGGATTCAATAGGCGGAAACCGCCCGAAGGAATTACCAGGAGTGAGCAGGGGAGGAGGGGTGGGAGGAGCCGATCGAAGGAAAAAAAGTGGAAATAATTCGTTAATCCCGTAATTGGAGCGCGCTACCGAACCGGAAAACAAATTTGCCATTATTGCCGGACAGGGTTGGCGAAGCGAACTGTTTTTGTACTGTGGTTTTATTCTTTTGTGAGTTTTATTTCAATAATCTTGAATATTGTTGTTTTGTGCGTCTTAACGTTGTTTTGATGTAAAAAGGTTATTTATATACTTTAACTGTACCTACCTATTACTTTTTTTAAACAAAGTGGAATTTTGTTCTTTTGTTTTTGGTATACAGGGTGTCCCAAAACTCAACGTCAAGCCGAAACGGGGTGACAGGATTGATCATAACCATCACGAGAAAAATCTGAAAAAAAATCTATCCCATGCAGTTTGAAAATTATGGGCATTTTAAGAAAAACCTAGAAATTTGATCAAACTGTACCATTTTTCGGTTATTGTGGTTATTATTTTTTATTTTTGTTCATTTGAACTTTAGAAACGTAATCCTAAATAACATTTCTAGAATCCCAATAAAAAATAATGACACAATTGCCTTAAGTTCCCGAGAATTGAGACTATTTGTTAAACTACGAATTTAAAATTTTCAAGATTCGTCGACTTTGACAGGCCCTCCTATAAAAAAAATGTACTAGAGTGCCTTGGCAAGTAGCATTAAAAGTTGGCGCATTTAATCAGAATTCTAAAATGGTACAATACTTGTTAGTTCCATACAATAGAAAAGAGTAAAAAAATTAAAACCTCAAGTAACCCGATTTTTGCTATCAGATTTTACTCAGTTAAAATGTTTTTAATTCGCACAAGCTCTAGGTAGGTTCTTAATTTTAAGGCAAAATGATGAGAGAGATGGATAATGGGTATGTTTGCCATGAGTGAGCGAACGTAGCCGACCTGCGTGAACGCATTTCTCAAGCAGCTGAGGCGATCAACTCTCGAAGATATGCCCGACTAATAAGTAGATCTTTTTTAAGAAGATGTAGGGCTTGTATTGAGGCTGATGGTAAACAATTTGAACATTTATTGTAATAAAAAACGTTATTTCTCTATCATCTGACTTTTATTCCAACAAACCTAATTATTTTACTAATTTTACTAACTTTTTTTCACTTTGGTAAAAGTGGCGTCACTATCTGTCTCGCTCACTCATGGCGAACATACCCATTATCCATCTCTCTCATCATTTTGTCTTAAAATTAAGAACCTACCTAGAGCTTGTGTGAATTAAAAACATTTTAACTGAGTAAAATGAGATAGCAAAAATCGGGTTACTTGAGGTTTTAATTTTTTTACTCTTTTCTATTGTATGGAACTAACAAGTATTGTACCATTTTAGAATTCTGATTAAATGCGCCAACTTTTAATGCCACTTGCCAAGGCACTCTAGTACATTTTTTTTATAGGAGGGCCTGTCAAAGTCGATGAATCTTGAAAATTTTAAATTCGTAGTTTAACAAATAGTCTCAATTCTCGGAAACTTGAGGCAATTGTGTCATTATTTTTTATTGGGATTCTAGAAATGTTATTTAGGATTACGTTTCCAAAGTTCAAATGAACAAAAATAAAAAAGAATAACCACAATAACCGAAAAATGGTACAGTTTGATCAAATTTCTAGGTTTTTCTTAAAATGCCCATAATTTTTAAACTGCATGGGATAGATTTTTTTTCAGATTTTTCTCGTGATGGTTATGATCAATCCTGTCACCCCGTTTCGGCTTGACGTTGAGTTTTGGGACACCCTGTATAAATAGGTATACAGCAAAGAAACATTTTCAATGGGATGATGCGCTGTCTTATGGAACTTCTTTTTTTACCCTCTCGTAAACATCTTCATCCCCGCATTCACTTAGAAAATATTATTCACAGGAACTATAACTACTTAACTGAAACTTAATATAGGTACATACTCCTTAAACATACTTCAAACCTTTTCTTTAAAAAAAATATCCCTTCCGTACACCCCTAGCTCGTCGTCGCAAAGTCGAACAGAAAGTGTAGGTAGATAATTATTATTAGAGCGACTCATTAGGGTGCGATTGTCGTCCCCCTCTCCCCTCGTCTCCCGTCCCCTTGTCCCCTGCTGCTGGTCCGGTAGCGTCACACCTGACCGGTCCGTTTATCATTGGCTATTGGCGAGGCACTTTTTATTCACAGGATGCTGTTTGTATTTTTTTGTATTCTATCGGATTTTTTAACATCTTATGATGACCGCCGCCCAACTGAGGTCCAACATCAGATGACATAGTCTACAACCATGGTAAGTTTATCCAGTAAGACTCCAAGCACACCCATCAATATCCCCAGACAGAGAATAGGCTATAAGGATTCTCATCACGTAAAACAAAAAAGGTAGGTATAGTCTGGGACTGTACTAAAACAGTCCGAATCCGAGTCGAATAAAAGAGCCTCCAAGTGTAACGATATCTGAGATTGTCTGGCGTACCCTGGGTAATGAACCTCGCTGGCTAGCTAATCTTTCCACTACGGCATGACCGATTCCCTCGCAGTAGCTCACGCCGAAACAAATGAAGTCCTAATCGAGACGGTAACATAGGAACTCCACTACTAAACGTCAGTCGCAAGAGAAATATTTTAAAACATAGCTATAAATGTATGGAAACAGCTACACCCTGTGCACTACCTACTTGAGCGCTAAACGCCAATGGCGGGCACAGCTCAGCTTTTTATTTGTCGGTGCTCTAGCGACTCCACCGAGCACTTGCTAAACGTGAGCCCGCTCAGTTCACTTGAGAAACTATTGGAAAATCAGGAAAATTATTTTTTCGTATTAAAGACATGTTCAGTGGAATATATTTTCTTGTACTTTATATATTGCAGTTATTTTGTCGAGTTTTCTCGTTGTAGGTTGTTTATAGGGTCGAAATAATCTTTTGTGTCAAGACAAGCTTGTTGAGTTGCGAGTGTGCGTTCAGAATTTAACACTCTAGATATACCTACAAAGTATTTAATAAATTATATATATAGAATAAGGTACTGTAGAGGTTTTATATAACAAGATACAATCTTTGGTATAGATGCTGGTGAGCAACAAAAGAACAAATATTTGAATGAACGTCAATATTTAATAAGTGAGTAAGAGTGATGGACTTTGAATAAAAAATAATAGTTATTGTATTTGGGAGCTCGTTGCGATCAATACAGAGTTTAATATTTTAACGAGAGTTTTATTCCTGGTACATTTTAGTACCTATCTATACATCTAAATACCGTCTAGTCACCTAGAGCATAGTACTAACTATGTTGTGTGTATGCGTACATTGTGTAATAAAAAATAAATAAAATAAAAGGAAGCACAAAAATCCATTGATTGTCGGTCGCCAGCGACTGACTCAAGAGGATTCATCATGATTTTATGAATCTATTACGTACGAACGCAAATATTTAAATAAGTCTTTGCAACGCAAAGAGAATCTTGAAGAGTCTATCTAACACCACCTGCATTATACAGGTCATCAAACTAACGATAAAATAATAAGACGCAAAAGGAATGAAAAAGAACACAGAACATTTTCATCCATCTTAATTTCTTTGGAGCGATCGTATTACTCCGGTTATAATCTATTTCAAACTATATTACAGCTCAAACACATCGTCCCATTCCCGATCCACTATAATTTTTACCTCAACTTACAATTTCATCTCACCACGCTATAAGGAAAAGCTTCCGCATCCATTTACACCCATTGCTTACCCATTACCTTCAATATTTTCATAAAAGAACATTGAACTATCTAAAGAAACAATCACGTCAATCAATCAATCATTCAATCATTCGAGCGAACGATAACAGCACTAATGCACTAGAGATGATCCCTTCATATGAAAACAAATATTTTGACCATCTAGCGAGTAACTATGAAGTTTTGACGCGTAAACTGACTTTAACCTAAACTTTCCAGTTATTTGTATGTGACTGGTGTATTAAGTTTATGAATGGGTGGAATGTTGATTTAGGGGTTTTGGTTATTTTAATGTGAGTCGTTAAAACTGGTGTTTACAAGAAGGTACAGTCTAACAATGAAATAAGTATACAGGCTAATCAGGAATTTTCTAAAGAACTGATGATAGTTTTTTTTTTAATGTACTAACTGGTCACTATCATTATTTTTATAATACTACAAAAAAAATCTGTTTATCCATGAACATAGCGTTTGCAACAGTGCCGAAAAATCTGCAGGCTAAGTATAGCCCTCCTCTCTGAGAAGGCGTCATAATACACATAGCAAATATAACGTTGTATTATATATATTGTTCAACTTTCTATTTAAATGATTATATTACCCAAATGCATCCATTATTTTCTGATAGAACCTAATTTAAATCTATCTGGTGACCGAGTAAACCAGTAATTGCTTTGTTCGACTGTACAAAGCCAGAAGGAGGTTCAAGCATTGAGCAATTTAAAATGACGAACAATTTAATTTATTCAATTGTTTTTATTTTTCTTAACGTTCTTGTACTAAAGATTAGACAGGCAGGAATGGGTATCGTGGCTGACTGCCCAGGGTGCACCAAACATACGATATCAGGTATTTTCACTAATGAAAACATATCGATCTCATCGATATCTCAAACAGGCGTATTACAGTGTCTTCTGAGATAAAGATAAAGATATTTTTATTTGTTATAACATGAGCATAGGCATGCAGTGTTTAGTAAATGTAATGAAGACAGCCATGTTTAGTCATTACGGCGTATAAATATAAAAAAAGAATGATATGACGAATTAAATTATAACAAAATTATTATCAATTTAAATTAAATGGAGCAGTAAATCGGCTGTCAATTTAATTATTTAAGAACTCCTCAATATTATAATAAGCTTCTTCTGCTTAAAATGTATATAATTTATTTTAAAAAATTTCGTGATTATGTTTTTTTCAGAGTTTAGGAATTTTATTACTAACTCTGGAATATATTCATTACTCGACTGTTAATTCGCAAATCCCAAGAAACGATCGCATAATCAAAAAGACACGCATAAAACTGAGTCTGGTAAACGACCTCCCTAATTTCTAGTTACTCTAATATTAGCCCACTGATTACATATTCGCACTTCTGGCATTCAGTTTTATTATCAATTCTTTGCGCGTGATTCACGATTATAAAACCAATAAATATGGCCGAATGTTCATCAACGTCCAACAGTTTATACGAAGTCGGGAAAGATTTTTAATTGCTCACAAAAAGTCACTCAAACTACGAATTATTCTGATAATAACTGTATACTCGAACCGCGAGAAACATAACAATAATAATTTAACTATTTTACAATGAAACTCGCCAAATAACCCTAAAACATTTTTGTTGGTATATTTTTTATTACTGTACGTGTCTGGATATTGTTCTGATGATTAATTAAAGTATGAAGTACGCTGTTTTAATTCCAACTCTTTCTTTGAACTGTAAATTCTAAATGGCCCTTGACGCGCGTTTTCAGGTGTATCTATTGATTGCCTTTTCCGCCTTAAGCTGTCGACACGCAGTACGTACTAAAAAAGTAACTCACTATTTACCGTTTCACTATTGATTTCGATTGTCAGTTGAAATTTGAAGGGTTGATATTCCGCTGTTGGTATTGCACTACGAATTAAGAAGTCAAGTCCTACTTCCGTACATATGTAGAATGGTTGTCAAATCATTAACGATTCTTTGCCTAGATTGTCATGCAAAATACTCAATATTCAATACTTTATTGCATGCCATAATGTGTACATATAACAGATGGTATGGTGATGATGGTTTGTACCTAGTATTTTATGAAATGTTTGGTTTAAGAAGAAGTTATTTAAGGAGAGCTGTTACGTTTTATTATATTGTGGGTGGGTTTAAACTATTATAATAGCATTATGCTTGTATTCCCCGAAGGGTATGGCAGAGTTGTTCTTTTTAAAGACCCACATTTCGCTAATGCCGTTGTTATTAGGTCCTGTGTAATAGGAGGCGAGCCTATTGCCATCTATTGGGCACAATTCCGAACTCCGGCCGTCCAACAACTGCTACTAAGAATTTCAGAAATTCCCAATAACATTTTGCCCGACCTGGGAATCAAACACTGAACCTCATGCAGCATGCTCATGAGACGCGCTTGTTACCACTAGCCCAATGAGACAGTTAATTTAAACTTATTTCATTAAAAATATATAAATACGTTTCTTACACAATTGTTGAAGCTTAACAACAGCTAAAGTAGGTACATGTTTACATTAGATATCTCCGTTCAAAATATCCGTTAATCATTCATTTATTTTCAGTCAATTAGTTGATGTCATAGCGTAGACATATTGGCATAGTTAACATAAACTATGTTCCTATGTGTCATAAGAGCGGCAAAAACACATTTTATATGTTTTCCATTACCACCTTTCAGTCAATAATGAATCAATATTTTTAATTGAGATGGCAACTCGTTACTAAAATTTTAGATACAGGTATTTCTGAGTCTATGATTAAAGGACAACGTCCTTAACAACTGGTTACAGGCTTATTAACTTAATTTTGTTATTTTTATCTACAAAAATATAGTAGGCCCACTTACATACGATGAGTCTAGATTTTTTTCTGTGGACGCGACTTTTTGGGCCACCCTGTATTAATGCCTCATACTGTAATGTAACCAAATTACAAATAGATGTACAAAATGAACCACATTCCATGAAACACTCGGCAACCGAATGTCATGTCCCATAAACCGACATTACGGAGCAACAGACTCTGTTATTAACATTTTTAATTGCGCGCAATCTCACCGCAACGCACAGATTAAATAAACGCCAACTTTATTGTCGTCGTAAAAAACAATAACAAAATACTGGCCGTTTAGTGACACGCACACTTGTTGAAAAAATAAACAATGCACACACGTGTTCCAAATTCGAATGATTTTATATTTTTTGATGGTCATAAAAGGATGGTCCTAAAAGGTTGGTACTAAATAGATTACGGCTCGTCCTATCCTATTACACCGGCTTCCTTTGTAACTCACACAAAAAATGGCAATTCGAAAATTAAAAAAGAGTCTTGATCATTAGTACAAAGGCGTTATATCGACTGTGAACTGGCAACATCTCCTATCTCGATTTTATGAGGATTTTACTTAGTTATACCATTCATTCTAAACTATTTCATACCCGGCAGCGCTCCAAAAAGCATATTTTACTTCGATCAAAATTAGACGCCAAAATCGAATTCATTCAATTTGTACTAACATCGACCGCGTTGTACGCACAACTCGGTCGATAGTTTCTTATTAATCCTGTAATGTTGTCAAACAGTTGCTAGGTCACAGTCGATATGCAATAAAAATTTATCTTAACATTGCGATGGTTTCGGAAAATATTTTCATTATTCTCATCGTTCAGTGACATTGACACAATTTGGGCCTATAAATCGTATTTAATAAGTGATTTAAATGTCAGAAAACCTAATTTACTTTTGGATTACGATAGTTATTAACTATCTTAACACGAGGCATAACACCCGAACGCCAAAAATATTCTCACTTCAAGTATTCAAAAACAATACCTCTTATTATAACCCCATTATCAGAATGTGTCGTCTTTATAATGAACTGTCGCGCGACAATAGTGATATTGATATTTTCGACTCTCGTGCTGCTGTTTTCAGGGGACATGTTGCCGCCCTACTTGCCTGATGGACTGTGACGTGTGTACTGAAATCTGCTTTCTGCAGAATTCTTATTGTTTGATTGTTTTAGTTCTTCATAAATTTTCTGTCACTGGCTTGAATTAAATTGTTTTGCTCTTTCATATTTTTATAAACTAGTAACGTAACTATCATGCTGTGCGATTACGCTAGGGTCTCAATCTGTACAATGCATATGTACTTAGAATTAAGTTTACAATTTATTGATTGTCACCTGTTGTAATTGCCTATTAAATAAATAAATAAATAAATATTCTTAATTGTTATTAAAAAATGAGTTTAACACACCTCACAATGATTGATGTATTTTTTTTAAGTTTTTCGCAATTTTCATTTCTAGAGCAGGCTGGAAAGTTATGAGATTGTTTACTTTTTATAAAATTAACAACTATAACTTCATCATATTGTTTATATCAATAAAAATAATAACGTTCTTGGTGTTATGGAGGAAATGACGCCCAACTCGAATAGAAATTATGCCGTGAAACTTTCATCATCATTAAATTTAAATAAACTAGTGTTGTTACTCGTAAAACTCGGTATATATAATTACTCGAAATTAAAAACTGCGTCGAAATTCGTAAACTGCAGAACGAAAAGAGAACCCTACCCAGACTTATCTATACTCCATTTAAGGTGTAGAGTTTGTGAAATTAGGGCTTGTAGTGTTAGGGCTTGTAGAGTTAGAAGCTTGGCTCTATATAAGATCTGATAACTTTTTGACAAAGCGAGCCATATTGTCTCGTCTTGGCAACATTTTACATGAAATTTTTTTTGGTGGGATTTCTCTTCTTTTTGTAAGTTGCTTATGACAATATGTTTTAAACACATTAAATTAGGCAACAAAAAAGAAATCAAAAGTACGAAAGAAACAAATTTGGGCCTTACAATTTTTTTTTGAGGTTTGTGCCACCTTCAGCTCTCAAAAAACAATTACGAAAACTATAAATTGGATGGGGGGTAAAAGTTCCAAGTTTTAAGAATTTTGATGATCATCAGTGAGTCAGTGACGAAATCGTTTTTTTTAGATATCAGTAAAATCTAAAGTATAAGAACTATGCAATTGAAACTTTGTATATTTAATAAGTGCACTATTGACATCATAGCCCGAGAATTTTGTTTATCTCGTGTAATCCAAACCCAAGTTATAAGGGTTAAAAAAAGACGAAGCGCTTCGAGAAAAGGTAGGTAGTCCCCTTGCGCTTCGCTTGGCTCGTCTTGGATAAAAACACATCACATTTAATAGATTATGTTGATGCCAAAAGGGCCTCAACTCAAAATAATTTTAGATGGCAACATCAGATGCTACCACCTGACGCTAATTTTCAGCTGCAACCCACGGGTGCCATACGCTCGAATGTGCTTGAATGTGAATCATGTAAATACATATATAAATAAATCACGTAGGTATTGTTAGCTTTTGTTGTAAATATTGTTATGTAGGACTTTGTTTTACCGCGTACCTACGCAGGTAATTAATCAAAAATATATTTTTACCCATTTTTACATAGAAATTCAAGTCACTAGTCAATACGTAGGTAAAGTAGGCGGCTTATTATGAATGAAAATTTTCATATTTTATTCTTTTCTCTATTTCATCATTATAGAATAGCAATAATGTTACGCTGGTGAGACCAAAATTACGAAATATTCAGCAACTTATGTTGTTGACTGTACCATGTATGTTGATACAAAAATATGTAAGTAGCATTAAAGGCAAAAAAAATTGCCTGACCGCAATAAAAAAAAAATGCGCTCCGTAATAAATATACACGCAACTGATATGTGACCGGAATTCAGGAAGGAAAAGGCTAAGCAGATGACAACGATTCATTCGCACTGAACCGACGCGAAAGAAAACCGATGCCAAACATAAATAGCGACGGTGACGTCAGTATGCGCGAATAATTTTAATGAAAACTTCGCGAATTACCTCATTGCATACACTGAGGGAGAATTATGACGAGCTTCGGTAGACTTCTTAAAATTAGAGCTTTGTGAATATTATGCGTTTTTAGTCGCTTTTGTTTTTCTTTTTCCCTAAAATCATTTCCGACTATCATGGACCAATTAACAGCCCATCGCTATCCACTGCCTACGATGGGCCCACCTCCTCCGTCTACCACAGGCCGTTCTTTCGTGTGGTAAGAAAGAAGAGAAACGTTTATTTATATAATATTAATGCCATAGGAAATGCAACAGTCATAGAAAATGCCGACGCCATCTAGTAAAAAAAGACGTATAAGTGATTGAAAAATCCTTATTGCAAATCAAACAATTTCATTCCATTTCATTACCAACATAAGATAAAAATATATACAGCGGTATTAAGGCATCTGCAGCTGGAATATAGATAACTAAAAAAACATCCAAAGCGATTGTTTTAATTTATAAACTCTTTTCAAATTCTGGTTCTCCTTAGGTCTCCTCAAAGAGCTAGATCTAGCATTGGTTTCTATTTTTTCTTGAAATAAATGGCAACTTGATACATTACCAGGAGCAGATAATATTCAGTCTGTTAAATTGCTACACCCTTACAGGATCTATGTGTGTTTAGATTAGCTTAATTGTTTTCTGTAACGACATTGTGTAATAAATAAATAAACTGTACTGCGCAATTTACCTCATTTACAGAATAAAGAAAATTAAAAACAACAACCTTAATAAATATTACCGATTAAATTTGATATGAGCTACTAAAACATCCAGCCTCTTTAAATAAGCTCTTATATATATGTGATATGGTGATCCACCAAACCAAATGTCTTCAACATCGTCAAACCGGAAACATTTTTATACCAATTTTTCTCAAGATAAAAAATTTTGGAACAACTCAATCGTCATCAAAGGCACATTTCTACAGATACTCAGCCGCTCGTTCAGAAATCAATTAGCCGGAGCACAAAGCTCACAGAATTAGCTGGCCACAAAACAATCCACACGTGCGCAGTGCTGATTAAAAATAAAACTGACTTAGACAACTCGATGCGATGTTTGAAAGGCTTGGGGGAGTGTTTGAACGCGCACTGCGCTTGACAAGTTAACTGGTAACAGTGGTAGCTCAATAGATGACGTTTTGTGTGAGTTGTACAATAATAAGTATCAACAATATTGAATACAAACCTAAGGTAAGATAGGTCGATGCGATTTTTTAATGGTGATTCCTTATGATGTCCTATGTAAATTAAGTTAATAAGCTCGTTGACTGGCCCTGACTTATTTGATGCAAAAAGCCAGCCAGATTGCCAACGTTCATGAACGCCCGTGCACCATAATAGAAGTCATTTCACGTGTGTATTTATTCGTTGTTCTAAATTTGAGAACATATAATACGAAAAAAGATGCCGTAAATATGATTCAGTTAAATATAAGTAATTTATTTAAAATAGGTCTATTGTATCGTATCCATACTCGACAGCTAAAACTCAAAAATAACACTTACCGAACCTCCTGACGCTGTTTAGACTTGGTCCTGAGCATCAGCCATCATGGTCCAATCTAAAAATAAAAGAGATATCTTCCATATTTATCAATAACTTAAACATTAAATACAAATATATTTTTATATGTCAAACGTCAATAAACAATAAAAAAAATTATTCATACATAACATTAAAATTTTGACCAAAACAAATCACAATGCAAGCGATCAAAGTTCAAATTGACCTGACATATTATATTAAAAACAGACCAAAGTAAAAATATTAAACGACAAAGTAACTAATAACTAATCATATTAGTTACTCGCTCCACCGACTGGACCGTTCAAACGCGCATCCCTCACTTCCGACCTCAGTAAACAGGTAGGGGAAACATATCAAAAGTTTATGCTACTGAAATGTAAATGTGGAACAAAACGCCTCGTGAATGGACCGCCATTGATTTACTTTGTACATAAATAGATTTGCTGTTTTAAGTTATTTATTACTTATTATTAGTTATCTATGTGTATTCGAATACAAGGAAATTAAAAATGCGGACCTCTTTTGTTTTTCTGTGTCATTTTCATTTTGCCATGTTCGTGTTTTATTTAAATATAATTTGTACTTAACCCGTCGAGTGATGCAAAGTAGGCACAAGAGAAATTCTATTGTTTGTCGGTCGGTTGCGGATTCATGGATTAATGCATAGACTTAGAATTTCGCTTACGCTGATTAATGTCTACTAAAAGTAAAACGGTGTCAAAAGTTTTTTTTTTTTTTTTACTAAAGATTGATTATTGAAATACCTACGTCTCTATATTCTAAAAGTAGTAGGAGATAATAAACCTCTAATTCATATTTTCAGATACAAATGGACGCAGTTCCAAATAAAAAAAATAAAAAAACACTAAACACCCTTCAGTAAGGTATCGTCGGCCATACCATAACATATTCGTCGTAATATCACGTTTTATTAGTTTACTACGTGTAATCACGTCGTTTCCTAGAACATGCACACGTGTCGTGACGTCTTCCTATTAATTTTATTTTAAATACTTTTTGTCGTTCGAACTGGGACATTGTTTATGTTACGCTTTCAGGTACGTTGTTAAAAAAGGTTACGTATTTTTAGGTAAATTTACTTTTCATTGCTGTTTTGTATACGCGCGATTAAACAGGAGTTCGTAGAAATAGTGCAATGGATGTAATATTAGATGTATCATGGAAATGTCCGTCGTTTTCGGAGTAAGCTCTCTGGTTTAAAGGGCGGGTTAGTTAATAGGTGTTTAAGATTTTTTTAAGGCGTTATGTTTTAACATAACTCGTGGAATCACGTCTTTAGGGGTGTGGAGTTACAATAACAATAGATTTTTTTAACTAAACTTATTTATTTTAACTAGTTTGTTACGATTAAATGGATTATTTATATTTTGTTCAGTTTAAAATCCTCGAGCGTCATAAAATTGCAGAGCAATAAAATAATAAAATGGTAAACTGGTTAAGAACGAAAATTTTAATCCATTTGTACGTAAGTCATATTCCCAAATGTTATATTGTAAAGCAACTGCATTGAAACTGTACATTTATAATCAAGTATTCTAAAATATAAGTGAAGAAATTCGCCTCGCTGCTTGGCAGATTGCGGGGCTGCAGCAGCACCATCCTGTCAGTCAGCGGACAAACACGATAACCCGTTACTATTGACAATCATATGAGTAGAGAAAGAGTAGAACTAACTAAATCTCTTTAGATTAAAGATTACAGATTAATACACGATACACATGTATTAATCTGTAATTTTTCTATTTTGTAGCATATCTTGCAGCATAGCATCGCACCATCGGATTCCCCGTAGGGTTAGACAGAGGTGTAATATTGTCTGCCCATATTTCGCTGATTATGTTATTGAGTCCCATGTAATAGGGTGCGAGCCTATTGCAATCTATCGGGCACAGTTCCAGGCTCCATGCTACTACTGAGAATTTCCATACAGAAATTTCCAATAATACTTTTCCCGACCCGGGAATCGAACCCAGGACCTCACGTTCAGCAGTCACGTTTGCGAACACTAAACCAATGAGGCAGTGAAATACATATCTTTAAATCATGTATGTATAATAATGCTACGAAAAAAAAAGCGTAGCAAAATTCACTCGTAGCATAAGGCTACGAGCTACGAAATATTTTTAGATTCACATGCTACCTCCTTGACCTCCACAGTATGTAAAAGAATCATCACAAAGCTACTTATTTATTCAAAACAAAAATAAATAAGTATCTATACATAATAGACACTGTCATCCACCAAATAAGATATTTACGGGAAGATAATTACGTAGAGCGTGACTTGACTGACATAAAACCAAATTGTTCTATTCCAAAATCATAAACGAAGTCCGAACCCCGCCTTCCCTGTTCCTACAAATTCCGGGAAACTCGAGTACCTACATCAATCAGAGATTATGATCAATGAAAACGATTTTTGATCAACAACTACTGTTTCAAACAGTGTGTATACATCAAAGTGTGTTATTAACTCACTGTGCAGTGGCGTTGGCCACTAGTGGACAATTGATCAAAAGACAGATTTAGTTGTCTTTGAATGCCAGACTGGAATCACGCCAGCGCTTTGATTCTTGTAGGCACAGAGTAATGAAAACAATACAGAGGGAATTTTGAATTTTATATTACTTGATATGGAAGTGTAAGTTGCTCCCTTTTTTATCTTTGAGATGCAGTTCACCTGTAGTCCATATTTATGATGATTAAACGAACGATCTAGTGTTATATGTTAGAAAGACTGCGTGGGAGTGTAATTTATTAAACAGGCCGCCAACAATAGTTTTATATGTTTGTTTTTGATAGTGTTTTTCATTATGCTATTCTTTCATACCTTTATTAAGTTTATTCAAAGTTGTATGAAAAATCTTTCTACACGAACGTATTCTCTATATAAAACTCTTTAAATCTCTGTATTAAACTAACCTACGCACACAAAAGCGTAATTTAGTGTTCTTAGTATTATGTGTAAGGCGCAAAGTCGACGCGGTTAATGCGTTGTGTAACACAAACAGGCGGAGCCGGGCGGCGGATACTCGCTTTGTGCCTGCCCGGAGTACCCAGCCGACCGATGAACAGAAAGAGGAATAGAAGGTCCATTCATAATGTCTCTTGGCTAAATGTCTACCGCGCAGGTCAATTAAACAACCAGGATACACATAGTTAATGCGATCAAATGTTTTTGGCGTGAAACTTTTATTTTACACATTGAGGTTCCTACATGCGTCGAAAAGCACGTTATGCTGTCGATCTGAACTTCTGACTGTTATGTCAATATCCTGAATATTGGAATAACTGATAAGTCGTTTAACCTAAGGTTGTCGCATGAACCCAGTTGTCCGTTGGTCAGATCCATTTAATGCCAATGCTAAGTGCAATGTATGTAAAATACATTTATTCAGACTATTATGGAGTTTCTTGCCGGGCTCTTCTCCATAGGACCTACCCACTTTGGAGCCGTGCGTCTCAACTTTTTAAAAGTGCCTGAAAAGGCCTACTTGAAATAAAAAAAACTTTGACTTTGACTTTGCCTAATCGTTCTAGAAATTGGACCTAAAATACTAGGGAAAATGTTTAGTGATCTACACTATTAACTAATATTTTTAGGAATTTTTACATTTGCAACTTCAGTGTTTGAAAATGACCGAGCCTTCTGTAGTATATTATTTTGTTGTTTAACTGTCTGTCTGGCCGACTGTCCGAGCGAAACAACTACCGGATTGAAGTTTGTCAGTTAGATCCGGAAGGACGGTAAATATTTGCGTATAAACAAACACTTGTCAGTGTATTAAATCAGAAAGGATTACGCAGAATATGGATCATTGTTTAAACGATCGTCACATTGTAAATATTTCTCGTTTTATATTTATGGACTTGTGTGGATATGAATCCAATTTGACAGTCAGTTGACAGTCCATTTTTTAGAACGCAATGGCGAAAAAGGGCGAACACAACAATCAAATCATTTACACTTTTAAAATTGGAACGCGTATACATTTTTTTTTCTCTGTAGATAGCTACGTCATCATTGAAATCAAATTTCACTACACGCAGTAATTGTGTAGTCCACCAACCCGCAGCAGGTCAGCGCGGTGAACTAGCGCCTTACCCTTCTCATTCTGAGAAGAGACCCTTGCCCAGTTGTGGGACGGAAATCGGTTAAATTTATTATAATTAGGCTACTTTTCAAGCAACGCTAGTGATTCTTTTCATTAAAAAAAAATCATAAAAAAATATTATATGAACTACTTAAACATCCATAGACATCAAAAAAGATTATTTTTTACGTTACTTTTTACGTTCAAATGTTTAGACGGCCGGTAACAATTAATTCTCACACGAATCTTGGCATGCTTTAATTTGTGAATATTTGCGGAAGAGTGCCAATTATATCAAAAGTTATGTGTTGTATAGATGAAAGGAGTTTAGAAACTCTGACTTTAGTCTATGGTATGGACGACTTTGTAGTCGTAATTATAGACTATTGTTTGATAATTTGCAAATGAAACGTTTTGTGCTGTGTTTCTTTTTCATTGAAAGTTATTAAGTTAATAAAAGATAAATTGTGTGAATAGTCAGCTACATAAGTAGATGGACGTTTTGTAACAAAGAATTTAGTTATAGATTAAATTAACACTAGTTGATAAACTAACGCTATTATTGATATTACAATAAATAAATAATAATAAATTCAACCCATTACCGTCCCAATGCTGGGCAAGAGTCTCTTCTCAAAATGAAAAGGGTTAGGCCTTAGTCCACAACGCTGGCAGACTTCTCACACCATCAAGAACTTTATGGAGATATTGCAATCATGTGTATAATGTAGGTAACTGTATATAATCAGCTATCTTTGTCTCCGACTGTACATAACAAGTCAACTGATATGATTGGTTGTTAAATTGATCGTTGATGTTGTGCAACCAATCACGACAGCTTGTAGCGACTACTACTCGCAACATGGCAAAAAATAAAGCTCCATCTATCGGAGTGAAGCTACAACAACAAACCCTGAATCGCACTATGAGAGCTTACAACGATTCTAACACATATACGAGTGTCCAACATCAATCGTCGGGTTTCGGCCCGCTAAGCTAATCACCTCACCTGGGCGGAGGATCCTCCCTTTTCAATGGAGGAACACCATACTTCCTCAAGTTAAAGAGATTAAAAATGATCGGAGACTTGACCAGCCCAAATTTAATCGGGGGTAGTCATTGAAATCTACAGGATGCGACACTACGCTTAAATTAGTTGTCACTAATGGCCTCAACTAAACGATGTTCGTTTGTACCTCACTCCCGTTAAACGTCTGTGTCCCGGCATCGGCATGGATGGTGTTATTCATAACAGAGACACGCAAATGTAATCTAATAAATATTTGTAAATGACTGACTGCCTCATTGGTCTAGGGATCGTAAGCGCGACTGCTGAGCGTGAGGCCCTGGGTTCGATTCCCGGGTTCGATTCCCGGGTCGGGCAAATATTGGGTTTTTCTGTATGGAAATTCTCAGTAGCAGCACTATGTCTGGAACTGTGTCTGATAGATGGCAATGGGCTTGTCCTATTACATTTGTAGATGAAGCAAAAGGGTTATGTAAAGATCGTAGCACCGAGCATTCCATAGTTTCTGCCTGTCGCATGGGAAAAAGGCGTAACTTTATGTATGTGTGTATCTTTAATTTACAAGCTTTTATTTAATTTATGAGTTGTGTAAATCTTCCTACTGATGGAAAAATTTACACCCTGAAGTATAACTAAGGAATTAAGAAAAATAAAATAATGCCTGCAATTTGCAATTCTAGGTTCATTATTTTCTTAATAAAATCTAACTGAATAAAAGATGGACATAGCCTTATTATGTGTGAAATTACTAAAACGAAAGAAAATTCTTATATAATTTTTTTCTTTCCACAAAAAATTTAATTATTGAATTCGCTTCGTATAATTTCATTTAATATTAAAAATTCTGAAAGTTATTAAATTATTCGAATATATAGTACCTATTGGTTTTGTCGTATTTACATCTTCATTTGTAAAATTTTATTCAAATAATAATTATGTGTACTTATCCATATTTCATCTTGTTTCTCTCTCTCATAATCCTATACAGAGTAACCCGAGTCCCATACATCTAATTGCAGATGTTCTCGAACTAAAATAAATTATTTTAAATGTAAATACATGCGATTGGCGCAATGATAGCTTTTACTGCTAATGTTTTTACGTCACGGATATAATAATACTAGTTCGTTCTGTTATTATTAATTAGTACTAAACCCGATTTCCAATGAACAGACAAAACGTATCTTGGAAAGCGCGTTAAGGAGTTGGTCCTCTGTGAGATATATCTATGAAAATCATTGCGGGTGTCAGCAGCCCAAAAAGTCTGACAACTAATTTAACCTTAGCGTATGAGTTTCCCAGTAATTGTGTTGTGGAAGTCAGATGGCAGTCCCTCCGTGCAAAATACAGATTTTCAGCTCCATCTGGTTAGACTGGGAGCCGACCCCAACAGATGATGAGAGGGACTTTTCCTAATTACGAGCATATCTATTAACAAAACAGAAGACTATCGTAGTGATCCCACCATCCTATTGCACATTCTAACAACTATTTTTACGCCATCTAACCTCGTTTTGAAATTTAATGAACATCAAGTTTTTTACTACAAGTGAACGTTAACTGCGCTCATCACCGCGTTAATGGCGGCACTTCCGGTTCATTAACATTACATGCGACGTAAAATATAGACTATTAAAATATGGATTTTTTTGTCAAACATTCGCTTGTATGTTTTATGAGGGAGCTGTGCAAGAAATAGTTATGATCTTGGGAGGTGTAACGAGGAAATGTATCTTTCAATCTACTACCTATAAAGGTTCTATCATCGTTATGTGTCAAGGGTTTGAGATGACAGGTTTTATTTATAAACTAACTTTCTTATTCATAATAGTGTTACAAAGCTTTAAAAACTAAAATGGCTTTAGAGTCTCTTGTTATCTCTTTCCATTTATATAAAAGTGACAATGACAGGTATAAACAAAAATTATAAAGTTTTTAAAACGTCAGTTTTTATGACGAGTTATTATTAAGCGTTTTTAAAACGATCCCAACCGAGTGGTTGGCGCAGTGGCTTAGCGATTTGCCTTTTGAGGATAAAGCCATACAGTTTTGAGTTGACCTGTCCCAACTGATGGGACACATGCATCAGCCATCGTGGAGCTCAACCCTATTTTAGAGAGCTCCTCGACCCGACACACGACGTCACCCTCATCGGGACATTTGCGTAGGCTGAATACTATAGGTAGGTAATGAACAATTAGCGAAAAGCAACGACAACCTTTCTAAGAAACTGTAGCGCTTTTCCTGTGACGTTTTCATAAGACTATATTGCTTCTTACATCATAATATCATTGTTTCAAGCAAAAGCACTATTTAAGAAAAATATTTTAAAAAATAAACAAATGGACAATTATACTGGACACTAGACCCACCCTGAAAGGTATTTTCAATAACAAATCAAAACATAAAGCAAGAAAATCGATTGTTTGCTAGAACTAGCGCCCGTTTGCAGCTTAAAGTGGTAACCAATGTATCAGATTCCGCAACATACATTAAAACCAAAGTATAGAGCGAGCAAGAGCCATTACAAATGTATTACACAACCTATCACCTACCCACCTTCGGAACCGGCACCGGAGGCCCAAATAAAGAGTTCGCGGAAGGCCACCCAGCGCGTGCGCAGCTGACAAACAAACAGACGAAGCACAGAGCACGGTAGCTGTACTTGGTATCTACTTGCTTTTCAGTGGAAAAGTGTTCAGGATGCTTGTACCGCGGTTTTTGTACAGCGATCGCCGCGAGCGCCACTAAAAGATCTACGTTTAAACAGATAAGAAATTTCCTCGTTAACGCCTTTTATCCATTTCTTTTGTCGAGTCAGCACAAACTTTCACGTGAGATACACTCTTGCCGTAGGGGAAATTAGCCAATCCGCAATGGTGGTATCGAGACTGACTGCCAATGGTGCACCAGATGCTCTCAGGCTTCGCCAATCGAAGGCTCTTTCCGTACAGCCTAATTTTAATCCACTGATGTAGCCGTACCGAAAATATGTTTAATCTAGATTCAACTTGCTATTTAGAAAGTAAGTACCTACTATAATTATTGCTTTGTACGTACCAGAATAAAATCTGCGTGTGATCCCGTGTAGCTGAAACAAAGTAAACAAACTATAAGTTTTATATTGAAAAGTATTTCTTTTAGTTTGATTACAACCATCACATTTTGCCCAGTTAACAATGTTTCAACCATTTTCATACGTAAAGTTTCTAGCTGACTACTGAGACACCGTATTTGCACCTTCCTGGTCATCATCAGACCTTCAATGATAAAAAAAGATGTGGGCCTTTTTTTCAAACTCTCATGCGAAATTGCAGCCCAGTAAGTTTATAGGTAGTGGTATTGAAATTAGAAACATGTACAAGTTATAGGAGCCAGTAACGAGCCTCCACGAGTGTCGAAAAATGACATCTGGCACATACTTGGCTGTCAGCCTGTCAGCCAATACCACCATTTCTGACTGTCTAATCTTTCCACTACAGCATGAGCAATGCCTACGTGATAGCGCGCGCCGATTCCACAAGAGGTTAAGTAAAATGAAAGCTTGTAAAAAGTCATTGTGGTTAAGAGTATCGTTAAGCTGCCGGCTTCTCACAAAATTGCCTTGAAATACGTGCAAAACAGGTGGTGTGTTTGAGCGTTAACGTTTCTTACATCGAAATCTTAAAGAATTAATTTGATTTTGGTCTCCATAATTTTGTCAGATTATAGGTCGACACGTTTTGTTATGTTTTTTATTTCAAATTTTTGATTAATTTAATAATTATTACTAGATAAGTATAACAAAGATTTTTAGTTAAAAAAAAGGCATTTTGATTTAATTATTTCTCAATCAATAAACAATATCAAAAAAACAAAAACGTGACGACCTAGTTTTTACTTATGTCTATAATATATAAAAAAATCAGCAAAATGATCTCACGTTTAGTGTGGTAAAAACGTTAACGCATTTGGTATGAAAACTTTTAGCTAAACTATAGTCTTAACTACGTAAATACCTTGTATTACTTACTTATATCTTGTAGGTTACCTAATCGCTATCCAGTGTCGCACATAGCACTTCCATGACTCCGGCAGGGAGAATTTAGAAACATATTTATATTTTGTCTGAAACAAAAACAGCGGTTATGTAATATTTTTAGTCGCACTATCTATCCACCGTCTCCTATCTTTACATATTTATTAGAAATACAACTCACTCATCACTAAAACTCAGGTCTAATAAGCCTACAAACTTAAAATATGACAGGTAGGTTCATAGACAAAGTTGCTTGTTGCATAAAGTACCCACATATTTAAAAAACTCAACCCCTCAAGCTGTATCATCCCATTTAATTATAACGAAGAACGTAGTAATCGGAACCAAAATAATTAATTAAAAAAGGCTTATTTTGTATAGGTAAAGGCAGCCGAATGATGAATTAATCATAGAACATACAATAGGTATTAATACCTCATTTTACATAGCTGTGTGTTTGTCAAAATCAATATTCCTTTTTCTTACAAGTATCCCCAATTTCTAGCCTATAATAATCTAACAGACAAAATCGAAACATACCTGTAGGTACAGTAGGCACTATGTGAAAATGATTAGGAAATCAGTCTAAACAACTCAATAAAACGTTTGACACGACGGTAAAGTAAAACCAATATTTTTCCGCCACACCTCACTATCTATTTGCGTTCTGATGAATTTATCTGTGTTTATAGTCAGTTAATGTTTGTTGCTGGATGAAACACAGACACATTGGAAACTCTATAAAATCTCATTTACATTTACAATGAGCTGGTATTTATTTAAGTGGTATTATTGGTTCGCCACCCGTGGGCAACAGACCACACATAAAACTGGCCGCGTTCATTTTATTGTTGTTTGAGTAGGTACACCTTATTTTGATAGATACTGGTGTAACATTTAAATAGTGTATAGCTGGCGAGTATTTCGGTTTGAGAGAATAGAAATCTTTCAACAAATATTCGTCTGCCAAAGTTGGTACATGCTTGATACAGGAATAAAAGTTTATTAAACGAGTTCCTAACATCAATACCTATTTAAAAAAAGAACCTATTTAAAAAACAAGCAGACCCGAAACAACTATCTGTAGATCATACAAATATTTGTTCCGTGCGGGGATCGAACCCGCGACACGTAGCGCAGAACGCTAATCGCTTAGCCACTGCGCCAACCGTGTCGTTGTGTGAAGCTGCACTTTGGTGGTAGAAAAATAAAAATTTCGAAGGATAACCGACCTTTACTGTTTAGTGTCGATTCCTAAGAGGGTAAGTGAATAATGTAGAGACAATGCTGCTACCAATTATGACATAATCCTTCGGCTCTGGTCTTTTACCACTCCAACTAACTGGTATTCAGGAGTTGGCCTATTTTTTTTAACTATGCAACCAATTACGTTTTACTTATTCGTCTACACTCGATTACAACTATTTATACCTAATAATTATGATAATGATGATATCTGTTACCCGGTGTGAGTGATGAGTGCTTCGGGTTCTTTTGTTAGGAAATTCTCAATAGCAGATTGGAATTATACGCAATATAAATAATTTAATGGTGATAAAATAATTGTCTACCTACTTAAGTGCCACGGGTCTCTCCCGGGACGTGCACAAGGGTGTGGCCTCTTTACACTCACCCTCTCCGGGAAGTGCCGTTTGGCCTGACACCGTGGTGGGCTTCGGTGCGGTCTTCTAAGAGTTCCCGAAGCCCACCATATGGTGTCGAGGTGGACCACCGTGGTGAGTTTAGCCGGTAGGAGACCGGTATAACCCTCACCCCCCAAAAAAAGTTCAGATACTGTTAATATAGGTATTGTAAAATACTTGTAGTGACATCTAGGGCTCCAAAGTAAAACTACGCAGCAACATAGCAAGTCAAAAACATACGGGAGGAACAATTCGAATCGACCAATAAATGAACGCACGAAACCTTAGGCAGGCGAAAGTTAATTGTCAATATAGTAGATAATTTTAAATACATCCGATAATAACCGTTGGGTCAAGGTCCACCAAGTAATACTAGATACTCCCTTTGCTAAAGTGCATCATCACACCATTATAGGTACGCAATGATAACCTAAATCACTGTGGAAATGAAAATGACTTTGGATCACCTTTGGATGATCTCATGCCATCGCCATCTATTGGATACAATTTGTAGTACTTCTCACTGCCTTTATGCTATGAAAAAAATTTAGCTGCTCGTCAACAGATGGCGTTTTTACATGTTATTCTGAGCAATACTGGATTAAAAAATAACAAAACTCAATACTTAATTAAAATTGCCGTTAAAAGAGGTCACCAAAATCTACCCAAATTACGTACCGAGGTACAATTAGTGCCATATAAAATACCCTACAGTACACTGAGTAATATACAAATATTTTGATTAGCTTACAATAGGACGAGAATAAATTTAATATTATTTTAAAAAATATAACCTCGACGATGTTGTTGTTTACAACTTAAGTAAGTAATAAAAAAAAATTATTTCCTATAATAAATAAAATAAAACATCGACCGGATCAACACTTAACCTTTTTACTCTCAAGGTCACAAATCCTGGCAAATCCTGTAAATTTTTAGTGAACCTTAAGCATTCGGATAATAAGAGTTATTTTTGAATGACCTCATATCCGGCTGGAAGCCCTTCCGACACGCTATTAGCATTGACAGGATAATATAAAATATAATAGAAGTATATTGTAGTCTCTAGTGACTAGTCTAATAGCTAGTAGCTAGTTTATAGATCAAACTAAAGTAGCCTTTAAGTGAATATTGTCGGAATCAGTGTTGTCAGGAACCAAATTGCAAGTTAAAAACAGAAATTCTGGATGAACATGTAACAGTAGCGTAGCGTAGCGGGGCCGGCAGGGGCGGCCCGCCCCGGTCGGCACTTTTAGGGGGCGGCATTTCACAATAAATAATAATAATACCTAATCTAACCATTTCATTTCGTACTCATGTAACACCTGCAACTTGGACCGATTCAAATGTGCTCGAAACTTTTTATGCCTTATTCTGTGACGTAACCGGGGAATTAGAACTAAATAAGGAGGCGGCGAAATTTGCCTACGTCCCAGGCGGCTGAAATCCACGCTACGCCACTGACATGTAACCAAGCTGTTTACTAAAATACACAACATATAAGAATTTCTTCCCCTCCCCGATTTTAACAGTTTGTACTTTTATTTATATATTTTTAGCTTGTATATATATTTTAATAAGTCTGCATTTCCGCCTGTAAATATTAATAATTTCATCTTGACTCAAAATAAATTTCTATACATATAAGAACAGAAGGTGTAGTACGATTTTTCCTTAACCTCGGCCGTTAATGAAAGCAAAAATGTAAAGTCATTTTTGTGTTTCCATTTCGGCGTTTTTTTAAGATATTGGATTGTAGTGTGTTGCGACAGTTGTAGTTTGAAATCTTATTTTCAATTCTTTAAAATGTTACAAATCCAAGATACGAAACGTAATTATCAACCAAAGTTGCTACAAGATTTAACTATGTTCACTGTGTTAAACGGTTACAGGTCTATAAATTTAAAAAAGTACAATATTTTCCCGCTGAATGGCAAAGGCCTCCCTACTCTCTTTCTATTTCTTTGTATTATTTATTTGATAGGTAAAAATTATTATTAGTTCTAAAAAAACCTTTTATTACTACACATATTATGGCATGACTGATTCGTAACGCACAACAGGAAAAACGAAACGAAATTTAAAAAGTAAAAACAAAATGACGTTTGTTGACAGTTGTGCTTTGTTATCGTATAGATTATTTTCTATATTCTCTATTAGAAATAAATTATTGTGTTTCAGTTCAATCAGATTTCATATGGATATAAGAGATGAAGCGAAGTCTTCCATGGATCTCGTCAATATCCCACCAATCGTGTCAATATACCGGCACGCATTGCACACTTTCGATGACAGTTCCAAACTCAATTTCTCGGGTAACTTGTGCAAACTGAGGACTATGATGGATTCCCTCAAAGCTGATGATTTGGGCTTCGATAAAACTTTGAATAATCCAGAAACTTGGAAGAAATCAAGCAAGGCACCATGTACGTACATAGAAGTGTTTCAAAATAAACAAATAAACATGAGTATCTTTGTTTTAAAACCAGGCTTCAAAATGCCACTCCATGATCACCCGCACATGCACGGGCTCCTCAAAGTGATATCGGGAGCGGTGAACATAAAGAGTTATTCAGAGTTCCCTTTGAAGGAAGCAGTTAATCATGTAGACTTTGTAATTCGCGCGAAACTGGAGGCGGCGCGGCTCTCGCAAGGCCCCCACAAACATAGAAGACTGTTCGCAGAAATAACCAGTGATTGTGTCTGTACAGAAAATGCAGAGACATGCCTTTTGACACCAACAATATCAAATTACCATGAGTTGGAAGCCCTGGAGATGCCTGCAGCATTTTTCGACATCCTTTCTCCACCTTATGACGCATTGATTGATGGTGTTGGACCGAGACGATGTCGTTACTACTATGTTGCCAACGAAATAAGCAGCAATTTAGTGGAATTAGAAGAAACTGAAGTGCCAAAATGTTTCTATTGTGATCAAGCACCATATTTGGGGCCAATACTTGCTTAGGTACAAATTTATTAGTTTTAGGTAGCTATTTGAATTGGGGGGTTTTTAAAGTTGAATATTAAGATCAATAGAAAGTCTCTGGTGATAACATACATTTTTCAAATGTTGTCTTGTATGCCAATTCACTTCAGAAAAAAAAACTTGAAATTGCACATTTTTGAGCCTTTTTTCTAAACATTTCAGAATTTTAACAGTAGTTTATACTTATGTACCCACATAGTTGAAGTTGCAAACTCATAATCATGGTATTATATAGACTACATGCACCACTTCATAAGTTACCATTAAGTATAGCAGCTCTCCTAGTTAAATATAGATAGTTCTACATTGCCGTTTTACTCTACACATTTATATCACATACTCCATAGATTTTTGGAATAAATCTTTAAATATGAATGTTCCATCAATATTAATACAATTTATTGTCTCTTGTTGTTAGTGTTACCTGCTTAAAGTAATAAATTTTTAAATAGTGTTTATAAGTGATCAGAATAGGATGTTTGATACACAATATTGTATTAATGTTTGTGTAATAGAAGTCTAAATAGTTTATGATAAGTTCATGCCTCGGACTAGTATTCTGTGTGTCTTGAATTCTAACCTTACTTTATTACTTCACGGTCATCTATTATTGTATAGTCTTTACATGCTGTTGTGACAAGTTATTATACATCAATGTTAATTTGTTCACCATAATCGGGCAAATATAATAATGTTTATATGCAGTTTGTAGGAAATTTGCAATAATATATACTTGGTAGTGTATGGTTAAGTGAGTGTTAGTGGTACAATAGATTTGTCTTCCTGACCATATTTCAATATAAAAGTTCTAAACATACCTATTATGTAATTTTCTTGCACAATGTTTGAACTAGGATGTTTTGAAATACAACTAGTTTATTTTCACAACTACCCGCATGCCATTAGTATTGTTTATGTTATAATTACGATAGGCCATTGTGTGAGCATGACATAGCCATAATATTTTATAGTTGTAACTCATTGATTGGTTCATAACTGCATGAGGCCATGATGGACTGATCTTGACTGTCATCACAATAAAACTTTTATGATTTAGGACACTATTTTACCAGTGCAGGGTATTTACAATATAAACATTGTAGAACACTCAAAATTTAATCGGTTCATATTACGAGCGCCTATCGTGATTACCCTGCACTAGATACCGTTTGTATATTTGAGACTAAAGTACTCTATTCATATCTTACAAAAACCAAAAACAAAAATGTTTTATTTTAAAATTTTGTGAATTTCTTTTTATTATTTCATATTTTTTACAGTCATCTTATTCTAACTTTTTAATTATATTGTCTATTATATATTTTATATCATTTTTTAAGATAAAAGTGAAATAAAATATAAACATTCCAAGTGATGTATCATTAACATTATGTACCCTTTGTAAATGTTTTTCACTTTTCATTGTAAAGTTGAGCATTACTGATTCATTAATCTGATCTCTAAAACATCATTAGTAATTGCATTGAATAGTTGTTAATTATTATAGATTGCACGGTTTAGATGTTTTTAATGAGAAAGCGAAACTTAGTTTTGTTTGTGATTGAATTTATGAAAATTATATCTAAATTATAGAATTGCATTTGAATTATGTAAGGAACATTTTATAGATTTAAGTTTTGTTTCCCAAGAATAGTATTGATGTTTTTGTTAATAAAATCTTTGATTTGTTATTTGTGTTTCTAATTTATAATATATTGAAACTGACACACCTACAAAAACTGGGTAAGACTATATTTTAACTTTATCACGAGACCCATTCAAATGATTTGATAGAACATTATCAAATATATTGAGAAATATTTATAAAAAATTAATAAAAATAAAAACGGTAGTAGTAATTAATTGATTTATTGAATTATAACAGCAGCATAAACTAAATAATAAATCACTCATTAACATTAATTGCACACATAGCGTTGAAAAAATAGAGGGTCGGCAGACATGCAGGTTATAACGCTAAAATTATTTATTACATTTTGATAAGGCATACATTTTCCAGCACCTGTTTATACCTTTACAATTCATATTGCTGTACATAGGTCTGTTTTCTAACGAGCGCTGTTTTCTGTTTAGTTTTACATTTTTATTAAACAGCCCGCATGAATCATTCCAATTCGGACTTTATACACTTGTTATAAGAATCACGCGAGCGATGGCAGTTGTTTAAACGATGTGGATGTTGAACTAGATATTCTCTATATACTAACTGTTACGACACAGAGCTGCGACTTTGTGTGAGTGCCTGTTTACACGATATTTTGTATTTCGACCAATCATACACACGTGCAGTTGCTTGGCCCCACCCCATCTTCTAAAGCCTACCCACACAGTCGCAAAGCTCATGTCTCGTTGCATAAAGTATACCTTCTTCAAACGAGCCTAATGAGGTTATTAATTAGTATTGCGTGACACAAGGAATGTATAGCTTACTATGTCTACTGTTATATCAGGTTCAGATTTTAACTTTAAATGCAAATAGTATGGAAAAGGTTTCATGCACGTATTTACTAGCAATTGATTTGTGTGAAAATACATACACTCGTGGTACCAAACTGTCCCATCGAACGTTAATGTTATGTAACATGTTTAAAATGGAAACGGCCGTTTACTTATACAAAACTCCCGTGTTAAACGGATGATTTTGTCTTTATATTAACGGTGTAACGGCCTTAATATACCGGTATCGCTTAGTATATACCTACATTAGCTGTTATCATCGCTAACTCATCTTATGATACAAATATTTCTTTTATCTTATCTGGCGAAATATTGTTGTCTTTCGTTTTAATTTTTTTCGCATACACACACATTTCTATGAGTTTCGAGATCCTTTGAATAAATAAACTACAGTTACGGACGCATCGCGAATTCTCAACCAACTATAAAAAATAAGACATTCTTATAGTAAGATTCTGATTTATGAACCCGTACATTTTTCCGGGATAAAAAGTAGCCTATGTGCTATTCCAGACTATGATATATCTCTGTGCCAAATTTCATCCAGATCCGTTTAGCCGTTCTGGCGTGATTGAGTAACAATATCCATCCATCCTCACAAACTTTCACATTTATAATATTAGTAGGACTAACAAACTATCGATAATAGACTGACGTTGAAAAAAAGTACAGTTAATTGTAAAACTGACACCGTCATATTATGTGTAGTTATTGAGTTTGGAGGTTTCAGAGTCTGTTTTAAATCCATATGGCCTTAACGTAAACCTGTAGTACAGTTGCACTATTTAAATTGTATTATATGTCGTCTATCGTATTGTCAGATACATTGAAATAGCTAATGGTCACAATTATAGCCAGTGGCTAAGCGATCAGCTTCGATCCCCGCAAGAAACAAATATTTGTATGGCCTACAGATAGTTGTACCAGGTTTGGGTACCCACGGTATAGAAGAAAATCGGTTTTACATCAAAAACTGTTACCATGATTATAAATTATGACCTATAGATGTTTCAGTGTATTTGACGCCGACTGTACAATGTATAACAAGCCTTGAAGTAAACTCCAAAACAAGATAAGATTTAGATAATTTTGTGTTCGCGATACGTCCGTCATATCAAATAAACACACACAAATCAAAATAAAGCTAGCAGTACAAACATATGTTGATTGATTGCCAAATAGAATCACAAAATCCAATAAAATGTTCATATAAAGTGAAAAATATAAAGAAATCTTTATATCGAGCAAGATAAGATTATCAAAGCGTATTGACCATTTTCAATTCACGGTTTGATACACCAAATAGATACAGAAGGACCAGTCCGTGCAATTCACGAAATGATTCTGTAAGTCTTGCCAAGTGACGATATCAACTGTAATCCGAAAGCCCCGCTATGAATCTTTGACCGTATTTTTTTTTTTTACCAATCCAATAAATATTTTTCTATGTAAAATTTATGAAATAAGAATTACCCAGCTTGTCTGTCAATAGTGCCTTTGTTTTGCCTTCTGTATCCAAGGATGGACTGCGACTGCGATAGACAAAGGCGAAACTAAAGCTTCAGGTTGGAATCTATTCCGCCATTAACATTTTTGACAGATTTCAGATGTGCTTACCACTTTAACGAGCTCAATGAAACCAAATCTCATTTACCACGAAGTGTACCGAGTGTAGGTGAACGACCTTCCCCCGAAACTTACTTATTCTCCCTCTTTCGGAATAACACAAATATTTTTTGCGATTTTTTCTGTATCGCGCGGAGTGGGCCTTCTAATATCTTCTTGTATGATAATAAGCTTGTCTATCTACAAATACTTAATACAATGAAAAATATTTGCAGATTTGCGAAATCTATTTTTTTCTACTTTATATTAAATATAGAATTCACTATGCGATACATTCTCACAAAAATATCAAATACATATTATCTTTTTCTTTGTTCGATTCAATCAGTTCAATCAGTCCGCTCATCACAATTCCGATTGAATTTTTTATTCACAAGTTCTCGTTTTTCTATATATCTCGGTAATATCTGTGGACCATGGCTCTTCGCAAAACAAGGGGTGCACAGATATTTCCGACGTAGACTAAAATATGTATAATACATTCATACAATATAATAATAAAAAATCTAAATATTATTTGTGTAGGTGAACAAATAAACAATTTGTTTAAGATTTCTGATCTTGATCTTATATATTATTTTTTCAAACTTTTCTCCATACTAGGAACAATTTATGTATCGTGGGTGCGCTACAAACACAAATATTCACATGAACATACACTCAGAATCAGAACAACTACTTGTCAATCATACAAATATTTGTTCCGTGCAGGATTCGAATCGTAGTCGATCGTTCAACCATTACGCAAACCGTGTCGTCAATGTTTTATAATAGAGACATAAATATTTGGTAATAAATAACCATTAATTTGTACACCCACCCTAAATCAATTTCTTTCCATCAGACTGTGCAATGCTAAAGAATTTAATAGCGCAATAACTCTAATAGAATTCCCGTGTACAAACGTGAAATAAATTGGTCCATAATTCGAAATAAGATTTAATTAAAAAAGATATTAAACTAAAAACGAGATTTTAGAGATTAATACGCTATCGAGTCTTAATGACAGGTAATTATAATAAAATATAAGATTATTATGTAAGTCTAGTCTGCCTCATGCTAAAACCGCTACGATGAGTTTTAAAACGTAATGAACTTTGACGGATTTCAGCTCTAAGTCCAGTCAATAAGGTTTATTTTGCCTTGCTAGAAAAACAAATACATTGCTAAGCAATTTCTTAATTCAGAGCACTGAGAAAGGTCATACAGGTCAAACAATTTTAGACTCGTTACTGCATAACTCTCTAAAACCTGTTTTTTTTCACACCCTGTGTATAGACTAATTACGTCACAATTGGTATATTATTTGACTGTAAAAGAAGCACTGGATTTCATCGAATATTAAAGTCTTTTTTTATCCTAAAAATAATTTTTCTAATTCATAAATAATAATAGAATTTATAGGTACATTTTAAACTTAGAATCCAACATAGGGTCAATTCCCACTGAAAGAGCAGCGGCGTACAGCGGCCGTAAGAGCGCGGCGCCACAAGGGACAGTGCGGCGCTAGAAGGCTCGTGCAGCTTCGCGGCACCGCGCTGCCCCTCCTTTGTCTTCAAATAACTATAGACTTTTTAATCACGTAGATAAGATTCAAAATTATTTGTAATATTTTTCCTCAAAAAACCGCTCCCGGCCGCTGCTCGCTCAGTGTGAATTGACCCTTAATAAGGTTTATACACAGATAATATTAAATCCAGTCTAAAACAGACAAAATATCTGTAAATATATATTAGAATTATAAACACACTAATTTTATATAAACGTGTATTTTGTCTATGTTATTATCTATGCTACATGGGCAGTGTAGGGTACAATGAAAACGCATGCGTGTTATTATATTCTACTATTTATTATTAATTCGTGGACTGAGACTTATTAAGTAGTATTGTTTTACTGAGCAGTTTGTTAATGTGCTTCTGTAGATTTTTATTACAAAATGCATTATACTATAATACATTTAAGGGAGAATTTTGCGTGAATCTCAAAAAATAATTGAACTGTAAAGCTTTGCTTTTCAAAGATAAACTCCCATTATTGTACAAGTACATATAATATTTTGTATATAATATGAGCAGAATCAATTTTATAATTTAAATATATTTTCCGAATAGTTGCCAGTAGCACCTAGATACACTTTACTGAGCAAGAGAGCCTATTAATTAACTTAAGCGCATAAAGCTGTGCATTCATTAGGCGATGATATGATGCAATAATGATTCATTTTCTGTAAATATTTATTTCCAGTAAGATTTTCTCAAGTCTCCTTTCTATATCTAGATGGTGCCGGCGTTCCTATTGCCTTTGAGAAAAAAGGCCGAAACAAACTCAAAGGTTTTTTTTAAGTCTAGACGATGGCGAATTGCATTTTTCTACCACGCGGGTTGGCGGTACACACAATAGGTAACTTTTGGAGGTCGTTTCAGGTGAGCATGTTTCGTCGTGATATTTTCGTTCGCCTATAAGACAAGTGAGTCAAATTCCTCGCCTAGTGAATGTGCTGCTTTATTAAGATTCTTGTATGTAAAAAGAATATAAAATATTGGTCCAAACCATACGCACTTAATAATTAAAACCAATAAGACTAGCAGTGCGTTGTATAGAAATGACTGAAGATTAAATCTATTATCTACGTAATTAATAAAATTAATTGTATATATTTGTCGATTATTAATTTAAAAATAATTATATATATAATCGCTCAGCGATGTTTTATAGGTTTTTGATTAATTAACAATTCCGTCATATTACGTTTAGAATATCTAAAGATTTATACAAGCCTAACGCCCGTTCCACCACTAGCTGATGTATACAATAGTAATCTAATATATAAAATATCTGTAACATAAAAATTATAGTTACAAGACCTAGTTGTTCATATGACAGTTTATCTGTTAGTTAGGTTACGTTATAAGTACCTAACAGATAAACTGTTGTTGATAAGTACCTAACTAACAGACACTTGTTAAAAATAAATTCAACGGGAACGTGTCAGATAAGTTGTAGACAAGTAATCAGCCAGTTTATCAATAAGTTGTAAAACAGGTCCCAAGAGTTTAGATATTATCTAAAAGTTCACACACATTGAAGGTGTTTAATTAGTAAATGATTAAAAGCATGCAGAGGGCCTATTTTCAGCGAAGGACCGTGATAGGCTAAATTGATTGAAGCAATTTATATATAGCGGTTGAATTTTTCAAGTGGGCGTGGATGGCCAACCTCGAAACTATAAGGAATATCGAAAAATACTTAAAAGGGGTCTCGAGCCCAATTTTGACGAAAACTAAAACTGCATCTTTGGTTTTTGGATAAAACAATATTCGTATACAGGAATCGAGTCAGATTGTGAAAAAAAAAAAAAAAAAAACACTATATTGTTCCACCACCCGATAGTGTCGCTAATAAGGGTCAAATTGTGGGAACTAATGACATATGACAAACTAAAGGAAAACGTTGAATTTTAATAAACTGATTCATATTTTCAAGTAATATCTTCGATTCATACATTACACATATTAATAATACAGTGTGTTTTTATCCAAAATCAACTAGTTCGATTCCTGGCTACTAATATTACTTTATCAAAAATCCAATGATGCAGGTTTAGTTTTATCAAAATCGGGCTCGAGACTCCTTTGCGTATTTTTTGATATTCCTTATAGTTTCGGATTTTACCATCCACACGCACTTGAAAAATTCATCCTGTATATAAAAAAAAGACACTACCAGAGTTCAGCCAGCAGCAAATATTTATAATGTGCGAAAGCTTGTTTGACATTTTAAATTACTTTTAGTATAAATCTTTAGACAAACAAAAATGCTTAAAAAATAATTGTGATTTTCGCTGATTTATTGTTTAATTTGTAACATTTGTTCTGGATGGAAATATTGTAAGATATATTACAACCTGGTGTTAATCTCATTTTAGACTAAGCAGGTAACTGTGGTCGGTCGCCCACTCCGCCGGCGAGATCGAACACGGCTTGTGCCACTTCAGCTGCTAACTTATCAGCGGACTGTGGGAGATAAAGTGTCTATTAAGTATTTATACGGAGATGATACTTGAGATCGTCTGGCGCACCCTGGTCAGCCTCGCTAAGACCATTGTTGACTGGCTAATCTTTCCACCACGGCATGGGCCATTTTAATGCCGATGGCTCGAGTCGACACGACAGGACTATTTATTATATTGTTAAAAACTTTGCCCCACACTTTCATTCCGGTATTGTAGGTGCGTTTATAAACACCCAGACCCAGGAACAACTATATGTAGGTCATACAAATATTTGTTCCGTGCGGGAATCTAACCAGCAACACGCGACAGTCGACTGCTCAATCACTGCGCCAATTAACTATTTCTATAATATAACCTCACGACTGTCATATCGGTAAGGCAAAGGTACTGTTATACACGCACATTTGGGACAGAAATGGGCTTTCACTTGTATATTTACTGAAGGGTTTTCTGATCTCACCTCTGGTGTATCGGCCTCTGCGTACACTCTGACCACGTCCTCAGTGCCCGAAGCTCGTACGAACGATCTTCCGTTGGTGTACTTCGCGACCAGCTCATTGATGCGGGTCTGTAGACCTTCAGGAGACGTGCACTGCCGCTCGGCGTCTGTGGTTGATATGGCGTTGCGGTCCTGCAATAACAGATGTAGTTATTAATAAGTTTACATATTATGACCAACTAAAAGCTGCTAGGATTTATGATGGAGGAAAAAAAAAAATCAATATTGCGTTACTTAATGGTAATAATATCTGCCTATGAAGATCAGAATTAATGATTATGGATCCGTTGCCGACCTAGGTAAGGGCTAAAACACCCACTTTGTGCAACAAAAACGCACGTTTTGGGGATCGTGAATTCACGAGTTTTTGCTGTTACTTGTCTGCATGATCCTAAAGCTGACGTTGAAATGCCGTGTTTCGGTAATAAAAATAGGTAAAACTGTAGTACCGCCTGTGTCGAACTAATAACATGGAACTTCGAATCCTATCCATACTTTACAATATGCACGTTCTTTCGATAGAATTCCACTCAAATACGCATAGTAACTACAATCAAGGTCTAGGAAAACTCGGGGGGAGGGGGAGGGGGTAACACATGGACTTGTAAACCATTCAAGCAAGGGTTCGTTTTTCGAAAAAACACAACAGTCGTTAAAGTACTATAGACTAAATAAAAAAACAAGTATCTGTGTCCCTCACCTCGACCGTGACCTTGAGCTGCTTGCTCGCCAGGTCTGTGTAGGCGCTGGCCCAGTCCCTGACGTTGTGTCCGCGCGCGCACAGTACTGTCTCCACGAGGAACAGATCTGATATCGCGTCGCCGACCGTCTCGTTCGTCATGTCTATGAAGTTCTGGAGCAGTTGCGCCGCTTTGCGCTGTTCAGGTTCACTGGAATATGGACATAAATATATTAATACCAGCGACCCGCCCCGGCTTCGCACGGGTGGCAGAGCATGTACGCCTACATTTTTTTTTCTGTCGTAGTGTTGTATCAGTCTTTTGCGTTGAGCGATTAGGCGGCACACACCAGCAAAGCTCCTAATCGGCATGATTTTTTCCGACATCTTCAACAATCAGCGTCATATATCAGCCAATTTATACAAAACCATAATGAATTATACACCTAAACCTTCCTCATTAATCACTCTGTCTATTGGTGAAAACCGCATGAAAATCCGTTCAGTAGTTTTTGAGTTTATCGCGAACAGACAGACAGACAGTCAGACGCGGTAGGGAACTTTGTTTTATAATATGTAGTGATTACGCTATATACGTACAAAGATCAAATACTTGATCTTAGAAATGACAAATAATCAATGATACAATTGTGTATAACGACAAAACATCAAGGGCAACAAAATCTTGTACTCCAAAATATCAAGTACCAAAAAACCAGGTAGGTTTTTATAAGAAAGTCAAAAACTTCTCCATTATTTGATTTAAAGAGGTCGTACGACCAACGACCGTATAGTAAAGAAAGTAGTCCTTATTGATCAAATACATATCATATTGAGAGGTTAACACCCAAATTTTAATAAAAAAAAAACGTTACCCCACATGACTATTTCTGCTGCATCATGGAAATATAAGTACAGTACGGAACTATAAGTAGTTCAGACAAATATTCGTTCTGAGCGGGAACCGAATACCGCAAATATCGAACTGCTTAACCGCTAGTACAAAGGAACCGCCTATGAAGATTAATTGATTAAAATAAGATTCATTCGACCTCCTTATAATATGTCATAGTATACACACTAGTCTTGGTTACATACCCATCCTGAGCTATTTTGGCGATGGTTTTCTTAGCCGTATCGCTGTATACGACAGTGCCATGTCCGTTGGCTTCGAAGTACACTCCCACGTCGTAAGACAACGCCGCGTGGTGTAAGTGCTTCACGCCTGTCTTCACGCATGTCACTGGCACTTTCTGTAACAGAGAAAGTTATTTGTTATCGTAGAAACTATGTGGGTACATAGCAGAAACAGTGGGACAGCGCCATCTATCGAAACTGAGCGACAACTGCAAGTAAATAGCACAAATCGTATAATTTAATCGCTTTATAAGTGTGTTCCGATTCTAGCACATTTAAGATTGTTCAATATTTTGATGTTGATATGTTGAGGATAGAATATCGCTGCACTACGCGTCGCGAGTTCAATTCCCGCACGGAACAAATATTTGTATGGTTTAGAAATAGTTTGTTCCGGGTCTAGGTGTTTGTGCATGTGAATTTACGCACTGGTACGATACAGGAATTAGTACTAATGTCATCATGGAATATTGGTGCGAAGATCTTGATCGATAACTACAGTTAATCACTAACCAGCTCGTCAGTGATATAGTTAGTGGAGGCTCCGTTAGCGTATGCAGTCTGCACGAGCCCCAGCTGTAAGTCGTGTGCGTCGCAAGCTTTCAGTAACTCGGTGATGTAGGACGCCAGCAGAGTCGCTATGCGGTCACCATCTAGTAGGTGCATTTGTTCTCTGTAAGCAACACAATAGGCATTTTCAATAATATTGTTGGCAAGACGACAGTTAAATGGAAAAGGGCCCTAAAATCATTATCAAGTGCTAGTAGACTAGTTTGTTTTAATGGGTGTTGGATAGTAATCCTACTAATAATATCCTACTTCCTACTAATATTATAAATGTGAAAGTTTATGAGGATGGATGGATGGATCGATATTTGTTACTCAATCACGCCAGAACGGCTGAACGGATCTGGATGAAATTTGGCACAGAGATAGATTATAGTCTGGAAAAGCACATAAGTTATTAATTTTTATACCGGAAAAATGTACGGGTTCGTAAACTACGCGAAGCCGCGGGTGGAAGCTAGTCTTACAATACTTCTGTAAAATTCTTTTCGGGAGTATCTCACCTGTTTGGTAAACAATCACACCTACCCTCCTCCCAATTATGTTGGGGTCACTGATACCTTAGTATTACATCAGCTGTCATTCTGAGTTTCCTCCTGCGCATGTTCATATTGTGGAATCAGCTCCCCACCGAGGTTTTCCCAAGAGACTACAGCATGGAGTTCTTCAAAAAGGGAGTGAAAAGATTTTTGCAGGGCTGGCAACGCGTGATTGATGCTCCTAGTATTGTTAGCGTCCATAAGTATATACTTCCATAACTAAAGTGTGTTCATCTTAGCGAGTCTCCTGTCAAAGTTCTTATGTCAATGCAATAAAGACTGCTTTAGGGTGTCCCAAGAGACCAGTTAATGTGGATAAAATGTAGTCCCATAACCAGGCAGAAACTGGTCAGATGGACCTTTAATGAATTCTAGCATTGTTGGTTACTCAAGAAAGTCCTATTCCCAACAGTGGGCAAAGTCGAGCTGAGGATGATCATAATCATATTTACTTACTTGTCATCAAAGTAGTAATACACGAGTCTGTCGGCATCACCGTCGAGGGACGCGACGCGCTGGAACGGAACATGTTCGACGCCGACCGGCGGTTTTTGTGATATCTTTACGAAATCAGCTCCGCACTGGAAGAGAAATGAGAATAATTAGACCTTGTTATATCCAACATATAGATGTAACTAAGGAAGATGACCTGATTACATTTAACGCCCGATAGTTGATGTCGCTAATAAATATGCTATTTATATGGGCTTATGAAAAAAAAAAAAAGGTTTTAGTATTGTGAATGTTTAGGATTATATAAAATTAGGTTTTTTAGAATATAAAACTGTACATTAATAAATAGGAAGCGTTAATTTAATATTGAATATATTTTAATATAAACACACTATGCTGCGGTTGTTTGCGGAGTTATTGCGCATGCGCAGCGTTAACGGGGCTCACATTTATGCGGAGCGCGGACAGTGGCTGTCAGACTTTTCACATAATCAAGGCGTTGAAAAGAAAATTGGATCTAATTCTTTAGGGGAAAAACTTATTTACTCACATTCAAATTAAGCTTCCCCCCATTCCCTCCCAAGTTAAATAGGTTCAGGTCCAATTCTCCGTCTAAGCTCTTCCTGATGATGTTCAGCTTCTTGCCCCCCACGCCGTTAGCGCCATCTACGTATAATGTGGTGTTGTATTCTCCACACACCGGGAGCTTTTGACGAATGTTTTTGAATGCGCCTACTATTTTCTCATAGTAACCTGCAATGTAAAATAGTCAGTAAGTCAAATATAATAGAAAAATATAAACGCGCAATGAGTTTTTTAACGATGAATATATCTCTAATATGTTATCGGAGTACGGTTTACGGACATACATTTCACACGGCAAACACCGAGCCGAACCCGCAACAACATTTTCTAGGGCATACAAATATTTGTTTCGAGAGAAAATCGAACCCACGACTCATGGCCTAAAGCCACTGTGACAATCGAGCCACCAATACATAGTTTTTTTTTTAACTTTGCCCCTCCCTATTGGCCTATCTTTCATGTATCGTCGGTGCGTTTACAAACACATATGTATATTCACATACACAAAGAAACAACTATCTGTAGATCATACAAATATTTGTTCCGTGCGGAAATCGAACCCGCGACACATAGCGCCAACCGTGCCGTCATTATGTACGTCTTCTCTATTTTTGGGGCACAATAACAGTATTGTATTTTTGACGATAATATCATGAACTCGATATCAACATGCGACTGCATTATAGAGTCTAAGACTTCAGTATCGTTACTATCACTCGTTACAATCTGTACAGACGATCGACCATTGTTATAGTTGACCTCATTTTAACACTGTCCTGGCACACACAGTTTTCACTATACTCGTATTTGTACGTTACCTCCATAAACTGTCCGTGATCACTTGGAATCCTCGTGTTTTAAAGTATGGCTTTCTCTCTGTGAGAGGGACTGGGCTGTACTGAACGCAGTCTCAGACCCAGTGGTCGACGTCACGAATCATCGAAAAAAAAAAAATTTTCTTCTTTACTACAAGGTTTTCTTTAGCTTTAAAATAATGGTTATATGACTTATATGTTGTAAGCCACGGCCAATCACTGGGCTACCACTGCATTAACGTATTCTAATGGCAGGGTCGGATTTAAAGGTTGTGAAGCCCTGAGTCAACAAATAAATGGGGCGCTGAATCATTTTGGATACATAAAATAATAATATCCTCAGTTTTTCAATTGTTTTTTCTAATATATGACATCTTAAAAGTTGCAGAGGCCCCGGGACTCCTGCTCCTGTTGGTCCGGCCCTGCCTAAAGTGTCTTACTATCTTACGACTCACCTTCCTCAGTAGGTGTGCCATACGTGTTGTCATTACGACACTTGACACAGTAATGCAACATGGGCGTTGTCACAATACCGAACTCCTTAGGTGTTCCCTTTAGAGCTATCACTCCGTTCGCCGCTGCGGCAGCCAGGCGGGGACTTGTGTACCTGGAGAATGAAGGATATTATTAATTTGCTGGTCCAGACTAGCGTGGTGGACTAAGGCCTAACCCTTCTTATTATGAGAAGAAATGGTCTAAATTATAATTATTATTAAATGCAAAATACTTAAGTGTGTATGTCTTGTCCGTCTGTATGTATGTTTATTACATCTACTACTACGGGATGATCCAGATAGTTGGCAGACAGGCAATGATACTATATGATGTTTGATACCCGAAAAAGCACGTACTAATCACATGTCACAGCGAGTCCTAAAAAGTACCTACTGGCTTCAAGTACAGAGCATTGAATTTAAATCATCGATTAGTTCAGAGTAACTCCTGGAATCGTCAATCATTGCGAGATTTATCGAGCTTATCCAGCCGTGCTAATGAACATTATCTCGTGCGGAAACCGTGTTGTCATGACGCTCATGTTAGCCCGTTTGACAGTGATTCATAACACAAAGAGCCATGCAGCTCAGTATAAGGTACATTCAGGCTACATACCTAGTGTCCATACCGATGAAGACACTGGCTTTGAGAGCCATATCAGCGTTCACCTGCTTAATCACTTGCTCAGTTGTTGATTCTAAGTCATTGTCACTGAAATATACAAAATACAATATTAAAATCCATCTGCGTCTGGTTAAACTAGAAGATTCCACTCCAACATATAGTCAGTGCCGGCTTTACCTATGTGCAGTGCACATGGGCGCAGTCTCTTTCTCTCTCTCTCAAGGGGCGCCGAGCGTTCGCGGGACTTAGATGCAATAACAGCGCATTTCTAATTTAGAAAATAAACTGTGTTCATTCATAATCCACGCGGGCGAATTGTAACTGCATCATTTACACCCGAATTTTGATGACATTTTGTACGCGCACCTACTAGCCAAGGTATTTTTTGCACCCAGCAGCTACGTGGGCTAGAGCCGCCCTGCATATAGTGTCTTTAGTTACAAAGATATTTGTATTTTTATAACACCAACATAAGGTTCAAATTACGACGCAGAAAAATGCAGCAACACTAAAGTATGAGAAATCAGAAACGGCATCGATGTTGACGTGATCGGTTTGATACAGATCATTTTCAAAGGAAAAGCAATGATTACACACAATTAACTGCTCAATTATGGCTTATAAGGAATGGCACAGAAACCCGATATCGTGGGAGCTATGTGTGGGTTAGAATTGTCTGCCGTTGATTCAAACTGTAAGTATCTTGTGTGAACTTTATTGTTTTATTTTTACTGAACCTTGTGGATCTATGTGGATTACACAGCGAACAACATTCACGGATGATTATTAAGTGACGTGGAACGAAGGAACGAACCTATTGCCTTTCCAAATTCCGGCATGAGAATTTCCTAGCACCTAACCTACTTGTTCCACATTTTTGAGGCAGTTGAGTTAATGAGGATCTCTGAGAATCTGGTTATGATACCGATAAACTTATGGTAGGGCTTAAAGAAAAAAGAGCGTCAACTGCAGAGAGGATTGTTTGTTATTTACTGTTTCGTGGATGCGTTTACAAACAACACACAAATATCCAGACCAGAAACAACTATCTGTAGATACCACACACAAATATTTGTTCAGGAATCGAACCCGCGCCACGTAGCGCAGCAGTTGATAGCTCAACCACTGCGCCAACCATGATGTCAAACATTGCTATGCGCTTAGAAAGTGTATTTCAAGTTAGTGCTACTGGATCTTACCTAACATTTGCCAGCCGGGTAGCAATCTCTTCCCAGCTCTGCTCCAGCATCTCACCATCAGGGTCGACCAACTTAACACCATTGTCAGGCTCCAAATTGTGAGATGCAGTTATCATTATCCCTATTGTGCGACCTGGAACCAGTATTTTATAAATATAGTAATAATTTGGTGTGGCGCTTTACCAGCCTAAGAACAGACATCTCTAAGAAGTAAGATCTCTAAGAGACCAGGAAGAGAACTTCTGCGGGTGAAATGAAGACGACTATAAGGTGGTGATAAACTTGAGCATTCACTTGTAATAAGTATTTATGCGTATGATACATTACATCTAAATAATGCTGCATGGGTACAATAAACACTATACCCCACGATCATGTACATAGAGGCACAACTTCACCAAGGAGACATAACGTGTTTCTTCTTGCTTGTCAAAGCTCAAATCATATTATTTTAACCCATAAAGCGGCCACATCTACGACGTTTTCAGTGGCGAGGTTGAGAACTTCCACGGTGCACATATGAGGGCACTTACGGCATTGGAGTAGATGTGTTATGGTGTGTTTAAGAACACCAAGTTGGATGGTTGTAGACTGACTGAACCTTTCAATACAATGATTACAACCAACAAAGCGCGAATAGGGACACATTTTAGAGTCTATATGTGTCAGTGCGTGTGTGGTCTCCGATAAAGAATATCTAGATACCCATCTTCATTTCGCAGGTGTTGTACAATACGCTCTAATTCCAGCGTCGTGAATGCGCCGCAAATAGGTACGCGCGGAGATGCGCGTCAGTGAATACGAACATTATTCTAAATCTAAATAGATAAATTGCAAAATCTTATGCATGCGTTTCAGTATGTTCTCTTTTGTTTTAAAGTGTTGTGACTACAGTTCCAAGATATACTTTTAACCGACACACAAACAGTCAAACCCACAAAAGAAACGAGGCCATACGAAGATACAACCCGTGGAACAGAAAGAGAACCCTTAGAGAATTTCATGGATATTGATAATTCGAACGTTTCATCGTGCTAAACATTGACTCCAGAACATTCAATGGTAATAGAGGTTTGTTTATTATGTTGCTTTAACAACGGAGAACACCTGCATACCCTCGTGGTACAACAAGGCAGACAAGGGCCTATATGCCTGAAGGCATCTGAATGGCAACCGATAACCCGTTGATTATACCTTACATTTCGCTTAAAGCTCATATTTAGCAATAGATGGCAATTGGCTGCATTGCTATACCAAATGTGCCAAATGTCAGAGAATCTGGGGTGCACAAATTCGCGTGTCATTGCGCATTGCGCAAGGTGATATCACAATGAGGTGCGACAGTTAACTATACCGTTCCAAGGTGCATTTTATGTAGAACACTATTTAATTTGCTCGCAGCTGCTTGCAATGCAAATGCAAAGTTACGAGTGTCGACTCTTAATTACCTAGTATTATGACTTAAAGGCGGACAAGTGCTCGGTTATAATTTTACTAAGTACAATTACTGAACTAACAATGGGCTTTTACACGGTTCTAATGGTTAAGTATCAGAAATGAGGTGTCAAATCGGGGTTCAAACGGTTATGAGCCATTTTCACTAACATTATAACAGATGGTTCTAATGAAAACGTCCGTATAAAAAGTTTTTGCTAAACGGCTGTTTTGGGTCCTAACTGTCTGATAAATTGTCGGTGAATATGGGCCTAAGTATCAGACATAGACCTGGATGACCTATGATTGTGATCAATGGGTGTTCTTTTGTTATCGGCACGAGCTTCATGGGAAAGGTCTTGTTATGGTAGAAAGATTAGCATGTAAGCAAGATCACAAGCAAGTAACAGACTGCCTAAGGTGCGCCGGAGTGAGATATATATTTAAAAACGTATAATCGCAGATAATGCGTCATATATGTAATCCAAGGTCAACTAGTACATGAATCTACCGCGGAATAGGTCCAAAAAGACTTCAGTGTGAGGAAATATCATAATGCGATCGAGAAATATTCGCTACTTGATCAAATCTTACCATTTTTCACCCTGGATCGGATGACAGCCAGCAGACCCATGCGGTAGACCACATGTTCCAAGAGACTGGCTCTGAAACAAAACAAATACCCATTATTATCATACCTCATGCGTTTAGTAAGGTCCTGGGTTCGATTTCCGGATCGGACAGTGTTATTGGGTTTTTCTGTATGGAAATTCTCAGTAGCAGCACGAGTCTGTTACTGTGCCTGGTAGATGACAATAGGCTCCCCCTTCTACATAGGACTTAATAACGGCATCGGCGAAATATCGATATACATAATACGCCACTGCCCAGCCCTTCAGGAAATATAGGCGTGATGCTATGTTATGTGTTCTGTTATTATTACATTACAGTTGAACAAAGAGGTTCACAAGATACAGATAATGATGTGGATTTAAATAAGGTTTTAAGTAAATGTATAATTTTATTTGAGACAAATTAAGTTATATCCTTCCTACGCTCATTGTTCGACTGTAAAATTTTTATGCGAGAGTTTCGGACACGATACAGTAACCGGCTGTTACAGATACCTATTAAATTTCCGAATATCGCAATAACACCTAATTCTGCACTTTCTAACACCTAGAAACGTGCTACAATTTGCTACATATTAACGAATATTAACTACTACGATACATGCAGGGTATTTAATATTCACGCTCTTAATTAGAGTCATTTCAATTTGGTCAGTTCAACAATTTACATTGTCCAATACGCGTTAAAAATCACTCCTGTCGACAGTTGGAAGAACAACGGAGTGTAAAGACATTTTGAAAAATTTAAACCTTTCATATCACGATAGTCAATCGTAATTACCTTACGGATCCCTGCAATCCGGCTGCTAATTATAAAGTTTAATTTATTTCGTTACATATTTTTACAGGTAGGCACATCAATATCACAAGTAACTAGCCGTCTTGTTTAGTTTTCGCTTACGACATTAGTTAGTTCTTATTATAAAACAAATGATATAAAGTGTTTGCATTGTCTGTGTCTGTAAAGGGCAATGTTTGCTTAGTATGTTATCAACTGTCACCAATATTGATAACAAGGCGTCACTTATTGATTTTTTTATGTCAACGGCATCGTGTTATCAAGTCGTAACAATTAATATAGGTAATCTCTTTATTACCAACGCTTTATTGTTTCACTTCAAAAATCTAGACTGTTATTTCTTTATAAGGCGGGGTCAGAGGTCTTATTAAGTACATTTCGTCAGTGTTATGAGTCCCAGAATGAGCATTATTTCTATTAGAAAATTACCCAAGTATAAAACTTTACTGATGCGTAGCAAGTGAGTTGAATCGATCGAGCTGATCATCCATATCTGAAATATTGATGAATCGATACTGACATGGGCAATTAGGCCCTTGGTGATGTATGCGATGGGCTGTACAAATAATCAGATGAAATTAATTTGTTTATTCCGTTTATTTTTAAGTATTATTTCATTGATTACCACTGAGAAGATAGGCCAAATCAGTATTCGAGGTCTTCTTCAAATTTCATAAAACATCACTAATTTTGACACTCAATGAGAATGTTAAAGACCAGGAAAAGTTCACGCTCCGCCTGTTAGTCAATACAAATGTCAAAATCTCGTGTAAAAATGACATTTATTCACAAGTTTTGACATTCAAATGTCAGCGAGAAAGGTCGGCAAAAGTTAATGGTGTGCTCAGGAAGTCTTAGAACTACATAGAACTAGACAGGACAGGTAACATCAAATAGCGGAATATCGGTATGTAGATTACGCCACCGGCTGATCCCGTCCAAGAATAGCTTCCATGACTTCCCGTTACCGTCGCGAGTCGTAACGCGATTGAAAGATGGGTTGTCATGAAGATAGACGGCAGCATCCATCTTCATCGTACTAACTACTTTGATCGACTTCGCCCGCGTGAAAAAGTATCAAGAAAAATCAAATATTGTAATCTTATTTAACTACTTCCGCCCGCGTTGATGTGATGTGAATTTCGAACGCGTTTCGTTTCGCGGAACCCTAATTCTGTTTCTAAAATAAAAGCAGTATCGATAAGTATTGTGCTTTCTGAACCAAAGAGAAGGTCCTCAATAGGTGTTAAAAACACCGATGCATCTGGAGGGCAAATCAGGAAATCGGGCTTTCTGACATTTTATTTTGACGATACATTTAACGCCCACTAGTACAGTCGGTAGGCCAGGTAATGTAGGGCTACATTACCTGGCCTCCATAGAATCCTACTAATCCTACTAATATTATAAACGTGAAAGTTTGTGAGGATGGATGCATGGATCTTTGTTACTCTTTCACGTCAGAACGGCTGAACGGATCGGATGAAATTTGGCACAGAGATAGATTATATTCTGGAATAGCACATAAGCCTATGTGCTATTCCAGAATGTACTTTGTATCCCGGGAAAATGTACGGGTTCGTAAACCACGCGGGCGAAGCCGCGGGCGGAAGCTAGTTTACCATATAATGTCTAGGAGGTCAACTACGATCCGTAGGATTTTACCTTTGTGCTAATTCCACATACTGTAACACGGCACCACTAGACAAACTGCATCCTACAATCGCTAAAGAATAGAAACCCCATCAAATTGTATGGGATTGATAATTCCGTACGATGAATTTTGACTGCCTCATTGGTCTAGTGGTTGCAAGCGCGACTGCTAAGCGTGAGGTCCTGGGTTCGATCCCCAGGTCGGGCAAAGTGTTATTGGGTTTTACTGTATGAAAATTCTGAATACCAGCACGGAGTCTGGGACTGTGCCCGGTAGATGGCAATAGGCTCGCCCCATATTACATGAGACGCAATAACGGAATCGGCGAAATGTGGTTTTATAATAGTACACCTCTGCGTAACCCTTCAGGCGTGATGCTATATTATGTAATGATATTAAAAATCACGTGACTATTAGACAGATAATGCAATATACGATGTAATTGTACGATAACACATAATGAATTGATAAGCTCTGCTATTATCAAAGTCCATGCTATTTTGTTCTATTCTCGTAGATTGCAACTGTAAGGGGGTAGGGGTAGGTATAAATATTGTCGCTGTATGTATCTATGAGACAATAACACGAACAGGGATCGAACCTGCAACGTTTTAGTTCAGAAAACCAGCCAACCAGACGGTCGCATATTCGATCCTTGCCCACGGTCGGATTATACAAGTCAATAAATCCGTTCAGTGTTATTGAAACATCCCAACGTTCGTTTATAATAAAGTGGTATTTATAAGAAGTGGTTAACCATCAAATGTGAATATATGGTATGGACTGCTGGTATGACCATTAACTGGCAAAATTCGACCTAATATCGCCAGTCAAAATAACAACACATCAGGCGCGATCGTAGGCAAACACTTTGAGGGGGTCATATCATAAGTAAAATGACTGGGGGGATGGTTGAAGAAAAATTAATATAATATTATAAATTAAAAAAAGCTACCTATTTGTGATTTCATTGTTTAGACGTTTTAAGAGGAAATTTAATGATTTGTATAAAATTTTCGTAAAATATTTGTCAATTTGACGTGTAAGATTTAGGGGGGGGTCATGGCACGCACCCCCCCCCCCCCTCACTGCAACACATTGCTATGTTTAACTAAATAATGAGATGACATTTTTTTATGGCGGCCATAAAGTTAAGTAGTAAAGATTTAATGGCTAATAAGATTAAACAATCCCACAAGCTACAGAACCATAACATCACTATCAAGTAGCAATCTGCTTTGAAACAATATTTTTTGCTTTCATTAACATTACATACTAAGAATTTCAGAAGGTTCCGCTTGTTAACTAATTGCTAATTAGCATTGCTGCACACAACTTTATATTTTAACAACAGAGTTATATTTTCACTTTTAGTTACAAAACAAAATGTATAACATAAATACAACTTATAAGGTCCTTTCTAATCACGGCTGGCGCAGTGACTAAGTTATTAGCTTTCTGCGCTAGGTGACGCGGGTAAGATTCTCGCACGGAACAAATATTTGTATGATCTACAGATAGTTATTTCGGGTCTGGTTGTGTGTACGTGACATTTATGTTACTAAACTGTAACCACGACACAAGAGAAATCCCAGTGAGGGCAATATTTAAATAAAAAAGGAAATAATCCCGATCCGTTTAAGGTGTTAATGTACTCACTAATACGAACAACTTTTAGTATGGGCCGAACTTTGAAATCGCGAAAAAAACATTAGCTGTTCCATACAAAGAATTCAATATTACTCCACTTCAATGTACTGAACACACTGAACGTTACATTAGAAAGGTAACACCTTATACATTATAATAACAAAGCAATATACTTAGATTCCCTGAAGATGTTTTAGAAATTGTAGGTATACCCACGGTATCGCTGATGCCGTTATTAAATCCTATGTGGTATGATCATGGGACAAGCCTCTTGTTATGTCTAAGTACCAGCAGACACAATTCCAAACTCTGGGCTGCTATTGACCATTTCCAAACCAGAATAATATTTTCCCCAAGCTGGGAGATTTAGATTTAGATTTAGATGAAAAATATCTCACATTCTTCTGCTTATGTTGAATGGAAAGATTATAGCATAGTGGAAAAATTGGCCACCAGTCAATAATGGTGGTATTGAGGCCGACTGTCCAGGGTGCACCAGATGAACTCAGGTTTCGGCACTCATGGAGACTGTTTCCTTACACTACCAGTGGTATTACATTTAACATAATTTTAACTTCAAGTACATAAAAGCTACAATATTACTCGACTTCAATGTACTGTACATAAAATCTACTCTGTGATAAAAGTTCAAAGAAATACTCTACTAACTTCACATACAGATAATATTAACATACATATATCATCTACAAATAAATGTTATTCTATCAAAACTTTATAATAAACTGGGAGTGTTTAGATACCAAACAATGAAGTCAATCGATCTCCTAAGTGCTTGGAGGCTCGCCAAAACCAATATATTGGGAAAGGTGCGGGATCAAAGTGTATTTTTTATTATTTTAGGCATTTGCAATGCAAAATTTGTTTGTGCAATCTGGAATATGTTAACCTGGTTAGATATTTAGTTTTATTTGCAATGGTATGTACATAATTCTGAATTTAGGTCTTCCCACAATAAATTTAGTATTTTATGTCTTTGAGAGTGCTTCTTAGATTTTGTGTATGTCTGTGATAAATTATAGAACTTTATGGTGAATAACAAAATACAGTCTATTTGAAAACATCCTTTAATGAAATTGGTTAACAATAATTCAGTAGTTTTTAGTGTACATTACAATTTCACACACAACATTGATGGTTTTATTATGAGAAAAATAGTTAAAAACAAACTAGTATATTGATAAACTTTTAATATATTTTATTATTATCTTGTCCCCCAAAATATGCTTCAACTTGTAATGGGTTCACAACGCTAACGGTATGAACTTTTGACCTCTTCAATTGAGAATGACAGCCATAAGTGGCTGGTATTTTCAATTTCCTGAACCTAACTAATTCTTAAAGTGAATTAAATTCCTACATAATATTTTAATTCTTACCCATCAAGTGACTCAATACTGTCACAAAAATCTACTGTTAGTTGATTGCAAATGATCTAATCTGACTAGAAATTATTAGTTAATACCATTATTACTTTATTTTAAATTCAAACAATGGTATGTGTCAGTTTAGAAATGCAACAGTAACTATAAAATTAACAGTAACAGTAACCTTGAAGCTTTCAAATTCCAAACAATTGCAAAAATGTTATTATTAAGTTACAAAACTATGGCACAGCACTTACCTTTAAACTTATGTTGAAAAGTATGTATTTAACACCATTAATAGTAATTTTATTAAATATTTAAATAATATAATATAGCTGTTGCCCATGATTTTGTCTATGTGTATTTATATTTATTATCTAATTAGTGCTTTGCTGCAATAGTAAAAATAAGCCTATGTCCTTCAACATGAACCGGGCTACCTACCTTTGGAGTTTCTTACCTGTTCTTTTCAATAGGAAAACAAAACTTTGGAATGTGACAACTAGAGTCTGACTATTCATAATTGCCTTTCACTGCTCTACATAAATAATAAAAATATATTTGATTTTATTTTATCTCTTTGTAACATTTCATAACAGATTAATTCAGTGGTTTAGTTTTGATGAGGTAACAAACAGAGACACTTTTGCAATTATAACAAAATAAGATTAAATGTGGAAATGAGGTTTATTCAAATAGTGAAATAATTTATAACATAATACTGTAATAAAAAATTTCATAATGAATTAGAATTAATTGATTCACACTTATCTTACCATTCCAGAAAAGGTCAGTGAGCAACTGATGGTCAGGGTGGAATCAAAGATTGTATCATGACCTCTGAACTTATTATTCTAATGACTAGATTAATTACATGAGCAGAAACTTTTTGGTTAAAAAATATGGAGATGGACCTACAGCATGGTGTTGGACCCCCCACAAAGAATCCCATCACTACAAGCATATGATTTTTTTTACTAGCAAATTATCCAGTTTCACAGTTTATTATTGTTGATATTTTAATTACAACAAGGTCTTTTTCATTGCAACTTTTCCTCATAAATGTTGAATAATCACATACATAGTCTCTTCAATGCAATGAATGACTAACCATTGTTTTGCCTATATATTACATCAAGTCATTGACCATAATCACAGGCAGTCGTGTCAGTCACTTCCCGTTATGAATTCGTTATAACGATACTGCAGATGACTCACAATTTGTTCCTAATGCATACTTATTGAATTCTTAGTACTCGAAAAATTGCTTACGTGACAAATCCAACGACGCATGAGAGAAAGGTGCAACGAAAATGTGTCTATAATGTTATTGTGACCTTAATATTAAGTGACAGAAAAGGAAAATAATAAGATAACGCGTAATTTTACTTACTTTGTACGGAATCCGGCAGTGCCGTATTGTATGAACACATCACTCGTTTTCGGATGCATTTCTCTGGCGAACGCGTACACTACCCGTAAGCTACTTGGCGGCATTCTGATTGGCGAAATTTATTTATAAGGCCGCGAAACACTCAGGTACAATCACTTTGAATCAACAAACGAGATTTCCACATTCCCGCTCCGATACCAGTTTCAATGAATTTTGACGTCAACCTATCTTGTCAATCGAATCGTTTATTATCCAACTAATTACAAATGTAAAAAGTTTTATGGCGCTGTCGCTAGGCGCGCTGAATAAACCGGATGAGTTATTCATGACTTTAATAAACGACAACCACTTTTTAATTTAGTAGCATATAATTCTGGAATTCCGACTGTCACAATCCGAGCCGAGCTGTCAAAGTAGGGTGTCATAATTTTGTCAGCAATCTCACCAAAAAGTTTAGCTATGTTACGTTAGATGGCAGACCCGTGCCTTCTATTCAATTAGTTCTGCTACTATCTCATAGATGGTGTTAATTACATCAAACTAAATTATGCAATTTTGAAATTATTGTAATTAATTAAAATGCGTATCGCCGGCGCCCGCATACCCTATAGATTTTTAGAATTGAGGTTAATTCTAAAAATTCGTTAATATTAATAATGATTCTTCATTATTATTTATTAAACAGACCATTAGTCTTTACAAATCTACCCACTTCCTATGCAAGTACGTACCAATACCAACCTACCCGCCACTTCAAAATTCTATATGACTAACGTGTTTAATAATATATGGGTAGGAGACTGAAAGATCTGCTTACCATGTGTAGGTATATTATTACCTTAATAGGTGCTTTCGCGTTTTTTTCGCTTGACAGTCTTGTTTAACCTGTATAGCTCATAATTGACAAGCAATTTTCCTCGTTGACTCTATGTTTTATTTTTTTACGATCCAAAGCCACTATCTACTTAAACGCAACGATGACAAAATTACCATGTATCTACGACTTTAATATATGAATGCATACTTAGTAATAGTTAGTAGGTAATAATTTTATTCGTAGTACTTTGCTAAAGTGAATGCGTCGTTGTTAGTTTCGCTTGACGTGCGTAATGAAGTGGTAGGCAGCGCGAACTAATTGACGTTTGGCTAGTGGCCAGTGGCGCTAGTTGTCAACATTGATCCCAGTTCAGCTATGGACGGGTTGATTGCGTGTTGTTCATTGAGAGATAATTTGGTATTCAGCGCGGTGATATTCCGATTTGGGTACCGTTAAAACGATAAATATCTAACTTTGTCTGGAAATATCGAAGGAATTGCGCAAGCTACTTGTTCTCCTAGCTTTGCCTAGTATCAAATTGTCAAATTGCGCAGCTTTACCTATACCCCTTTGCTTAGTCCTATTAGATACCTACAAGCTCTCAATTTATACAAAACAATTGAGTATATATTGGAGCTTCTGTCATTCCATCTAAATGAATATACATATTATCTAAAAACTGAAATTGGGTCACACGATGTATTCGTCTCCTCATCTAAAAACATAAAATGATTGAAGTGCCGACGACTATTTCCTAAACACAAAATAGTCCCGTTCTTGAAATTAAAGCAGGACTAATTGTTAATTAAGCAAAATACTAACGAAAAGAAGCGCTCCCCACCCAATTTATATCTATTTATGAATGACAGTAACACATGTGTGTATTTAGAGCTAAATTAAAACAACAAACGAGCGGCCATTATTGGTAGGAACACCATGTTGAAGCAGCACTTAGGATAATCTCGTTTTAATACGTCGATTTTAAGTTTCGCTGATTTCACATCATTATTTTAGTTTTACTAGGGACTGTAGTGCACACAATATAAAGTTTTGGCGCACTATATCATGTTCGAGTCAAGGAAAAGCTGAGCAACCTAATCAAATATGCAATGTAGCTGAATAAAACAACCTAACTTCTATTGTAACGACTTATCTACCTATTTCATATATCAGTTTTTTTTTTCTTTATGTAATATTTTTGTTCGTTTTGGTTATACTGTGCTTATGTCTATAAATGATTCTATATTTACAAATCATCGACTGATTTTAATATACCGATGAAAATACTTTTATGATGGATTTATCAGATTATGACAACAAATTAAGAGAAACACTTGGGCTTTCCGCTTTAGTAAAGACCGGCAATGACTTGAAAAGGTAGTATCCCTATACTACGAGACTACCTACACTTGAGCACTAATACACTACGATAACGTTACACAAGATTAAAATGTTCGGTGACAACAGCACAATTTGGTCACCGTAGCAATTACGGGCGCGGTCACGGTGCGCCCGCGTCGCCGCGTCGCAACGCTCACAGTAATTAATCGTGCAATTTTCAGCTAATGAGATCCACGTAAGGGCGAGCTTCAAAGTGGATGAGTTTACTTAGGAGTTTTTGTCGACCTACTATAAATCAGCAATTTAATAATATTTCGGTAAAAGCTGTTGATTTTACAATTTGATCTCGATTAACACAGCCTGCCAAAACGTATCAACATTAGATAGACGATCGAATCATAGGCATTTCCGGAGTACGAATACCCACGGAACCCAATCTTTAGCGGTCCTATTTCAGGCTATTTCTGTATCCCTAGTAACCGTTAAGCCAAAACCTTGTGAAAGCGGTTAGCTCGTGTTTTCGTTAGAAGTTTACTGAAATGCACATTTTCATACTTTTTTTGTCTTTACGGCAACTAATCTTCAAAACAAATCTTCCAGTTGGGTTACTAAACATGCCATATCAATACGTTTCCACCATTTTTTTCCGTCTCACCCCTGTTATCTTTTTTGATAAATTGATAAGAAAAAAAATCAACTGATTCACTCCGCTATACTCTAAGTCTTGCTTTCATTTTGAACTATATTCAGAGTCAGGTCAGTCTGTCAATCGTCACCGCGCGGGCGATGCGTCTAATTACTCTAATTACTAATTAGACCAGCTCAAACGCGTTTCAATTGAAGCCATCTGATATGTAAAGTGCCACTTGGTATGCTGGGCTAGTGGACTTGTAATTGCGTCTCGCTTCCTCATACCTCGGTGAGGTTTTCTAATAAAGCGTTTAGTGGTCGCAAGCGCAGTTGCTGAGCGCGAGGTTCTGGGTTCGATACCCGGGTCGGGGAAAGTGTTATTGGGGTTACCTGTAAGAAAATTCTTAGTAGCAATCGGTAATTTGGAATAGTGTAGTGTAGTGTAGTGCGGTAGATGGGTCTCGCTGCTTATTACATGGGACCTATTAACAGAGATGATGCTATGTATTACTTAAGGAAATATTAACATAATTATAGTGAATAGATAACTTAAGTTTGTAATTTAAATAAAATTTGGCAGCACATCATCATGTCACAACATCATCATGAGAATTCTAAAAGCAGAAGTAGGCTAGATGCAGAAGCAAAACTAGGCTCAATAGGCTAAATGACTGCATCAAAAATAAATTGTGAAATCTTGTTTGGGAAATAGCTTTCCTTCTAAAAAATTATTAATAAAATTTAAATCTCTCGCTTATCTTTGGCGTTTTCAATTTTTTATTTATCAAAATCACACAATAAGTATGTCAATGGCAATGAAAAACTATGACCCCTTAGTATTCCAAACATTTTTAGAAAAAAATGTTGTTTTTGACAGTTTATAAAAAGTAACTCAGATGACTAGTAGTCATCTACCGTATTAAAAAGACCTACGTGTTCAACAGTGGATTGGACAGACTGGATTGATGATGCTACTAGGTACTGCCATCACCAAATCGGTTACCCAGGTTTGTGATTATCCATTAAAGGATTTAAGTAGAAAATCTGTCTTTATAGATTGCGTTGTTATATCGAAATCGATGACTCTATACATCGCAGTCTCTTCACATAATTAAATTTTACTTATTCAAATGTGATTCGGATAGGTTTGAATACGCGGGGCCCCCCTTTGCGTGGGGCCCGGAGCAATTGCTTGCTACGTGGCGAATCCGGCACTGCTCACAGCTAGGTTAAGAGCTGACGGCTATACTCCGACGCCTATTACCATATCAAGTATATACACCAGTACAAGCTCAGTAGCTAGCTAATCAGTCACCATTATCTTGCCTATCTGGAACGCGTAACTGCACAAGATCTGGTCAGTCGAGACCTAAAACAATTACGCCCCGACTACACGATTAGTCGTTACGTGTGATTATCGCAAGGCTAATCGCAGACACAGACGGGCGACAATCTTGTGTAGCGTTTATAAATCGGACTGCGTAGTCGGTAGTCACGCATGGTTGGTCGTTAGTGATGTATCTGGAACAAAGTATGGTCTGCAGGATAGGTTTTAAGGGTGTAGGTTTTTTAGGGCATTGACCATACTTAAAAATTTGTACTTACTTCGTTATCTTACGAATGTGTCGCAAATAGGCACGTAAGCTTTATAAAACAATGATTCAGCAAGAAGGTAGGACTCAAAGAGTAAGAATAATTTTCCTCTTATTAAAAAAAAAATGAAAAAAAAAAAAATTGGTGGTGTTGTCTTTGCTGGGTGGCGAGATAAATATTTGATATTCGTTTGTCATACTCAACATAGCCATTGGGTCCGTGTTTAAAGGAAGGGGTAGGCAGAAGTTTAGATACCTACTTTACTCTTTACTACTTTAGTCACAGGTTGACGATGATGGTGTTGAACGAAGTGAAATAAGTGAGCCACTACCCAACGAAATTACTTTAGAGAAAACTGTAAAACCACGTTAATTTTTTAATTAAATATGAATTTATGACAATTTTTCAGTCCATCCGTACCCAGCAGTTGGCACGGGTGCACCATGCAACTACAGACAGACAGGCAATACTTCATCGTTATCTCCATCGTTTCCAGTTAGTGCTAATACTGAGGCAATTAACTACCCCCCTTCACTTCCCCCCTCACACGTCGTTTAGCTCCCGAGTTAATGACTAGCTCGGTATGAACATTGATTATTAAAATTAATCGTAAGGTTACGCTGATAAAATGGTGAAAAATTGCATGGTTGGCGTTAAAAATTCAAATTGGGTATAGATTACGGGTGACTGACGTCATATCAATTATAAATATCAGATTTAAGTAGTTAATAATGGTGTGTTTTCACGAAGTGTTGGAGAGGAATAATGTTTTCTTCGTAGATTTTTCTTGGCTATTTTCCCGGCCTGCCAGTTTACTCCACATTTAAAATTCCGTAATTATTGTATGTACGTGCGGTATGTATTGTAAAATGAAGGGATTAGATAGGGATGAATGGAGACATAACGGAAATGAACGGATTTCAACATAGAATAAACATAGTTTGTTGCCAATAAGGATTACAATTTTCTTATTAAATTCTAGTACACACACACTAAACTTACTACTAGTGAAGTGCTGCCAAATCAACTCAAATATATCTTAATAAGTAAAGATAGTAGATTATTATCGAATAATGTTTTGACCACATTCTGTCCTGGATTGGGTTCCAGGGATACTATTAATACCTACGCTAGTTCTTATGCATCCTTGACTTTAATAATGTCTGTGACCATTGAAGAATCAGAGTTAAATCCGTCAAAGAACAGTTCTTGAATAACGATTAATAAACTCCTCAATCAATATTGTTCCTAACGATACGAGCAAAACGAGAAGAGAATTATTCTAATCACGGTAACTTTTAAGTAATCTTTAATCATAGTAAGTAGTTCGGTTTTTTCTAAATTACCAGCTTGCGCTCTCCTATATCGACTCTTAGTGCCGATTTAGACATATGTATATACTTATGTAATATGTAATTACATAATCGATATTTAAGATAATCGATAATACTATACCTACTTACTCCATTTAGTTTCTTGCACATATTGCTTCAATATCTTCAATAGAAAAAAAGTAGTAACTGAGCTGACGTACGAAAAAGCTTTTGAAAAATTTCATGGTGATTGACCTTACTATTCATAAAAGAAAATCCCTGCGTTGAATTCCTTCTGGAAGCTAAAGTTCGTTATCATAAATATTAATAGGTAATTGTACTTGTATTGATTAAGAAATAGAGTACCGTGCAAAAGGTCTAAATTCGTTCTTGCTATAAGTAAAGCATCAAAGAAAAGACTATAAATAATTCGGATACAGAAAGAATAACTTTAAGAATAGCATGCCACCCAGCGAGCGCGTAACGCTAATACATATCTAATTAAATTAGGCATCTTTGACCACTTAAGTGCACATGGCAATAAAACATCAAATTCGTAACTCGTGGGCTAAGGGTTCCGTAAGGCAATGTAAAACAAAATTATCCTTGAATATAAACATTTAAATAAATAAATTCACCCTATTAGTGTCCCATTTTTGACAAGGGCCTCTCCTCAGAAGCCTTCTCAGGTGTTTCATCACGATGTTTTCCTTCACCATTAACGCAAATATTAATCAAATTCTGATCCACACATGATTATGAAAAGTCAGAGGTGCGGGCCGGGTTTGAACTCATACTCTCCTGCATGGAAGGCAAGCGTTCAGTCGATAGGCTATCACTGCCATACAGCATAAACATTTACGCCTCTATAATTAAATAAATATAACTGTTTAGGGTGTCTCTATTAAGTTATTCAGTAATAGAAATTCCATTAATTATCTTAATAGAAATTCAACAACACATTTCCAGTAGTCAAAGAGTAATTAGATGGCATCATTCGAAAGAAAAAAGTATGCTTGTTCTTTATATTCAATCACTAGAACCGATTTGAAATACTTAAACTTTTTGCATAACTATTACGCTTCAGATAAAGCTTTAATAGCTTTATTCTAGTTTGTTCTAAGGTTTCCGATATTCAAATTGAGTCACTAAAAGAGAGTATTATATAGAGGCACATGCCTTTATAATACCATAGAACAAAAATCGGATTTATGTGGAAAGGGACGGAACCCTGAGAACTACCGAAAATTCAACTAACTACATAGATATGTATGTATACATAGACATCTAAACCGTAAATGCTCATCATATAATAGCAGAGTAACGCATAAATGTATTATTACTGATATGATACGAAATTGTGGATAATATCATTGCTGTAATAGGCAACCTTAATGGGAACGCTTTGGTTTTACACACCAGTGTATAAAGACCTCCCTGCCCCCCTATACCAGCACTTACAACTTTATCCTACGCATGACCAATCGACCTTATCAACTAAACTATAAAGACAATTCTCGTGTGCTCGAGTGATAGATTATCGTGGTATTTTCAAAGAAGGGGGAGTATTAATACACATTCAACGGTCTCAAAATTCTAGTCTTGGAACACATTAAGTTATTTAGCCATACGCCAGCAATTTCGCTATTAACTATTAGATCGTTTTGAAATCAATTCGTTGGTATCATGTTATGCTTGTATTTGTTTTTTTTAGGCTATTTAATGCGGTGTAGCATGGTAGGTGGTAGATGTATTGTCTGCACTCGGCTTATTTAAATTGCTGTTGTTGTAGCGACCACCACGAGTTTTGACTGTGAACGCTATGTTGTTTTCTTTTTCAACTGACGACTGGTGAGTTCAATAGTCAAATTCGATAGAAAAAACTTAGCTGTTCTGAGTCATCACAAATAAGCAGTTGTACGATGCAAAACAGCCACTTTTAAAGACTAAACATTTGCTTAATTTCAGCCCCAAATAATATTGAAAAGTATGTATGAACAAATAACAAATACAATGCTCAAATTCATACACTAGATACACCGTCGCGAGCTAATGTAAAGGTAAGTTAGGTACAAATAATTGGCCAAGGAGATAAGGCAAATTAGGAAATTACAAAAGTACCTACATATGTATATGTAATAAAGGAACAAAAAAATGGGTGACAGGCTAGGACAGATGGGTTGATTGGCAGATGACCCCCCTGAGTACGCTCATGTTCATAGCTGATAAAAACTGAGAAGTAATTTCTCAGTTTTTATCAAGTATAAAAAAAAATAGATACAAAGATTAGTTACAAGAAGTACTACCTAATAAATATGTATAGATTGTAAGTCGAATCCTTATAAAATTGTTTAAACTAATACATAATACTATTGCCATTACACACACAGTTCCAGTCTCCATGCTGCTACTTAAAATTTCTATACAGTAAATACTGTATACCTAATTAGATAATAATTTGCCCGACCCGGGAATCGAAACCAGAACCTCATGCTCAGCAGTCGCCACCACTAGACCAATGAGACAGTCCAACACGTAGGTAATTAATTTAATAAACTAATTCCTTAAGATTGGGCTTCATAGATTCCAATAACATACTTTAGTTAATAAATAATGAAATATGTCCTCTCATTAATAAAAATCCCATCGAAGGTACGTGTTAATTCGGCATCCATCATGGAGGGCGGTGTGTGGTCTCTGGCCTCTACAATTAGAGGGGCTCTATTGTGCTCGTACTCTATGGGAAACCTCTCTGTTTGTAATGCCACCTCTAATTCTCGGCTTTCATTGTGATTTATTGTGATATCGGAGGATATAAGTTTTTTTTAAATGTTTTAATTAGAATAAAACGCAAAGAGGTTTCATGCTCAAATAATTTAAGGATTTGCTTTTGATTTTAAAATAAGTAGACTGATTTAATAGTTAACGTTATTAATCAATGTAAGTAACTCGATTCGATTCGCGAGTATAAATTAAGTCATTTTTTAACTTCTTGTCTTGGGTACATTTCAGCCTAAACCTCTAAATCCTATGTTGAAGAAATTTATGAACAAATAAAAATGTATGAATCGATTTCATACATTTTTATTTGTTCATAAATTTCATGCATAAATCAACCATTTGGATGACCATTAGATATGTTTTACACGTGAATGTTAAATAACTTCACTTTACATTGTATTCCTGTGTATGCAACATTATCATGGAATACCACCCAGAAGGCGGAAACATCAAAGCGAGTTCAAATGAATTTCATACAGTTTCACTTGTTTCATACATTCATAGCACACTAGATCTGGTTACAGAATTATTCTTTAATACTCTGTTGATAATCCTACTAATCCTACTACCTACTAATATTATAAATGTGAATGTTTGTGAGGATGGATGGGTGGATGGATGGATCTTTGTTACTCTTTCACGCCAGAACGGCTGAACGGATCTGGATGAAATTTGGCACAGATATAGATTGTAGTCCGGAATAGCACACAGGCTACTTTTTATCCCGGAAAAATATACGGGTTTGTAAACCACGCGGGTGAAGCCGCGCGCGGAAGCTAGTAACCTATAAAAAGATATGTATAACATGTTACCTACTTATCGAGGTGTACTATTACACACACATTTCGCCGATGCCGTTATGAAGTCATGCCATGAAATAGGGGGTGAGTCTATTGCCGTCTACCGTGCACAGTTCCAGATTTCGTGTTGCTACTGAGAATTTCCATACAGAAAAACACAATAACACTTTGCCTGACCCGGGAATCGAACTCAGGACCTCACGCTCAGCATTCGCACTTGCGACCACTAGACCAGTGTGGCAGTATAATTCTTAATAAAAGACCAGGACAGCCTGGTAGACTAAGTGGACGTAACCCTTCTCATTCCCCATTCGAGAACGGTTTATGGCTTACTCTACCACGCTAGGCATGTTTTGGATCGGCAGACTACACACATTTTAGTTATGCAGGTTACCTTAAGATTTTTTCTTTACCGTTAGATCAAATGATATCTATCAATATTCGAATTCGATATTCGGATCTTGATAGATCATATAAACGACATGATTGTTGGGAATCTGAAAATCTTCAGTGTCTCAGCGCTTTTTTTTTAAGCAACTGAGCCTATTACTACTATTCTGCCAGTGTCGAGTGGGGAGTTCCTAACATTATGAAATACTTTAAGATTTATCAAACGTCAAAAATCCTTGACAAAGACTTGAGACAGTTTTTTTTTTTTCTGATGAAAATTTGGTAAACCTATTATATCTTTTTGCGTTAAGAATTTTATAATAAAGGGCCTGATAGCTTTTTATATTCAAACTTCTTTCTATTTTTTAGAAAAAACAACCGCTTTGCCTAGCTTCATATTGAATGTTCAAACATTTCACTTCCATTCAATAATACATTAAATTGATGCAAACAAACATACATAAGGCTTTCTCCGAGCCCGCCTACGTTCAGTCATAGGTATGGTAAATGAGCTGCCCATGTAACCATTTGCCCTAATGTTGGTATCATATCACGATTTCAAGCATCGCGGTGGTCTTTCTGCCTCTCTCATAGATTGGTCGAAACAATTGAATGATCGCCATGTTTCACAAATAAATATACGTTAATTAAAAACCTTGAGTCTAGAAGTTATCATTATTTAAATGTTATGTTCTAAATTTAAAACTGATTGACAGTTCCTTCATCAACAATTTAATAAGATTCTTTATAAGTCGTCATAAAGTAAAATATATTTTACTCCTGTTTATGAAACTGGATTGATCCAATTAAGTACCTACCCACTTTATTAAAATTTTAATAATTGAGTTTCACAACATTTTATTTGCTTTTAAATTGTATAAACGACGTAAATATGGAACTAGCAGTGACTACCGCTTTTACAAGCAAATATTTTATTCAAAACGGTCTATCGCTTATCAATCAATCAATCGATCAATTTGCTGTCATTTTTTATCACAGCCATCTTGATTGCTAACTCAGTAGACATTTTATAGCTAGTTTATACTATCCACAAGCCTTTAATTAATAACAGTATGCATCCGTTTTTATTAAAAACATTGTTGATGCCAATAAAGTTAAGAATATAATAAAATTAGTACAAATCCACTATAAGGCGATGATAACTCCTCGGCTGCTAATAGACAGGCTATAAAGCCCACCTTACAGATACTCTATGGGGCAATAAATGAATAAAAACAATTACTGTTATACCAACATTACGTAACATTTACCTTTGAAGCCATACAATTTATGCATCTCTTATAACCTGGTGTTAAGGTTCATATTCAAAAGTTCATATTCTTTTATCATATTACCAACTGCAGAATAATATTGGGCGAAGTGCGTTGTGTGAAAAGAATAGCGATACATGACGAGCGGGAGCGACAGCGTTTAAAGGTTTAAAGACTTTTGCCGTTACGAATCTTGTTTTGCCGTTGATCTACCAAATCAATTATTTCAAACTATGTTATAGTTTTTGCAATGTTCATTAGTGTCAGCTAGATGGTTTTAATAATTGCCATATAATATCAATTATGTGTGTATAATAAATAAATCTATCAGGTTTTTAATTAGAAAACACCTAGACTTGATAATAAATCAGGTTTTTTACATATCGATCGGTATGTTATCGTTAATTTGTTATTGATATATTTTGATCGATTTAGTATTAATTTTAATGAACTTGTAAAGAAGGTTCCGGGTTCGAAGCTGTTTGCATCGATGGTTGTTTGCTTATTTAGGTTAATCGATCTAATAGTCTATTTTTTTATTAAATTAATTAACAATAAAAAATAATTAGCAGTTATGTTTTATTGTTACGAATATATCGTGAAATAATTATTATTGTAAATGAAATCACAGAGAGTAATTTTAAGAGATTTTTGAAACGTGAATCATAATATAAGCGATATCAAACTTATACGACGTAAACCTACTTTCACTCTATGGCAAAATAATGATCATATTCTTAATTATTATCCTTGAAGAAACTATAGATTCAAAAAGTAGAAATAGATAAGTTACATCGATCCAATTGTACCCGCTGCCTCTTATGCGCACGCTCCGCTTTCTCCCACACTCTATCCCACCCGATGTCGGCGAGATGAAAGCGGTCGGCGCGTTTGAGGCTCCGCGGCGGCGCAATTAGGGCTCTCAGTAATGAGAGAAGCGACAGAGGCCACTAATCGGCGGCCTTAAGACACCACCTTCGGCCGTTCGAATCAGAAGCGGATCAGTTTATTGCTCTTGATTAGGATGCTAGTGCGAGTCCAGTGTTGGGCATCATTTTCTGTGGAATTTGAAATGGAATAGTCATATTGTTAACCCGTCCCTTAAGTATTGCAAAAAGCATACAATAGAAAATCTACTGTGTCTCGTTGCCCGTTAAAAGGCGCCGCGTGTCTTAATTAATTAAAAACGACTACCTTTTCAGGTAAGCAGTTTGGGATAAGTAAATAGTAGGTTCATGTCATAAGAACAGAAAATGAGTAAACTCTAAAGATCAATGAACCGGAATAATGAAAATATTATAAATATCTTCTCCCAAAACGGGCTATTAAGTATTGACAATGTGCTACCAAAAAGTACGGAACTGTTACAAAAACTCCTTCATAAGACCCGAACATCGATTAAACTTGATTTAAATGTCAATTTACACCTTCAACCGGGAATAAAGCATTATTGATCGTCTATTTTGAAGAGCATTACAATAACTATGACAACTCAGTCACACCAACTTTTCCATTGCCTTATTTGTTCAATGAAGTCAAATAAACATCTTGCAAACCCGGTATTGGACAACAAACTGATAAAAAAGAAGCGATGGAAAGAGTTGTATAATACAACTGATTAGAAAGGATCCAGAATCTTTTGTGGTCCAAAAACGGACCATAATGTGACATCCGTTGATGACAGATGACCACGCCGACAACTTTACTAAACCATTCGTTCACACAAAAATGAACGTTAAAGACTCTTTAATAATATTCCCATTTGAGCACATTTCGAGATCCAATGCGGCCGTTACTCTCATACAGCTAATCGAAGCAGTAAGCAAAGTTTCAATGTATATCCGACAAGCGAGCATCGGTTAATATGTACAAGAAATATTTAGCTAACACAAAAAAGGTTTGTATTCTCCAGAAGGATTCTGTGACTAAATACGGAGGCGCTAAAAGGTGGTCCATTTTGATACATTTGTGTACAAAATGGAGTTGTTGACTTAATGATAAAGATGTTTGCGGGTCATTCTTACCTCGTTTTCATGTTCCCCTGTGAAAATTAGCGTGCTGCTTTCAAAAATGCGCCGGAGTGGATGGATCGATGCATTGTAAAAATACCTTGGATATGGAACACGTCATGCAAATAATATTTTCAAAGTGTATTGTATTAAAATGGGGTGTTGTTGATATTAAAATAACATTGGATAGAAAAGCCATATCGAGAAGCATGGAATTAAATATCTGAAGATTAGCCAGGTGAAATGATCTTTATTTACACGCGGATGATATTGGCTTATCCATCATCATTGTGGCCCATCTAGTACCCATTTTTGCGTTTAGGAATTCTCTAAATCCCTTCAATCATGGCGGTCCTGACGTCGAATGTCATCTAACCAAGGAACGTTTAGTTGGTTGTCTGGTCTGTAGTGCGCTCCCGGTATATTGTCATAATGCACATTCAAGCAGTCTCTCCTCCATCGTTCCTTCTCCATTCGAGAGTTTTAGCTTGTCAGATATTCTATATCACTGATTTTATTAATAAGTGTATTATATTTATAGTAGTTTTTTGTCTTTGTACAAAGTTAGAAATGAACCAGTAGACTTACTCTTCGCACGCATCCCTACGCCGAAGAATAGCAGCAGGTGACATGTCCTCCATTTTAATTTCATCCCCGGCCCATAACTACTGAGAAATGTCTATGAATATAATGAGGCATTAACATCCTTACATTCGCTATAAAATTAGCAATTCATAATCCTTGCGACTGCCGTGTGGTCTCCAGTGGCGGATTGAGAATTTTGGAAGCTCATATCTCTGACAGAACAGGAATTGTCAGTAAATAGGCAGGTAGATTCTTTGGATGGTGCACGGCACCGATTAGCTTCCTATGCTACGTGTCGCGAGTTTTATTTCTGCATTGAATAAATATTTGTGTGATATCAGTAGTTTGGTGTCGTGGTGCATGTGCATGTGAAATGTTTATTTGGAAACTGTACAGGAAGATACAGTTTAGCGAATTACGAAGTTTATATTTAGTAATTTGAAGGAAGTCAGAATAGTTTGAAGTGGAAGCTGGAGGATCAGAAGTCGGTCAGGCAAATATGTTGCGTTTTTCTATAGGAAATTCTAAGTAGTAGGTAGCGAGGAACCTGGAGTTGTGCTCGGTAGATAGCAATAAGCTCGCCCCCTTCTTATTACAAAAGACTCAATAAAGGCATGGGCGAAATGGGGGTCAACCATACTCCGCTGCCCAACCTGCCTTTTCTTTCCAATTTAAGTGCCAGGCACTTGTCGGTGTAGCATTTTCCATCCTGTTCTGTTCAAAGCTAGCTCCTTCACTTCTTTATATGTCACTGCATTTGCCTTCTCCTTCAGTTGGTCTATATACTTCATTCTTGGCCGTCCTCTCTTTCGTTTTGCCTCCAGTTTTCCTTCTATTATATAACCTGCCTAACTTTTGGAAAATATAGGCGTATTGATACGTTATGTAAAATCTAACCAACTATAAAAGAATAAACTATGCATAAGTATGACGTCCTTCAAATTTTTACGTCTTAAAATTTTAATTTGCAGCCCGTTGTTTCAGCGTTTTATCGCCTTCATTAACGCCCGTTTTGTTATAGACGATAACGCATAATCAGCTGCCTCGGAGGTCGGGCATGCGTCTACGCAGTTAATGTACCATAAGGTTCATGCTAAGATTTAGTGGTAGTAATGCGGGGACATTTTCATTTTATCTAACTCCTGTTCTTAGTTCGTATGGTCTCAGGCTAGAGGCCATATTATAATTTTTGGCCGTTGCAGTAATAGGGACGTTTGTTTGGGCATATCGGGGGGTTTTGTTTGAATTTTCTTTGACCTCGATGTCATTACTTTTAGCTAAAAATATATGAAAAAAAAAAACGTGCGCGCGCATTTAAATGAAAGCCTATTGTAAACGTGCGCAAATTTTTCATACATTTTTTGTTTTCGATAACTATGGTCGACGGAAAATGTGGGCTAAAACTAGTACCGTCTATGAACTGATTGACAGGTATGTAATTTCAGGATTGAGACCAGGTAAATATGTATGTGACTAATTTATTTATAGTTGCAGTCCAACAAAGATGAAATGTAATAATTATACAGGGTTACTAGCTACAAATGATAGTTTTCTTCAGGAAATTATGAATGCATTCGAGTAAATATGTACCTAATCAAATGCACAATATTTTTCCAACCAAAATCCATCATCCCTTCTTTAGAAAGTTTCGTCTAAAACTAGTGACCCTATCTCTTTTATCGACTGCACATAAATACACAATTCACCGAAACATTAGATACCTAATATAGTCAAATCTATATAAAATATTTTAGTGCACTCCAATTTTTCATTCGCTTTGTATTCCTCGAGGTACTCTATCCATGATTTGCAGGGGACGTTACCGTTTATTTTTCCAAATTACATATTAATACCTCTTCATAATCGTAATTGTAGCACAATTAGGCATTGATCCTGTGTATCGAACGAGTCTATCCATCACGGCGGTATAATGGCGACACTAAATAAGTGAAGTACATCGGTCACGCATAATTAAACGGGCTCATATTGTTACTGTACGGTGACAAGGTTGTAGTTGAAGTGGGAATGTGCGGGAATGATGTAGAGATTTTAAAATCTGGAATCTAAAATGTAGTTACCCCTAGTAACACAAAAGATATGTGCGTGCAAGGGCTCTTCACAATGAAACATTTCTGTTTTCAGATGTCGCGTCCATCCCTCTTTATTTCGTAGGTTGTATCCAGGGTATTTTTTGTACCTCGTGTGTATGTGCAATTTGAACTACTAATGGTGCATTTTCCAAAATTTCAATGACAAGTAATGTAAAGTTTGGTACATGGTATAGATACTGGATAACGTACGTATATTGAAAATTTTTCTTTGTAAGTACTTATAATATACACATTTTATTCGTAGAATTCTATGGGATATGGCTGTATGAAACAGTTGATTTAATCGTACACGTTATTGTATAATATTAGTAACTCAACATCAAATAAATTCAAATTATCCCTATATCCTCTCAAACACTGTCACCCTACGTCCACCGAACATCTGCAGCCCAACAATACAAATGATTAGCCATGTCGCCGACGGCTCTATCGTATAGTCCTGAGGCTTGTCGCGTCAACGCCGATGTCAACCGATGTCACACGACGTCAACCGAACATTGAGGAACTTTGACGAGGATAGACGATCGATCTGATTATTATTGTGTTCCGTATTGGTGATGGTTTTGATGTCAATTTACCAAAAGTTAACTCTATGGGATATTTAACTCTATTTTTGTTGAGGAATGTGTTGTTGAGAGATGTGTACTTATTAGTTGTGATCTCTGAACACGATTTTTTAGAATTATAATATACCTACTACTAGCTTTTGCCCGCGACTTCGTACGCGTGTAATTTAGAATCTGATATTTTTCTGCGGTAAAGTCGAGCTTATATTTTTCGTTAGACAATTAGCAATACATCGGTGAATGCTGCATTCAATTCCATGCTGTAGTTTTTGCGTGATGCTTGTACAAACAAACAGATAGACAAAAACTCTAAAAACTGTTGTTTTGGCTTCTGTTGCTCTTATAAAGACCCCATATTAGTTTTTCTCCCATATCTATAATGTACAGACATCGGCCTGTTATAATTTTATTATATCATGTATAGATTATAGTACACAGAACAAACATGAATTTCTATTTTGCCGACTAATTAACTGTTTTTGTAAAAAAACCTGGGTGAACTAAAAAACTAAAATAAATGGGGCTTTTAATAAAATTTGTTGTCATTTTTACACTGAAAAAGAAAGCGTAACATTCCAAGAAGTTACGTAGATTTTCCGCTTGAACTATCGATCAAAGCGTTAAATTTTCTTATTGATTTGTCAAGACTAAAGAAGTCTACAAACAGAAAAGTTAAAAATATATTTATTTTTTCGTTTTTTCTACTTCTCTATGCGAAGCAGAAGTTAAGTATCGTGGGTTACATTGCAACTAACTTTTTGAAGAAGCTCTCTTAGGCAGCTTTCTCAAAGATCAAGTTAATGGAACATTCACCTCATTTACTTTTTTAGCGGACATAATCTCCCCAATGGTGTGTGTTGTCCGCCAACCCGCACCAAGCCAGCATAGTGGACTTCAGTCAAAGTCAAAGGTTTTTATTTCAAATGGGCCTTTGCAGGCGCTTTTAAAACGATACGGATCTAGGTGCACGGTTCCAAAGTGGCTTGGTCCTATGGAGAAGAGACCAGCAACTCCATGGATACTCTTGTCACAATATTGGTTTACAAAAATAAAAGTAGTAAGACTAAGGCCTTAACTCTTTTTATCTTGAGAAGAAGCTCGAGCCCAGTAGTGCAACTTTGCTTAAATAAATGTATCATTTTATTAACGGATATATCAAGATAATCAAGCCAATGATGGCATGGTTTGCGCAGTGGCTAAGCGCCTTTCTTCGCTTCGTGCGACGGTTCCGAATCCTGTACGGAACAAATATTTGTATGATCTACGGGTTGTTTCGGGTCTCGTTGTGAGTGCATATGATAATATATGTTTGTAAACTACAGTTTACAAACATATATTATCATATGCACTCACAACGAGACCCGAAACAACCCGTAGTTTATCGTGGGTACACCCACGATAAACTAGAAATAATAGGGCGGGACAAAATTAAAAACAAAAATAAAATGATATCCTTAAACATCAATCAAATGAATCATCAGGGGAATGCGGAGTTCTATTATAAGCGAGAATTAACTTCAAGATACTTCTAGAATACGGTACTATAGAACTAAATAAATAAATAAACATCACTGATTGTTAGGATATTTTCTTTTTATGTAGTTTGAGTACCTACGTTTGTCAGCATCTTACAGATGATAAGTGCCGATGCTGCCGAAGATGGATCAGCGAACTGTGATATGCTGTTCCTATGAATATTATTACGGCAAAACAATTAAGTAAGTTCTTGTGTCATGTGCAACAAGGTTTATTTTACATTCTGCTTTCATTAAGTTCATGCAGCTAGCAATCAGCAAAATAATCTAACTTTAATCTTCATGGCTCACAATTCAATCCATAAATGGTTTATAAGTTTGCCTAACAACAAAGTAAGGTAGAAGCTCCGATTTAAGTCTGAACAATATGTTTTATTAAAATTTATAGAATAAGTATGCAAGTTGCTTCGTTCGATATCAATATATATTATACATAGTAATCGGTAACAATGCACATGCAATGAGGAGTCATGTGAGGTATCGATCTGAAACAATTATATACTTAGGTATACTATTTTACAACTCATAAGCTGTCAAAACGTAAACATCATCTCAAATTTTATTTCAACAACTTTTGATAGTACTTACACAATTAAAAGTTGTTGAAATAAAGTTTGAGATGTTTACATTGTGACAACTTGTGTGAGTTGATGCAAAAGAGCTACATTTATTGTTGCAATAAAATCTTAACTCCTCCCTTAATAGTTATTGTAGAAATGAGTTGTACAGTTAAAAGGTTGCACGCACGAGTTAACTAGAGCTGCAACTCTGATTCCATTTTTAAACAATTTTATTTTTAATCCGATTCGAAAAAGGTTTGCTATCTATTAGGAACTTTTTTATAATGTTGTTATAGCCTAGGCCAGTAATAGTTCCTACGACCATACCAGCACATCGAAACAGTAAACGCAATCAACCCAGTCCAAACACTCGATTGAATGCAATTTCACGTAATTCCCTTTACGCGCTACCTACGGCTACTGTCTACTTTAATATCAATGTATTTCATGATGTTTGCCAAGAGTAATGGAGTAATATGGGAATAAATTTGATTCCCGTTTTGGAAACTGCTATGAAATAGATAATATGCTTTTGCGATTAATTTAATAAGCAACGTAAGGATCCCGGGACCTGCAAACTGTCGATTTTCCGTGTTACGCAATCAATCAGCGTAAAGTAGACTTAAGGGTAAATTGCATACAGATAAGTTATACAGGTAATTGTTAAATTAATAATCTTATCTTTGAGTTGTGTTAATCGAATAATACATTAATTAAGATATGGAAAATAATTATTCGTCATTTATTAGATAGTTAAGGTGAATTAAAGTTAGAGTTTACAGCAGTTTTAATCCATTCATACTATAGATATAATAAAGTTTATCACTCCAAAAACACTAATCGAAATACAATCTTAATGATTATTACTATGTTGTAAGACTATCTCAATGGTATGGTAGGTACGTACATTGATGGACTGCCCTAGAACCGCCTCTATGACAATGACACCAATAAATATATCTAACCTCTAAGACCACAAAAAGATCGGGAGAAACGTATTTTGGTACCCGTCGCAAGAATGTTCTCGTAGAGGAATTTTCCAGTTAGATTACAAATAGATAAATAAAAACGTTTTTTTTTTCTGTGAGATATTATATAGTTGTAGTAGTAGTATAATAGTGTGGCTATTATAATTCGGAAGTAACTGTTTACTAAACCACTGACTCAATCGTACCTAATTAAATTTTACATACTTATAGAGGTAGCCTGGGATCTGGAGAAGGACATCGTTTTATTGGATATTGAAAACACTAAGAATAACAAATACGAAATACACCCAGCCCAAGTTGCGGGTAACAGCTAATTTGAAAATAAAAATCTTAATCTTATTAACTTCTTTAATTTTCTTTCCATATCAAGAACTATTTTCATTAAACGATGTCAAAACACGCAAGGTTTCCTTCACCAACAATCCAAACATCACACTTCACAAAATTAAAAAAATGCGACTTCCAATTTCAAATGCACAAAAATAAACATTTATTTCCTGTTCCACCAGCCAGGCACTTATGATAATCGATTACTGGCCACACATCGCGTTATGAGTCGAACAAATAGAGACGTGTAATGACGAAATTGGAACAATTTGGGAATAGGGACGATCGTTGTAATACACCCTTGGGGCTGTTTGTTTCCGTTGCGTATTTAGAAAAAAAGAAAACGTATTCCTAAATCTATGGAAAACTGTAAGAAACCTACCCATATGAAACTTTTTACTAACCTTTTTTCTGGGTTAATAACTGAAAATATCTAATTCAATGTATTAGACAAATATGAAGAAACGAGGTCGTCGTTTTATTCAAATTTAAAGAAATTTAGTCATAAGTTTACACACCTATGAAGGGAAAGTCTTTCTAATAATGTTCTTAATCTCTACCTACACAATATTTACGTAGATTTATATTTTTCTTTTGCATAAACTGAATCATATAAATTTCATCGTTCAAATCATAAAAAAACCAACAATGCAAACTTAATTAATTAGAGAGAGAATTTTGAAAATGTTTACTAATATAGCAATTTACGAAGCTTACATAAAACATTCTAATTTCAAACTCATTGATCGAAACTGGCGCTCACTGGCTTCTAAATCTTAACCCTCAAAAGCCACAGTGTCGTTAACTGTTCGTTTTAAGATTTCTTATTAATCTTCGAAGTTACGACATAAAGTCAATCACCTTTACCTATTGTACAGTAATGCCACGTTAATCTTGAGGCCACCCGCATTCAACCCATGTCTACTTATTACAATTTATGTGTTGAAACCAAATTAAGATGTGTCATAATGACCGCACCCGAAATTACCAACTATAAGTTTGGTGGACTCCCGTTGATGACGACGGGCTTAGACCGTGTTCACCAAACACCAAACGTGTACAACAAAGCGCTACGGATCCCTGGTTTAGATTTTTCTAGTAAATGACAGGTGCAGGTCGATAGGTGCTCGATTTTACTTTCCATCTGGATTACAAATTTAACTCTTTATTTTTATGTCAATAAAAAAATGTCACATGAAAAAATTTCGTCAGTTTAAAAAAAAAACAAATCATGTACCGTAACAGTATCCGATCATATCGAAGAAACAAAGAGATAATCAACTCTCAAATCCTTCAAGAACTAAAAATGTTTTGGTCTAACCTCCCCACATAAACGGGAGTTCAGATGCCGTGCCTACAAGTACTAGAGACCCTAATGACATAGAGCGCATAATGCGGCCGGGGGTTAGCTTCCGTTATCAATTTAAGCCAAATAGTTCGCCACCTCAAACTACAGGGCCGCCACCCCGAAGGAGATGTCATTCATTAAAATTGGGGTGGTTTCATAATTGTGGGTTGTTCGATATTTGAAATACAAATGTTGCAGCTACAGATGGTCTTTTTAACGCTTTAATATTAATTTTTTTCATGTCTTTGCTTCTGAGTTAGAACATTACATCTCAAATTTAGTCAGTGTTTTGCAGGAGTAGTGGTGGGTTATACAATGGAATCAAACTGGAAAGCGGAGGACTGGGTTGTGTCGGAACTTGGGACTAGGAGAAGACTTACTGGGAGATGCCTAAGTAGGTACTTCTATATCTAATAACTTGATATCCATTGGAAAATCTATATTGCAAAGTCGTTTTATTTTAGTTTCAAGCATTACGGTACGACAAAATAGAATCCAAATTTAAAAGATGACAGCTCGGTCGTTAACCCTGATATATCGATAACAATAAAAGATATCTCGCTTTTTTAAAACGACAAATTAAACTTTGATGAATCATAAATTGCAAACGATTTCAGCATATATATTTTTTCCAGCACAGATCTTTCAATCAATCTTTTGATGATTTGAGACTACATTTCGACTCTGCATGTATCAAAACTTCTTCTAATGAAGTTTGATGACAAGAAAGTAGCCACTCAGAACTGAGAATGAGAACATTTTAGATTTGGACACATTTCAATAATGATTGGCAGATTTTTTACTACTGTGATCCAGACATTTTGTACACTAGGTACTCTAGATTGATAGACAATAAAAACTGCCCAACCTAGGCTGCTACCAAAAGCTATTACCAACATTACAATTTTAAATAGAAATATTTTCACTAAGAACAGTTAGGTGACTGAAGCCACTAAAATTATTAATAACTAGATTCAGCCTGCGCCTTTGTCCGCGTGATCTACATACTTATGTAATTTATATCCTATAGCACTCGGGGATAATGTAGCTATCTATCGGTGAAAGAATTTTCAGATTCGGATCATTAGTTCCGGAGTATACCCCCTACATTCAAACAAACAAATTTTACCTCGTTATAATATTAGTAAAGATTAATCAGTGAAACTGTTAAAATTCCAAAATTCAGTATCTTTGTCCAACCAACGTTGAATAAGCATTTTAAACCACACCAGAAAACCGATACAGATGACTCTGTCATCTAAATCGTTTTAGTTTTCAACAATGTTGATCAGCAAATTCCACGTTCCATTCCAAGTAACCACGTTCTAACTTCGCATATCTTCCCCACAATGAATAGTGAAAATAAAAACAAAAAAAAATCTAAAATACTTTTTAATCACTTCCAAAGAGTTTCTAATGACCATTCAGGAGATGGAAGTAAAAAGCGGACAGTAAAGCGGACGCAATTATTCGTGTGCATTATATCTATAACAGTTGCAGTTAGGCGGCCATTTTGCAAGGAAGTGGGCGGGAAGCTGGCGAAGAAATTGTTTTGTATGATAAGCGAGAGAGTCAGGATGTCCTGTTATTTAGTTGTAGTACTCTATTTCATATAACAAGAGACAAAAAAGGCTCATCTTTGATGGGAAATTTATATAAATAAACGTGTTTGCATGCAACTTGTAGGAGGTATTAAATACATTATAATTATTTTGTGAAGTTGTATGAATCAACCACAATAAGATCCAGCGAGTCCTCTCTGTCTTGTTGTCTTGTCTGTCCCCCAGCAACGCTCTAAGCCGAGGTTCGAGTCCCAATATGGGCCACTCTTAGCAGTGTTGCTTAGTATTATTTAAGTAGCTCGGCTGGAGGCCTTTCTGGTCTCACCAATAGGTTCAGCAGTGAAAGCACCCTGAGCTAAAGGCGAGAGACAAGTGTAAAAAAAAATGTGTGAATCAAGATACGCTGATAAGCAAAACATTTCTTGAAGATACGGTTCAAAAGACATTTATGCCTTGAGTCACTTTTGACGATTGTTATAAAAACTGTTTTTGTATGATAAGGTATTTTTTTACATTTACTTGTTTGTAGACGTAGGTAACGGTCACTACAGATTACTGGCTAGGCCTCTTCTAAAGTTACCCTAACAATCACTACATTGGGCAAGTAGGAGACGAGACTCACCACCTCAGTTTCGTTAACGTTGAAACCTCTTTGATCGGGATCTATCATAGAATATAGAGAGTAATTTGGACTTGTACCATATAGTGTTAAGGTTCATTACTAGATAACTGTTGTAATCATTGTATTCCTTCTTGAACTCAACCTTCACTATTATAAATGGCCATATGACATGAGATGTTTGGTGGAAAAAGAAACTGTTGCTTCAGTATTGTCCGTATACTACGTTCTATCCTTGGAAATGATTCATTTCATTTACACGATATGATAGTAAGGCAGCTGTTAACGTCTTTGTTTCAACAAAACAAGTAGCACTACAGTGACTTGATGGTAACTATGATCAAACTTGAAGAAACCTCTAACTTACCCCAGTTTACTGATCATGACAACGTTTACACCAATAATAACAACCTTTTCATTTTCTGAATGCCTCATTGGTCTAGTGGTCAAGGGCAACTACTAAGCGTGAGGTTTTGGGTTGGATTCCCGGGTCGGGCAGTGTTACTGGGTTATTCTGTATGGAAATTCTCAGTATCAGCACGGTGTCTGGAACTGTGCCCGGTAGACGGCAATAGGCTTGCCCCTATTATTAATAATAATTTTTTTTTTTTTTATACTTTATCTCACTGAGATTTCTCATGTACCGCCCGTGATTCATTAATATTAAATACAAGCGCACCCAAACCCAGATCTAGTATTTGTAAATCATACAAACATTCCGTGTGTGAATCGAACGCACAATCTGCAGTGCAGAAAGGTAATCACTCACCCACTACACCAACCGGGTCTTACATTCACATTGTAAAGCTCAGTAAATTCTTGTCGATAATATCTAACTACATATAAAATGTACATAAATGGTCGTTACTTAAGCCGTCTAATTACGGTGTAAGGCGTGTGGCGTTTGATCTGATAGGTACTTTGTTAAGCAAATTATAGATATTCAATTGAATATGCGGTTTCCGACATGGACAGTTATACCTTTTCTTCCTGTTTCCGTCGTAAAAGTTGACTGATAATTAATTTATATTCGTAAACGCTTATTGAAATACTTAATATTTGCTTAGATTTTGGTTTAAATCCAATTTATGGCCCTTTCTTAGAGACGATAAGAAGAATAGCAATGTGTTAAGAAGAAATTCTTCTTCTAAGTAAATACATATTTCTAGGAGAAGGGAGTACTGAACCTATTTGGAATCATTGGATTATAACAAATGACAGCAGTCGAACAAATTGGTTCTGATAATAAAATAAGTTGTACTAATAAAGGTATATTTTGATTAAGTTACACAAAATAAAGGGCATTTTCCATGTAATAACATTATATAGTCTATCTATCTATTACAAAAATCTAATTCAATCTAAAACGAAACGAACTATAAATAATGGATATAATAATAATGTCACGTTACGAAATAAATGGAATAATAGAAAAATATTATCAATAATTGCTCGGTTAATAATATTGATGTCTATGGCGGCGGAAATCGCCGCTGATTGGGCGATCAGCGCGGGAAAGTGCACAACATGGCGTCGGTTCCGGTCGCGCGTTTATGGGAAATAACATCGGAACTAATAACACGGATTAAATTGTTGAAACGTTTGTTTTATTGATTGTTTTTGTTCGTTTATTCTCTTTATTGAGATATTAAAATAATGAAAGATGATGGTTTGTTATTGAGTCATGAGTAGGGTGAATTAGGTTGTAGGTAAATGTGAGGCCCATATGTATGTATATATCTACGTTTTGATATATAATGTTATCAACGTAAATTCATGTTATTTAGAAAAACTTGACATACGTAAAGAATGTAACTTTATTTATTTAGGTTTCCTTCATATACCGAATATTTAATTTATTTATTTACGCATTGCTGTTAACCGGCATTGTGCCCAGAAGATCGGCAGCTTTGCCACGCTATATGGCAATGTTGATTCTTTGACCAAAGAAAAGTATACATATAGGTAATTGTTAAAATATCGAGATAATCGATTGAAAAAAAGGTGGAATTTCTGTCTTAGTAGGTACATGCATTTATTTATAAAGGTTAATTTAAAGGATGAGGGGCTCGTGGTTACATAGCTACCGTGCAGATCAGTATATCAGCGAGCATTTGCTGAGATCGCTCCTTGTACCGATGGGTTTATCACGCATTGACCCCCCGTGTATACGTGTCTCGGAAAGCACGTTATGTAATTGATCCAGGGTGTTATACGAATTCCTATGATAGTCCTTATGGGTGTCAGCAGCGCAAAAGGTCTGACAACAAGTCTATCCTAAGAGTATTAGTGTCTCCCATTAATTGAGTGGCGGAGGTCAGGTGGCAGTCACTCCATATAAAATACTGATATACACTCACGACCGGTTAGATTGGAAGTCGACAAGTTAGGTGGGAAAAGCCTAGGCAGAAAAAAGTAGATATTATGATGTAGTATCATAATATCTACTTTTTCATGAAGTCTACTACTCTACTTTAGAAGAACCTTTCATCATCTGCCTAGGCTTTTCCCAACTAACTTGTCGACTTCCAATCTAACCGGTCGTGAGTGTATATCAGTATTTTATATGGAGTGACTGCCACCTGACCTCCGCCACTATATAAACAAAAAATTACATAGATGTACCTACATTTTATTTGATTTTGAATGTTGTCAGCAGACATTGACTTTTATTGGATAAAGTGAATAGGTATACGTTAGCCCATTGTACCCTAATCGTTTAGATATTTACCAACCAGTAAATATAAAAAAAAAACATCCATTTAATTATAAACTCTAAAGACAACATTAATCTTACCCCACCCAATTAAAACGAGGCTGAATGAGTGTCAGTCAGTGCCCCCATAAAAAATAAACTCAATGTCAAATTAGATTAATTTTTCTACATCAGTCACCCCAAAACCCACAGTGCGTGAAGTTGCGAGGAAAGTAAACATTCAAAATGGCGGCCGTATTAACGGTGCCACCGCGACGGTAAATTTGAATTTTCAGTGCAAGTATTTTTTGGTATTGAAGGAAGTATGAATAGGTAAATATTGTTGGATAAAATTTTACTATTTAAATAGGTAGGTACTGAACACAGATAATTTAAAAGAATAAGTATTACATTATGATTAAAAGATAAGTATATCTACTGTTCGTTTAGCTATAGCTTTTTTTTAAATATCTATATTCTTCTTTTAATTTAAATTACTTGTAAATATGCGTTCTTTTTTTAACGACATATTTGCGTTTGGAGAGTTTTTAAAAAAATAGTAGCTTGGTATTCTCCGTATTACTTCCAGTTATAGTTATTACTTATAGATACCTAAGTTACAGCTCTGATATAATATCAAAGATATTGAAATGCATTACCTACATTAATACCTTGGTGAACGAAGAGGTGGCCATCTTATTTTTTAATACAGGTACATATAATAAAAAAATAACAAATCACTATACTTAACGGTTTTAATTGTCAAGACGATTACAGTCAAGTCGAAGTTAATTGCAGTCCGGTAGACACATGACAAGGAAAATCAAATAGCAATATAATGGAGCACCTGTAAAATTCCCGTCAATAAGCAGTTTTGTAGTTCCAGCGACTGTTGTCGGCATCGCTAACATCGAGTTTAGACAATTAACCGATGAACTATAAATGAAGGAAAGTGGCAATTTCTCCAGTGACAAACGTCGGCCTTATCGACGCTAAATAATGGAGCGAGTAGTTAGACTCGCGTCTTCATCCTGGTAATTAACCGGCACCCCCCTGCACCCCCCGCCGGGCGCCGCGTCCACCCGCGCACACCTAAATTAATCACACCACGAATCTCGCCCCCCAATCCAGGTCCGGATTAAAAAGTTTTATTGGAGAGCCAAGTATGACACTCCGGCGCGCCTTGTACGTCCTCGTCTACCAATCACAACCTATCCGCAATAAAATGCCCCGTTCCTATTGGACGCCGCCTAATGGGCCACGCCCTCCTTCACCGCCCGTACCAGGGCTGTCACCCGCCACGTCAGTTGACCGAGGCGCGTCGACCCGTCAGCCGTATCTTGTGTTAGCTTGATGTTTTGTGAGATAAACACAATCAACTGAACGTTTCGAAATATTTTGTGACTATTGTGTGATGGATCTGTGAGCTGAAAAATGGAGGAGGAGTCGATGTCGGGACACAGCTGTTCTGAGGACGATATTAGTGTTGGTCGGCCATCGCCGGCACCGTCACGATCTCCTTCACCGCAGGACTATTTTAGACCACTGAAACGCTTGAAGATGGCTTCGGAGCCGGCGGAGGAGCGTCGAGGGGATGGTGTGAAGAGTTTTTCAATTTTGGACATTTTATCTCATAGTCCGCGCACTCCGCCGCGTATAGTGCGTCCGTGGGATGCGTCAGGGTTTGAGCGGTTGCAGCGGCTGCAGCGGTTGGCCGGTGCTGCGTTGCTGGATGGGGAGCGATGGAGGTTGGCGGCGCTCGGGTTGTTGAGGCCGAGGGACATGGCACCAGCGGAGTGCTGCGACTCTGCTTCCGAGAGATCTTCGTCGGCTTCGGACTGCTGCTCTGAGCCCCGGCGAGCACCCCAACAGGGTTCTGCGGCCCCTCACACGCCCCTAGACGCGTTATTCCACATGACTAGCAAGACGTTTGAGGCGAACAATGCTGACAACTCAGGTAAGTTATAAGTATGTAATTTTTTTATGCTCGTTTCGAAGTAGTTGGCTACTACACTACTGTGTGAAAAAATAAATTAACAGGACATGTATAAAAGTCTTATACAGCTTATTATGTGCTACAATTTTAATGGTGCTATTTTTTACACCTTCAAACTCAATTTTCTAAAGAAATTACTTTAACTTTTAGAAGCAATAAAATCGCCTCGTTAACTTTAGAAAAAATAACAAATCGTAAAAATGGTTCTCAGAGATCCAATAAGAAAAAATCGTATTGGTTGCACAAAGTTGCCAGGCTTGGCAAGTGCATTATAATTTAACAGTGAACAATTTTTTGGGCACTTTCTTAAATTAATTAAATATTCATTTGCATTTTTTCGGTGTGAATTTAATCAATGTTTTAATTACAACATGATATTTTAAAAGCGTAATAATTTTAATGTTTATGCATACATACATGCAACATTATATAACATTTATATATTATTTTTATAGAAAAATATGGTTAAATTTCTATTTTGATCCTAATTCTGATGGATTGGGATGAAAAGTAGATTCATCCTAAATTTGACGGATGAAATGTAGGGCCGTTAATAGGAAATTGACATGATAACCGATGATACGAAATTGAATCGTGTGTAGAGCTCAAAAAATAAACGAATTCGTTCTTAGCACTTTTCTTTTCAATGGATGTTCCCAGAAGTCAGAGCTTAGTTATACAATTTTTACGTCAAAGCTGAAACCTGTGAATATTCCAACTGTGATATTTTTAAATTTTCCATAAAGCAACATCTTAATTTTTCTGCACTCATAGAAATCGGATCTCTTAATTTTAATTTTATGACCAGTACTTGAGATATTATGACATTCATACGGAGGGTATGAATGTATGGTCTCATTAATTATGATAATTAAACACTCGTTGATTACGACTATATTTTCTTCTATATTTAACCCAATGTACATAAATCTTAGTTGTAAATAAATTTTTGGCACCACCCGGCTTTAAAAGACGGTCTATTGCGATGATGTATTGGGTGCGGTTCATAAGCAGATTCATTGCACTAATTAAAAGTCATTAGTGACGAGTTGGGCGGGACTAGTGAACCACTAGTCACACCACTGATTACTGTGGAACAGACTTTATTATGTATCAAGACCCAAATCAGACGGTCAGTGGAAATATCAGGAAAACAGCAGGGATACAATACGTGTAAATTTACACGAACGGTTTCATCTACTTTGTCCTCTACAGTATCCTCTACCCATGACTTTTTTCTTGGTTTGGTTTATACGGGTTGGTTTTTTAAAGTGCAATTTAAAATGTATCAGTAATTTAAGATACCATTGTACCTAGTTTCATAATGCTGCAAGAATTTCACACAGTTCATCATCATCGGCCTAGCCTTTTTTCCAATTGCATTGGGGTCGGCTTCCAGTGTAACCGGTTGTGACTGAATATCAGTACACGGAGAAACTGTCATCTGAATTTCACACAGTTATGTCAAATTAATTGACCACACCTTTCACGCGACTACTGATAATGTTAAAAATTGGGAACAAGTTATTCGCTCGTTTTTATGAGCAAAGTTGAAGATGTTTCTAAAAACGATATGGTCCTAATTTTAGTAAAAGTTTTGTGATTACGCAATATTAACTAAGTCATTAATGAACTAACGATGAAGAGAGATTAATAAATCAAATACTAGCTCAGTCTCCTCTCTTTAGTTAAGCTCTAGAGGTTCTATATGATCTTGAACTTTTTACTGGTGGCCCGATCCATTTTATATCAAAACTGCTTGTTGTCCAACTACCGATGTCCTCATATATGTAACTACTTTTAGAATTCTGTCAAAGAATTGACCATCTGTATTTTTCTCTCTTCGCTCTTTATGAAGCGTCATGTTTTGAGGGGTCCTGAAAAACTACCGCGCGTCTTTCACGGTATAAAAATATACCGTTAGGTAGGTGAATTATATCCTGACTTAAATAAAAAAAAAACCCAATGATTTTACAAAAGGAATTCTATAAAGTTACAGTCAAGGTCATAAGTTAATTTACAAATGTGTAAAGGTAAAAAAATATCATAGGGAAAACGCTCCCACTCAGGTGCCGCGCTTGCGACTAGACTAGAGTTACAATAGTTGTTGTAACAGTTAGTTGTTTTACAAAATACAATTAAACATTTGATACTTTGCTATGTTATAAAGAAAAAGAAGATCGCCCTTTAGTTTTGCAAGTTCACTCTCTACAATTTGTTGGTAACTTGCGTGGGAAGTCACCAACAAATTGAAGAGAGAAAATGGCATATTTTTATTCTTTTTATTTTCCGATTACCATACAGTAGTTATCATTTTTAAACCCAACAAATGTCATGAAGCCTCTTTGGTTAATAAATAATGTTTTATTTATTCGTTTTTGATTGAAACGTCATTAGCAATGAGCAAAGCCTATTCCAGTTAATACGTATTTGATGATTGTAAAATACTTGTATACCATCGTTCGGGATAAACAACAAAATATACCTATTTATGTGACTGTATAGTGATTACATGTCAAATGTCATGTCATTTACTATTGACAATGAGTACCTACGTATTGACATTTCATGATTGCTGAAGATTATTGTCTACAGAAAACCTTTACATTATATGTTTACTATGTATGTACTGTTACTTTGTCCTTTACTATTATTTGGAATATAGTATCACGTGTGAGTAATCATATCAACCAGACAGACAGGTTTTTAAGTTAATTACAAGCAATCAATTGGAAAAAAAATACTTTTGAATTCTAGTTGTGACATTGTTTCGACGGCTTTGTGTTAAATTAAGCCATGGCGATGATTAAATAATTATTTTCTCGAAAAGAAAAGATAATAGCACCAGATAGGTAGGTATATAAGATTCAAAACTTTATAATTATGCAAATAGGTATAACACAATTGTTTAAAACTTCTAATTATTTACTTAAATGCCTTTTAACTCTTAAAAATGTCCTTGAAGGTACTTAAATGGCCAAAAATTAAATACTTATTTTAAATGATAATATTATTTTTAAATATTTTTTACAATATGCATCGCAGTTCGTAACAACGATAAAGGTAAAATTTATGGTAAAACTGAAAACGATCCTATTTAGAAAAAAAATAATGTGTGTGTATATAGGTACTTATGTTGGTACCTACGCGCGTAAGAAGTTATACTTCTTATTTATTTTTTTACTTCTACTGATATGAAACGTGTTACAGATGCACAAATATTTCAATAACTACCTTGGTAGCTATCAATTCCCAAGAAATTTTAAGAAACATTTACCAGCCATTTTTTTTCATGGTGTCGCTTTTATCTGTTGATGTGCACGCGCATCGTAAGAATTCACTCTCATCATGCGCGCCAAAAGAAGTATAACTTCAAAAAGCAATCGTTAGTCCATAACAAAAGTGTATGATGCAAAAACAATGTCGCAGTTCTTACTCACACGAAATCAACAATGCAATATCAATTTATCGATCGTTATCGATGAAGATGTCGGCTATCGACAAACACAAGCGGGTGTTATGCCGAAATAGATGATTGTGTTATGATTACAGAGCGGCGAGTTGTAATTGAATGATCTCTGAACCGAACGCGCCTCGCACTCTGTCATTAGTGAAGTGTGTGCGTTTTTGTTTTTTTTAATTTGTCTTTGCTATTGATGAATCTGTGGAAGGTTAGGGGATTGGGAAATATTTCGATGAAAGAACAAAGAAACTATTTTTTTTAATGTATTTGGTAAATAATTTTATGTATGGCAATAATTTTTCAGTAAAACAAATAATCTGCGTCGATTTTTACAATCATACTGTGAATGTAAATGCACTATGAAATAAACACGTTTTTGTGAATGCGACGTTTATTGACAAGGTAGGCAATAAGTATAAAAGACCGCTTTGAAAGGCACGAGTGCAAACTCCAGACAGCAATACAAAGATTACAAAACGCATACGTCGTGCACTCCACACAGACCCTCGTAGGTAATTTAATATTCCCCAAATGCATTTTAAATTAACGCCCATTCACTAATAACGAACGCCATTTATGAGAATTAACCACTTAATAGAGCAACAGAACAAATCAATGAGCTCTTAAAGACCCCCAAAGTAACAAACATCATTCAACTGAGCGAACCTTTATGAAAAACTTCGCTTTGGGGTAATTTACACGGACTTAGCAAAAAAGCCATTGTTGAGGCACAAAAGAAGACATCACTACGATTAACAAACGAAAAAATTCGAAATTCAAAGTATAAAAGGCGGGAGTTGTCTATGCTCCATATGTTACGAGATTAACATGTAACAAATGGTCATTTGTCATTGGCAACACTGTGCGCTTGATTGAGGAAGTCATTTCTTGTATAGGAACGGAAATAATATTTTTTTACACATCCCCCGCAGAGACATTAGACGAGTTGGGAAATGCCTATGTGATTATTAGAGAGTTATATGAATGCGTATCATAAGAGATAGGTACATTATAATTATGGGGATATGGTAGTGTCGCCTCGTTTCTAAGGATATTAAGAGGTTTTTTATTACTTACAACAGAGGTTGTACTTGGATCATATTTTTATCTATTAATAAAAATCTTCCTGTATAATGAAATAAATCCTAGTGTCGTTAACAGGGTATATCTAACATCGAGGTCTAGAGCCTTCTATCTCCACATGTAATGTCTAACTATGCCAATAAGCATACGTTTGACCAATTAATAAGATACTAATAACACACTGCTAATTAATTTAACTGTCAAATACGCCTGTTTCATTTAACGAAACACAGGTATAACACTTGTCTGATATCTTCATTCTTAATTCAATTATAGTTAGTAGTAGGTACCTACATAGATGTTCTATAATGACTTTCATTAGATATGTACCGGGGTGCAAATAAATAGCCTCCAAGATTGAGAAACGATAGTCTTCTTTTTCTTTTTTTAAATATTACCCCGCACTAGGAATAATTCCCGTATCGTAGGTGCGTTTAAAAAAAAAAAAAAAAAAAAAAAAAAAAAAAAAAAAAAAAACACATAAATTCACATGCACGAACACCCCGACCCGAAACAACTATCTATAGATCATACAAATATTTGTTCCGTGCGGGTATCAAATCCGCGACGCGTAGCGCAGCAGTCGATCTCTCAACATCTGCGCCAACCGTGCCGTCGAGACGCCGACTGCCGACTAACATTATTAATTGTAAATTAACTTTTTATTTTTTGAAAAGAGTATCCATGCTGTTTCTTGCTGGTCTCTTCTCTATAAGACCTACTCTTTAGAAACAAGTACTTGGTGTCTCGACTTTTAAAAAATGCCTGCAAAGGCCTAGTTGAAATAAAGAACTTTGACTTTGACTTTGATCTTTCCACTACGGTATGAAAGATTTTTATATTATGATAGGTCGTGCCAACTCGACAGGAGAAGACTATTCTTTGAAGGAGTCGTTTAGACGGCCCATCATTATCCGTGGACTAGCATTAAAAAACATACATACATAATATCACGCCTTTTTCCCATGGGGGTAGGAAGAAACTACGGAACACCACGTGCCACGATCCTCACATAACCCTTTAACATCTACATTCATGCATCGTTTCATACATGTTTCATCGTTAAATATTACTACTTATTATAAATGTGAAAGTTTGTGAGGATGGATGTTTGTTACTCAATCACTCCAGAACGGCTGAACGGATCTGGATGAAATTTGACACAGAGATAGATTATAGTCTGGAATAGCACATAGGCTAGTTTATCCAGGAAAAATCTACGAGTTCGTAAACCACGCGGGTGAAGCCGCGGTCGGAAGCTAGTCAACTCTATTTTGGATATTGACGACTGGGTATTTGAAACGCGAAATAAAGTTATTATATACTACAATAGTACTTATTTACAATGATTGTATTTAAAAATTACCTACCCTACAAGGACGAACTGATCATAATGCGGAGATTTGCCGTGGTAAATAGCCACGTTTCGGTACATAATATATATGTTGGTACCTATATATTGTAACATTAAAGTTATTACTGCGATGCAATCTAAACTACTGCTGATTGCTATATTTACGATTGTACCTACTAATGTTATGTATGTACTTGTAATTATGTACAGAGATACTGTATAGATATGGCTTTTAGACCGTGATGAGTTTTATGGATCTCAAGCGTAAAGGGTTTGGAGATACAATGTAAAACTGACTTAACAGACCTACAGACGACTGTCTGTCAATTCTGATGCACTTATTTGAGAGGCAAATAAAGAGGATTTTATCGGGTGCGGTATCTTCCAATCTTAACATCAAGTGTGTCAAGACATGATATCTAAACAATTAAATCAGATATTTGTAAGGATTCGAAAAATTGTTACAGTGCAGTGAGTCGCCAGTATCTATCACACGTGGAGTCAAAAACGCATTCAGATTCTTAATTAAAATCTCACCGCGCACAACCCATTTCCGTCACAACAAACTTCAAATTAAAACATAAATACAACTCGTTCTACAATCATTAGATAGAGAAGACACAAAAAAGTCATCGAATCTTCACCCCGTCGACACTAAGAGTCGGTCCCATAGAATTATTATATTTTATTATCCCACAAATTATGTCGGCTTGTGGGGTCTGCCAAGGTGTTGGTCCCGACACGTTTATATTACCCCTATTATGAAAAAAAAATATGTAAAAAAATAAGCTCAAAAGGCACCCGGCGTCGGAGGGCGAACACAGTAAGCTTTTACACGAATAATGCCAGTTTCAAAACGAAAGCGCTGACTAATTGATTGTGAATGGCGGGTTTTATTAAATTGGAAACCAATGGGGTGTCGATTTTCGCTGTGTTGGAAAATTATTAAAAAGTTTTCGTGGCTTAATCGAAAAAAACAATTGTGGCACAAACATTAATGTGGCATAAAATTAGAACCATTAAAACAAATAAAAGCAAACATAAATAAATAAATAGTTATTGTGTGCCTTGCAGTAAAATGTAAAAGAAAATATTTGTAATAAATACTAATTTCATCTTCAACAAAGTAAACATAATATGGTGTTCCAAGTTCAAAAACAAATGTCTAGAAGCAAGCAGTATTTAATTGAATGTCAGACGCGCCATAGTTTATGCTTGGCAGTTGGCAGTCGAAGTTATCCACTTTGCTTCGGTTATTCGACGCAAGATCGGGAACTGACGGTAAACTTAGACAATTTTTAGTAATGAGGTAAATATATACTTACTTGTTGAAGTTAAGGAATTATTAGGTACTCGGAAATTCCTTAGTACATTTTCAACTTAGTTTAATGTAGGTACATTTTTAAAACAATATATGTAAGGTCGTTAATTTTTTAATTTTCCGTATTGTGTAAACGGGTACCTACTTAATTTAAAACACGTTCTTTTAGAAAGCCAAAAACTTGACTTGTCGTAATATTGTTAGTTTTTGTTTACACTTCTATAGAATTCCTGGTTACTTGCTGGTTATAATCGCTTACGCCTTACAGCATATTATTTAAATAGTCCTCCACGCCAAATTGGTCATGGCGATCCAAGCAAGTTTCGAGCGGGTTCTCGAATATGGCTCTCAAAAATTACATAGCATGTGGATTCTAACCTATAAGTAATTATATTTGTATACCTACCTAGTGGTACGAACGATTATAGTAGGCCGAGGTATATGTAAAGCCGGGTCTACAGGCGAAAAAAAATGCGTTGATAAAGCAGCATATTTTTTTTTTTATCGATGAAACGCTTTCTTTTACCTAAATAAGTTCTAAGTACATCTTATTCGGCGATTTTTCTATGTTGAAATTTGGCTTAGAAATGGCTTAGAATCTTCCAAGCCGATGACTTGCAATACTGAAGCTGATTTAATCAACTCAATTATTTCTACATAAATATAAACCTACACACACTTACAAAAGTATTTAAAACCCCATCTAAGTATTAATTTTATCCCTTAAATTAACCCTCTAATTCTCGACGGAGCAAGGTGCACATATCTGTCTCTGTCACACCTTTGGGAACAGAAGGGGACAGGTGATGAGGTCAGTTAATTTAATTACATTATCTGAGTGCCATCTCTGTCTGTGACGCTGCCGACAGCGGTTGTAGGATTATGTTTTTACGTTTTTCTGCGTTCTTTTATTAGTTTGTCAAATAAAGCCGTGCTTTTACCAAATCATCTTCTGTTGGCCACAGGTTTATTATGACAATTTTGGTTCTTAACGAGACATTTTTGAGTTGAAGTCAAATAGATGTCAAAATGTCATCAGGACTTTAATGCATTTTGACAACTAAGGACACTAATTATTCAAATCGGGTTCTCAAGAGTTATGAAATGTGAGGTGTTTATTCACCGTAACTAGTGAGGGTGACAATTAAAATTTAGTAATTACACAAATAAGACTTTATAGTACCTAAATCCATGAATTTCAAATTCAACAAAAGTCGAATAAATTAAATTTACTCTACCCCTAAAATTGCATAAAACCACAAGTCTATAATATAAACATTTCCGATTATTCCAAAGCACATTCTGTTCAACCTGTGATCGGCAGCGGCTCATTATTTAATAACCCCACATTTTGTCGGGTCCCGGACACCCCGAGTGTCGAATTATAGGCCTCTTTTTGTAAATAAACCGCCGGCTGAACGCGGTGTTATTACAAAATGAAACTGGGCCTGAGTGACTGCGCCATAGGCAGTTTAGTGTTAGACAATGCAAAAAAAAATGGCTGAACCGTAGAATTAACATTTTTGGGAAAATATATTTTGCACTTAGTATAACTTAGTTATTTCCAATGACTTGGTTTTATATCTGGGCGGTGTATAAAAAACTTTCAAGATGGTTTTGCAACACTGAATTCCTGCCAAAGCCTTCAAGGTGTATTTCTCTTCTGATACCTTTTTTTCAGACTTTTTTGGTTCTGATGTTGTGTCTGACCTGGACGCTCGAATATCGAGTCAAATCAAAGTAGGCATGTGTTAACGTGATCGCAAAACCGAAATATTCTGAATCGAAGTATGTTATATTGTCAAACTAGAAATTGCGACTTTTAGAGGACTTTATAACATCACATTTAAGTCAAGTCAAACTGGATATTTTTGGGTTCCTAATAAGATTTTGATGTGAATGACGTCATTCAAACAGTTGCGGTTGTCAAATGCATAGCGTTTATGTTAACTCCCATAAAGTTTCAACAGACACCTTCTAAGTTGGACTGTAAAATTGAATGGTGAAATTTATATGAAACTTAGTAACTAGTGTAGTACCATTTAGTATCGACAAAGACGTTTTTCCTTTTTATGTCGTACTCGCGAAGGTTGTAAACGCTTTAAATAGCCTGTAGCTATCGGTACTAAAACATCGTTCAATAAGCCTATGATAATTAAGCTGTATATTATAGCTGGTTCATTTTTTGTTCTATGAAAGTAATTACTTACACATTACAATTTTTCCGCAGCAAAAAGCTCTAAATTTTTTCCTTGAAAAAGCCGCCCTAATAAAAACTTTAACAAAAACTGAGCTAGATTTACATAATGATTATTTTTACTGCCTAACCCTTAAAGGACTACAGGCGTGATGCTACGTTTACTATGCTATTATTACATCATTTTTTAAATACATACACATACGCTTCGCATCATTGCCTCATAACCAATAGTCATGGTACCATTATTTTTTAGATATTGATTTAGATAACTTAATCGATTCCAAAATCAATTGAATTAGTTTTTTGGCCCTTTTAACGGACTAAAATAATTATGTATGTGTTTTCTAGTAGGGTCTGTGAGTTTAGGGTCAGGTGGTCCTTTTAATTGGTCCTGTTTATATAAAAGGTGTTTGGTTTTTTGCTACTATGTAGGTCCTTCGAAGGGTGGGGCCCTTTTTAAATGGGTACGTGTTAATTCTGGCACATGGGATTATATGGCTCTATTATGTAAGGGCTTAAATAGTATATAAAATGTCAAAGTCCTAAAAAAATATGTAGAAATAAACTTGAAAAATATCTACGTCCTATCTATGCTGTTATTAGGGACAGTATAATTGATTTCACAGTAAAGTCAGCCGGTTTCAAGTCATCATCAGTTTTCATGAATTTTATAATTTATTGTAACTGTAGATACTTATGCCATAAAAGTAGACGAACGAATATCAATTTTCGGTTGCTTCAAAAAACTATGTGAATTTTTTGAGTAGGTATTGACCTAGTGTTGTTTAAGAATCCTGTTTGAGAATCATAAGTATGAAGTTTGAAGACACGCAATTTGAGTTATTGGATGACTGCGTCAAGCCTTACTCTTTTACTTTGCCCGACATTTAAAGATTCCAAAAAAAAAAACCACCTTCAACAGCTTTAGTCTAAGTATTATTAATATATAAGTCTAAGAACTATTTTCTATAGTTCTACAACATTGTTCAACTATTTCTAGACAACTAGGCGTAGCCCTTAATCTTGCTGAAATATTGCCAACCGACAATCCATAAGTAGGTAAGTAAGTTTGCAACATTGAAACGTTGACCGCTTTGTGACCATGGCCGGACACCGGAATACCACAGAATAAGTTCAGAAGTTCCACTCTCGCTAAATTTCGATATTTAGGCTTTAGAGTAACTAAAACTCCGAAGAGACCGCATTATCTCCTCTTTAACTTTTTCGTACACCAAATTACTTGGGTTTCACCTTCCGCTGACGGATAAAATACCAATTGACTCACAAAGGTTGCAAATCAAAATCGCAAGCCTGAATACCCAGGCCAGAGTAGAACTTTCACTCTTGTAAGAAGACTGGCCCTACGGCTATTATCTATTCAGCAAGTAATAGGTACATATCTAGTTTTACAAAGTGCTAGGTATATTCTGCTATGGACTTCGATACTCTATGTATCGCTAAAGCACCAACTTGAGCTGCTGAAATATATTTGAAATCTGAATAACGATTGAAAAAGCTTCTAAACCTCTTAGCGTTAGGAGTTGGTTTTCTGAGCTATCCGTGTTGTGGGTTTAGATCGTTTCAGCCAGCCTTTCTAACCATTATCACAGTGATATATGCTAAGTTGTGCTGACAGAAAATCAAAGTTGACCAAGCTTTGTGTTTTCTATGTTTAATGTACACCTTAATAAATTTTCTATTGTTAGACTATGATGGAGTGGCATTCTTCAAGCGACCATCATTGTGGAATAGTTTAACATCAATATGTCTGGTTACTTTTGTGTAGCCGTCGCTTGACGACAAATAATAAATGTGTTAGTTATACCATTACACTTGGCGACTTTTTGCGACGCTACACTTGCGAAAATGTAGCTATGTTAACGTCGAGGAAACTTGCACACGATCAGTTGAATCAAAATGTATGTGTAAGACCTGTTGCAAAACTGATAGACAAAATTGGATAAATTCATGGAAGAATCGCGCAATTACATCACTAAATTTCAACATAAAAGTTGTCGTGTGCGTAGTCTACAAGTGATCACATAAAATATAAACTTCAGTGTTAATAAGTAAACAATATTTTATGTTCTAAATATTTATGTTAGAAATTTTCTGATGAGTAGATTTAATCTATACCTATATGCCAACTACCCATTTATTATACATTAAGTAGGTATATCTACATTAACTTCTTATTTACTGGCTACAATTCAATTAACATAGGTACAGACACTATGAAAATTATGAATTGTCTGCTTATTGCAATTAAGCAACTACATCGCAGATTTAAAAGGCAGATAATTTGATAGCAACATTACTTACCACAAAACGAGACCCTTATATACCTACTTAATGTTAATTAATATACATAAAATATATGAGAACACGCATTTCCCATGATTTATTACTTAGGAGTTTCCGTTCTAAGTCGTTGACTCCCAAGATCAAGAAATAAGATAGTTGCGTAAATAGGTACAATATACGTGAGTACCCATGTATTATGCCTATTTACACGAAAAAGTGCACGTCTAATTGGATGTGAATTAAATGCGTTTTATTGTTCGAAACATGAATGGCTATTTAATTTTATCTTGGTTTATTACCTAGACCGTTAGAGTTAAGTAAAATGAAATTAAGTTGTTAAGTTTCAAAGACGTGGATAAGTAAGTTAGTACTCTCTTAATTAATATACAAAGTATATTAAAATAATTGTTTTTTTTTTGGGAAAAATATAGCTCGAATGCTTTGTAATAGCAAGAGATAATTAGAAATATTTTCTACTAATTATTCTGGGTTGGATACCAACAAGGTTTGTTTTTTATTGAGATGTACTTGGTAAACTTAATTTTTACTTGAGTAAAACAGTATAACCTCCGTACCAATACATATTAATGTGACGCATTATTAAATAAGCTGCACTTATCTACTGTAATTTAAAGGCAATTAATCGGCCGAAATGGGCAAAAGCTTAATTTTATGGAACAGAAATATTCGTGTTAGCATAAAATTATGGTCATATGGCCTCCCCAATTGCGATGTAATAATTAATAACACAATACCAATTAATATTAAAACGGAACGCACAAAAGCCTCCGCCTTCTTTTTATTTAAAATTATATAAAATTGCTTTTCAGCGAATAATTATGGAACAATTTCGCAATGCAGTAAATATGATCCTTTTATTAACATTGCAAGGACTTTCAGAGACCCTGAGGCTGATCAAAAGACCATTATAATCGAAGTCTTCACTTTCCAAAAGTGTTGTATGTTTCACAACACAGTCACGACTTGCCATCATCATTATTATAACACGCAACCCATTTTCATTCAAAAAGGCGTAAAATAAAATTCCTTCATTGGTATAACGTCTCAAACGTTATTGACAGCATTTAAAAATGGCCGATAAAAGGCTTTATCGAACAAAAGATGAATCAATTGTGTGAATATCGACACTTGTTATTCCTTTTTCGAATTCTCTTTCGTGTTTTTGCTCTTTTAATTATGTTTAATGTTGGAGTCACGAACTTATTTAATTACTTTATCGATATTTTCAGTGTATGGTATTATTTTGTGTATTTAATTTGCGGAAAAGCTATTGTATGAAAGTAATAAAGCAAAGGAAATAATTATTTCGCAATAGATAATAATTTTACTCCGTGCGTGAGGCCGTGTGTAGGCATTATCTATAATTTTATTGTAGCCAATTTTATTGTGATTGGAGACCCTATTTTTTATTATTATTAGCTAATAGTATTACAATTCTCTAATTAACTGTAGTTTAATCCATTTACCATAGGTACTCGCCAAATTATTGTGTCTATTGTTAATTATTTTTATTCATAATTTGATCAGAAAATAGGCAAAACTGAAAATAGTAACTAGTACCTAGCATAATTATTAATGAACAAGCAAGATTAAAGCCGATTGGCTAATACATTAAATCTACCAAATATTCAATACCCGCTAAAATTTCTTTACCATAATGTAAAACAGAATGCAATAAAGAAATAATGAAAACAATGATTTAATTTGCGTCCAACGCGGCGTATGTTTACACTATTTCCATCGTCACGTAGCTGATAAAGCAATCTATTAGCGCCAATTTTTCACACACGATAACGTCGATAAGCGTGTTCGCAATCCACTTAATTGAATTATGTTTACATATGCCGTGTGACGTCATCACCGTGTCGCGGTTCCGCGGTCGCAACGGCCTCCCATTGGCCCGTGTGATATTAGAACAATGGCGGACATGCGACTTTATTAGTGTAACGTTTAAATATAACAAAGTTGTTAATTAGAACACGAGTATTGATAAGCATTTTCTCGTTTGCGTGTGGGTAATTAAAAATTGTTTATAGTTTCGGCAATGGAAGCATTATTATTTTATTGGAACTTTCTAGTACTTACTTTTTTTTTTATTCTTGATAGTCACGCGTTTGACCACTATCTCACCTGATGGTAAGCGATGATGTGGTCGAAGATGTAGCACGCTTACCTAGAAGTGACCTATTCACTCTTGACTTAAAGACTCCCAGGTTGTAGCTATCAGGAAACAGACTCTGGCAGGGAATTCCACTCCTTAGCTGTACGCACAATGAATGTGTTGTTTTACTTATTTAACTATTTGACTACATGAATAAATTATGCAATTATTACAATCGTCCCTTTTCATCACGTTTGTGCAAGTTATCGCCCTTGGCATTTCTGTTTAATATGCAGATATATCAGTAAGTAAATTGGGAGATATTATCAAATCAAAGTGCTATGTAATTGGTAAAATAATATCCTATCTTAATGGTCCATTTAAAACCCTGATGAATGTGCCACTTTCGAATAACAACAAAAATGATTTACGAAATCTGTAAGCTCAGCTGTAACCCGTTTCTAAATCCAACACAGCGTAACAGCATGTCGCTTAGTGAACACAGTGCGAAGAATTTAAAGCACAGTGTTAAGAAATTGTTGGTAATGGTGGCAGTTGGAATACGGTGCTGTAGGGCTATTGCATTTCATAACAGAAACCGCATTCAATCTTAGAGGAGGAAGCCGCTGAGCAATTTAAATATTTGACAGGCTATTAGTTTGTGAATTAGTTGAACATCTTACTTGCCTAAGACCTCATTAGTAGTTTCGTTTGAATTACAATTTTATTTCGTTTTCTTTTAATCGGTTTATATCAAGATTTACTCGCCGTGAAGTACTAAAAGTGACCTCGCAGAATTGAATGATTTTAGCTAAACGGTTTGCGAAGAAACCTGTTTATCAAACACTGATTTTGCCAATAAATGGGAGACGCATAGACTAAATAAAGTAAATATAAAATTATGGACGTTCGTTACTGAAGAAATAAGTAAAACAACACCAAATGAAAATCGAAACACACAGACACGCACGCACACGAATAATTTCCCACACACATGCGCAGTAAGTACAGTGGCACAAATCACAATAAACAGTCGATTTGCTCGATACAATAACCGCTCGGTACAAACCCCGGCTATAAATAAGCTATTGTTGTTCTAATCCTGCGTTGACTAATCGAATGCCTGCACTTAAAACAGGCTTACGGGTAATCAGCGGTAATAATAGCAGGCGGTTTAATTAAACATGGTGCCAGTGGTCGTTTGGTCCAATGTGTGTTTTGTTTCGGAATGTTTTAGTCGACTATTAATAGTCTGAATTGAGTAACTAACTAGTACTGGCATTGTGTTCCAGCCAGTTTTAGTTCGCTAGCTAATCATAATGCTGCCTTTATAGTTAACATAGGTAGGTTGGCTAGCGACGGTTGACTTATGTTGATGAAGTCAATGCCTCGGCTTGCTAACTACCTTGATGAATTTCTGTAGGTGGATAAAATTATTTCAAGTCCAAACGCGCAAGTGGATAACCAGGGTAGCAGTTGGAGATCCTGAAACGCGCAATTTACAAGCAAAGAGCGAAACGAAGCGGAAGATGTAGAAAGGCCACTTTTGGTCCTATCTATCCCTTGCGTGACATTTCACACAAATGTTATTAAGCCTCATATCTACGCCCTCTTGCTAGCTAGATGTCACAATACGGACCTGTAACTCCCAACAAAGTGTGTGCCTACAGATTTTAACCTAAGATACGGGGAGATAAATATGAGGTATACGAATGTCGCTGTCATCATCTACATCATGCAAACGGGTAATGTGCTTTTCTGTACTTTGATCGTCGCATCTCACCTTTCGTAGAGTGCTACGGTGACGCGTACGGATTTTAGGACCATATTTACCATATTTATTTATTTACCAAAATTATTCATTTTGGCAATTTCAAATAAAAACTGCCGATTACTCATACAAAGAAATCACGTTAAACGGCTGATTTTAACTTAAACATCAGTTAAAATAATGATGAATTTGGGCCATATTAGAGCGTTTTAATTTATTTTTACATTATGTTTTACGATTAATCTATTTTCAATACCTTTTAACTCACTGTTTAGCTCATCCTCCCAATATAACCCCACTGCCGTCGGCGACAATTCATCCACAGTAAGTGACTGATTTTTTTAGTAAGCAAAACTGCACTTCAACGTTTAAACACTCCTTGTATGTCAGCCCAAGGATCTCGTATCTCGTATACTTAATTTAAACATTAACTACGCAAAAGAAGTAATGATAGCTAATTTTATTGATGTTCGTTCAAAGTTACAATTTAAATACTTGCTGTTTGGAAGAGCAGATGTAATGATGTTAATGGCAGATGATTAGTTACGTTATCGACCACCAGCGGCGCCACGCGCGCCATAACTGGTTATTTAGGGTTAGGTGCAGTTTCATGTGTAGCTTGCAATGTGGTGATTATAGCAGTTATGTTTAACGAGACACATGGATCTATTTCTTCTAAGAAATATATAAGAAGGTTAATTTGAAGTAAGTGTGTTATATTATATAAGAAATAGATTTTAAGAAGTGGAAATTTCACATTAATAGCTAAGCAATATTAATTATTGAATCTTTATTTAAAAGTAGAAAAAAGTTAACAAACCAAGTAAATTTTAAAAACTTAATAGTACACACAAAAAGTACAGTACAATGATGAGGTACTTTTCTGATAACTGTAACCAATGCAATTTTAGTTTTGTCTGAAACGTCAGTCTTTCTAATATTCCTTGCGACCTTGCGATATAGCAGGTTGAAATGCGTCGTACCTATGTAAGGCATTTAGTATTTTACTTTTGATACATAAATAACACGCCTGTTTTATCCGAAAAGTTAGGCAGAGGTGTAATAAGTACATCACTTCATCATGCCGCATATTTCCCCGACCCGAGAATGGAACTTAATGCTCAGCATTGGCGTTGGCGACTACTAGACCTATGAGGTAATGAAGTTGTATTCATATAAACATACTTTCACTGCAAATTACTAAGGCATAAGAAAAAAATCTAGACAAAAGATTTTGTTAGCACGGTAGCCGATACAAAGCGATAGTAACGTGCGGTGTTTCAAATCAATTAAATTATCATTTTTATTTAACGTTTGGCCACGGGCGTGGATCTCGCGATCGAACTCGCTCGTTTTGCATGAACATTGTATTTTTGTAACCGTGCCGCCATTGTGGCGGATTTTATTTGTTTCTGGTAATTAATTGTACAAAGATCACGGAGTATTAGAAAAAATATAGGTACATCTGATCGATATTTTTTCTTTTAAAACATATTACTTTATCGTCGGCCACTTTACAATTTCTAATCATTAAATTAAAATGAAAGTACTGCAGAATTTAATCGTTGACTCATCGAAAAACGTTCCTAAAACCTAAGTTACATAGGCATCCTGCCATTTTCATTAACACACAAAACTCAACATTGCTCCAAACAAAACATTACTTCATTATAAGTTCAGACGACTCTCAACTAAATTACAATCGATCGAAAGTGCAGGATGAACTTCGATCGAACCGAGACTCATCATAAAACCATGCACAGTAACAGTCCGGGTTCGATTGAGCCATTTCATCGCCGCCCGAGGACCGATGCTATCTAGAGCGTCCTGTTGTTCACTTATTTTGATACCACAACCCTTCATTATGGATTAGAGGCGCTGGCCGGCTAAACGGCTGACGCACAGATACATTCCTATGTAATTGTGGGATTTTTATGTTCATTATTTTTAATAGCTGTCTAGACTTGCGCTTATTTGGAATATAAAAATGTAAGCGTAATGCGATAATTATTATAGAAATGTGTGTCTCGGTATAGTTTTTTTATGCCATAAGAAAAACTAATGAAAACCTGCAAACGGGATCTTGGTTTGTGTACAGTGGATACGTTCAAAATTTTGGTGTATGCACTGAAATATTAGGTATGCGTAATTAAATAAAGCTTTAGAAGAAATAAAAAAATGCGAACAATATTTTTTTTTTAAATATAGTCAAGTACGAACCAAGATAATCTTATTAAACCTCTTTATGACAACACGGATGAGCTGCAAGATATAATCCTTTCATTTTCGCAGAACATAACTAAACGCGAACACAATCCCATTCATCAGATTAACCTACATACACCTATCATCATGATTTATACCTTCAATCGCCTGTCTGTTACCAATCCGAGCCCTTTAAGCCTTATCAAAAAGATCCGAAAGGAAATCCAAACCAACTGCCACTAGCAACAAATCAAGGAATTCAGAACTTTATGGAGAAAGATATAAAGCTTTGATGAGTAGTATTGATAACTTGGTAAAGTAGATGAGAGAAGCTGTGTCGAATTGGTAGGAAATCGGGCTTAGTGTCAACAGTTAACGGCGATCCTGGTAAATGGGGTAGGCAGGCACAATGGAAGCGTTCTCTTTGTTCTTCAGTACGAAGTTACACGCGTTTTCTAGTAAATGCCAAAGAATTCAACGCTTTACACGCATTACACATTTGTGATTCTTAACTAAGTTTCGTTGTCATAGTTTAATTGTTTGTTTTAGATGTTTTGTTATACTGAGCACCTACGTTAGTGTATTTCTGAACTATTAGTATTAGTGCCTGTTTAGAATTAATGAATTAGTTGATTAATAACCTGTGAATTTTACACTTTCAGTACCTAAGTACTTAATTTAGTTCATACATAAGCATCTTTGTCTTTGAAGCGATCACTTATTGATAAACAAACTACATATTTAAAACTGGGATTCTCGAATGATCAGTAAACATTCCATTCGCATAGAATATTAGTACTTACCTACGATTAAAAGGTTCAGTTCTATATTATCTACTCTGCGAAAGACTTATGTGTGCATTGTCAAGTAACAAGGTTTTTTTTTTGTCATTTCGCATTATCAAAGGTAAGCATACTTGTTACATATCCTGTTCTTCAAACTGTACTCTGTGACCCCAAACTCTAGTACTTGTACAGAACTCCCAATAAGATTCCAACAGCTATCAAAACCGAAACATATCAAGACCGTATCGAGTGACCTCAACAAAGGCGTACTAATTGCCTCGCGATCTCGCGGTAAAATTAATCAATCGTAGCTCGCTGTGTACCTGCCTAATATAAACTTCGCGGGCGGCTCACTTTGAAGTCGCGCGCTCTCCAATTAGCGCTCGCCGCCGCCTTTGGCGTTCGCCGCCTGCTTTGAGCCGGCCGCTGTCGGGCCTCTCGCTCGTGGATTGTGGCGTTTCACTCGCACACCCCGCCCGTCAGCCGGTGCCATTTCGTTTTCTTGTTTTAAAAGGTTTTGGATTTGCTAGAGGTGTAAGGTTTTAAGGTGACTGGAGATTACTGAATGTTTTGCAGTATTTAATTACGGTTTCTCGTATTTGCTGGACAAGAGTTATGTGGAAAGTGAATGGGAAATTACTTGGCTATATACCTATTAAATATGGCCTAATATTAAATTCTATTGTAAGTATAGAGATTTTAAGGTCATTAAATTCTTTCATAATACATAAATATTAATCAAAAAATATTTTATGCTAGAAAAGGGAAATTATTGACATTTTCCGGCTCCAAGAGCTAAACGTAACTATTTATCTTCTTACAGTTTAATTAGACATAAAACATATTTAGGTATCAAATGAACGATTTTCATTAACATTTCCCTTAAATTACAGAAAATTACAATTTTACCCCGGAAACCAACAATTTCTAAAATTACAGTCCCATAAAAGGTAATAGCAAACTAATACCCGATTTTATGAATGGACCGCTAGCGACCCAAGTTCGATTCCCGCGCGATCCAATCTTCTTGTTGTTTTAGCACCAAGACGAATCTTAAACGTGTGTGGCGATTAGTCGCGGAACCTTCTAATACCTGTACAAAATAGCCGTTATGGGATTTTGAGAACATTTTAAAAGTCATTTGTTGTGTAGTTTACGGTGTAACTCTACCTATAAGTACCTTTACGACTTGCCTGTGACTTTCTTATAGGGTAAGCTGTATTCTACGTCCTTAAATCCGTCGGCACCACAAAGTTAAGGGTTAAAAGATCATTCGTACATTTCTAAACTGTGAATTTGGATTAGTATTCTCGAGAAAAGCGTGTTTGGAGTAATAAATTCAAATTGTTTTCATGCCAAAGCATTGGTTACGGCAATTGTACAAAACAGACCGTTCAAGGAAATGGGTTAGTATGTAAATTTATGAAAGCTCTAGACTAACAACCTGTCTCTAATTATGCACTGTTGTTTTTCATGTTTATTCTAAATAACATAACATGTTTATTTTCATTTCTTAGTATTGAATATAACAAAGTCAAAGTCTCAAAATATTTTTATGTAGGTAGGGCTTTGCAGACCTTTTCAAAACGTCCTGATTCTAGGTGCACGGTTCCAAAAAGAGAACGGATAGAAGCTACATGGATACTCTTTATACCTAATAGTCATAATCTTTAACATCAAAAACTATGCAAGAACAATGCAAGCTAAGGTGCGCAAGACCCTCAACGTATTACTTAGATGTGTTTTCACAGTGTTATTGTGTATGCTCAGTACTGTTATTTATTCTGTGGCTCGCGATGAACCCTAGTTACCTAAGGTACCTACTTGAGCAGCGTTTGAATGACGAAAAAATTGAAAAAAAAAAAGACATGACAAGGTATATCCTAATATGGTAGATGACTACTAGTCATCTGAGTTACTCTTTATGACCTGTCAAAAACGATATTTTGTTCTAAAAATGTTTGAGATACAAAAGCTTGACGTCATAGTTCTTCATTGCCACTGACATACCTACATATTGTGTGATTTTCGTAAATTAAAAATTGAAAACGTCAAAGACAAACAAGAGATTCAGTTTTATTGAGTTTGTAGAAGGAAAACTATTTACCAAACAAGATTTCAGGAATTTATCTTTGATGCAGTCATGTCACCTTTTAATTTTCAAAATAATATTGAGCACTTAATTTGTAATTATTCTATAATTTTTATTATTTTAGCATAGAAATTTCTGAAGTACACTATATATTATTTTTCTTATTACTTTTAATATGATAAATTAAGCGCTCTAAAAAGCTAGATAAACTGAAACGTGCTGTAAATTAACAGATATATGTAAAAAAGTGTTTGAATATCTTTAACTTCATAATAAAAATTGAGCGTTATTAAACAACAACATTTTTATTAAATTCAAAATTCTTTTCCTATCGAAACGATTTTCACTTACACCAAAATTGATTGATTACATAGATACATTTATATTAGATACATAAACTACATAGCACCTACTTAGATGAAAACATTCCAAAATACATAGTTATTGTTCGTTTTTATTTAGGTTTCACTGCGAAATAATTTCCCGCACTGGTAACTTGCCGTCGGCAAATTAAAATGTTTCTAGACCAATCGAGTTTTTCTCACCGATTACTTAGTACGTGCATTAATTTATAGTTAAACTGATTGTATATACCTACTTCTATTTCTTATTTTCAATAAACAATTAAAAGTTAAAAAATCTAAATATTTTTAAGAATTCAGAAAATCAGTCCTACCTCAGATAGTAATATGTAATATCAACGCAAATAAAAAAATAAGTACAAATTCTATCAGGTAAGAAAATGTGCACTGCACAAAAGGAACATGTGGATATAAGTTAAATGCTAAAAACAGATGACAAACGAACATAATATTAAAACTCACAGCTAAAGGGCCCACCCGCGCCTCTATAAATCTTACCACTTTTATTTTGCATAAATAAAACTAAATTATAACAGCCCTTTGCAGCGACCAGTAGCCGCCAGATAATATTGTAACCAATAACAAAAATAAAAAGTAAAAAAACGTGTAAATGTTAAGAGAAAAAAGGATTTATATCAAAGAAGAGCCGCGGTCACGTAGAGCGTTATGACGAACAGCGGGAGTTAGTGCCTCTGCCTGGCGAGAAATTAAAAAAGAAATATGCTCGATTAAAATCCAAATGAAATCGAATAGATTTACGAGATTTCAATTCTATAAAAAAGTAGAACGAATTCGCTAATCTTAGTCCGACGACGGTTATGTGCCGGTAGTTTTGAACTGTACATTAATCCTTATTGCGTTAACTAATTTATGGGTTCCGTGTCCCATTAACCTATTAACAATAAAAATTTATAAGCAATGTAATAAATGTCACACAATTCATCGCTACCGGACTTTGCTGGCTGAGATTGAACATAATTTTTCTAATAAAGATGCAGTCTGTATTTTATTAAAAGTCTAATTTACGGCAACATGTAACCGGTTATTACAATCTCACAGATCTCTAGTTTAAAACTATCTTCAGTTATTTTTCTGACGATATTGAAGTTAACTTTCGATTTTACTAATACGCGTTAAACCAGACACGTAGATCAGGAGTGTCTTGTTCGGGCTCATCGGCCGCCACGATGCTTTTATGCGGGACCATTCACGGTGTTCGGTGTTTTCACCAAACATCTTAGTTTGCAATACCGGCGTCACGCGCTGACCTAGTTTTAGTTCATGTTAAACATCATTATTAATTATAATTTTATATTACATATTTAGTGCATTTTGGTATGTCGCGTTAACCGGGTGTACTCAAACATTCTATCAACATTTCATTTAACAGTTTAGCAGTAAGAACAGTTTGTGAGTTCATCAATAAATAGTGTTGAACATTAACATTTGTTTCTCCTCAATAACACCGACACCTCGCTCGTACCCCGACATATTTTTTTTGGTCCTTCGAGCCGGATCACGCGTCGCGTAATTTCGGAAATTCGGAATTTCCGTGTGCGAGGTCTGAACTATCGTAACAAACAACAGTGTGCGTACGTCGTGTGGCGGTCGGAGCGAACATTGGAGGAGAGCAGCGCAGTAGCAGCAGAGGCTGAGTACTAACAACGGAGAATACAAGTAATAAATTTCCTTATTTTTAGTCAGTAAGGACTGCGTTTTAACATTCGTCGAAAATGGCAAACCTCATCGAAACACAGTCGATAATCTATGACAGCATTATTAAACTAGGCATTAACCTGAAGAAGGATAGTGCTGATAGGAAAACAGGAGACTATTTTAAGCGGAGACTTAATACCTTGGAGAATTATTGGAATGATTACCAAATTAATCATGAGCGAATTAAAGGAGAGGTAAGTCAAACTGATCCTTATTTTACCGCCCAAGAGTTCGAGAAAACAAGTTCAGTGTATGAGTCAACCAAAGCGTTGCTCAACCAACAGTACCAACAGTTCCTGAAATCAGGAAGTCTTACGAAAGAAGAGCTAACAATAACTCGAGGCAAATCACCAGCAACGGCGAGTATGCGTGCTGAAGGAATAACAGGTGAGGAAGCAGGACCAAGTTTCTCCAGGCAGCGGAGTGACCAACTAGCTCAGAAGGTGAACAAGGAGCCAAACAGCAAGCTAGACGACTTGTTGAAGAAACAGTATGCCAACTTCAAAGCTTTTGTGCGTACAACCGCGAACATAGATGTCGACTCTATCTCAGATAAGTGGGAATTTGAGGACGTATTGAAGTCGCTACAAGCTAGATGGGCAGCTATCGACAAACAACACTGGGAGATCGAGATGGAGCTACAGGAAGATAATGAACAATACAGCAACATGTACGATAAGTATGAGAACAAATTCAACAAACTAAAAAGGGAAATTAACACGAAAATGTGGTCAGTAGCACACAGGGAAAAATCAACACCTCAACTTGAGATACCAAATTTCCACGGGAACTACAATCAATGGGTATCGCTTAGAGACTTATTTACGGAAGTTATACACAACAACCCCTCTTTATCCAACGGTCAAAAAATGCAGTATCTAAAGGGCAAGGTTCGGGGAGAAGCAGAAAAACTTATACAACACCTACCGATAAGTACTGATAACTATTTGATTTCCTGGAATATTCTCACCCATCGGTACGACAACAAAAAACTAATATTCTCTTCACATATGAACATCTTATTAGGCTTGCCAAATATACAGCAACAATCACTACAACAGATTAAGCGAATGCATGACACTACGTTAGAATGTCTCAACGCCATCAAAAACTTGGGAGTCGACACCACCTCGTGGGATCCAATGATCGTACATGTTCTAGGTCAAAAACTAGATACTGAAACATATACAGACTATATAGAGTCTCTTAAAAATTCTAAAGAACTACCGGTCCTCTCAGAGTTCTTAGACTTTTTGGAAACAAAATTTACATCCCTAGAAACAGTTCGCCGTAAAGATAATGTGCCTCCGAAGCCTTCATCTCATCAAAATAATTATCAAAATCTAACATCGAACAATAAGAAAAATTATTATAACAACTCGAACAACAAACATAATGGAAATAGAACAGTTGCAAAATCGATGCATGCGTCAAACATAAAATGCCCACTATGCAATTACCAACACGGTATTTATAATTGCAAAATATACTTAAAAATGACTGACGATCAAAGATTAAGTACTGCCAATAGACTAAAACTTTGTACTAATTGTTTATTTAGCCATTTCGGAAATCAATGCACTTCGAACTTAACATGTCGAAAATGCCAAGATCAACATAACACCATTTTACATGGTGCTTTTGCTAAATTAGCAAATGCATCAACGCCGTCGTCAAGCGGTAACAATTTTGAAAAACAAAATACAAAGCGCAATGAACCCGTTACAGGGGCCGTAAATTTATCTCAAGAAGAAAATGGAGAGATATTGCTAGCAACGGCGCTGATAAAAGTTAAATGTGTGGATGGAACTTACCAAACCATGCGCGCCTTGATCGATCAAGGGTCTCAAATATCCTTGATAACTGAGAAAGCGGCTCAGATGTTAGGTATCAAGAGACAACGATGTAAAGGAGTCATCTTTGGTGTGGGGCAAAAGGAAAGTAACTCTAAAGGGATGATAACCATCGACTGTGCCTCGATGTACAACAGCTTTGAATTCGAATCGGATGTGCTCATCATGAACGAACTTATAAAAAGTTTGCCAAACCAAACCTTCCCTAAACCTAATTGGACTTACATACAAAACATTAATTTAGCTGACCCCGAATTCTACAAAAGTCGAGAAGTAGACTTGCTTTTCGGGGCGGATATTTATGCTAACATTATGCTAGGTGGAATTATAAAAGGAGAACATGCCCAACAACCAATAGCTCAACAAACACAGCTAGGATGGTTACTGTGCGGCAACGTAAAAACATACCAATGTAACGTGGTTCTAAATAATATTGATGAAATCCAGAAATTCTGGGAAGTCGAAGAGATTTCAGAACCTTCAAACCTATCCGTAGAAGATCAGGAATGTATGGACTTCTACGCGAAAACAACAATAAGAAACAGGGAAGGTCGCTATGAAGTCCGAGTGCCGCTAAAAGATGAAGTAAAACAGCTGTTAGGAACTTCCAAACTAACATACAATCGTCTCATCTAAGCATCCCTATCTTTCGTGGCCCGGAGTATGTTCGGTGTTTTCACCAAACATCTTAGTTTGCAATACCGGCGTCACGCGCTGACCTAGTTTTAGTTCATGTTAAACATCATTATTAATTATAATTTTATATTACATATTTAGTGCATTTTGGTATGTCGCGTTAACCGGGTGTACTCAAACATTCTATCAACATTTCATTTAACAGTTTAGCAGTAAGAACAGTTTGTGAGTTCATCAATAAATAGTGTTGAACATTAACATTTGTTTCTCCTCAATAACACCGACACCTCGCTCGTACCCCGACACACGGTATCGACTCATTTGTAACATTTGTCCATTGTCATTGACATGAATTAAATGTAATTTCAATAACATCCAATACCTTTATTAGACAAACTTTATAAATAAAAATTACGTCTAAATTTGTGAAACAAAAATAAAATAATACAGGTAAATTAAAAGATTTGCCAAAAACACAGCATATCACATCATACTTACTTTATTTTGTTAAATCAAAACCGAGAGACTATCTCTATAGGTATGTGAATCTTTTGAATTTGTCCTTCAACTTGATTCTCTAAAACTCGTCTCTTTTATAACCTTTATCGTCTCAATAAACTAAACATCCATTAAATATACGTCTCTTTTGAGTTGAGACATTGGCTGGCAAGTCTCGACCGCCCGAACCGGCGGCGGCTGCCATAACACCATTGTGTCAGCCATTCACGGCACCCACTCACATGCGGTGGCTTTCCAATGTCGCCGACACAGAGGTAATAACATTGTTGAGTTTTCTAAAGTTTGCGAAAAGTATCCTCGGTTGAGTAGTGATTAAATTGTTCTGTGGATAGAACCTTTTGGTTAATACCCATCAAGAAGTGACGTGACGAGTAATTTTAATTCTTCGTTTAATAAACTGGACATAACACTTATGACTAACACCTAGCACACGAAAAACAACACAAAAGGGCGTATTAAGCAATTAGAATATTTCAAAACGCATTCCTGGTCCTTCCGTACGGGGCCAGTGGCGAAGCGCCCGACTCTTTGTAAAACGCCGCGGCTATTAAAGAGCGATTAAGCCGACCGTCGGGCTTGCCCCCGAGACTATGTGGCTCCCACTTTCGATTTTACAACTGTCTAAAATCGAACCCAACACCTGATTGTGCCGTAATCAACGTTGACACGGAAACGAATGTACCTTGTATTAAAGTGTCGAGAGAGCGCTTAAGAGCGTTAAATGTAGCGATAATGAGGACAGTTAACTTGACTTCGAAGGACCATAATTTGGGTCTGAAATCTTTCATGCACTTATTCGTAAAAAGGTAAGCTGGCACAGAATTGTACCGACGTAAGAAGCGACAAAGTTTTTATAGAGAATCGGCCAATAATAAAAAAAATCTCAATTTAATACAGTCATTATCGCAAAATACTTGATTACGTGTGGTCTAAGAAATTCGTCTCTTCATAATCATCGTAGTCATGGTATGCTAATAACTACGCGTGGCGGGAAAGCAGTTAGTGTAACTAATGTTCTAAGATTCTCATGAAATGTCTACGATTTGCGACACGGAAGCCTTATGTGATGACGTCATAATACATGTTTAAAATTATATAAAGCACATTGACGAATTATAGTTACAGGTGCGGCGTCGTACAGTATGTGTTCCGTTTTTAAAGAATGATGTGTAGATTCTCGTACTGATATATCTGATTGCTCGTCCAACTTCATGGTTTATGGAGCCAGTTTTCTAACAATAGTTCTCTGGCAGGATTTCACCTCGAGACTATAGAGGTAGTCAACGCTCTAACTAACGGATTATTGTTACTTAAATTTATTGATAATTCGCTTACATCTAACAGAAAGGATAATTATTTCAGTGATTGGACACTGCTATTCTATGACCACTACATCTTCCGAAGTGTAATAAATTTAATATTTTACTTAAACAATAATTGAATAAGTCTGTTTAGAATTATTCAATTATTGCCTATGTTTAACGTTTTGCAAAGTTGTTTGTAACATGTTCCGACATTTTCTGCAACTGATTCTATTTACCGTCTATTTTATTATTATTTAACACTAAAGTTTTGAGTTGTCCAAAGACTTAACAATGGAACAGAATGAATCGATCACTCAAGTAAATCGTCAAGGACAACCATCGTCAGAAAACCTGCCCATCTGAAGAAGATTCAAAAAAATATTGATGCTGTGTGTTGGTTGTCTGCTAACCCGCATCGGTCGAGCGTGGTGACTAAGGCCTGAACCCTTCTGAATATGAAAAAAGGCTTGAGCCCATCTGGGACGGGCAAAATTATTAAATACTTATAAACGATTTTTTATTTATGATAACCGCATTTATATAGTATTATATCTAGATATGATATAAAACGGGCTGTCAATAATCTCTGCGCGTCAAATCGGATCTCGGGCATTAATTTAATGAAATTAGCATACTTATAAGAAACTCGACGCTTTTGCAACACTTCAAAGTGCCGCCGGTCTCATTAAGTATAACTTTAATACTACTATTTATGATGTAATTCTCATCATTTTATGGCATATCATGGCTACTTACTAAAATTATATTAACTAGACCCGACATCAAAATGGTTTTTTATAAAAAAAAAAACATTACTGATGTGGATACGATAAAAAGTGAGGGATTTATAATTTAATTTTTAATTTTAGAGTTAAGCCTTTCGTTTTTGTTTATGGCCAGTTATGTATAATTAGTCGCAGTTTTCTCCGTAGGCACCTTAATTCAGATTATAATAAAAATTAAGATGGTCGTTGTAGATAAACTTTAGAAGAATATGGACTTGATGGCAGTAGTTCAAATTAATTCGAATCTGTTGAACGAAGAAAAATCCAGAACATAATAATCTTTACAGAAAAAGTATTTTATATTTTCTTTAAATAAAATATATTTTTAAATATTATTTTCTGAATGGCCAGTTAATAAAAAAAGATTTATCGTCACATTCACAAGGCCTACCAGCAAAGAGCTTCCATATCATAAACTATGTTACACTATTGGTTTTTATAATTATCTCTAATCGCCAGTGATCGATTGACTTGTTTCTAATAACTTTTAAATTATGTATGAGTATTTATTTTATTTTTTGGTGTGAAAGCATATAAATGACTGTTTAAAAGAAAATAATTGGCTTCTGATGAATTGATGTTAATTGGTTGATTCGAGTATCTTTTGATAAATAACTTGGTTTACAACAAAAAAAAACGTAGCGATTTTACTTTTTTTACGTGGGTAAAATCCCTATGAATTACCATGCCAGATCAAACTTCAAAGAACAAGGCACCTATTTCCGATTGCCAATGTGCAGCCATGACGCTTGCTTAGAAATAGTGGTGTCATTATAATCATTGGTCTCATTAATGAAGCAAAACCCATACCAATAGTAAAATGAAGTAGCTATTGTTCGAAAACCTCCATAATCAAACTGAAACAGTATTCAAAATGATGTGTGATGTGTCCAAGTACGAATCAAAGAGGCCGCAGTGAACATGGCCGCCATATTTAAAACACATTACCTCATGATTGGGGCTAGTTTAAAAACGATAATGTGTGTTAGCCCCGGGTGATTGAGGATGTCTTGTAAATGGTGGCTGCACCTTATATTGAGAAGAGAGACATTCACAAGCATTGTCACCTTGGAGTGCTATCACATTATTTTGTAAATCTGCGGTCTGAAATCTACAGTGTATATGTATTTGTATATATAGTTCTGATGGCCTGTCCTGTCCCATCTAGTATGGGGCGAGCCTATTGCTATTTACCAGCCACAATTTGAAACTCCGGACTTCTGGGAATTCACAATAGTTGATATAAAACTTTCATCTCTTCATTCTCTTCTTCAACAGTTAAGTTAGACTTTCAAGTTAAATACATTTCAATCTAGCCAGCTTGTTAATAGTGTTTTCACCTTTTTTAATAGGTTAGTTTGGATTGGAGTCCAAATGGTATAATTTAATAATTTTACGGTCTAGGAATCTCCGATTTTTACACCGAATAAAAAAAGTGCAGTTTCGAAAGTCGCATTGGGGTGAATGAATAGATTTAGCAACTTTCCGCAATTACAGGCAATTTAAAAATGCTAGTAAAGTTATGATTGTTCTGTTTTAGCCATTACCAGTCGCATGGTTAGATTTTTGGCGACTCATGTTTTAATGGTTGCCAAGCTGGCAGTAAGATTTATAATATAAAACATTTCTTGTGAAAATTTCAGAACATTTTTTGTCTACTTGGCCAAGTGCAGGTTTCCAATAGCCAAAACCCAATAAATCAAAGCATATCTAGAAATATTTTGGCACTTAAAATCAGCAGTAAGGCTCAGAGTAGCTCTAGAACCACATTTTAATATAAGTTGGCATCAAGCCTGTATTCCCCGAAGGGTTAGAGGTGTACTAAACACCCACATTTCGCCGATGCCGTTATTGAGCCATGAAAAAGTCGAATACAATTCCAAACTTCGTGCTGCATATAGAAAATCGGGGAACCGACCTCAAGATCTGACACTCAGCAGTCGCGCTTAAGACTAGACCAATTAGACACCTAGTCCATCAGAGTGAGTTTAGGTGCCATAGAGAATACTATTAAAATTTAAGCGATGCTAATGTAGTTTGTCTCGATAATTGCATGGTTTTATATATGCCATACCATCAGGTAGTTAGAAAGCGGACATGCCATGGTGTGAGTTTCACTTGCGGCTTTAATATGTTAATTATGGTCATCGAACATGGCTTGTTTGGTGTTAAGTTAATTGGCAGATAATGGCCCCTGATTCGCGAACCTAGTTAAAAATTATGTAATTAATGCTTTCACGTTGTTTTTTGACGAGGTAAATTGTGGGTGTATTTTTATTTTCGCGTATACTTACTCTTGAGTTTTGTAGAGAGCTGAGTTTTGTTGAAAGCAAGGCGGTAAAACGCTACGAAAAGTCGGCTAAAGTGACAGATCTATTTGTTTTTTGCTCTCAAACAAATTTTAATGACAGTGATAAAGAGTAGAGTTAGCTACACCAAAGATCATCCTGAGACCGTTTATTTTAGAAAAATCTTGGTAAAAGCAGCTCGGGTTGTCGTAACGCCTTGTATTTTCACTTTACCATAATCACGTGTAAACTGAATTTGAAAATTCGAACACTTGGTTCTCAGATCTGTCATTCATTGTTCGCATAACGTGACATCTATATAATTTAGTATAACGGACGAGTTTCCAATTGATCCCGGCAGGGTGCGCCACTGGCAACACGACATTGTTCAGCGACAGACCGGCCGTTTAGCGTGACTGCGTGTTGTTACTGTTGCTGTTTAAGTTTGAATCAAGAGGTTCTTGAAATGTCTGGTTTCAGTGATTCAAGTAACAGTGTAGTGCTTACTGGAATCATATGGCTTCTGCAGTTTTACGATGATATGCTTGACCTCGATTACCATATGCCTAATTAAAATCCCGATATTACGCCGTACTATTTTTGGATTTTTGCTTCTTAGTTGAAATAAAAATCATTGACTTTGACTTACTGATTTCAATTACCTACTTGAGAAAGGACTGAGCGAGTTGATCAACAGTTATTTAGTTATAATATCATAATTTAACTACGAAGATTTCATTAAGTCAGTGTAGAAGGGGCAGATATTCCTTTTGTCGATTTACTCGTCTTGGAATAATAAGCATCCAAGTTCCGAGTCCTAGCCTTATCTCGACTAGTATCGAAAAAATATTTTCCCTTGTTAATATCCCCCCTCTTTTTAAGATAAAAAGGAGTTTACATTGGTGGATCGCCACTGGCGACACATACAGCGTTATTCATCGACAATGAACTAATGTAGTATAAACTGTTATGCGTGAGTGTGGGTGGTTGATGTTGCCGTACAAATATGAAATAGACAAAGTTAAATCTGTCTATTTTAAATAAACATGAAGTATCATCATGTTAGTTAAGGGTTTTTACGAAACCTATAGAATCGTTAACATTTATAACAATCATAATGAAATAAATTAGTTTTTATAGATAAACTTATTGCTTTTATTGATCTTTGCGCTATTCGAAATAAGTTAATCCTACATTAAGTCCATAAAACTTATTTAAGTAAATAAAGTAAGTAAAATAACTTACCGCATGTAATCATTAAGAAAAGGAAATTGCTTTTGAATAGACTATTAAATTTATTCGATGTGTTCAAACGATCGGGCTTTTCCACAAATTATCCAATTTCGTACTTTAGCCGTAACTACAACTGTGTGCCAATTACATCGTTAGTTCACTTTAATGAGGCGGCCTCGGGCGCCCGATCATGATCTCCTGTGTACTAGATCACTTAACTACTTACATACTTAACATATTCATATCATTACAACCTTAACACATTACAATAAAGGCGCTTTTAGTTTGAAGTGACTGAATAAATAGTTTTGTTTCCAAGAATATTAGCAGTTGAAGATAATTCTAGTTCTTATTGTAAATTGCTTAAAGAGGATTTTAGTTGGTCATGGGAGTTGAAAAGTTTCCGCTCTCACGGATTAGCCACGTAAATTTTCTCTACATCTGTACGTAATTTTTACGCATAATCGTTTCTAGACAGACAGACAGAACAAATTATAAGTCGATTAACGATTTAGATAAACTTTTCTTGATCTAACATCTACTTATTTTTTTATTATCTATAGAAACCTATATGCTACAAGTATGGTATGTACGCTAGGTATCTATCTACCAGGTATCCTATACTCCAGGGGTAGCCAACTTGATTAGACTCAATATCTACTGTTTACTGACTAAGACTCTGTGCGATCTACCAATTATTTAATCAGTTTTTCTTCACATAAATATTCACATCACATATTAAAATTATATTTTTCTTTGCCTTGCGACAATCGTCTGGACTAATAGCCGCAATCGACTGGTTGGCTACCCCTGCTATACTGGGTACATACGGTACATATGGTATACATACCTGATAATTAAAAATTGATTCACCAAAATTGGATGTTTTTAAATATCGTCAAATATTCTGTATTAGTAATAATTACGTATTATAATATAGTAATCAAGACATCTTAATTCATGATTATCCCTTGAAGAACATCTATTTTCTAAAAAGAAGGTTTAAATTTGCATACAACGTATAGTTTAAACGCAGCCAAATGCAAATAATTTAATTTCTAACAAACTGACAACCTGTAATTGTGTGGTTATGTTAAATGGGCTATGTCAGCTATTATGTACATTGTAATCCCAGGTCACGGAGGTAATGGATGTCGGAAAGTCAAATAGATTAGTAAAACACAATATTGCTAAGTGGGTAGGTTTCGGGTTAATTATAGGTACAGGGTTTAGTATCATTATCACGCTTGTATTCCCCGAAGGGGTAGGCAGACGTAAGTCATTGTACACCCACATATGTATACCACATGTAGGTAATAGTGGGCGAGCCTACTGCCATGTACTGGGCACAGTTCCGGACTCCGTGCTGCTACTGAGAATTTACATACTTACAGAAAAACCCAATAACAATTGGGGACCCGAGAATCGAACCCAGACCCTCATGCTCAACAGTCGCGCTTGAGACCAATAGACCAATGAGGCAGTCAGGGTTATCAGTTCAGAGTTTTTAACCGGTAAAACAAGAATAAAAAGAAGTTTATTTACGATTCTGAGAGTGATGCCAACAGTACTAGGGGACATTTCTAACACTAAAGCTTTTAATAACAGCATTTTAGCCTTGTATCCTGCGGCGCCAGCTCCGGTCGGCAGCCTGTACTTGGCTAGCTATCATTTATTGCCTTGCGTTCACTTATGAGATATTACCATAATAAAATTGTTTAACGTAGATACCTAGGTGCTTAGCGGACAAAGACATTTAAACATGAATGTCTACTGCTGACTATTTATTAATATAGATAGGACAGACTTTTGCTAAGTATCTATCTAGGACAGCCTAAGTCTGTGGTAGGAATAGACAAAATAGAGGTACATGTATCTTTAACCTATGATTTGTCTGTTTGATGAAAACATAGACTTAGAATTCCGGATGAAAACAACAGGAACACAGCCATGATGTCATTGTATTATACGTCAATATAAATTTAAAATTAGCACGTACGTGATTATTCTTATAAATAAATGTAACGTCTGAGTGTCTCGAAAACTGTCTGCAAATGAAGAAACTGCATGGAGAATATTTTCTTAAAGTTGGCAAAGAGGATCCAATGAAAATGATGAAATCCGTTTGCCCTCAGGCTGTTTCAGTCAAAGGAGATCTTGTTTGTGTGAAGGTATTGGTGTGGACCGATCTTAAAAATATCAGCCCACTGTAGTCTAATGCAGAACATACCTGGGCTTCCGTAGCCGCCTATATGAATCCCACCTGAAGACAGTGTTAGTAATTTCTGGAAGGAAAGGTGATACTGAGTATTCATACTGTAAGGACTGAATTTTCATTAGGATTTCTAAGGCAGAGGTCAGGTTGCAAAGCCATTATTAATGTGAGGTCTTGCTAACGACCACTCCTACCTTCGTTGACCTTGGCGCCTATACCATAGGATATACCTGTTTAGACATTTTAAGATTATACTGTTTAATCGATAGTTGCTTCATTAATTCAAGCAATAATGCTACATACAATTGCATAAGGCGTTGATGCATAATTAAGTCACAATAAAGGTGTTACTAAAATTAAAAATTAAATGGCCAGACCTTATACAAATTTTAATAGACTTTTAAAACTTGTTGGTGGTTCAGTTTTAATAACTGTGTAATTGGCTAGTTAATTAATGAGAACAAAAAAATGGTTCTAGGATATTCAACAATGTCGGTGCATCCTTGTCATACATTGATGGTTTATTAATACAGTAATTTGTAGAAATCTTCCATATTAATGGAGCAATGTACGATGTAAATGCGCCAAGAGCCCTTATAAGTATAGTTAGTATAGTAACCCGACTTTGCGTGACTACGTCACATAAGTTGATCATAAAGATGGCGGACGACTAACACGCACAGCTGATAATAAGGGCTGTCGTGAACTAGATTTTTTTATTTACCTTTTTTCAACAAAAACAATATACAACGTAAAAAGTTTATTTTTTATGGCGTTTCATATTGTACTTTTTATTATAACTTGTTAACACTGAAGGTAATGACAGCTAGATGTGGTAATTAATCCTTATGAGGTTTATTTTTCATTTGTATTTTGTAACAAAAAAGTACCTAACAAGTTTAATTAACAGTAACATTTTTTGTTAAGTTTATAAAAAGAAATAATGTTGGCTAAACAGGTTGCCATATTTTTAAAATTGTTGTTTGAAAATTCCTCAAATTACACTTAACTGGTAACCCTGCTCTTCGTACAGGAACGCAGTAACAATCCCAATTACTCCCAATAGTATAATAATCGTTAGCAAAGATGCGAGTTAACTACGCACCCCGTTTGTAAAGGTTACCTACTTTTGCATAAATTACACGTGCTTGAGATACACGTGCTTAGTTTATAGGGGTGGAGCGATTATAGGATATCAATTTCTTTTTAATTTCATAAGGTACCTACATAAAACTAGTGGCGGTTTTCACTCATATTTAAGCGAAATTCTAAGTCTATGGTTTTACTGCGTTATAATAATATAGTCTGTTTGAAGCACTGATTTGAATTTCGAATGGTATTTATTTAAAAATTTTAGTTGTACATTTTTAGATTTAAGGATTATTGACGGTTTTGCTTTCTAAAACATTGTGGCGTGTCTCGACAATTATCAGGTTCGCAATCAGAATCTCTTTCAATTTGAATACTCCGAATCGTTCATTGATCGGTGAGTTTCAAAAACTGGATCCATAAATAATTAGAATGTTGATCTATGAATATGAAAAGACAGAAACAAAACCGTTTATTTGTACCAAAATTTGACGCATACTGTAAATACTGAAATAAAAGATAAAAAGATACTGTTAAGGGAAATTTGAGGGAGTGTTGACGCAAATTGCGAATTCCACTTTGTTCGATCTTCAAATCGTTAGTACAGACAAATACGCTAGCTTCTTTAAATTACGGCAAGCACAAGGGTTGATAGGAATACCGAATATCAGGTTATATCTCATTACACGAAGTTGTTCCTTCATTACACATACACTAATTGATACGCAGAGTTTTCTTACCTGTATTGCAACACACACCGTCTCTTAATATGCCATGTGAGTTGTATTATTATTATAATACATTTTGTTTTATCAAAAGTTGAAAAATATGATGACTATGAAGAGATATGTATGTGGATTAGATGTTCTAACAATAGTTACATTTTTATTTTTTATTTATTTAGCTCGATCGGTCCCACAGCTGGGCACTCAGCTAGGCCTACCCCAAATTCGTCCACCCATCTCTATTCTGCGCCGACTCGAATAATAATAATTACTTATTATTCTTTTTCTTATAAAAAGAAAGTCCATTACACTGTTAGACACGGGCTTCTTCTCAAGATGAGAAGGGTTAGGCCTTAGTACAACATGCTAGCTTTGATATCGAACAAAAATTATAAGTAATCCAACATATACATACACATAATAGGTATACTAGTACTAAAGCATACCGTACCTAATATTAATTAGTATATCGGTTCTGTTCCCCGATGGGTAGGTAAAGGTGGAGTATTTATTCGGACTCGTACAAAAATAAAATTTCGTTTAAATTAAATTACTATTTTATTGTTATCAATCTAGTAACAGCATGGCATCACGCCTGTATTCCTCGAAGTGTTAGGCAGAGGTGTACTGTTGAACACCCACATTTCGCCGATGCAGTTATTCAGTCCCATGTTATAGGGAGCGAGCCTATTGCCGTCTACCGGGCACAGTTCCAGACTCCGTGCTGCTGCTGAGAATTTAACCAATCATAATCTTATCTTAATCCAACCCGGGAATCGAACCCAGGAACTCATGGTCAGCAGTCGCGCTTGCGACCACTAGACCAATGAGGCAGTCTAGTAACATGTATAAATATTTTTTTTGAGAACCATGACGTCATGAAACAATAATTTGCTATATCCAATCATTCATAAAAACAAAAATCTAAAACTCCCATTCACCATTTCGCATCATAAGGCAGCGTGCACATTAAGATCTCGGGGCCCCTCGTCGGCCACACACGGGTCACGGGGTCGGGTTACCAATTTGCCGGTAGAACAAGATGTTCCGTCATTAAACGCAGCAAATAGCTCTTTATTATCGGATATACTCTTTGCTTTATGCCGCGGCTTTACACACGTGTGGCAAGTTGGTATTGATGCGTTGGATTGTGTTGAAAAGTTAATAAAAATTGGGTGACGAAAAAAATTTTCCTTTTAAAAGTACGTCAAACATAAATTTGACCTCTACTATTTATTATATATTTTTATATCTTATTTGACACAACAAAGCAATTAAAAACTTACAAAAACTATGTCCAATATTGTTTACCAGCAAAAACTAATAGTTAGTCAAAACTTCTGGGTAATACGTACGTGTGGTCGTGACCCTTGGGTTTTGTTTTTTTATTTTATTTTAAAGTAAACATACTTGTGCAATAAAACTATTGTCTTGACATTCTGAAATATTGTTTCCGCACTTTTTGTGCAAATGCAGTGGGTGGCATGTTTGAACAGGTCACATTAATTTGTGAGTTGTTTTAGGAAACAAGTGCTATTTCTGACAGCAACTTCAGTCTATTATGACTTTAAATGTTTTGTATGCATAACATAGTATCACGCGCACGTATTCCCCGAAAGGTTAGGCAGAAGTGTACTGTTGTGCACCCACATTTCGCAGATTATTATTGACTCTAATGTAATAGAGGGCGAGCCTATTTTCATCTACCGGGCACAGTTCCAGACTCATACAAAGAAAACCTATAAACACTGTCCGACTCGGGAATCGAACCCACTACCTCGTGCTCAACAGCGCTCGAGACCACTAAACTGATGAGGCAGTCACTGTTTTTTAAGATATATTGTTATTTAATTCCATAACCAACACTGTATAGTTTTTATTTGATAGGTCCTCATTTAATATATATAATGATGTACTACTACTACAGATTTATTACACACTACAAATGAATGAGCTATCTCTCTTGTTTCATACCGTAATTGCATTATAAGTATCTATGTACCTATTTTTTACATATTCCTTTAGTTAGATACACTTCTCACTGCTCATAAATCAACAAACGTTACACAATAATCGTTCAATAAATCAAATAATGGCTATTACCGTAAGATCAAGGGAGTACACACAGGCGGGCGGGCAAAAAGGCCGCTTATCAGAACTACCACTTAGTAATATTTCATAACATGATGGCAACATCGGCGTCTGTTTAGTGTTGCCTCATTGCGCGTCTGTCAAAATATTGGCGCCACCCACAGCAAAAAAGGGCGGGAAAAAGTTATCTGTAATTTTTTGTTCGTTTGAAGTGCCTTGCAAAAAATGTTCTGAAGTTTTACCACGTGATGTTTTTTGATATAGAGACGTTATTTTGGGTCTGCATGTTTTACTATTCGATATCAGTATGGAGAGTTTTTATGAGTGCTAAAAACCAGAAACTGAGTTGTCATTTTATTAAAGACCATAGATAATTTCTTCTCATGAACGAAGCACATACTAATGTGTAGCACATCTGATGTGTGTTTGTTTAAGAATGGTAGATAGAAAGTTTTTAATTAAACGATCGGTGAGCATACAGGGTATGGAAAGAAAGTATTAAACTTATGAACACAGAAGAGCGAGATATTATTGACCAAGTCTTTTAATTTTTTTAGTTCCAGGGACCTCTTATGTTAGGTACTATGTTAGGTACCCATTACGTTTACCCAGTAGATACCGTTAAAAGCTAATAACCGTCGTAAAAATACAAGTTTATCGATTAAGCTTCACTATAGAAGCTCATTTAATCCTTCACTAGATTTCCACAGATTTATTACGCCATTAATTACGTTGGAAACGAAGCTACTGAGAGATAATTTCATTTTAACGGCCTCAATTTGCTAATAACCACAGCTCATTCATTACGATCGCGATCCAGCATCGTCATATTGTTTTGTTTCGCTTTTATGAAAAATCATCACCGGTGAATGAGTAAGAAATGAGATTTTTTAAAAACCCGTATTAATGTCGAATCACCGTCGCGATTGCTTTCAATATTTTTAAATTAGGAACGTTCGCCGGCGCCCTTGTTCTAGCTCACTCGCTAATGAAGATTTCGTATGCGGCCGTCCTTTTTTGTCAGCCATATCTGTTTGTTTTGAACTCACCATCAATTTATTTTCGAGTTTTAAATTAGGTGTGTGTAGCACCGGGCTGTTGTTGTCTCGTTTGGCGCGTGGATGGTGTATCGCAGTGTCTCGCTCGCTCGCGTCGCCTCAGTTTGTTTTATGCGTGACGCGCCCCGCCCCTACTTGGTCGGCGGCACGGGCGGCTGCTTTGACCGGTAGCAGTGCAACTCGTTATCTGTTTTTTCTTTCGGGCGGTGTGTGTCCGGCCTAATATTTGTGTAGGACGTTGAAAAAGTCGTTTTGTGTACAGTGGGAGGTGCACAATGTGTTGTTGTTCCGTTTATTGCTGCTATGCCGCATGGCGCTGCCGCGTTAATCAGCCAATATACGCATCAGTTAGTCGGTAACTTCTAATGGCTCTTAAAACTTTCATCATTCTTACATTAAAAAGGCAATAATGATACTTTTGTAAGTATGGTTCTAAGTACCTATATACAACGACTGACACGAGGGACATATTGAAGGAGGTTTTTCAGATTCTGATATTACTTCCAAATATGTGAAAATAGGACTTAATCATGTAATAAAATACAGCGTAGGTATTTTGCATGTCCTTAGCCAGAATAAAAGCTATTTAGCCCTATTTCTCACGCTCGTTGGTTTGTAATGAACACAGTATAATAATTCAAAGCACACGCTCACACTTGCACAGAACTTTAACATGTTTTTCATAAAATTCAATTTTCCAACTCATTTTCTCATGCGTAGGTTAATTATTTATAACTCACCCAACAATATATTCTTATGTTAAGAACTCACGTCAACCGGTGGGCAGTTTGTCCTCGTTTCGTTGTTTTATACTGAAATATAGCTGCTAATGAGAGCTACTTCGTAATTCCAATGATTTGTCGCGATGTCGTGCGGCTGCGCGGTTAGACGCGCGATCGGACGCGCGATACCGCGGCACGCGACCAACGACGGTGAAACGGCACGTAACTACCCTAATTGTACCCCCGACTTTGATTGTGCATGGAACTAATTCTTATTTGGTTGCCCTGCAAATTGGTTGGTACGCAAGGAAATCGCAAATGCATACAAGATAAGAGTTATTTAGATATAAAAAATTGCATTTGTTATATTGTGTGTTTTAGTGTATAAAATACAGTTCTTACATCGCTAGCCTTTTCTCCTAATTATTGAAACATTGATTTAATAAATTGGTGTCGAATTCATATTAAATACCTTCTGTACAAAAAACTGAAATTATTTGTTTTAAACGCAAAAATCTATAAATTCTTTCATATAAACAAGTTTAGATTGCAATGGCTCTGGCTTTAGAATATCATTAATTAACATACAAGAAAAAACACTCAATATATCATAAACAGTGCGATAATTTAATTAACGCTGGCAAACATGAACTGTGAACACTTGCGGATACTTTTATTGAACAGAATTCAATTTTATGCCTTCCTGAACAAAGCAAATTATGATTTCGCAATATCATTAACACTTAGCGAGCTTTACGATTGCGAAGCTTTTCAATGCTCCTAATGCTTGAATAAACATGCAAAGATGTGTAGGGTTCTACGCAATGGGTAGGGTGTTAAGCAAGAGTTCATTTAGTTAAAAACAACATTGGTGGCTGCCCCTAATCTGTGCTAATGTTGTAGTAACGGAAGGGTGATTTGGTACGCTTCAACACGATTGCGCATTTTGTTAAATTTCATTCGGGACGGGGACCAGATGTAATGTGATTTTTTGTTGCGTTTGGTTCGAAGTTGACATATTTTTTACTGTAATTAATGTTTATACACTTTTATTTTGCCCAAAGGGGAACTGAAATGAAGGATAATGTAAAAAAAAATTAGTTTCCAAACACTTTATTTGCAAAAAGCAACAAACATTATATGGAACCCGAACATATATCACTACTAAGTTTATATTTAGGTATAATTAATAATTTTATTTGAATACATGCCACACTATAATTACAATATCTACAACATGTTCTGTACACTAATAATATAAATCACACAGCATGCGCATGCTCAATCAATTACGTACAGTGTATGGTCAGCAATAGTCTAAACAACTTATTATCGGTTATTACATCTGAAGCTCGCGTGTCGATGTCGCTACAATGTTGTGCCGATCTTATCTGCTCATGCATGTGGTAATGGTACAGACAGCAACAGAGATAAGTATGCAGGCAACTGACAATTGTTACTGTATACGTAATCAGACCAGCAATGCAATAAAAATGTTTTTATTTTTTTGTTTAAAAATACCGCAATAATCCGCTCACTTACATAGTTATATATTTTTGTACTGTGGGTGCGTTTAAAAATACACGTCTTCATATGTACAGATATCCCGACTGCACCAATCGTGCCGTCTTTGCTTGATATCCACCATAATATTAATATTCTGTACATACTTTTTGCATATTCTTATGCTATCTGTATCTGACGACCAATGTTGGCCCAATTTAGATGTCCGTTGACGGATTGCAAAGTGCTTTAATGGACGGATATATAATGGAGATAAGGATGTTGAACAGTGTCCAATATGGTACATGAGCACAGAAGCTAAATATATCAGAAATCGCTTTGATGCTGCTAATAGTGCGTGTTTTGTATATAGGTACCTAATTCACTGACCCTATTCATCTTTACGAAATCAAAAACCTAAAACAAAATACCGTAAAGCTTATAATCCCAAACCTATTTAGCGGATGCTTAATCTTAATTATTTCAACACCACAAATAAACAGACAAACAAAAACCAATCAAACTAGAGAAAAAAAAAACAAATAAAAAAAACATCACTAAACTATTAAAACAAACATAAAACTATTACACCTCAACAATAGACCCCAAACGCAATCCGGTCTTACGGACACCAAGTGCGTATAAAAGCATCCCCATAACCTAGTGGCTCGGAAAATGACACAATAACACAGCATTGTGTCCGCGCGATTGTACGCGCGCGTCCAACCGGCAGAATACCGCGCCCGGTGTACCCGCGCCATTATGATCCTACGGGAATTCATTACAGAAACTTTGTGAATGGGAAATTTATTAAACCTATAAAATGTGCGGTTCTTTTGGCTGCTGGGATACTTTTGTTATAAATGTTGTGTGGGTGAATGGTTTCTTATGTCAAAGCAATTGATTAATCAAGACGTTTTCTCAAATCAAAAGTTGAATTTTTATAATAAGTAAGTAAGTATCTTAATTCTTATAGTTTTTTAAGACTGAATTGAATGTTTAAGAAACTTTTTAAATAGGTACATTTAAACGCTGAAAGCCACTAAATGTATAACGCCTCCTTCCGTTTACATCAGCCGTCCTCTTTCGTCTCAAACAGATGTCAAGACCAATTAATAATCCTAAAGAGAACCCCATTTATTCTCATCAGACTTCATCAAGTGTCGATGACCGCTAATAAAAATCTGTTTTCATCCGATTTACTCTCACAGTGTGTAATGCACGCACACTTGTGCGACTCAATGTATCGTAAACGAAGATATTTGTCACACCCACATGGCCAAGGGGCTAATTTATACGGCCAACAATCCTCGCCGATTTTTATTGCGCTACCCACAATAAAAAAATCTTTTTTCAAATAAAGCGGGCGTTGATGGTCTCTTCTATGAGTAGTTTAAATTAAGAGTCTATTAAACATGAAAAGATATCTAAAATCTTAACGGGTTTGAACTCAGACACTCCTGCATGGAAGACAAGCATTCAACCGCTAAGCAATCACTGCGTTTTTTGAAAAAACTTTGAAGTAATTATATATTTATATTGAAAATGATTTGAACATGTAAATTGTTGTACAGTCTCTACTGTTGTTGATGAAAATTTAATTTAGAATGTCAGTTCAATGTCCGATTATTATCTTCTTGCTAACGCATAAGCATTAATCGTTTTGTTCAATTAATTTATTCTTGCTTTCAAAATGTTGAATCCGCTGAAAATAAATCACGTTAACAGATTGTTCGGTCTCGACTCCTGAAGCTCATCTAAATCTTACGATCTTTGCAGTTTGCTATCTTGGTGAAATGATCTCGACAACTGAACGAACGTCAGGGTTGACTCGTACACGTATTAATCTATTGTATATTTTATGGCGCATACGTTATCCCGCTTGTCACATACCTTAGAGTTTTTGTAACATATAAAAATCACATTGATATTTTTGTGATATCACTTAAGTAAGTATTAAAATGTCAACGTGAACTTACAATCGTATCACATTCATTTGAAGGAGAGTGACTTTTAAAATGAATGAACTTTGTTGAACTGCCAATATGAAAGCCATTTTATATTGAGTGTCGTTAGAAGGCTGCTGACGGCATAAATTGTTGATCAGGTCATATTCTTTTAAGTATGTTTAGGTAATGACATTCTTTTTTTAGTTGTCCTTTCTCTCAAGTGTCAACCCTGCGCATCTCCGGATTTCTGGCACATTTCCACTGCTTCAAAACTTGCCTGTTTAATTAGCGTCAATTTGTGCTCTTTTACATAACTGCGACCGGCGAGATTTACCGTGTGACGTCATTCTAGTTGATTACCAGGCCTACAATATACTGCACAATGGGGCCTTTGTTTCCAACCAATTCTAATTAAAACTACGGTTAAAAATGTAAGGATTTTGTACACTGAACATATCGTCTACGTAAGTGAAGATGTTTTTTGTTTTCTAAACGGAGATGAAGTGACATTGTTATGGATATTGACTTAAATTAAAACTTGTAAAATCACTTACATAGACTATGTTTTTTCAATGCACCTTTGTCTGTTAAAGTTCACAACAAGGTAAGAGAAAAAAAAAACTACAGTTCATAAGTCCAAAGAATTAAAAAATATATAATACGTTCAAATTTTCCTTCATCAGATTCTTATTAATTAATGATGATTAAATAATGTTTAAAAATTGTATAAGTATTTTACCTATGCTTAATACATGAAACAAAATGTACTGTTATTATCATCACTAAAGAAGCTATCACTCGCTCCAATAATAACGAATGCCGATGGCGGGAACATCCCTCAACCTACACAGAACGACTGAAATACTTACAGTCGTATAATTAAATTACAGACGCGTTGTGTTAACATTTATGTCTGCTTCCAATATAAAAACAAGAATTTTACTTTAGAGTTGAGTATTATGTAGGAAATAACAGAATCTTTGTGCTTCTACTACAAGATCATCGCTGAGCGTTATTCTGTCATACGGATCGTCACTTCGCTCAAACTTCGGCTCTACTAAACTATGAAAAAATCAAAGTAAATCTATACAATTCCCCGAACTAATTTATATGCTACTCAGTACATAAATAAGGCTCGGAATCCAGAGCACAGACTGTAAAACACGAGCGTTACAAATCACGTAAAATGACAGATGATATTGTCGCGTTCCATTTGAAGCCGTCATTTGAACGCACCTGTATCGTCACAGGACCGGCATCGGCGGCAGTGCTCCCCGCCGGGTACCAGATCGATGTGCCGCTTGTCAATGACGCACATAATAAAATACAAGACGACTAGCTCGAGGAATGCGGTTTTACATAATACGATGAAATAAGCGGAACGGTAGCAATTGTACACCTGTTCCATGATAGGAAAAACTTATTTGTTGCCCAATGACGTCTATGTACGGCCAAGTAATTTGAAGGAAGCATTGTGTTCTACAAACTGTGTATGACCGTTCGAAATTCAAAATGTTGTTACAAAAACCGATAATTTTTAAGAATTGGAACATATTTTTTATGTATATAAACTATATATATTTTTATGGCCTTTTAACTGGGATCTTTAACCCAAGTCTATGATATATGGATTTTCACAAACATCAGTTTGTTTTAAATCATTTAGAACCTCTAAAAACGTATCCTTTGCTCAGAATATTTCGAAACCTATGAATGGACCGGCAGGCTAATTACGTAAAAAAGCGATAGCAATGCGACAGCCACGCGACAGCAATCTCACTGTCAGCCAATACATTATATGTCACAAAAATGACGTTTGACATAAGGTATTGCGCGATCTACGGCTGTCGCTACATCGGTAATTAGGCTGCAGGTAATTTAATGAACTGTCAAAATGAAATAATTTTTACGGATTTCAGTTCAACCGGACACAGAACTGCTTAGAACTGAAATGTGTTTAAAAGTTCACGGTAAGCCTCCAACATAATACATAGACTTCGTTAAATACTTTAGAAAAGCGGTTTATGTAAAGAGCGAAGCTGTCAACAACCTAGCGACTTCAGCCAAATACAACATTATTATGCTAAAAGTTACGACTGGCAACTATTTGCATAGTTAATGCAAATATAGTTGCAAGCAATCGCATACGAGCGACTTTATGTTGCCGCTTACAAATTATTACTCTCGCGGGCCGTGTGTAGCTATTTTTATGATTTTCTTTCATTTTCATATGGAAATATAAAGCGAAAATATACTTTAAATGCAAAAATATTTGCTAAACCTTGCTTTAAGTAACACCTTAAAAATTACTTGTCATAGTTTAATACGCGGTAAATTAAAGTTATTTTCATTGATGTTAAAATATTGAGATTCCTGAAGCTTTCAGTAGTAGCCTGGTATTTGGAATCGTACCCAATGAGCATGCCACCTATTCCATAGAGCTTGATAACATCCGTGAAATGTTGGTGTACGCCTCTGGGCTTTGCCTAACTCATCGAAGAATACAGGCCTTCGTTGATGTCAAATGTCGCCGTTCTTGTCAAACAATAAGATAAGATCGGGTTATGACCATGACTCTATCAAAAATGGCAACCTATGGACTTTCTGACATTCTGTTGTAACTTAAAAATAATATGCAATCAGCGTAAGTGTGTAACACAACTTTGTGGAATGCGCGTTTACGTATAGATTTTCATATTTAAATTATTAATATAGGTAGCCGGTACTGTTGAGTTATATCAGTTTTAAAGGGTTACATAAATCTCTCGCTTAATGTCATAAGTAAATAAATGATTAATAAATTCTTAAAATATTCACAACATACTAGAATTAACTATTCATTGAAACATTTTCAGTAAGATTGTTTAATTAAACGTCGAACGCAAAAATATCCATTTCAAGTTAGCTAAGTGAGGTTGGATACATCGTAACTCATCTTGTTGTACCAGCAAATGCTCGTATGTACCTTCATTACGTTAGTTCGATCCAAAACAGAAGCACGCGCACAGTGTTTCACATCGCGCTCAGGTGGACAAAAAGAAATGGTTTTTATAACAACCGGTTGCAAGGTGTCCGCAGTTGTCACGAGCGAGACTTAACAATCGTGGAACACAAGAAAATACCGACGATACGCAGTTACGGAACAATTGTAACAAATACCTACAAGTAATGGATGTTTTATTAGACATTCTTGTTATAACGATGTATTCGCTACTTTATTTCGATGGCCGGTGGTATATTTTATACGGCTGAGCTTATAAAACTAGAAAGCCAATTATTAATATTAATTATTAATCAATTCCCTCAATAATTTAACTTCGCGTGTAACTATTAGCGGTTGTCGATAAAACAAATTAATATAATAAACGACACTTAAAACTCAAGTAACCGCCATATTAACGACGCAAACGGCACGACTTGTAAATAAAATTAATTTCCTTTCTTTAAAATAATTACCCACGATTAGATAGCCGGTTCTTGCACGTTATAAAAACCGCTTATGGGTAACAATTAAGAGCGAAAAGAATAATTGTCTCGGGAAATAATTCTATGCCACTCCGCTTTATAACAATGACAGTACTCCTTAATTTGACTTTCTATTGTTTGTCACTGGATCCACTAACAAAGGCAAACAGTGTATACCAACCATAATTTGTACGGTTTCTACAAGTCAACAGACACACACTTAACTATCGACGTTAATAGAGGGGTGCTCACTCCGCACCTTCTATAAGACAAGACCAGCGGATCTAAATCGAATCAATTTGTCAGTACAAAGGCTTTCGGTGGAATCGGGAGCAATGTCGCCCTTTAGCTGAAGTGACAGTTATGACGTGGCAGGGCGTGTCCGCGACTGCGCCCTCTCTTCATTTGTCGAGCCATTTGCTCGCCGGAATGCGGTGTCATCAGCGGCGAACGGAGCGTGAAATGGAAAACGCCCCTCTAGTGACAACCCACCCCCTTGCTACCCCGCTATTGCCCTTAACGTGCGCTAACGAAATTTCACTTTGCCAAGTGAATTTTGTCCGCTTTAATCCGTCGGTCGATCCTCTATGCGCTTGATATGTTCAAATAGGCGAGCCGAAGTTTACTGTTGATTGCTTTAGTTTTCGTTAAAGCAAATAGACTGTAGTAATGAAGGACTGAGGCGATCGTTACGTTGGTAAAAGATACGGCGAGTGTTCAGAAAAGTCAATTTCATATTTAATTAAGTTTTGTAGGATCACGTTTAGTCTGACTAGTGCTTGTGAAGGGTTAGGTATTTCTAACTTTACTATTTATCTTACTGGGATATCAAAATTATTCTTATATTATATAAAATAATCCTTTCATCTTTTTCTATCATGTCTATGATATATTATATATATTTTTAAGGGAGAAATTTGGCCTTTTGCTTTGGATTCGATGTGACATAGCTACGTTAAGTTCGTCCCTTAAACGTCTCACATACGTAGGTACGTACCAATTAATTGGCTGAAGACCATAGGATCAATCAAAATTATGCTTAAATGCGGAGCTTTCTATATACAGTCTGGAAAAATCTTGAGTTCTCAAATATAAAGGCTACAAATTAAATCAAAATCAAACATAATTCAAGCTAATCTTAAAAAACACGGGTAAAGCAAGCGCAATTTACACCAATTCTCTTCGCAAGCTTGGCAAGTAATTGTAACAAATTACCAGCGTGGGTCGCGGCTCTCAAGTCGATCCCGTGTTATCCGCTCAAATTGTCACCCTAATCCCGGGATTCGCACTATTTGTTTGCTAAAGGGATCCCGGGCTGTGACGTTACGTGACTTACATGTAATCATGTGGCCACCGAGGTTAAAGGAAGATGAAGTTAACTTTTCTGTTATGTTTAGTAGTTTATATTTTTTAATATAGATTTTTGAAAAAGTTTTTTTTTTTTTTTAATTTGAAAAAAATAGTAAAAGCACCATTTTTACACCCTTTTTGTTATTGCGTAAGTAAAGATACGTAAGTAAAGAGTCACATAACATATTCAAACGAATGGAAAATAACATTTATAATTCTCGTTCTTTTCTAACTCTCTTAAATTTATAGACTCGCCTCGAACCGCTTTGTGCCGTCTATTTCAAAAACAAAACACACTCGCCTATTTTCCATTGATCCTACGTTGCTAAGGGACAATCGATTATCAATTTGTCAACAGCCGCTGACACAAATCGATTGGAACCCGATTGGAACAAGCCCAGTTACTGGACTCGGAATTGCTCCCTTGACAAATGATTCAGAGGAAGGGCTCGCGTGTAAACCTGTGTCGCTTAAAACTCTTGTTTTAAAGCGAGAACAATGTATTGAGTTTTCGAGCATTGTGATAGAAGTACAGAATAACAAGAGATAATTTATACTGTGTTTGATAAAATTAATTTTACACAATACTAACTCATAATGATTAAACATTTTTTGTCACAATTTCAGCTCGATAACTTCACTGCTATGCCAAAACGACATCTTTAAGAACACAATCGATCAGTGGATTGTATCTCCTATAATCATATCTACCGTTACATACTAAAAAAATCAAGCTTACCAGGACTAAACATAGATAAATCAGCTAACAAACATCACTTCCTTTAAATCACAATAACTAACAGATTCTCCGGAAAACTGACTTATATCCGTAGTGCCGATCCCACCGGGACCCGGGACATGCCGGGACTCGCAATAAATCGCTGGAGGGAATAAATCTAATTCGGCGTCGACGTTTAAATTGTGGGGCAACGATTGTTCCCAGTTTCCCGTATCGCACCGCTTTGCGGAAACCAAATAGGCGCCATTTGTTTTATTCACGGACGCGTTATTTGTGGAATTATTTGTGGTGGAATTTGGTTAGATTGAAATTTAGGAATCAGGTGGGTACTATTTATTTGATGTTTTTTATACGCTGTATTTTTTTTTCTTTTAGATACGTGTATTACAAATGCAAGTTATAATATAAATGGCATTGATAACCCAGCCATGAGTGTGAGTATGCGTGTGAGTTTGAACCCGGCCCATACGTAGGACTTCGTTATCATGTTTGGATCAGAATTTGATTATCACTTGCATTAACGCTGAAGGAAAACATCGTGATGAAACCTGCACACCTGAGAGGGCTCCATAAAGTTCTCGATAGTGAGTGTAGTCAGCCAACCCGCACTAGGACAGCGTGGTACACTGAGACCTAACCCTTCTCATTCTGAGGAAAGGCCCTTGCCCAACGTGGGACAGTAATGAGCTGAATTTATTATTTTATATTAAAAACAATAGTAATAGTAGGTTCCAAAAACTAATTATCTTGAATATTTAAGCCACAGCTGGCTGTAAACTAAGGACAATATCTATTAGTAAAACGCTTTAAGTAATACACTTGTACTAGCACTATTAATACCGACAATTTTAATTAATTTTTGAAGAGGGAATGGCAACTGACATTTATTTCTGAAGATTCTTAATCAATCGCTACATTTACGATTCCTGGTCGTCCAAAAAGGTGGCTTTATGGATATAATTCACATTACATACGTATGTCAAAATATCCACTAAATTAACGACTCTTAATATGATTGGCGTAAAGTCCATATTCTGCAATCATCTATTTGACAGTTATTATGGATATTCGTAGATTATTTGCTCAATTAGTTCGTTTCTGCCGTCCTGTTCTTTTAAGTTCATTGTAATTTCAAAAGATATTAATATCCCTATATCTTTACAAACGTAACTTCAGCTATGTTTAATGTGGCGATACACTGCCACACGTCGCAATATGTCTCAATTAGTGACGCACAGTGCGACAAACATGATTACTGGGGGACAAAAAGTATCTTTTAGAGAACTCTCTGAAGATAGATAAAAAAGTAATACACACCAATTAATACGAATTCAAGTTTTTTATTTCATGGCTTAAAAATTTAATTATATTCTTTCTTAACCGACAAAAATTCAAGCAAGAATGAAATATAATTATCCTTAGATGTTTGTAATTCTTTCTACTGTACACTCAAAGCTATCAGACCACACATTTGCTAAAATGCCAACCAAATGTCAATGGTAATCTCACAGCAAACACTTGAACATCGGTCATTCGTCACCTAAAATAGTCAACCGCACCGTATATTTATAAACATATTTTTTTCCATTTTTAAACTATTTACATCTAAAAATAGCTCGTTGTTTTTATAAAGAAATGGCATTTCCATAAATATGTCAAACAGACGTATTAAAGTGGATCTTTAGAGTTTAAGTCGATGAAATATCCAGTTCTGCCTACCCTCTGTTGAATTTACTGTAGTGAATTAAGATGTACGATATTTGCGGCTGTCAAAATTATTTGTGATTGTAACACAAGCGCATAAAGTTCAAAGTTGTATTTAAATCAGTTTGAAATGTGTAGCTCTTCCGTGGTTTTTGTGTGAATGCAGTGCCGCTAATATATCTGTCAGTGGGGTGTTTTGTTGTAGGTTTTAGTGTCGAACACATGGCAGTGATTTGTTTGGACCGCACACAAATATTCTGTTTTATTATTGTTATTGGCCGCCGAAATGTTTGTAATACATTTTTAAAGTGTCACTTCATTTGAAACTCATAAAACTATTAGGAGGAGATTTTATTGTCAACATTCGGGTCGTTATGAATTAAATACATTGTGACGAGCTTGCCAGTAAATTTACTGAATGTTGTTTTAAATAATGGATATTTAGACTCATCGTCACGAAAGTTTAATTTACTTTAGTATTCATCTTAAATAAATGTCTTTAATATATTTTGTTCTCCACCAAAACATAAAGTCGTTTCAGTAATATTCAACATTTTCAGTCACTTCTTTGTCATTGTCTTCAATATCGTCACGGAACACATACTCAAAAAAAGAACCGACATAAAACCGACTTAATAGCTCTAGATCACATCATTTATCAAACTAGATCTCCCTTGCAACGCCCCAAAAATTATTACCAACACCAAACGATTCATCCGTATGATACTATTAAAAGATCATCTCTTTCAGTCTATAAATATCGCCCTGTTCGGCTTCGTCCCACAGCAATATGTCTTTATTCCGTCTAATAACAATTTAGGCAATTATGTGACAAAAGGAAGTGTTTTCGTCGAACGCATTTCTCTCCGAGGGCGAAGTTCCCGGGGGGCACCACATTATTGCCTCGCCGTGATTTATATGCAATACGCTACCGGTTTTTGGTAACCTCTTTCTTTTATTCTTTAGTGTAATGCGAATTCGCTTATACAAGTGTATGACAGCAGGTAATTGAATTTTGATTATTAAAATGTGATATAGGTAGGTTCTTATTTTTTATTTAAGATGTTATGGCACACAGTGAGATTGCATTTTCACTTTTGATGTAAGTATAAGTATATAAACAGCATAAATCTGTTTTGATGAATGTCTAGCATAAGAATGGAGATGCAATTGAATTGTGCCTAAAATCATTTCGTAGGATGTACATTAATATAAAAGAAGAAAAAAAAACAAATAAACGCAATCAGATCATTCATTGCTACAGAAATATACACCCATGCCTAAAGAAATCCAATAGTACAAAGTTCTTACGTAACAGATTAGGTACTGTAGGATGAAAGCGATCATTTTTCCGGAACGTAAGTCACAAACACAGTGTGCCGCGACAAGAAAGCCGAGAAACAAAGTGACATCGCGTAACTCTTACAAATTGTTGTTAAACTCGATTTATGTCCAACTGTGACCGCGTTGCGCCCACTGTGCGCTGTGGGAAAGACAAATGTCTCCTCAGATTGTATCCAGTGAACCTAATGCGAACGTTTGCGACGCTTACGAAATTTGTTGTACTTTGAAATATTATCATAATGGCGTTGAAAGTGTCTTCTGCTATCGTGAAAGCATTAAAAAAAACCATTGTTTACGCTTTTTATAACCTAATAAATTTGATGGAGTGTTATCAAGGAAAATTTTCACCTAAACGGATTATCAAAAACAGCAAATCGCTCGGCTTTTGAGTACTTTAGATTACAGTATAAATTATGACCCAATCATCATCAGTCTTCCTAATGATGATTAGGACATAAAGACAATAATGCAATTAGCAACGTTTACAGAATCCATAAAGTGATAAAATAACACACTATCTAAACAATGGAAATTAACAACTCATAATTATTGTTAGTTATTTATTACTTAAAGCTTGAGCTATTCAAAGGCGTAACTCAGTAACAATTTACTATGTTACCCGATAGGTAATAAATAGCTCATATTAAATAAATGCGTATTTTATGATAAAATACTTATAAAGTCAACTCGTCATGACTTGAACATTGAACAAACTGAAGGACATGATATTTTATCTGAATCTCAAATCAAATGAAAACAAGTAATAATCGCGAACAAAACCAAGTAATTATTTTGTTAAGATTCGCAGTGTCAATATCAGCACGGGCTGCAATTGGCTGAAATGGATGGAAATGTCTTTTAATAAGGCCGGTAGGTGAGATCCGTATATCAAATTGGGCTTGGAACAGCTAAAAATGCGAATGTTCACAATAAATGAGATTTAAAAAAGAAAAAAAGTTAAAATATTTTTTTTTTTTTACTTCTCGAACTTGAAGAACTCGAAATGAGGATACCTATTACGTATGTCCTTTAGTATGACCAATGTTGTACCAGTCAGCCTGCATAATATACAAAAAGTGATCGCCTAGTGGTTGAACGCTATCTATGCAAAACTGTATACATTACGAATTTATGTGCAAATTAAAATTTGATTATCACGTGCGTTAACGAGGATTAACCCCGTGAAGCAGTCTGCACACCTAACAGAGCTCCATAAAATTCGTAATGGTGTGTAATCCGCTAACCCGCAACAGGCCAAAGTGGTAGACTAATAACTTCTAAATCTGAGATGAGGTCCGTGCCAAGCAGAGTGACAATAATGTTGTGTACCTATTATGTATGTTTATTAACAAAGTCAAAGGCAAACATTTTTATTTCAACAGGGCCTTTACGGGTTCCAAAAGTGGGTTGGGCCTATCGAGAAGAGACCGGCAAAAAACCCCATGGATAGTCTTTTAAAAAACTTTTTAGCAATATTAATTATATTTATGTGTGATCAAAGCATATGGACATCTAAAAAAGTCAAAACTGATTAAATTATTTATGTCACGTGCACTAAAAACACTTTCAAAATACTTCATACGTGCATAGTGGTTAAACAACCATCTTTAAGGACAAAAAGCAGTAAATATAAAAGAAAGCGAGGCAATAAACTCAAGTAGCTTCTCAATGGGACTCAAACGGTTTGTTTTGACTACCCTACGGTGAAGAGGTATTAAAAAACGTTATCAGTCTACAGAAACTTCAAAGAGCGTTTAGGCCGAATCACTTAACTAAATATCTGAGATAATATTTTTAATGTTTATTGGATAACTTTTTCATAGTAAAATATAGTATAGAAAACTATTTATTCATTTTATTATACACAATTCGTTTAAGTTATATGATTTATAAAGTTAGCAAATAAAATTATTCAGATATCGTTGAATTGTTAGTATTTGTAATGTTTTGATTTAGCGATGCAATATATATTATTATAACCCACAAGTATATCAACTTTGACCACTTAGAAAAGGAATTGTGTTTAAGTTACCTCAGCGTAATATACCTACATATATCCCCTGAGGGTAATAAAACATTATTAATATTCTATGATTCACAGAAAATTATACGGCCCTTTGATTTACACATGTAATTCTTAAGTTCCAAGTTTTGCCATCATTTCCATGCAAAATATAGTCAACAGCTTCAATTTAAATAATCATTTAAGTACACATATTATCGTCTATTGTACAAAGACTGAAGTATGGTAAATGCAACAGCGTGAAGATAGGAATCTTAATGGAGTACATAAGCTGTAATATACATATAAAGTACGCATGTATTTATTTATGTTAAATGAGGAACGCAATATGGCCTCGAAAGCCCCCAGTCATGTCAAACGGTAAACGACTGTGCTATACTGTCAATCACTAAGTAAGCGGCAAATTAAGGTTACGAAGGTCGTATTAGCGTGCATTTTAACAAAATACAATTATCAGGTTATCATTAACCTCACGTTCTTTTCAGTAATTTTATTAGCTGATAATGTATTATAGCCATATAAATCTTCATATTTTTTTATAATAATATTCGATATTGGAATTGTGAATCCAAAAAGTGCAATTAACAGAGGGGAAGAGCGATTTTTCTTCAAGGAATCGTATTAATTACCTATATATAAATCAACAACATTTCGCCTATATAAATCTACATACAAAAGCATGAATAACGAGAGAATATTTAAATAAAGTACATAGATACATTTTACTAATGTCTGCCGGCAAGCCAAGTCTTAACTAAAGACGCCGATCTTACGATAAACATCGGTCGTTATGCAGTCACGGCCTATGCACTAACTGCCGGAATACACCACGCGTGCAACGTTTTTGTCCACCGCACCGCCTTTTTGTAGCACTGGGCTTTCTTTCAAATTCAAAATTAGAATGCGTGCTGGTATGCGTAATACGGACAATTAGTAAGCGCCTATGATTTATGTAGCTGAAAAAATTGAAAATCGGTATGGTTCTATGTGCTGGTATTTTGGCGCCAACTTTGATGGAGCCGCCAACAACATTTTGATACTTACCAACAAGCAAGTAAACGTGAAGATTTTTAAAATTGGTGAATGTTTTAGTTTAACTCATAATAGAAACTAATATAATAATTGCCTTGATCCGTTAAAACTTTTTTTTTGTATTCAATGACCACTTAATTCCTAGACTTATTACGATTTAAAAGTTTATTCTATTAAAAATAAGTTATCTAAGAATACAGCTCGATTACCGCTCACTTGTAAAATAAAACCAAAGAGGATATTCGTCAGAGATCCACACAGATTAATCTCTATAAATTCTCAAATAGGTATCATAGACAATAATAGAAGTGAACGCCACCAACGCTCCTAAGACAATGTCTTGTAATTTATGCCATACTAATTGCCACTAATGAGACATTGTGGCATTGTGGCGTGGGCCAGACAGCCTTTATGTAACGCATAACGTTTGTCACACGTACGATATTAAACATTAATTAATTAAAGTAATTTAATGCTTGATAATGATCGCGTAGATGTATCGACTCAATTATATATCATATGTATAGTCTATGCCAATGTGCACGTCTTTATGATTAGTCGTTTTGTATGGCGTAGAGTAGAACGAAGTATATGCCATTTTTTTATTTATAATCCGACTTCAGACTCGTCTTACTTTCCCTTTGTTTTGTTTCTTTGTTTTGAAGATTGCACTTACATTTTGGTAATAAAACATTATTATTGCTGAGAGCACAGGTTTTCACATTTGCTATAGAAAGGCGCCATAACTACTACTTATTCATGCGTATAGTTATATTTATAAAATTAATTCGGCGGAAAATTTTCTAAATTCAGGAACACCGTTACGACAGCAAAACATTACTTTTCGTCAAAAGTGAGTGACTTCGATTGAACAATTCCCAGCGGTTTACCGATACTTACCGATATCTTACAAAATAAACTAAGACTGCAAACAGAGATGTAATTTGAACACGATTTTTGTTGTAAAAAACGATTGGATTTTTTCCTCGTAATCTGGTGCCCAACGGGCCGTAAAACCAGAAGGTCCTACGTGTCGTACTCGTGGCTGGCACCCGAATGTTGAGTCCGTGTGAACCGCGCCCGTGAGAATGTGGTTGAAATTCAATTGTTTTATTAGATTAATTCACCCTACTTCTGTGTTCCGTATAATGTCACCGATTTCCTTCGATAGAGTCGAAGTACAGGCCCTTTACCGTGGTAACCATTTCTAGTTATATTGGATATTATAACTGAGAAAAGATGGCAGAAAAGCCGATTTAATAAGTCGTTTAAATTTATAACTGTAATACAGAAACTCATTGAAATGATAACTATGATGCAATCCTAATTTCAATAAACATGCTATTTATTACTTCAATTCGCTTATCGATATCATAATGCATGTTCATTGAAATCGTGCCAGATTTACATTAACGCAGCAACTCACGAACAACGAAGCGAACTGTCAATTAAAATTAAATTATACAAGAAATAGTGCTTTTTTATTTCACAAAAAAATCTGGTCACCAAGTACGCAAAAAAAAACGCAATCTCGGGAAGAATTCAAATATTATTTTGACATGGATTCCGAGAACTAACCGCAACAAACCGAATCGTCTGTGATCGTTTCGATTCGATTCGACCGCAACTCACTCGTTTGTCAAATTGGTAGTTGCCGTTTTTTATTTTATTTTTCATACAATTCTTGTTGCTTATCAGAAGAAAATGTATTTTTGTTACTTATACAAATAAACTTAAAAAAAAATGTAGGTCTGCATAGAAAATTGCTTTTCACGAACATCATGGCTCACCATTTTCAGCATAACGCCATCGTAATAGCTGTTGGTATCTTAGCTCCTTGAACCAATCTTCTAACAAGTGTACTAAAACTTATACAACTAATTTTAAACCCACAAAAAATCGACTTAACCGGATACTTATCCCTAATTAAGAAGCAAAAACATCGTTATATGTCACGCACCATTTTGCCGCGGCACCACAAAGTGTATGCCACTAAGTCGAAACAGTCGGCAGCAATAGTCCGTGGTAAGAACTCAGCCGTTAAGATGGAACGGCTTTGTGGCGTGTTTTGATAATGGCGACCGTGTTGTGACGTTTTTTGATACCGTATCTAAGATGTGACACATGTCTGTGAATATAATTAGAATTTAGGAGACCGATTTGTTAATGTGGAGTCACTCGCAGCATGTCTTGATGTGTTGACAGTTCAAGGTATTAATTGAAATAACTCATTAGTTTATTAATGGACGCGCTGTCACTAATTAGTGACACCTACATGTATCTCAGTAGGTTCATACTAGAAAATAGCATGCCACACGTATCATTACCGTCAGTTATGAAGAACATCGATTTTGATTTGCATTATATTTTGATTGATAGTGAGGAACCGGAAATAAGAAAATTGTATTTGGGATTGCATTCGCTAACTATTCAATTACACTTAGTCAAAATTTGTTGTAAGAATGACCAAACTTCTTACATCATAATTAAACACTATTAAAAACTTTAAACATTTCATACTTATGATTTTTTGCTCTATTTTTAAAACCCGCGCATTCACAGAATAAGAAGAAAAAATCTGAACACAAAAAGATTTAATCACTGTAATAACCAAAAAAATGTTTTTGTACATGCATATTAGTAACACGTAACATTATTATCATATCACAATTTGTTAGCAAACACTAATCGCGTCCAAGTCACAGCATATTCAAATTAACATGATTGTATAAAACAAAAACACAGTACATGCAGTTTTTATAAAACAATATAAAATAACAGTCATTAAAGCGAACACAGTTCATTCGTATTCATGCAATCAAACAACGTTATATTTTTATTTCTATTTTTTGGTAGCTCGATACCCGGTTATTATGCATAGTTCCCGTAATTACGTTTACGAATGCATTTTGCATTTTAATGGAGTAAAAGGATATTATCGGGTAATATATCTTTATATTATTGTACGTACATAACTTATTAGCAAAATTGTTTAATTTTTATAAAGAGAATTGTAGAATTATTTTATTTTTCTGCAAATGATATTTTGACATGGGGTTCTATTTGAGTGACCTTTCTAGTAAGTCAACTTGACATGAATAGGCATTTTCATTTTCTTAAAAAAAACCTTCTTGGATTTAATTAAACCTGTGAAATAGATACATAAATTATCTAGTTATCTCATCTCGTGTTAACAAGCAAGTTAGGTTAGAGATAAGATTATTAAAGTTAATATTACTGTCTCGCTGGTCTAGTGGTAGCTTACACGACTGCAGAACGTGAGATCCTGGCTTCTGAATTCGAAAAAACGTTATTGGGTTTTTCTATGTGGCAATTATCAGTAGCGGTCTGGAATTTCGAATTGTGCCAATAGGCTCGCCTCTTATTACAGGAGATTTAATAACGACATCGGTAAAATGGTACCAATGTACACCTCTGCCTAACCCTTCAAGGAATAATGGCGTGATCCCGTTATGTTTCGAACGTTAGATACGTCTTTTTCCATGATAAGACCGATTTCAATGTCCTGTTGCACTGAATACGTCATTAAAGTTATTATAAATTTTACAAGGAGCATTAAACATGTCTCGTATTTAAAAAAACATGATGCATTTATTGAAGTGCAAAAAACTGCAAGATATTGAAAATAGCCAATTGACCTTAGGTATTCCTAAAGGCCGATACTAATGTATAAAAACAAAAATCAATCACATAAATCCTTTAACACGAAAATTGACATCAAATTCAATTATAGAATTCACGTGATATTTCCAAAAAGGAAAACAAATAGATAAATTCAATTAAAGTAAAAACAAGTTATTTTGATTGATTTCTAATAACTAATCAAAATCAATCATTGTTACCATAGACTTAGAATTTCGCTTACGATTGTTACCAATATTCGGAACAATAGATAGTCAATAATATGCTAGAGTTGCCATCTGTTGGGATTTTTCCGGGTTTGTCCTAGTTTGAAAGGGTAGTTACGGATTTTAACCTTTGGTATGCGGAAGCCCTGATCAGTGCTACAGTCACCTTCGACACTTTTACACGATTTTAATATTAAATGCTTTATTACAGCAATTAATATTAAAATCGCTAAAGCTAAAGTCAACTTCAACACTTTTACAAAAGTGTTCGTGTAAAAGTGTGTAACGATTTAACGAACACTTTTGTAAAAGTGTTGAAGTTGACTTTAGCACTAATCAGTGCTTCAGCATACCAAAGGTTAATACCTTCAGCATTCGTGAAACTTCGCTAAGAATCCCAAAGTCCGGGGATTTGATAATGCATCTGTAGCTTAATCAATCAGTTTAAAAAATCAATGCAGCATACTTAGAACCCTCTTTCGCTACGCTTTTTTCGCATGTAAGTCTAAATGAGCATGCAATGTAAGAAAAAGAGCCTTCCCATTGTTACTTGGGTTCCGAATAACAAGGTGTACGATACAAAAAACTGTAACAGGACATTCAATTTGTGATCGTTAAGGAGCTGTCCACCACTATTGTTCAAACATCACGATTGGTACAGCTTAAGGCCGCGAGTTGTTTTGGGTGAGCAAGTGCATCGAATGTTCAAATCTGAATATTAAATTTTACCCAGACTCACTTAAATCTTCTTTAAGAAAAGGGACCGTGATTAAAATAGACAATCAATAAAATAACATGTTATATTTTTGTATTTGAAATTAGGTTTCAACTTCGAACGTCTTCGAATAATAGTATTTTTTTATTTTTTATTGTAACAAACATGTAACGCTATTCCTAAAGTTCATTCAAATTTTCAGTCGCCCAACAACTGGGATAATATAATAACTGATCTTATTTGAAACGACTCGATAAGTCCTTTATTCGTCGGCTTGTTACACCCCACCCGTTACCACTTAACCCTAGTTCGCTACAAAACAAAATCGACCTTTAAAATGCACCATTACGTGCGTATCGATCCGTTCACAACTCGCAACTCCATTGATTACGACGGCCAATCTACATAACGAAACCGAACAGCGATGCGATCGATTAATCGCTATCGATTGCGCGCTCATTTGAAAAAGTTGTATTGACTTGCCTTTTATAAGAAGCAATGGATATTATAGTGATAATTGTAACAGCTATTTTGGAATTTTCAAGGTATTTTTCGGAGGAGAAAAGGGTCAGTCCGATGCCCCTCACACACAAGGCCCTACGTGATGTTATTGAGGAATTAATTAAGAACGTAATGCAACAGCCATGACAAAATAAAACGATGAAGGAAGTCTCGATTCTGTCCAGCTTTTGATGCAGCATCAGAATTAAGATTCAGTTTAATTCTGATAAATGATGCGGTCGGGACCATTGTCTATCGACCTTCGCGATTTTGAAGAACTCCGTTTCTTTACGTGTTTTTATTGACAACGTTCTAGACAAAAAAAAATGCAGTCGATTAAATTTATTGCACGATTCGTTTTTGCTATACAATGTTTTTGTACTTTTAAATTAATAGTTTCTCAGTATGATCCATTTATCGTATGATTAGTTTGTCAAAACAAGGTGCTTGCTTTGGCAAATTCTGAGGTAATTTTAATTTATATTATTAAATAAAAAGTAGTGAGAAAGTTGACTTTCGTTCGTTCCATTTATGATTTTTTTCTCATTTTTTTTATTAACGCTGCTTTTTCCAAAATACCATTTTCGGACCATTGGCCACACATCATGTGACATAGTTGGTCAGGTGTTTCTGAACACCGTGACTGATTCAATATTTTTTGTGAAGCCTTTAACGATGTCTTTGAGTCGGCTCTTTTTTCGCACTTTGCCTGTTTGATTCACATGTAATTGAGGTCCAAATTCGCTAAGGATACGATTAGGCGATGATTAATATAGCCGGTAATCTTTAGTGGGGTAACCTTCACTGTTGGCGGTCGAGTAAGGATTTTAAGAATGTAGAAGATTCTTTGGTAATCTTTTACCTCCCTGTGTATATTTGAATAGTCAGTTTATTTTCTGTTGGAAAACGAAGATATAATTTATGTATTTGTACTGTAGGTGGTATATACTGTCTGCATTGTTTTGTATAAGCAGAATTAGCAAGAGCAACGATACAATTTGAAAAACATACAGATTATAATAATGTCTGTACAAACATAATTATGTTTGTGTTTTTGTGCATATTTTCGTGGTACTTCTACATAGACTAAGCGAAACAGCCGGTAGATCGTAAAACTACGAGACGATAATAGGTAACTTGTCCACATTTTAAAAATACATTTCTTTATAATTTCGCGTTCGGTAATGAGTCGTGACGATGACCGAATGGAACTGACATGTGATAAATGCGAAGGGATTTATTTAATTACCACTCCATGCATTTCCATGTCCTGTTTGTCCTAATTGATTCCTTTGATGTATCGGAATCATTCTATTTTTAAAAAGTCATTTAGCGAACATGATTTATATTTAAAAAAACAAGTAAGTAATCATGTTTTGTATAAAAAGGTCTTATAATATCGCAGTAAATTAATTTGCTAGTAACGCAAAATATAGATTACACAACTTGTTTTGCGCTTATTTTATTAATCACTGTCTCAATTAAATAATATGTAGTTTCAATTAAATGTAAAGTTTCGACCTGATTTTTTTATTTCAAATCGTTATTACATGAGATAAGTACCTAAAACCAAAAGAGAATAATTCGAGGCAAGCAGTTGAACGCTTGCCTGCCATACGGGAGAGTCGGAGTACGAACCTGGCGTTCTGACTGTTCAAATTCTTGTGGGGTTTCATACTGCGTTAACGGTGAAGGAAAACCTCGCCAGGAAACCAACACTGGATGGGCTTAATGTTATAAATACTTCATACTCATTATTTCAATACACACAACGGAAGTAATTCAAATATTTATAAATGACTCACTAGACACAAACTGAAGAATAAATCATCATTTTTTCTTATGACGAATGCTTTTAGTACCAAACCAACTATATTTAAAATTATTTAAAAAATATATTTCAATTTTTCTTTTAGCATGTGGTCAATGTAATTGTGTATTAACTTCAATGTTGTGAATTCCAATAATCCGACAATGCATAGGCAGTTTTACTTAACGACAGACATATTAAAAGGCAATGGGATATTTTTATTAATATCTGTGGTGAACCACGTAAATGCCCGCGCGAAATATCTCTGAGGAGGTCGCGACTCACATTCATACTTTTTAATGACCATAAACAATCTATTGGTTCGTTTTCCGAAATTTTTACGCGCTAAAAATGACACAGATTTGACTTCTCGTCGTGCCATCTCGTGTCGATATTTTTCGTAACATTCGTAAATATTAGGGATATCGGAATAAAAGCTATTTCGAGCGTGTGAACGAGGATACTGTAAGAACGCACTTTCCAGAGTTAATGTACTAGTCACGGCTAGATGATAATAATCAAAATCTCAAATACCGATAACAATAATAAATAATCATACATCGTAATGTTTTCGTTGAAATGTTTGAACTGAAGCTAATCTGTAAAGCAACATAGACATTAACTGTACAAATGATTATGAACCAAAGCAAAACTATGACAATTAACAAGTTAATTTTAAAAAAATAATTACACAGCCTTTGCAATTTGAAAACAGATAATACAAAATGTGCCGGATGTATAGATAGTGCCATTGTTGTTGTCTTCATTTCCTTTACGTTTATTGCCAGAGCAATAAATAGAAAATTGAGTTTTAACAGGCGTAGAAATTGTTTACAAAACTTAAATACCTTAGCACTTAGCTATGTTATCGTTTTTTTTTCCCGCTCTAACTGTTATTAACGATTATAGTGTGGCTAGCATCGTAAGCTCATTTTATTGAAAAATTGGAAATACCATTTTTTTACAATCCTCACGAATTCTAATATTGGTAGGTTGTGCCAAGTTCGTTCTCAGAATAGCGTCTTAAAAAAACCAGCAGCAAAATGAGCAGGCCACTTAGAAAAGATCATAAGATATGAAGTAAAAGCAATCAGCACCAAAGAGGAAACAGTCGCTCAACATGAAATAAATTCCTCGGAATAAACTAGAAAAGAAGTTGTCAATAATGATGATATTTGAACAGTCTTGTCATGTCGTTAAGTGTCTACTACTCGTATACTTGAACTAATCAGAGCTATAGACGATGAAGTTATCATTAAACGAATTTATTTTGAGCCCACCTTTAATAAGACGACACGGTTGGCGCAGTGGTTGAGCAAACGACTGCTGCGCTACATGTCGCGGGTTCGAGTAATATTTGTATAATCTACAAATAATTGTTTCGGGTTTGGGTGTACGTTCACATGGACGTACACCGAACAGGAATGATGAATGTTTCCACGATACAGGAATTATCCCTAGTGCATCCAGATTTAAATCTAGACATCTAAAAAAGTTAATAGAATAAGCAATTATATCAGGCAATGGATAGGTTGAAAATTTGTTACATTGTTCGCTTTGATTGTTTTTTCATCATTATAAAACTGTTTTACCGACGGCCCGTATATGATTGTCTGCTCGTTAAATTGTAACGATACCTGGGTGTGTTTTATAGTGGTTTTTACGAGGGACCAGTAACATTTTAGCGCTGCGGGCCTTTTATTGCACTGTCATAGACTCGGCTGTTTTAGTGCCTGATAACGAGTGGAGGTTTATCTGTGCGCCACCATAACCCGACTTTTACTTCTAATCTTTTTATTTTGAACCTGATTTCTGTGACAATTGTACGTGAAGTTTTGAAGTCTATTGGGTTTTGAGTGCTAAGTTTTATGCATCGAAATAATATGTTCAGTCCCGTTTTATGTTTATTGAATGCCTTGCATATAACAATGAACAGAATTATATCTATGAGTAGAATATTTGTAATAATTTTAATGATAACTTACTTCTTGATTCTGAGAATACATCCAAATCGACGATTTGTATTGTAATCTTAATTACTGATTGCCATATTGTGCTTGAGAATCAGTATTCCTTGAAATTTGTTCGTGCCAATTTCAAAACCGTCAGACAAATTTTGTTGAACACCGTATAATTTTGACCTTAGAGAAAGGCACTTCGTTAGTAACAAAAAAAATATATGGAAATTCGACTAATTAACAAACGAGTTTGGTTCAATCGTTTAACACAACTTTTTTCCTTGTAATACCTTGTCAATTGGCCACTTACTAAATTCTTTTTTACACATAGTTAATAACTTAATAACCGTAACTAATTCGTTGATTTTTTGTTCCAGATGGTCAGTCAAATCACCTGAATCTCTTCAACTCAAGACCGCAGCCCAAAAAGAAACGAAAATCCAGAACCGCCTTCACTAACCACCAGATCTTTGAGCTGGAGAAACGGTTCCTCTACCAGAAGTACCTCTCACCAGCTGACAGAGACGAAATAGCGAGTTCTCTAGGTCTCTCCAACGCTCAAGTCATCACATGGTTCCAAAACAGACGAGCAAAATTGAAAAGAGACATGGAGGAATTAAAAAAAGACGTAGAAAGTGCTAAAGTATTATCAGCCCACAAAAGTTTCTTAGAAAACGTGACTGATCTGGGTATTCTAAAGAAGAAAGCCATGAGCATAGGCGCTAGTGAAGAGGCGGCGACGAACCTTGTAGTGAACGCGTCCAAATGAAACGAGGCAACGCGCTCGATCGCGACCGATGTCAACTACGATCGACGCGTGCTCGACTATTAAATCGAATAGTCGAATCGACTAAAGTGACAAGTGTGTTACATTATTGAATTTTTCAATCCGAACGTTTTAGTGACGTTAGATGTTTTTATCTTCACTATGAATAGTATTTCGTAAAGTACATCACTATTTAATATGTCTGTAAATAGTATTAGTTGACAGTAGTGTATTGTTGTACAAAACTTATGAAGCTTCGTTCGAAATAAATGTGATAGTTGATTTTATTATTTAAGTACTTAATATTTTATAGAGATATTCCTAAATTATTTATTTTGGTTGGATTTTAACTGGCTTGCAGAACAACATTAATTTTATTGAATAGAAGTAACTAAACGGTGAATAGTTTTTTGAAACATGTAGAATTGTAGATACTGAAATAGAGTTTTCCATTAAATGTGCAATAAATATAATAATAAAATTACATCATCTTTAAGCCAGTTACAATATCCAGCGTACATTACTATTGTAAATATTAATGTAAAGGTAGTTTGTTTAGTTATTAAATCTTAAAGCGTAGATTTATAAACTTAATGAGAGTACGGAGTTAATGAAGTGTATATACCTACCTATCTTATCTAATTTTTAATTAGTAAACATAATTACTAATTTTAAATTAGTTCAAATTGTGGATTTCTTCTAATTAACTACCAGCATTATGGAACGATTATTAATGGTAATGACTAAGTAATTTCATGTGATTTTAACACCGTTACGTGCAAAATAATGAAGCCAGTCGTAAAAATTACAATCATTTTAAAGCGCAACCTACATAATTATTTTCCAGTTTTACAATTCTGTATGCGTTGTGTAAATAACTCATTAATAGTCACTTGTATCACTAATTGAATGATCTGGCAATATTTATAACTATTCATTAAATGTATTACTTTCGTATTAATCGACTATGTGAAAATTTAAATTGAAAGATTTTTAATTTTATCTCAATTAGGCGAGACAAAAATTGTCTGATTACTAAAATAAAACTTTTCTTGCCTGTTTAGGAAATGTTTTTTACATTGCGATTGTATACTTTCATATATTTTTTAGATATGTTGACATTTTTGGGCGGCTTGAAAATATTAGCTATACGTAGGTATAGCTAATATTTTGTTTAATTTCGGAATAATTATTCTCTAATTATTTTGTTATTAAACACTATTGAGATCAGTTTCATTATTTCAAGTAAGATTTTTGAAAAAATATTTAATTAAACTTATGTAGTAACTATTCAATAATCAGTGATTAGAAATAAAATAATCGACTAAATTATTTGCTATGTAAAAACAATCGATTTAAGCTTGCAAGTTTTGACACCTCTGTATTCCATATTTAAATTAATCGGTATCTTGATCTAAAGACAAGACTTTTTACTTGAAGCTATGGAATTGTTCCAATAGTGTCTTCTTGTTCCTACTACAATTACTTACAGCTACTTAATAACGTTTAATGTAAAGTTTTTACAATAGGCACAACGCGTGCTTCGACAACTATGTGAATATTACTTAGTGTAAATAAACATTATGTGTTCTAAAGCGCTTGTTTGAATTTGCATGAACCCTTAACATACTGAACTGATACGCCATTCATATGGTCCTTTAGCGGGAACAATAAGGGATTATAGATTTTGGAATGATCACCACTCTAGACACACGGTTTGGTGACAGCAGTATGGTAGCACACAAGTGGCCGTTGATTATGATCAGAAAATGAATTTATAAATTTTGCTTACCTTATGGGGTTTTAGAAGAAGTATCACGGTTTCAGCAACAACTTGTTTCATGAAATCATCACGACAAAACTCTAAGTATATGAGAAAGAACTACAAAACTCTTGCTCACATTATACTGCACAATAGAAAAGCTGCACAGTCTTAAATGGGAGATCTCCAACCGCGATCTTCAGTGTCCCTAAAGGTAAAGAAATGGGAAAATGTAATGATAACAAACAATAATTTGTAAGTATCCATTGTTGGACTATTACAACTAAAAGGGAATATTTTAGTAAACATCAATTAAAGAAGGTATTACAAATTGCAGAAGTCACAACATAAAGATGCATATGAGCCTCTTCAGCTTCTTTTGTTGTCTACAGTCTACCACAACGACGTCATGACTTCAGCAACTGTAATTTCTGTAGGCAACTATCGCCAACAGAAAATGAGAAAACAAATGAATTTACTACAGTTACACTGATTATTCAATCTATGGGGCGCATACCTGTTATTCATTAGTTTATAATTTAAATTGCTCAGCTAAAAAGCCTTTGGAGCTCACCTTTTTTACGTTTAAAGCGCTCTATGTTCCATGTGTCTTCCGATAAGGATAAAAAGGAAATAAAAAAAAATATCCACGAAGCCAAGTTTCCGAGTTGTACTATACTATCATAATATGCAGTTACAGTAATTGCACTTGAGGTAGATATTTCAAAAGACTTAATGTTCACACATCACTATTATGAGTTTTTTAAAGTTTAAGTGTTTGGAATTTCACTTTTATTGTCACTTACTGGATATAAAATCCCTCACGGATTACTTCGACGCTGATGCAACCGCCATGATCGCGGGGTGACTAGAGAATGCGAAATAGTTGTGTACAGAAAAATCTATCTACCCTCTTTATTACAATTTTAATTTTCCGTCAAATGATACAAAAGAGACACAACAGATAAATCTATCGTTTCCCGCTGCCGGGCGCCTCCTGTGTCTCAAAATATCCCGTAAGTAAACAATGTAAGTACACATAAGTACAATATAAGTGTAGTGCCTTTAATATTCAGTTCTTACTTTATTGTACACGATGGTAGTAAAAATCTATCGTATTCTTGGAATGTCTTATTTAATCCATTGAACGAAATAAGCAATGTATGACAGTGTTTAATAATGGAGGTCATCAAATCATCATTCACTATCTTTATTTTAAATTACCTACCCAAAATTGGCGAATCAGGAAATTCCCCAACTCATCGCAATACAATTAAGCAGTTATTTTTGGTACGTACCACGTGAAATACGATACAAGTGTTATTGGGTAATGCCGGAACTAGCGTAAAACACACTATTACCTAATCAGAAATATGGCGTGCAAGACATCGTTTCTAACACAAACATGTATTCTCATGCTAGTCGATGTAATCAATTCGGTACACATTGGACTTCGACTGCGAAGGAAGTGGTCCACTATGAAGATGGGATATCTTTGTAATATCGCTGCTTTACGAATTCCATACAGATAAGGCACAATGTGGTTGAATTTTGGTGCAGTACATTTTTCAGGCTGTAGACACGGAACACTGAAAAAAGGCAAAAAAACCCTTCTTATATTAAGTGAGATTTAGACCAAATTTGTACAAAGATTTTAGGAATTAAAATTTTTAACAAAAAATAAAAACCGACTCCAAAAAACTCAAAAACAAAACTAATAACTAAAAAGCAAAAAATAAATCTTTTATTATACAATATAGTTGAAGAATATTGAAATCGGTGCCAAGTAAAACATAAAAGTAATATACCTTGCTGCTATAATAGCGACATTGAAACAACGAGTTCACGTAAAAATTGTCGAGTGCGAGGCGAATTATGCGTCGGATACGACAAATGCACTTCGCCAATCGTGTCGGTTTATCATTGCATGTTTTACTTGGCACCGACTTCAATATTCTTCAACTACTATATTGTATAATAAAAGATTTATTTTTTGCTTTTTAGTTATTAGTTTTGTTTTTGAGTTTTTTGGAGTCGGTTTTTATTTTTTGTTAAAAATTTTAATTATTTTACAATTTTGAGTGATGGGTAGACCTAGTACAGACGATTCTCTTGAAAAACTTTACAAAGGTCAAATGTATGTTGCCCCAAGTCGAGTGAAAACCTTAAACGGTATTGCACTATGTGATTTTAAAATCAAATAAATTACTTAGCCGACCACATGATGAAAACACATTACGAGAAATGAAAAGATTAAGACGACTATTGTAACTAATATTGTGATAGTTTTGACTTTTAGAGGTTTAAAATGAGCCCAAACTCGAGGGGTTTACTAGTAGCTACTGAAGAGTTCCACCATCTATCTCCTGGCTCCATCATCAGACCCTCTATACCAAATGTTTTATACGGGACTCATCAAAATATATCGAGTGATCCCAAACTCGGAAGTTTTATTCCCTAACTCTTTACCGTTGAGGAGTAATATGACATCCATCATCAGCTCAGCATCATTAAATGATGACTTTCAGACGCCAATACCTAACTTATTAAGAAAAAAGCTCAAACGGGCTATTTGTCTTACAATATTTGAGGGTATCCCTCGATTTCCCTAGGATCCCATCATCAGATCCTGACTTGGTGATAATGGGACCAAATGGGAAGCATACTCTTTCAAACAAAACAAGAATTTTTAAAATCGGTCCGTAATTGACGGAATAATCGCCCAAACACTATGTAGCTGCTATCAACCATTAAGGAGTTCCCTAAACTGTACTGCACCTGCATCACGGACCTTGCAGTGGCAGTCATTAGCCATCTCGGTGCAAAGATCTTGTCAACACGAATAAAATAAGCCCAAACACGAGGTAGTTAAGATGTACCGTTGAGGAGTTCCCTCGATCCTCTGTCGTCTCCATCATCAGATCTGCCCTAAACCTCCATAGTATTATAGTCTCATCAGATATACACATAAATATCAAGTTTTTACCCCATGCTCGCCTACAATTTTCAAGAGATGCCCTCGATATCTCAGGGTTTCCACCATCAGGTCCTGACCTGATGACAATGGGACCAAATGACAAGCATACCCTTTCAAATAAAAAAAGAATTTTTGAAATCGGTCCAGGCGTCTTCGAGAAATCGAGTAACAAACATAAAAAAAAAAAAAAAAAAAAAAAAAAATACAGCCGAATTGAGAACCTCCTCCTTTTTTTGAAGTCGGTTGAAAAAGAAATATTTTTCAGCAAATATTTCTATCTAATATAATCTTTCTTTAGGCTAACGCTAGAATTAAGTAAATGCAAAGGAAAATCCTATGGACCAGACTATCAGTTACAGACAGTTACTATAAAATAGGGGTACGAAGACATTGCGGATACTGCTGCCATACTGTGGAATATGAGAAGAAAGGCGATACAACGCGGTGCGTAGATACTTCCTTACAAATCACATCCATCGAGTTGCCACAGCAGTTTAGAAACACTCAAGCAGTATGAGAAAGATTAGTCAATGAGCAATTCTAGAGATTATTCTAGAGATAGACAGACAATTCTAGAGACTGATTGCGTAGGGTTTGTCAGACGATCTCAAGTTTCGACACTCGTTGAGGCTATTTCCTTCTGTAAATAAAAGATGACACTCAAAAATTATATTTGGAATTAATTAATTAATCAATTTAGAATCATAATCTGTAATTATTTAAAACTGTATAATTAGCTACATTACTGACACTTTCACCTTTTCAATTCAATTAATTTTTTATCACAGGTTTTACATATTACCTAAATATACAAGGAAAGGTGTTAGATATCAAAAAGACCACTGTGACAAACCGAAATGGCTGTACAAATATCGTTGTTAATAATTATATGAAAAACATTAAATAAATTAATTTAATTATTCACATCCACGCTTGTGATAAAATCGCTCGCAGCTGGCATATCTCTCACTGGAGTGAGCGCTTGCTGTTTCAGCGTTTGTTTGAGTAGAGTGTTTGATGTAGGCGTCGCGTGCCGGACGCAGATAAGTTAGGGCTACAACAGCGGATTAGCTAAATCTTTTTTCTGTGACGATTCAGTTAGTATTATATATACGGCATTGACTGATCCATCGTAAAGTGGTTTACTCAGCGGAGTCTCGGCTAGAAATTCATCTCATCTGCTTGACTTATTGCGATTTGGTATCATCCATGGACTACAGCATCCCCAGTATTTCTGTACGGAGCGACTGCCGACGCCATCTCTGAACTAGTGATAACCTAAATTAAAACGGTTGCTAGACATTTTGGGCTTCTGAGTCCTCGCAGCATGTCTCATGACAATGGCTACGAGCAATCAAAAACCCAACGAAGTCCAAAAACAATAACCGTGGCATAATCATATTCCAACACGGCACGCGCCAGAACTTTCGTATAGTCATTATTAAGTACTGGATATAATACAGAACGTTTTTAAGTGCCCAGCAGGATTGTATATTTAAATATAAACCATCATTATTGATCATTATCGCCGAAGCATATAGGATTTTTATACATTTGTCTCCCCCGTTTACTACCTTCCAACTTTATAGTACCATTGCTAAAACATTAAATGCTTTTACTTTTATTAGTACTCAGTACTCTACTTTTACTACAACAGGACATTTTTTTTTCTTTTTTGGGATTTTACCTGTTTTCTTCTTGTCATATTCAGAAAGGGTAACCTCGTATATGTAAACCAAGCCTAACTCAGCCGTTGTCAAATTACATCGACGTTCCAAACTCAAATTGTTAAAACTGTACGAGAATTTGTTACGGACAAAAGTTTGTTAAACGTTAATTGGTCGCCCACTAGCCGTAATCACCAAAATAACTTGACCTGCCAACATTTAACACCTCTGAACTAGTAAAGGTCTTCTTAAATCGGATTTCATGTTAGCACGCACGCTGGTTTCGGTCACATTTTAAATATTAATTCTTGGTTGTTAATACGTTAACTATGGTCACTATTCTTGCACAAGCGTGGTGTGATGAACCGTAAACAATAAATAATTGCTTAAATACCGTCTAAGACCCACACAACGTTTTATAACTATAGTCAATTTCCTTCGTTATTCTTAACGTTCCGTTTACTTACTTCAGTTTATTTTTTGATGCAAGTTCTATATTGCGGTCGAAACATCATCAGGAAATTAAAAATAAATTACAAAAATTAAGCAGACCATACGATACATACAGTAATTAACTAAAAAACACATTTTGCTGAAAGAAAACCAGTAATTACATAGCCATGAGCTGTTAATTTATGTTGCCTATTGTCCTGTAATTAATACTGGGCTGCCTTTTATTGATTTCGCGGGCTGCACTCAAAACCCAAAGCTGCGGCTTTCGGCCTCTTTGTTCGAAGTTTAATACTATAATTTTTGAGGTCAACGCGCGTGATGGAAGGGTGTAATGTTGCTTTGTAAAATGTGACCAATTTAAATACACCCTCAGGCGACGGTGCTCCTCCTCAGTCGTCTTTTCAAAGTCTCAAGCCAAAGGCGGGAGGGATCAACTTAGTCTGGTAACCTTATAACAGTTGTTGATTTCGAATGCAACAATTCGAAGTTCAAAATAATTACCGCGCACAATCATAGGATGTTATTACGCGGCATTTGTTTTTGGAATCGTAATGAAAGGGAGCTTTGTTTTGATAATGTGTTGCCAGCATAATTATTATTTTAAGTGGCATGTAGAAACTTTAAATATTCTGAAGTAGAATCGCTTTTCTCATTTATTTTATTGCTAATAATAAAATAATGGGTGTAGTACCATACAAAGTAGAGGCGACAATTTCAAACAGTTGTAATTTTTCTTTTCGCCATACCCGCTATAGTTTATTTGCTACACGAGTACGTAATTTAGAAATAATAGTTTCTATAATGAAAATGTCATTTTAATTATAATTAAAGCGTCATTATAATTAATTTGAACAGCACGCGCCGCCTTAGGCGTTGACAGTTGTGAGTTTTTTAATAGACCCACCCACAACAAGGTTGATTCTCGGAGCTAACACAAAAATTAATAAAAATAAAATACTGGCGGATATCATGTTTGAATAAAGTGTAAAATGTCCTTTTATGATTTATGAATAGAACATCAACGTATTTTTGTCGGTAATGACAAATGTACATAACGGAAGATAAACGTTTTTATGTTTACGTATCATGTTATTTGCGGCTTTTCACTTCATCACACATGTTTTTAAATGAAGGAAACCTTTTGTATGGGTAATGAATGTAATGATTTAAGAGTTAGCTTATGAAATCACCTGTCACTGGATTTTTAGAAATTATTCGTTTTTTCGATTGATGCCAGTAATTTATGGGTTCAATAGAACAGTCCTTATAGGTATTATTTTATATTCAAAATACAAAAAAAATCAACTGAGAAAATATTGTTTCTGACAAAACCGGGTTATAACGACTGTTATGGCAATAAAATACATATTTATAACACCATATTATTAGCATCGCTAATAAATAATATTCACAAATTCATCACCCCACACGACCATAATAAACTTTTTTTTCACGTTAAACTCCCTAAGGCAAAAGAATTGACCCAAAAATCCAGCCTTCACTGTATCGAATTAACAAGAGAATTCGCTTGAATGATAAATTGTTTCGCACATTCGTTTTCCTATTATCTTTCAAAACTGCCTTCCGATTGCCAGTACCGTCGACAGCACGATTCAAAATTATGACAAAAAATGTTCAGAGTATTTTAGTCTTTGTGGCAATAGGATAGAGATTGAAATAGTTTCAAAAAGTTTGAAGGATCCTAAACTTTTATCGCCCTCAGTACCTACGAGTAAGTTCAAAAATGGAACATGCGATTTCAAACATTACTGTCATCGAGAAAAAAAAAAATAAACAGACGCGGCAAAAGTTGTGCGAGATACATAATGGCGATTCGAAGTGGAGTGAAATCGCGACAATGAACGATAATGAAGTGGTTTTGTCATGTTTTTAGGCGTTTCGCCGCGTGTGGGTATATTAAAGCACAATTATGTTATAAATGGGCGTTTATTGGACGATTAGTGTTCCGACGACGTATCGAAGAGGCGTACGGTTGTGAAACTAGCATTTTGAAATGGATGTACGTTCGCTGTGAGAATTGTGTAGTGGGCTTTGGACTGTCATAGAACATTAATGGAGTAGAACCGTAGGTAACGCATTTCTTTTCTCTTTTTTGCACCTGGATGCGCACGTGTAGAAGAAATAAAAATGAAAGATTTTATTTGTTACAATAGCTTTAGTGGGTCTTTTTTTTCATAAGTATTTTGCTTAAGTGTTAACTCTGTTTAGGTATCACTGACGTAAAGATATAACTTAGTTATAATTATATTATCTGACGCCTCTTTGACCCCTACAACTATAATGTCAATGTCAGTGAGACATCAGTTTTATTATTTAGAAAATTTATTAAATATTAAGTAATTCTATGGCAGCCGAATAGGTATAGCACTGGACCAAAGATACCGCCTTCAGGTAATCCAGTTTCTATTTCCATAAATTCAGAATATAATCATAATTTCTTCTTGTCTTACCCTAATCACATGCCATACGGTTAAGTAGATAGATAGATAGATAGATAGAGTATTCTTTATTGTACACCAAAGGAAAAAGTACAAAGCGAAAATACATTAATAAGTAATATGAATCTAAACATCAGCGTAGGTAACAGTCAAGTGAGTAGCGTTCCAATTCCATATTTATGTATCAGCCCTTCGTGCCAAAATATATCAAAGCCCTAAAAGAATATAGTTGAAGTATTATTTTAGAACTTCTAATGTTATTGCTCTTTATTTGTTATTCGATAAGGCCATCCGTTACCCACTAAACAAGTAAGCACGCAGAGTTCAGGCTTTATCATATAGGTAAATGAAATCATAGTACCTACCTATAGTCCAGACATCCACACATCTTTATATGTCAAACAAGACCTACGTAATCTAAAAATTTATCAATATACCTACACCTCTTCCGTCGTGTTGGCGAAGTGGAAAGACCAGTCAGCAATGCACAATGGTGGCATCGAGGCTGAATGCCCATGCTGCGCCAGAAGATTTTGTTACACGTGGAGGCTCTTTCCGTGTATCTGTGCGCTGCGAATAAGACATGTTGCTCAACATTAGACATCAAGTGCTCTGTTAAAAATAGTTTTTAAATGATTTCTGGAACATATCTACATTCACAATTACGACGTACTTTATTGTCCTGTACACTGTATAGTAATTACCCTAAAAGGGACTCGTCACACTTGTCAGCAAGAACTCGCAAGCTCTTATTGAAGCAGTCGTAGACTTGTTTTTTTTTTTTAATTTTTCCTTCCTCTTTTTCAGTATACTGAAGGTCGTGTCCATTCTGAAAGCTTTTTCGCGACTTCAGCCACTAGTATACATTTAGTTCGAAAATCAACTTTACTCAAGGCGGCAAAGAATGGGAAACACGCCTACACCTGTGAAAGTAATTAACTAGCTCATAAGGTAGGAGGCAGGATTCGACCACTGACGGCAACTAAGCACGTTGCAAATTAATGCTGTCAAATGTGATAAATCCTTAACTACGCGACATACACAGTCAGACCTATTATTATAAACAAAGTAATATAATTACCTACTAGTGTGCGGCCACACATCAACGTATGTCATTACGAAAGAATCGCATGTTGATCTTATACGTTGACGAGTATTGTTTACATTTTAATGTCTTTTTAATAATTGTACATTGAATTGATAATGAGATACCTACAATGTTTTCTATGATCCTCAAATGGTACATAATACTACTTAATAACTAGACTTTGTGCAAGCAGTTGGTGTGATCTGCGAGTATGTAAGGGGATTATTAAACTGCAAGTTAAACTAACAGAGCGTAGACGGAAGATATAGTTACTTAAATACCTATATAAAGGAGGAATGAGAAAATTAACACTATGGTGTGCTATGACGATAATAGGACTAGGAGTAGAGTGACATAAAATATGTATCTATACATAGAAAGCGGAGTCCAACACATTAGTATACAAAATGCCCTACCTAATACTATTATCTATCCTGTGCCCTAATTACAGAAGGCCCGTAGATTAAATCATGTCACCCATCTTGAATGATCTCATGATTTTTTTATGTTCTTTACTCATCGAAACCACGTTCGGAATCTGTTCAGTTGCGTAGAGGCAAATAATGACTTACTAATTGTAGCAACTCTAATAGTCGATCTGTGATTCCTCTTTTATTTGTTTACTTCTTCTGAACACTACTTCCTCTTTTTCTATCGTGGCAGTATGAGTTCACATAAGATGGCTCACACGGTCACACCATGGTGGAATGATTAGCCAAACAGCAAGGATTTAAATGTGTCTAATTCTCCAGGGTGCATCGAAAGCAGTGAAACCTTTCCCCAATAAAATATAGGTATATTATATAAACGAGTATGTCGAATTGACAATCTATAAAAGAATCGAGTTCTACCAAAATAATCCATCGTTTGTATTCCGATTCCACCGCGTCCCATCACATCCGTCGCTTGTTTAAACTCAACCCGTCCAAATCATAATCTGTTTAACATGAACAAGAGACGTCAAGTACAAACTAACAAGGATCCCGTCAATCGTATCAAAGACACCGGCGTATTGTTGGCATGTCTCGTTTTCGGCGATACGACGCGTGCTTAATCCCTTGTTTGAGAGACTATGCTGAGGGGCACAGGTCGAACTGATAGCGATTTGAAGAAAACGGAAAAGATCTCTCTCTCATCAATCGTATTAAAAGAAATAACCCAACGCAACAAAATGAATCGAATTTTATAGTTTTTAATTCAATAGCGATTAATTTTCCATCATTTCAAGCGTATACCATTGTTTTTAGGGCCCAAAAGTGTTGAAAGACATTTTGCTTAAGCTTATTTATAGGATAGTAATATTATGGTGAACAAGAAGACTTTAAAGAATAGTAGGAACATGTTATAGAGCCAATTTAGCGATTTCTACCACAAAACACTGAGGTAATTAAGGTTACGGCTCACATAAATCATGCATCTACCCATCATTCACAGCCTTTCCTAAACTGGTCCTCTGAATCACTCCTCTGCCATCCGCATCAAAACAAACGAGGAAGTTATCTAAATTACTTTGAGTGGCTGTAAACGTAATCAAAAATCTCCCTGATTATCTCCAAAACTTAATTTATATAACTCGCCAGATGTCGCACCTGAGCCTTAAGATCGGCCATAAATAGTTTCGATATCAATTGATTTGCTATAAGTACTAATGAGGCTTGGTTCCTTTGGTCGGAAAGACCCTGTCTTTTGAACGTCACATTTGAATTCAAATCTTATACTACCAACCCGTTCAAATCAGAACTTTATGTCTTTCGGTTTGAGTAGTTTTTATTTTTAAGTATGTGTTGTTAAGTAAGTTTGTAAAATTTTAAGCCGATAATAATATTACTCGGGTCTATTTAATACCGTCTTTGAGATGAGGATTAGAACCGATTTAATAGTTTAGGCTCGTATAAAGTTAGAGGCTGAGATAAAATTACTTTTATTAAATTTGACGGTTTGATAAATATATGCGAAATGTAGTGTTTATTGTATAGAGCTAGCTACACCACTGCTTACCAGATATCTTCACGTGGGTGTCGTAAAACAGTATCTGACATGATCTTGATGATAATTCACTGACTTTCTAAATGGATGACCAGGTCAATTATAATCGAGGTATTCAGTCTATCAGTAACCCGAATTACGGAATATAATGAATGAAATAAAATAGGGATTCATAAGTTCAGATTGATGTATCCATGAAAATCGCAGGGTTCTGCTGCAAAAATTTGCTATTGTGCTAAAACATGAAATGGTTTGAATACTTAATCGGACCCAACTAGTGTAATGTGAAACTTATATAAAGGAATGGTTACAGTTATAACACTCTGTACTCTAGATGTGTCATAAGAAGTGACCAAGCCTGACCCTCCGTAGAGAGCGGAGCGTTGACTTGCGGAGCTGAACGCACAAATTTTGTCAAAAAACTATAATACAGCAATTAAAACCCAAACTCAAAACCACAGTTAAACCCAAAAGGATGTTTAAACAGAGCTCAAAGCCGACATTACTCATAAAACCCATACCTGTGTTACATCAGTCTATTTTTGACACAATAATTCGTATGTGTTTATAAATGATAACAAACAAGTACCTACTAGCATCAAACGCCAAGATTATGATATTCCTTTGAACGACGCTCCGGCCTTTGATTCGATAAATAAGATATAAATCACACACTTTTATGATATCCTGGTATCTCTCGGCTCGTGCTAAGTAATTAATGTGCGTTTTCTGCGAAAGATTCTCAACGAATACGTATAAAGTAATTAAATTTAATCATGACATCTTTTTTCCAGGTGATTGCTTGTCTATTGCATCATGCATATAGAAAAATTGATCAATGAAAATAATATTCCCTAAAGACTGTTCAAGACATGTATGAGATATTTGAAGAGCTCGTTACATTTACCTATCGTCAGGACGCATTTTCGTCAAAACCTGGTAAGTTGGCCCCAGCATGAAAAATTACTAATTACTTATAAGTCTTATCGAGTTAATCAGTGTGACCGAACCCAATAACCGTGTACAATCATTTTGCGAATCGGTTTCAATCGGTTAAACTCGCGGGCTTCGACGTAAGTCTATTTTATAGCGATAGTACCTATCTTCCTCTACCTATAGACTTTTTCATTTAAGTCGTGGGTTGCGTCCAACTACTGCCACTGTTGCATTTGTAACGTATAAAGTAAAAATATCTCTTCTCAAACGTGATATTTTACGAGACTTCGGATTCGGCAGGCGATATCCAGCATGTCTTATCGACATATCTCAACCTGTACCCCTCAGTGAATTAAGGCCATTCCTATCGTGTTTCTGCACCCAAAAAGAAAGACACACTTCAAAGCTGTGTAGATTCATCCAGAACTGAAGCACGAAGAAAACATAGAAATCACCACTGGGTTACCTAGGTTAATCTCAAATTCACATATCAAAAAAGAAAGAATTCACAGTTGTAACATTTTTAATGCAACATTATAAGACATACTCACAGTGGCGGACTAACGGGGGGGGGGGGGGGGTTCTGCGGAAGGGGCGGCCCGCCCCGAGCCTCTGGTCCTGGGGGGCCTCCAAACGTCTCCATGTTCCCTTGATCTAATCCTAAACAAGGCTTTAAGGGCTTTGCTTAGTATCTATCTAGGCGGTGGTTTGGAGTTGGGAGGAGGTTTTATTTTCCTCATTCAAATCCATATTCTATGTATATTTAATTAAGTCGAATTTAAATTTCATTTGCAAGATTTTAACTAAATAAACATAAACACTTATATATACAACTGTGAACAGAATAAAAAGCTTGTAAAATTACATCAACTTCTTAAACTAGGGGCCTCATTCAGCTTTGCCGCCCAGGGCCTCTGACGGGCTTAATCCGCCACTGCATACTCATAAGACAAAGCTTTCAACATGTAGAAGGAAAAATACATCATTCTATCTTTAAGAATACTGATGAGCCACTTAAAATTGCCACCCATTACGAACTCAACGCACTGACCAATTCCAATAGCATTTTTTGCTTGCACAATCTCCATCAACTAGACCTAAAATTACATCGAAAGTTAGCCAGTAATGGCCATAATAAATTGACCAATAAGGCAACTTAATACAGTTTTTCATTGAGTACTTTCTATGAAGTTTTTGCTGGCCGTTGTCACACGTAATTGATCATGGCGACTGTCATTGATGATATTATGAGCTTGTCTTGTGGACTAGTTTTGGTTAATGTAATATTGGCTTTAACAAGATTATTGGCGGTAATTGGACAAAACATACGTCGTTTTGTATTCATTTTGAGATTGTTTTATTTACAGTACAGTCTACGCTGTCCCAGTGTTGAGCAAAATATCATGCTTCAACTGATCTCTGAGATGGCTGTTCGTCTCCAAACCTCTCCTCGCGTCGAGGACTTAGCGCTATCACCTGCATTGTCTACCAAGGTGCCGAGGTACGTGTATCTACTTCACTTTCTATTAAAACAAACTTACACTATTGAAAAGGTACACCCTTTATATGTTTGTGTATCTATTTCACTGAATCCAGCGGATAGCTTCCCCTGAGTGTGTGTGTATAATAAATGGTCTGCTCTTGTTCATCCATATTTTCTTTGATCCGACTCTTTTCTTATAGTCCACATTCATTCATACTTAAAACGCTTGTATCTCAGAATTATATATTATAGCCGTAAAAGACTATATGAATGGAGTATTAAACAGTACGATCAAGAAAGCGACGTTTAATATCATATCATTAATCGTAATGCGTAATAAATAAATGTAAAAGACTTTATCAGAGACACGCGGATTTAAACTATCAAAATCGATACGGTATTTAACAGATTTTAATGAAAATTTGGATATTTTCTCTAAGATTGGGAGACACACTTTACTAATAAAAGTGGTTAAGGTTAAAAGTGCTGTAGGTAGGTAGAAGAACAAAAGAAACAAGTTAATTAACAAAAAAAAATACAAACTTTGTAAATACAGCACTTTTATTACCTCAAGATACAGAAGAAAGAAGATAGTGCTTTTCAACTTTTCTCAAATCACAAATGATTAATTTTTAAGAAGTAAACCAGCTCGCATTAAAATAAGCGCTTATAAAAGTCAATAAATATAAAAAAATTGAGGGACAGATGGCAAAACTAACGGTGCTATAGAAACAAAACTGTATCAGATAAGAATTAACATTAGCAAAAAAACCACCCGTAGTTTTTCCTACTAAATTAAATTAAGCTAATCGATACCTTCCAATAACAATGCCGGCCACCCTAAAATTCCATTAATATTAATACACATATATAAAACATAAACAATTATATAACTCTTGGCCGTTTTAAGAGTGAATTGATCCTAATTATGTCGAAATAGGCGTTAATAGGACATCTAATGGTCTGTTTTATGGCCAAGCGGGCCGTCAAAGAGCCTCCCGTTCTATTTATTGCCCTCTTTTTGTGTTCCGATCTAAGTTTTTGTGTAAACACTTCGGAACTTAGAATTCAATACGTCAATTTGAACGTTTTGAACGTCTCTGTTTTAAAATTTTCTAGCGAGGTTAAAGCTTTACTTGTCGGATAAATTGAAAATCATTGTTTAGCTTAAGTGACTCGTAACTTTTTTTTTTCGTAAATATAATATAGGTACTTGTAGATGGCTTTTATGTCTGGTGACCATCTGCAGAAGCTATTTACTTCTGGCAGCGAAGTAACTAATGAACTAGATTATAGCCAGAACATATTAATATGAAAGTAGTTGGTTATCAGATAAAATAGCTAAGATACTGGCAGCTCACCTCAATACCTGTAAATGATGTAATATAAACTGTATGTTACCACTTATTACGACTAAAAAACTGTACTATATATCCATTATTCAGTTCAATATTTTTGATATAAAAACCTAGTGTACTAAAAGGTCTACGATATTTTCTTTAGATCTCACACTATATTAAATTTTGTGTGTGTTCAAAAAACCTTTAATTTACAAAACCATACCAATTTACAAAATATTTTACCACAATTCTAGCAAACCGGACTCCACATGTTCCAAAACCGTAGAAAATTTCTGTCATATCGTTTCGCTCCTAACCGAAGGTATGACCAAAAGAATAGGCACTATTGCACCATAATTTATAGCGAAGCCCAGCCGAGCTATACGCTATAATAGCTTCTCAGACACCTTCGCGTGGCAGACTGGGATAGCGCTATTTGCGGGAGCAGGACGCAAGACCAGAAGCGCCGCTCCACGTCAAAATACGTGCTCCGTTCGTTTTATTACCTTGCGGTGGTGTGGCGCAAGGGCAGGAAGTCGATATCGATAGATTTTGGTCGATAGAAGTAAAACCTGTTCAGTATAATAAGTTTAAGTCAAATGTGTAATAAAACTTTCTCACTTATTTTATAACTAATTAATAAGGTAAATGAACGTTATTTACTTTAAAAATAAAAGGTCAAATCATTAACAAATTCTTGCAATATTTCAGATGCAAGGTGTATAGTAATATTAGACTCTATCTTTAATTAATAAAGTAATTTATTAATTATAATAATAATAAAAAACAATTTCTTCATTAAGACACAGGACGCACCCGGTGGTGTGAAACAATCGATTTACTGTTGTGTCTACTTTGCGTCACTTGAGTTGGCTTAATAAAGGAACCTATAAAGTTTGTGCAATTCTAAAATAAACTGCCGCTAACTATATAATTTCCTTAATAACATTTTATTCAGTGAGTCTTTATTCTGAGCATCCATAATGTTAGTTATAAACCAATACTAAAATAACTTCAACATTACATACTCAAACAAAAAACATCGACAACAACAGAGCCACTCATCCTAACCACATCACTAAAGCCGGCGCGGCGGCAACATCAAAGGAGGCCACCTCTTTGATGTGGCCGATGGCGCGCGCCGCCAAACGCCGTAAGCGCCAAATCCATACGTCATCCTCCTGTCATTATAACGCCTCACAATCGAGCCACGGAATGTGAAATTACTTACGAGACAATATAAATTGACAAGTCGGTTTAATACCGATTACTTGCCTTTAGTGTTGTCATTCTGATGGTCGTAACTTCGATTGGCAAGGTGATCGGATGACTTTAATTAGGTGAATTGATTTTGGTAATTTTCGTTGACGAAATTGACAGGCCGCGAGAAAGTGTTCTTTATATTTTCGTACTTAATTTTGATTGACGAAGGTCTTACAGTTCTTTAGTCTGACGTGCATTATGTTTCGGTTCAGGCGATACCTATACATAGATGTGTTGGGAAGGTGAAGGAAAGATATAATGTGTCACTTGACCGGGGTTGATTACACTTAAACTTCTGACTTCTTATTACAAGATTTATATGGTATATTGTATTTATATTTATATTATATATATAATTGATCCATAGTTCTTTAGATAACATATCTACAGCAGTATTTTCCCAGACCAAAAATATGCAGGTTAAAGAGTGGACGCGCGAAATCTTGTTTTTTAAAGCCCTCGTTCCTATTCTTCTTCTTGTGTGAGTTCTCATGTGAGACTTGCTCCTGCCGTGATAGATAAATTATCCACTCAGCAAATTTCTCAAGTCTTAACACGCTGGTGTTCCGGATATTGGTACACAGGTCAGTCGAGGAGGCAGTTAAAATATACCTACCTTGCTTTTAATTTGAAATTGGAATTAATTTTGTTTAGATTTATCAGATGAATGAGTTATTCAAGATTTATTCAACTATGTCATATGTAAAAGCAGCTCATACTTACAAAATAATCTGGTAATTTTTACAATAATATATTCTTACGTCCGTATTACAGAACGACATTCAGCAGCAGCATATCTATTTAAGCGGCTTTTAAGCAGCGTATACTTACCTATATGTTCGATGAAATATGTATATCATAGTTAAATCTGTGCTCGATCTGTGTGCAACCACTGCGTGAGTTTCGATCTCTAATAAAGACTAAAGATCTCGCTAAAATTCTCAAAATTATAATATCTATAATATCTATAAATTATAATAATAAGTTATTTCTTATAATATCACTTGATATTTAAATTGGTTGTCAACATGTAGCTGCTTGCATACACACACAATGACCTAAAAATAAAACTGTGTTTATGTTCTAAGCTTGAGTAATTGCAGATTCAATCCTACAGACCATGACCAACAATGCTCAATAAAACTTAATTAGCATATTCACAAAAAATATACGAAAACCGTCTAGTTGACCGAACACATCATAATATTTCACTAACAAGAACTTTTAATAAAGCGACTACACAAAAGATTCGTACTTATCTCATCAATCAAATAAACAAAATATGTCCGGAACACTATCAAGTGTGTTATTAAATAAATTTTAACAGATAACCATGAATAATTAGGTAACAAAGCCACATTTTCCATCCATCCGTCAACCTTTATCATGGAGAAAAATCGTCTAATTCACACCTTCAAACGGACCGGGGTTTGACGTATGAAGAACTTATTTTTATTAGTGTTGCCAGGTTTTTTAGTTAGCTTTTATTGTGGGTGATTTTAGTGTATTCATTTTTATTTGGGTATGAGAGACGTTTACGTAATTTGGATAGGGAAAGATTTAAAGGGGATTAGCACATCATCATCATCATCATCATCAGCCAGAAGACGTCCACTGCTGAACGAAGGCCTCCCCCTTAGACCACCACATCGAACGACATTCCGCCACTTGCACATCTCATCTTCAAAATCATCATCATTTAAAATATTTCTTACAATTATTTCGTGTTGTAATAAGTACCATACGAAGATTTATCAGACCATCACCTCCCTTCTTCTACAACTCCTAGACAGGATACATACAAAATAGATACAATCATTCTTTCCCCTTTGTGTAGTATTGTACTGCGAAGGTACATGGTAGGTAGAAAAAGCATTTCATTTATTCGACTTTCTATAGTAATGAAAATCAATCAAAATTGAAGTAAAATGATTTCCAAAGCTAGCAACACCGAATCCTGTGGTCAAATTAATCAAGTGGGGTCCCTAATTATGGCATATTTTAAAATGTTTTCGTTGAACGACACAGTTTTGACAGAGGCGCAAAGATAAATGATCGCTAATTACCGAACAGTCCGCTAGGGGGCGGGGTTCGAATCCGCACTGGATCTAATGGTTCGACTCGCAACTGTTACGGACATTAAGTTAGCACGCGACTTTGCTTGACTGTTAACGTTATTTTTAGGAAATCTTTAGAATTTTATACCTCTTGGAGAATTGTATTAATTTTTCTATGTACAAAGCTGTAGATTATAAGTAAGTATTATCACATCAGACTGTACTGTTTGCTGAATATAATACCTATAGATGTTCTAATAACCGCAACAATAAATAATATAACTGCCTAACAAGCGCGACTGCTAAGCGTGAGGTCCTGGGTTCGATTCCCGGGTCGGACAAAGTGTTATTGAGTACTGTATGGAAATTCTCACTAACACGGAGTATGAAACTGCGTCCGGTAGATGACAATAGGCTCGCCCCCTCAGCATTCGGCAGTACCTAAATTATTTTTTAAATAATCAAGGCTGACACCAAATTTAAGTAGGTACAGGACATAATATTTCGATGGTACCTACCTACTATATTACATGATGAGAAATATGAACTTACTATTCCGTAAAGAAAATTCACAAACATACAAACAAAGTAGTTACTATGTTAAAAACAATATACTTAATCAATTACTTGACCTTATAAGAATAACATAAAAACTTATTTATAATTTTAATATGATAAAAACTTGGGTCTAGTTTACGACTTAGTATAAAAAATTTTAGTATCCAAGTCATCAAGACGCAGGATTACTATGATGGCTTCTGTTTAATGACCCATTTTGATAGCTAAGCTCCAACTTAAAGAAACGAAACTCATTAAAATTATAAGCAGACTTAATATAACTGGATAAAAAGCCACCTTACAGATAGACTAAGTTAACAAAGTCTTTTGGAAACGCAGTAATAAATAATAAATAATAAATTCAACCCATTACTGTCCCACTGCTGGGCAACGCTCTCTTATTGGAATGAGAAGGGTTAGGCCATAGTCCACCACGCTGGCCGCGCTGGTGCGGGTTGGCGAACTACACACACCATCAAGAACTTTATGGAGCCCTCTCACCTGAGAGAGCTCCATAAAGAGTGCAGGTTTCCTCACGATGTCTTCCTTCACCGTAAACGCAAGAGATAATCAAATTCTGATCCGCACATAATTCCGAAAAGTCAGAGGTGCAGGCCGGGTTTGAACTCAGACCTTCCGGCATGGAAGGCAAGCCTTCAACCGCTAGGCTATCACTGCACTGCAAATAGCATATGCACACTAAAATAAAGAAAAAATGTAATTATAGACTCAAAAATAAATTATAGCCAAATAACATATTATATAAAATTGAACTTAAGGTCATCATCATCGGCCCAACTACATTGGGCTCGGGTTCCAATCTAACCTGTTGCGGCTGAATATCTGTATTTTACATGGAGCGACTGCCTTTTGACCTCCTCCACCCAGTAACTGGGAGACACTGATACTCCGAGGTTAGACTTCTTGTCAGACATTGAGCTACTGACACCCGTAACGACTGCCATAAGTCTTCGTATGACACCCGGGACCAACTGCTTAACGTGCTTTCCATGACACGGAGGGGTCTCAATATGTGAAAATGGTCACTCATCCAAGGACTGACCGCGTCAAGCGCTGCTTAACCTCGCAGATCGACAGATTTGCGCGAGCCCCTCGAAATTGAACTTAAGTTAAATACCAAATATATTCCAATAGCCAATATTAAAGTTCTAAAGAGGCCGCAGTTCAGCATGATGTCAGAAGCAGTAATACTGGCCATCTAATGCTTTCCTATTGCAATCCAAATACATTTGACATTCTGGTAATCAATTCTGATTGCTAAATTATTGAGAATATTGAGATAATGTTTAAGAAGACGATGCAGCAAGACAAGCTACTCTACACCAGCCTAAAGACAGCGTGAATGAAGAAAAAGATTTTCATATTTTACATGTTGACTAAAAAAAGTTTTTGAAAACATATAATAAGTAATTAATGATGGCAAATAGTATTGTTTGTTTTTTTTGTTTTTGTTTTTTTACAAAACAAACATTTGAATTATGAGATTAGATTGTCTAACACGGTTTATATAATGCACCATTTTAGCGACTTGCTTTGAAAAAGAAGTTGCAAAAGTAATTAATACAAAAACGCTGCACAAAATGAAAATAGAGATATCGACTTAATGAAGTGCTTCATTAAACCAACCCTGTACCGAAAATGATGGATTCGCATATAGTTTTAATAAAGCTAACGAAATGTACACAATGATTAATTATCTAAAGCAATTATGTAATTAAATGTGTCAGTTGCAGGCACGACGGTGTCAGCCGTGTCCTCGCCGCGCCTGTCCTTTGTCAATATTAAAATATAAGCCAGTCACGATCGTGATATTTGAGCAAAGCCAACGGGTTTGTTAATTAAATCAAGGAAAAATAGTGCAGGTATTTTCATTTAATTATTCAATCAGTTCATTTCAAAATTCGAAATCGAAATTGTATTCTTCTTCGATCTTTAAAGTGTCCAGTAGCGGAAAGTACCTAGTGTCATATCGTAAGACATAAAAGATATGCCCTTGCGCAGTTAATACTGATAGGAAAAGTTGTTGATAAAAGGAGGATCCATCTCATGCGTGACTGACGAAGACTCAATGTCTTGGTGGCCAACCCTCACTTGTAGGAGCGGCTCCAAAAGAATAAGAAAGTTGCTAGTATCTAGTTTTGCGATTTCCCTCTTTTTAGTTTCCTCTTTTCCTGTTTCTCTCTCTGTCTCCCCAAGCTGTTGTTATTATTTTACTTCTCAGACTTGATTGTATTAGGTCATCAATCGACACACGTTTGTTATTTTCTATTATTTCACAATATCAAAAAACAGTTATATTTTAATTATATTCGCTTTTTTATTATTAAGTATCATAATGTATTGTTTGTGCCAAAAATGAATTTTCTTACATTCTGTCTTTCAAATAAGTAACGTAATATCTCTTTACGGCCAAAATAAACTCGTCGTTATATCATCACCGTTGTATGAGTCGAAGCATTCACTTGTGCCCACGGCGTCTGAGTGCCAAAACCAATCTACCTTCTACAGCAATACAGAATATGTAACGGTCTAAAACTCTAAATATTGCATATCTACGTTTAGCGACTCCTGGTTCTTCCTACCGTAAGTTGCAAGTAAGATATGTATCGAAAATACGGACGATGCAAAAATTCGCTCCATCATATCACTTAAACAAAAAACACATCGACTTCCAATACATTTCAAACCGAAAATATTATCTTATCGAATTCGCGATCGTGGGAAACTATTAGGAGCTTCACCACTTAAAACATCGAGGCGACTGTTCATGAATCAGCATTCTTTCTATTACCGTAGCACCCAGCTAAGATGACCTGCACCACCTCTCTTTAACCGTCCAATTTAGTATAACCAGAGGGTGTACACGTGTATCTTGAGAGGTCTTCAAAAGCTGGTCATATTAGATGTAATGAGTAGTTAGCTTTTCTCCCGTGATGTGAACATGTCATAGATAATTCGATTTAATAGCTCGGAACTGGTAATTATCTAATTAGGGACCTCTCTTGCTTTGTGATTTCAAAGATGCGCTATTTTTTTGTTTTATTATTTTTTGATAATGATATTGATAAATGTTGGGATATGAAATATGGGAACTTCGAAATTCTAAGTCTATGGAACTTTCTTAGCATTGACAATATATTTGTCAGGTTTAAGAAATCTGACAGGTCGTGATTACATGCCTTGAAAACAGCCGAAAATACAATAAAACCAGACCTTGACATAAAGTAAGTAATCCAAAATAAAGGATTCATAACATCTTATTAACTTTTTATACATCTATCAATGTAACACCCCTTCCCATCGAAATAATAAGCCTTCCACGCTCTTAACAAGTTGATACCCAATGACACATTAAAAGAACCTAATTCGTATAACACGTACAAATAAGCAACATCACTTAAAAGCTTTATCTTAATTTAAATGAATACTACTGCAATTTAATTTGCTGAGAAACTATAATCCTAACAAATTGAAGAGGTACGCTTCTTGTCATCTATCGCCTCGTCAAGCATAGCAGGACTTCTTGTTTAACAATATGCCACAGAACTCCAGTATTTTAGACGATAGTCCCGCTAAGGCATGAGTAACTTTTGGACCATTTCTTCAAGAGTTCTTCAGAGTTTCAACTTCTCTTGTTGTTGTCAACAACTGTTAACGTTCATAAATAAAAGCATTTTAAGTACTGGATCGTAGGTACATCTTTACTTAAAGCAAACACATTGTTTATTACTTTTAAATATTTCCTCGCTAAACTGGCCAGTTATACAAAATTAAGTAAAGCAGAAAATACCGTTTCTGAAACCAATTGTCAAAACTTTATTTTGACTGCATGTGTCACTTTTTTAACCAAAGGCATCAACTTCCTTTTTTATTGCATGGAGGGTCTGAAGCAGTCAACATTGGTTCTAAACTTGCGTCAGTCCGCCAGTAATTTCAGTCCCTGAAATCCTGGAAATTGATTTATTAACTCATAAGTTTCGTAAAGTACTGCTCTCCTAAATCGTTCGTTGAACTTAGCCCTGTTTTAACAATTTATGTTTTATTGCAGTTTTCATTCCACTCAAGGTCCAAGGACTTCCATCACTCATCAATATTTCTAATAGATGACAGAAAATGTCCTATAATGATGTCCCACACAATTTGGTCGTGTAATATTGTCGGGTAGAGTATTCATCCGAGGCGGCGTTTGATTTATAAACAATACGTCAATGACGTAAGCTTCTTTAGCGGCTCAGATTTATAGCTAGGGTTGGGACTGAATGGATGCTGCGGTATCGATGTGAAAATTTTAGTTAATGATTTCGTTTAGGTAGTTATCACAGATTACCAAATATTTTTATAGTTCCTATTTATAATACGTAAGTCATAGTTTCTATTTTTGCTTGTCCAGTAAATGCTGTATGTTAACTTAACTATTTTATTTTAGGTGTGTAATTTTAACACATTTATATAAAATGAACACACTTTTTAAATATGGTTATTATTGTTTAATTCTTTTTTTGTCAATTCAATGTTGTATGACGTAAAACTAATTAAATACTTAATTAAGTACTTACGTATTATCACGTAGCATTTTAATAAATAAATGAGACTACATTAAATTAATAGGTACGGTAAGAACAGGCGCGGTCACAGCCAAAGACTTTGGCGGTCATATTAACAGTAAAGTGACTTTGGGGGGGGTGTCATATTAAAGTTGAGTGACTTAGAATTTATTTCATAAAAAAATTAAATGCAATATTATAAATAGGTATAAAATTAACAAAAATAAACGTGGCTCATTAAATTACCACTTATTAGGTACTTCACACATGTAAAAATTAACCCAGATCGCAATCAATACGCCTGGTTTACTCAAAGTATTATGTATTTTACTTTACATATCGTCATTAGCTACCGTGTGATAGGGAGCGAGCTTATTGCCATCTAGCGAGCACAACTCCATATTCCAGCTTACAGAAATACCCTATAACACTTTGCCCGACCCGGGAATCGAACCCAAGACCTCACGACGCAGTCAAGAAACTACGTATTTGTATAATCATTAAATAATTGCCTAACGAGTACTACCAGCATGCTACACACACAAAAAGCTAGTAAGCGATATGATAACATACAACCTAGGTAAATACTGCTTAACTTTATCGATACCAATCACAGGGCACCACTATCCGCCATTCTCACAATCTTGAATCAACCCGTTCATAAGGATTACTACTACAAACACACTCATCCACCATCTCTTTCTACCTTATAAAGTCGAATATTCCCTTCCTCTCGCACATCAATAAGCATTCCCTTTTGCGGCGTTGCGGCGGCTCCTTTGATGTTGGGAGGCCACGCCCCCGTGCCCCGCCCCGCGTCCCCCCGCCGTTGACTGTAGTTAATTCGTCACAGTTTAATCACAATGGTTTTAATTACGGGCGGAAACTAAATACAGCGAAATGTTGCAGTTTCTGGTTAGAACGGTTAAGGGCTGTCATGTTTGTTGACTTTTCATTGACTGTTTTTGTTTGACTTCTGACTCCTTTTTTTCTGACTCCATCAAAGTTTAATTATTCATTAAAAAAATATTATTCTCTTTTAAATATGACGTCATAAAATCTATTTATGAATTTTACCATAAGTATTCTTAATCTTTTTTCTGACCTTTAGACTACTAAAAATTTTCACGTGTTCCATTATGATGGAGAATATTTTATATTTATAATATTAATCAAACTGGCATAATCAATCAAATATTAGTATAAGTAATAATAAAGAAAATCTACAGTTTAATATCATATAAAAAGCGAAATATATTGTAAAATAAAACAATGTAAATGTAATGTCAATTGATTTATCAACTAACTTTCATATACCAAGTTTTAAGTAACGAGATTTTTATTATAATCTCATTAACTTAGGCTGTTAAGTTACTTCACTTATTGCATTGGTTCCTCTTCGTTAACTTTACTTTAAATTATCTTTAATTAGACAGCAGTTTTAAAATAATCACATAGACGGAAATAAAGTTAATGGTAACTTATTAATGGTAATTTATTATTAGTACATTTATTGGTAACTTTTATGCATTTACTGTGGTTCAGCAAAAAAAGATAAGGCCAAAATTTTCACAGAAAGCCAATCACCATTATTATGAAAATTTTCAGAGCCAATCGTACGGACGATAAAAAATTCAATTACTGTCCATTGTAAATGTAAATCCTAGGTGTCCTGTGGTACATTCATACAGAGGCATCCGACGCGTCCGCTCTTACGTAATTACGCCGCCGCATCAAAGGCACCGCCGGCCCGGGCGGCGTCTTTGTAGTCTAATAAACGGGATAAAGCACCCAACCAAAAATCAACTTTATTTTTTGAGATCCAAAGTTGGTTTTAGTGTGTAGATGGCGAGTTTTCTTAACACCTTAACGTTATGAAGGGCCATATCAGTTAGGGGTTTTGCCACGGATATGTCAAAAAGAGGTTTTATAGCCAGTGTAAATGAGGACCGCACGGGTTGAACCAAATTAGGTCATTCGTAATGTTGGTACCGTGTTAGTTGGTTGTTAATCTCGTCTGATTGGCTGATTGATGTCGGAAATCTTAACGAGCGATTAGTCTTTGATAACAAAGGAATTAGTTTTGGTGGAGCTGTGAAATATGTTGATGTAGAGAATAAGAAATGGTGGATTCGACCAATAAATTAGCGATGTGTTATTTTTAAATTGTATTGAGTCTATAGCAAAATTATTTTTACTTGTTTTACTATTCTAGAGCATTGCCAATATGTTTAAATTCAAGTGATTTCATGTGTTGTAAAAAATTCCAATCAACACCTGCTTGCACCTATACTCATTTTGTTTAGGTATTTAACTAAAGGTAAACAATCTTGATGTGTCTTTTTAATATTTTTTGTTTAAAAACTCAGTTTAAAAATAAAACGCGACTAAAAACCAATGTAAACCATACCATAACCAACAATAACGATTACCAAATCAATTGAACCACTAGTTTAAGCAGTAGTTTATTTGTTTAATATGTGTTTGTGTAAAAAGTCACGTCAAGATTGTTTACCTTTCAAAGTCAAATTCAAATGTTTTTATTTCAACTGGGCCTTTACAGGCGCTTTTAAAACGTTATGATTCTAGTTGCGCGGTTCCAAAAGTGGGTTGGTCCTATGGAGAAGAGACCGGCAAGAAACTCCATGGATACTTTTTTCAAAAAACTGATTTATTTAAATAGGTACCTAAACAAAACGAGTACCTATAGTTTGTTATGCTATGCACTTTATAGGTTGCATGTTAGTTTGGTAAGTACCTACTTAAATACGATTCAGTACGGCTCTATTATGCAACAATCTTTTTTTGTTTTATGATTCTATAATATCTTGATATTGATTTTAGACATTCAAGAATAAACTAGCAAAATCTAATCTAACTGAGATTAAAGTTATGTAGGTAGTAAAGTACTATAGGGACCGGGAATAAAACTGCTATTAAAATATTAAAATGTGTATTGAACGCAACGAGCTCCCAAATACAATTCAGATTATTTTTATTCAGTGTCCATCACTCAATTATTTAATATTGACGTTCCTTCAAATACTTCTTCTTTTTCATCGGTCACCAGTCTTTATATCAAAGTCTGTATATAAAATCCTCCTATTATGTAAAACCTCTACAGTACCTACCTACTCTTTGTTGTGTTTCTCCATTTTTTGATAATCGCAAACCATTTTAGTGCAATGTTAGGTATTTGTTTTATTACATAGAAATTAGCATTACTTAATATAGCATCACGCCTGTTTTCCCCGAAAGGTTAGGCAGAGGTGTACCTACCTAACCTATATTTCGCCGATGCTGTTATTGAGTCCCATGAGTGAGACCTATTGCCGTCGACCGGACACAGTTCCAGGCTCAATGCTATAGAGAATTTCCATACACAAAACCCAATAACGCTTTGCCCGACCCGGAAATTGAACCCAGGACCACACTCTCAGCAATCGTACTTGCCAGCCCAATGAGGCAGTCAGTTTTGTGTTATTATACAATAATAACGCACGCTACGTGTAGGTATAAGTTGAGAACTTCGAGCATCGATCGCGCCACCCGCGCGCCTCACACGACGCTCATTATACGTCGATAGAGGTGTGCTACGATCGAACAATATACGATATATATGTATACTCGTAATTTGGATCTGTCAATTTAGCAACCTTCTTAAGTATGTCTCTAGGCTTTATTATTTTTAAATCCAAGAATTTTAACTAGTTTGTATTTTATCTCAATTCAGAAGCAAAGGATAATGCTTATGTTATTTTTTAAGTACTAGGTGTGTATGAAGTTTTAAATCATCGATTTCACTGCCGCCGCGCCTCACACGACGCTTATTACATCACTAGAGATGTGTTACGATCGAACAGTAATCAAATAAATCGATAATTATTGTTGAAGCCACACTCATATGATTTAGTTTTATCCTATAATTTTTAGTCAACGCCTATATTATTGTAAATAATTTTTGGACAGATATTCAGATTTATCATAACAATTTTACTTCGAAATATCTTAAAAGTATTTAAAACCAGACAAAAAGCATAGGTAGCTGTGACGAGTCGCCACTGTCGACTGACGACTTAATCGAAGACGATTTTCCTTTTTGTGAGTAATACTTAATATAAAATTTAACGTTGGTGACCAGTCAATGTTAAAAAAAGCTAATTTATTTTTTACTTTGTAACTTTCATCACGCTTCATTCAACATCAATGTAAATAAGATACAGTTTAGGATACCTGATTACCAGTATAAGAAATTAAACAAACGACCAGTAATAGTCTACCTCTTAGTTGGATAATTATAAATTATAGAAAATTATATTATAAAGACCTTGACAGAGAAATTTTATGAGGATTAAACAGCTAAAACTGTTTGTGCATATAAATATTGTGTTTGTAAACGTACCTACGATACAGGAATTATTAGATAGGTACTTGTATGGGACAACGTTTGAAAAAGAAGTTCATAATTTTCTGTAATCCCATATTCAAAAGACAATATTTTAGGAACATAGGTTCGTTTGCGTAGTTCACTAAATATCGACGTCAAAAAACGTGTTTCCCCACACTATTCAGAACCCGCACCACTCAATTACCAAGATGAAATTATTAACATACTTAAACGGGATTTTTTAAAAGGTACGACGTCTCTTGACGGCTTAACTTCGTGCTTTTTATCTCGAGTAGTTTCGAGGTAACAATCTTTCGCCATTTTTCTTTTCTCATGCAAATAAGTCGAGGATTACAACGAACGGATCGGTTTTAAAATGTAAATTGTTATTATTGGTTGGACCACCGGCCATATGGGCTTTCACGTTAAATGTTAAAGGAAAAGGTTTCAAGTACTCTACTAAAGAGGCCTCATGTTTACTAGCTAGTTAGTCGGGGAAATATTTGTATTTATTTTGTAAAGGATCTAGTAATAAACAGTTTTGTAAGGACAGATTGAAACAAGAATCATAATATATAAATAAATCAATAATAATTAAATATATATAATAATAATAATAAAATAAATAAGTCTTATCTACCATAAAAGCATAATCACCGAACATATATTTATTATAACTAAAATATGTTAAATTGAGCAACTGCTGTGTGGTTTTTTGATAATATTTTCACGACTGAGTGTAGAGGTTATTCTTAGAAGGTTTCTCTTGAAATAAATTACAAAACATAACAAAACATAACATAGTATCACGCATAAGGGGCGTGCCTATTGTCATCAACAGGGCACAGTTCCAGTCTCCGTGCTGCTACTGAGAATTTTTATACCGAAAATCCCAATAACAGTTAGCCCGACCCGAGTCGAACTAAGGACCTCACGCTCAGCTGTTGCGCCTTCAACCACTAGAATAGTCCGACAGTGGGACAGTCCGAAGTCCGAGTCAAAAGTTGAAGGTTGGACTGTAAATTCATTTAGAAATATCAGTGCAACTGATGTTCTAAATAATTTTCCAACTTCGTCCGATATGGGTGATACGGGCGCTTTCCCATCACCCAATAACGTCACCTCACGAAAACAACTCAAAATATCGGTGTCGGCGACAACACTGTGAAAGCTGTTAGTAATAAATGTATGAAATTCTCCGAGGGAGATATCCATCCGATATATTTATTGGTTTCAGTCATCTGATATGTTTAGGTCTAGTACCCCCGAGAAGACGGCGACACGGTGTGGTCTCGTGTCGCCGTGCACACAGCACCCAGCGAGGGTAACGGGGGGACCTCTCTACAGTCTCCCTCGGGACGTGCACGAGGGGGTGGCCTCTTTACAGTCACCCCCTCCGGGAAGTGCCGTTCGGCATGACATGCACCGTGGTGGGCTTCGGTGCGGTCTTCTAAGAGTTCCCTAGGCCCACCATATGGTATCGAGGCGGATTACCGTGGTGAGTTTAGCCGGTAGGAGTCCGGCATACCCCTCCACCCCCCCAGGTGGAGGATAGCCAATGAAGGGTTCCCACCACGCAACCAAAAAAAAAAAAACTAGGAATCAGTGATAGCCTAGCGGTTGAACGCTTGCCTTTAATGCAGGAGGGTCTGCGTTCAAACCTGGCCCACATCTCTGATTTTTCGCTATAACTCGTGTTTTGTGGTGAAAGAAAACATCGTGAGGAAATCTGCTCATCTGAGAGGACTCCATAAAGTTCTCGATGGTGTGTGTAGTCAGTCCACCCTCACCGGGCCAGGGTGGGGGCTAAGGCCTAACTCTTCTCATTCTAAGAAGAGACTATTGCTCAACAGTGGGACAGTAATGGGTTGAATTTATTTATTTATTTTAGTAGGTACGTGTTTTCTTCGATTTCGATTGTCATAACTATAATAATAATAACGTTCAACGAAAATGTGTGGAAAAATCGTGCGGGCGCATTTTAGTGAATGCACATTATTTTATTTTAATACATTGTATAATTTAGGTAACTACTCGTTTTTTTTAGGTATTTAAATAAAGGTAAACAATCTTGATGTGACTTTTTACACAAACACATATTAAACAAATAAACTACTGCTTAAACTAGTGGTTCAATTAATTTGGTATTCGTTATTGTTGTTTTACATTGGTTTTTAGTCGCGTTTTATTTTTAAACTGAGTTTTTAAACAAAAAATATTAAAAAGACACATCAAGATTGTTTACCTTTAGTTAAATACCTAAATAAAACGAGTATAGTCACTGTCGAGATCGACAACTCGTAGGTACTAAGACTCACAGTAGTTCTGTAATATTTAGGTTAATTATAACCGCCTTCCAGGACAAATTTTCTAAATAGCAATCCTAATGCTTTGACCATAAAACCTACGTATGTAGGGTTCAAGTTTCTTTTGTATCCCTTACTCTTTATTGAAGGGTATCCCAGTCAGCTAATCAGATTTTAATTAAATGTATTTACCTGTGAAGTATGAAACTCAGTAAAGCCGCTAGTTTCAAATAACTTGAAACTCGATCAGCGATTAGAATGGGTGACGATTTTATTACGTCTTTTATGCCTTGATGTCGACATAATTATTTTGAGCTGTCAAACGAGTTCGTATTGTTCGGCAGCCATTGAAGGCTGTAAAGATAGATTGGATGCCAGTTGCCGAGCATAATATGAAGTCAATCAGGTAGGTTCTTCTACCTATGATAGAACTACAATTTGTAAAAAAAATACCTAATTAAAAGGTAAGTAGGTCGGTTTGTACATATTATATCGATGGTCTATTTAAATATTTATTGGGAACCGGTGACTTTATATATGTATGTCTATTTAAATCAGGTTTAAATATTAAATTAACAATATTGAAAAAAGAGGTTTTTTTTTTTTTAAGAATATGTCCTACGCTTGAAATAATTTCTGTAATTCGTGGTTGCGTTTACGAGCACAAATATTTCATATGGACACCCAAAGCCGAAACAACTCTCTGTAGATCATACAAATATTTATTCCGTGCGAGAATAGAACCTGCGACCCGTAGCGCAGCAGTTGATCTCTCAACCACTTCGGCAACCGTGTCGTCAGATTTAGGTTTTTTTTGGTGTAATTTCTTATATTGGAATTTTCGTCCTTTGTTCCAAAATATACTGAGTCATAGGTCGAATCCTTGCCTATTATCTATTCGGTTTTTTAATTCTTCAGAACTTATTACCTAAGTTGTTGTCGTAATGTTTTTTTATATTGTCTCAATCACCTGATTGTGACAATGTACCGGAACATTAGCGGATGTTCACATACAAGCGAAGAATGTAAGGATCTACTCCAAACACAGATATCACATAGTAAAAATTCATCCACATTATAATCTCTAGGTAGGTAAATATAGCCGCGTTTAGGGTCGTAGAGAATCTAGAAAAGTAAGGCAGAGGCCGTATTATGTGTACATCAAAATTTTGCCGATACTGTTATTTAATCCTATGTAATAAAGGGCCAGCCTATTGCCACCAAGCGGTCACAATTCCAAACTTCTTGCTGCAACTAAGAATTTCCATATAGAAAAACCCAATAACACTTTGCCCGACCCGGAAATCGAACGCTTACAGCAGCAGTCAAGCTTACAAACACTAGACCAATGATGCAGTTTCTATTGATACAATAGCTACCTATATATATATGTACTAGTCAATATAATGTACTATAATAATACTTAATACTCGAAATAGCACGGTACGCGATAAGTGCCACAAATTCTACTTTAACATTTACAAATGTTGCAAACGTTGGCATTTACCATTCAAGTGTTATTGGCACATAAATAAACGACATTTTGTTAGTTGTTTACTCCTTAACATCGACTGAATTGCGTTTCAAAAGGTTTATATAACGTACTTGGTCCAAATCCAGCGAAACACTGATAGGTACCTTTCATGTTGTCTACAAATAAAGTATTATTAAATAGTTGACATTCGTATCAAAACCTAATATTCGTCATAAACAGAAATAATTGCCGTGTCGACGACACGGTTGGCGCAGTGGCTAAGTGATTAGCTTTCTACGCTTAGTGTCGCGGGTTCGATTCCCGAACGGAACAAATATTTGTAAGATCTACACATAGTTGTTTCAGGTCTGGTTGCGTGTGCATGTGACATGTATGTTTGTAAAAATGTACCCACAACACAGGAGATATCCTAGTGTGGGACAAAGATTTTTTTTTTAAGTATAAGAAAAATTACACTTAGTTTCTCAAAGGTTGGTTAAACATTAAATAAAAATATCATCGCGACAATAGCTTCCCAGTGACTGGGGAGCTGTTCTCGCGATAATAATTTTATTTCTTCTAGACTGCATCCGACAACTACATGGATTTAGAGCGTTTAAAGTTAAGATAATCTTATATTATAATTCAGAATAAGGTAGGCGAGCGCTATCCAAGTATCTACCAATAATTCTTTAATGTATCTCGATTTTCAAATGATTTCGAATCGTTCGAGAATTACACTCCTTGATTCCTGATGAGCGACCAATGCCAACCAATACTCATATCATTTACCATCAGTTTTAATATCTGGTTAGAATTGATCATCCTATAACAAACCGAGTGTAAGCAGTTGCTAATGATCGTTCAACTAATATCTTCGAGCAACCAAAGGAGATAATTGGAAGGTTACTCCAATGAAAAGATTACTTGGTCATAAATACGAGGTAAGCACTGGAATCGTACCTAATGAGTTACGAGAACCAAACAGCGTGGCTTTTGTTTTGATCAATTAAACTTATTCGAAATGCAAATATATGCTAATGGATATAGGTATATACACTAACAAACGTTCACACATGAAATCTCGGTTATGAAACCACGAAAAGTTTGGGTCAACTAAATGTATCTTCTTTCTTCTTCTTTCAAAAAACCGGCCAATGGTTGATAAAATTACTCAAAATAAATACTTGGTTAAATAATAATAACCTTTACCTTTACCCAAGTTTTATCCGTACCTACACGAATGTTCGGCCTCACTATCCATCTATCCTGCATGAAAGACAAGCATTTAATCGCTAGGTTGAACTTACTAGCTTCATAAAGAAACATATATACCTTTCTGTTATTTTTAGGAGAATTGGATATTAATCATCTAGTTGTTATGACTGGATACTCTCATTTTTTATTTGTGAAAGTCTAGTCAGGACTGGAAGTAAGGGTGCTGCTTGAGGATGATTCGATGTTCCAATAAGCCTCCATTTTATCAATTTATCATGGGTGAACATTCTTCTTCATAAGGTGCCTCTCCCACTAGCGAAGGTCGGCAATCAGCTTTGCAAACTTCTCTCTATTCCTCGCGAGGTGAAGCAGTTGGGCAGCACTGGTAATTCCTGTCCATTTGTGGACATTGGATTAGTTAAATACGAGAAAGAAAAGACCGCTTTTTTATAGACAATATTATAGCTCTATCGCACTATGTCTTCACTTAGACCCAAATGTCTGGATATACAGTTTTACGCTGCACGCAGTGGACTTTTAATAATCCATGGACTGGAATAGCGAAACAGAAGACACCCGACTCTCTAATAGATCATTGTATTTTGCATTATAACATGACGTGTGTAAACACAATAATTAAAATTACGTTCTTTACTATGATCTTCGTTTACAATACGCCATGCAGTTACAGTTTAGCAAGACAGAGACACGGGAATCGCGATGCCGGCGCATGCCCAGTGCAATAATAGATCATTGTTTGGCTTGATTACTACAGACTCACAGCGGCCACCCAGCGCGTGCGCATCTCGCTCGCACGCGCGCTTTATTATAATGTAATAGGTATAGGTAGTACATGTTAGGGATTCAAGTGAAGGTGACAATCTTGTCGTTTTTTGGAGATTTCAGTCCGTAGATGGGTGACCATTTTTACCTTCAGAAAGCACGTTAAAGCAGTGTGTCATATGAAGACCTATGACAGTCGTCACGGGTGTTAGCAACCCAAATGGTCTAATAACCAGTCTAACCTTCTAAGGTTAGACTGGTTGTCAGACTGATAAAATCTCTGATAAAATCACGCCTGTATTCCCCGAAGAGATAGGCAGAGGTGTGCTATTCCACACCCATATTTCGCCGATACCGTTATTGAGTCCCATATAATAGGGAGCGATCCTGTTGCCATCTACCGAGCAAAGTTACAGACTCCGGAACTACGGAAACTGTCTCAGTCAACTGTCTGTTTCCATACAGAAAAACCCAATAACACTTTGCCCGACCCGGGAATCGAAACCATGACATTCAGAATGTTCCCATCGTGAACACATCATAATTTACATCATTCACGTCTGAAATTCTCAACATAACTCAACATTAACAACCTGTAAAACACAAAGCTTTATTCGATTGACATTGGACAATATTAAAGCTATCGTTGTCAGTGTCCATTGTCTCAGGTTATATTAACGCCAGTGTCACTGGTCACCTGTATCATCTACGAAGACATAAAATGAAACAATGCTGCTTATAAGTTATAACTTGGCTTTAAAGCTCGAATGATATCTTAACACAATGCACTTTATTAGCGGTATTAGCGCTTTAGCCTTCAGTTTGTCGGTGTAATCAGCGATTTATTCTGCAAATTGTTTAGTACATAACTAGCTTTGTAAAGAGGCTGCCGAACAATCTAAAAGTTACTATATTTTCTTATTGTTAGTATTTTTATCTAACCCAAGTCCTAATCTTTTGTATTTGGAAAGCCGACAATATTTCGCATCCTGCCAATACGGTAACCAATGAGACTGAACTTAACTATAGGTACTTTTTTTAACTTGCTGAGAATCTTCATGGGCTTTCTTTCGCCTGGGAAACACAGAGGGATGTTCCAGACTCTTTCTAGCTAATCTCGAAATGGTAGTCAGCTTGTCTAGTCACATGACACCGAATGGGAAGCCTCGGGCATCGTTAGAAGACCATGCTGAACTTCACCATGGTGCCAATAAAAGAAGATTACTGACTTAATAATAAACAGCAGTCACTGTTGACAGTCGGCAACATCACTGCTGCAAGAGGGTTTAAAAGCTTCTTTAATATGAGTGAGTCTTTTGTTATGGCATCTCCCCTTGATTTCCAAGGTGTGTGGTGAATACGTCCAGTTCCTCTCGCCATTTCTTTCGCAGTATCTTCGTTACTCTATGTCTCTGCGTAAGTAAATTTTGGCCTTAACCATACTCACAAATCCTAATTGATATTCCTGTAAATCTCTAATACAGTTACGAATGATTAATCGAATGAACAAAGAGATGAAATCAACCCGAATCTTATAGAACGATCTATTGCGATCGTCACGTATCGTGATTGCGTCACTTCGGTAATGATCGGCAATCATCGGCCCACGACGTCACCTTTCGCACGGCCGCGCGATCATTGGGGCCAATTCTTTTGTTTGATAAGTGTGTGTAATGGCGACGCGGGCACGTTGGGCGCGATCAATCATTTGGACATGTTGACGATGTTTAGTAATGTCGCACAGCTTTGCAGATTTGCAAGGACATTCCTGGCAGGCTAGGCCCAGAGGCTTTCGCTTATTTTCCTTCTCTTTCTCATAAATGTTCCTAGTATTTTCAACAAAACCCAGATGATTTGATATGAAAGTATAATGATATCGAATTTTCAAGAAAATTAAATACGAGGACACTTTTATTCTCTGAAACTTTATCAGAGAAAACAGGTATTATATGTATTTCAACCGAAAGAATTCCCAAAATGAAGCATGGTGAAAAAAAAAATCCAGTCTACGGTCGGAATAGAAAATTCTGATCAGTACCTATAGAAGTATCAAACGCAGATGCAAGCCACAAACAGAGTCAAACTGCCAGCGAGGTGATACGGAGACCTCGTCTCCTATCTGACTCTGCGTTCATAAATTAGTAAAAGTACTTCTACAACGAAAATAAAAAAACATCGTTCATTCAAAAATCTGTGCAGAGGACGTGACAATTTTACACGTCGTGACAGAAGAATGTGTACAAATGGTCACCCTCGCGATTATGTATTATGAGAGAGAAATGATGGACATCGCAAAGTTTATTTTATGGGCGTTTACTGTCTAAATCATCAAATACATAATGTGCTAGCCAAGTAGGCAGCGTTGTAACTTTCCAATTTTAAAATGGCCGTAACGGAACCAGACAGTTTTTTTTCTTTTCTGTCCAGTCTTTTATTTATGTAATTTTTTAATAGATTAATATTGTATTGTTACATATAAAATTCCGATATGATTTTCTTTTTGTACTTATTGGGTTTCCCTTACTGATATTAAGAAGTTGCAAACATAAAACTAGTTACTAAAAAAAAATATGAGAGCATACAAGTGCTGACTTTTCGAAATCATGTTTTACACAGAATTTAATTTAATTATCACCTAGGTCAAAGGTGAAGAGAAAATCATGAGTGAACCCTATCTATGCTAGACTCCAAAAAGATCTTGATGATGTGTGTAGTTCGCCAACCCGCACTAAGCTAGCGTGGTTGTCTATGGCTTTAAAACTTCTTTTTAATGGATAATTAAATATTAATTATTACTAAGGTGTGATACCCTATGTCATCATATTTCCCCTCGTCAGCAGAGAGCCTGATCATTCATTCAGCTTCTCCATTACATTCTGTTTGTAGTTGTGTGACTTCTTGTTAGTGCCATTGAACCACCCCTTAAAAGTTGCATGTTAACGATATCGATTTATCCACTTCCGGCGATTTCGTCCACCGAAATCATGTAGTATCGGTAAACATGGAGAAAAAAGACATCTAAAAAAATGGAAACTTATAGAGAATAATAAGAAACAGATCATATAAACTATGTACATAGGTATCGAGCCAATGTTTTTATTCCGGAGGGTACATGTGTAACGACTTATAGAAGCTGTCAAAAACAGCAAAACCAGTATATATTTTTGGTACCTATCGGTATAAATGTAAATACTTCTTACGCAACACTAAGTAGCTAAAAAAGCTTTTTTATTCAGAATCCACAGTCGGGTACAAAGCTCAGAACACGCTTTTATAACATATTGAATCACAACGCTCTTCAATATTGTAAAACATAATAAACTTAACAGGTAAGAGCACCTATTCCGGTAGGAATTTCAGTTAAAATTTAATTATCGTTGAAAATAATCCTAGACGAGTACGTTCCGCTACTTAGACGACGATAAAATTACACTGGAAGCCATATAGCACACAGAAGTACCCAGTGTACAAACGAAGGCGCTTCCAATTAGAAAACTTAATTAAATTACACCAAAAACGACCTTTAAGTAAACATTCATTCCGGGTTTTATATTGCAACGTTTTAAGACGCATTGTCGGACTACTACACAGCCTTACGTCAGACAGAGATACGCAGCTTCCCTCTCGCTCTGGGCGGAGCTTGCCGCGGTGTGGCCCACGTAGTTAGGGCACTCTATGTGAGGTCTCGATCGTAATTTATTAACCGGGCCCCACAAATACGGACTCGAAATATACCCGAGAAATGGCGATATGAATTATTATTAACCGTTTTTTCATCTTACACGCTTTATAACGGTGTAAATTCATGCTAATTAAGATATCCGAATCTCCTATTATTCATGTTGATGAGTGATCTCATTTTTTTTTAATTTACACACGGTTCTTAGTTGGACTTTCACCTATTAAACCTGGTGTGTTATTAAGGGGCATTTTCAGAATTTGTTTTTGTTTCGGCTACTAATTTTATTGCGTTATCGTGATATTTTAATGTTATTTTTAACGCAATACGTTGTTTGTATGTGAAAGCGTTTTATGTGTATGGCATGTATGAGGCGTGTCAAAGTGCACTCGCCTAACACATTTGGAGTTCACGGTGTGTTCAGAAATGTAAATTACATCCAATATATTGTATGACTCACGGAAATAAAAATACGTAGGTAATCGACTTGATTATGGTTGATTTTTAAACAAGAGATAGCTAAGTTTGCTGTACTTATTCTATTAGAGTACAACCAACCAACTATCCCTCGAAATTTGCCTAAATTATTAACGTTAAACCTTTTCCAAATTCTGTTCTTTTTTACTTTACTTATCGCATTAAGCTTATCTGAACAAACGGCTTTCAAAATCATTACAGCGGCTTGTTTACAGGTAATATGTATCTCTAACCATCGAGGAAATCTTCATTGTTATCCCGTCAAGCGATACAAGATACTATATAAAAATTACCGTCCCCAGCCTAATAAACCAAAGAAATAATCTTAGTCTTACCTTTCCGTGGCTACGTTACGGTGTACCTCAAGGGTCAATACTTGGACCTGCTCGCTTCATTATATGACTAACTGTCAACACAATTAACTCTTTTCTGCAAATAATTTGTTGTATTCCTCAAAGAGTTAGGCAAAGGTCCATACACTAATGCCAATGACGACATCAAACTACCGAGAGCAGTCAGATTCGCTACGAACCTTGCTGACTGAGTACCTACTTATGTAGTTAAAGCTCGCAGACAGGATAGAAGAAGGAAAAGCGATTCATTATGCGTTATTTGACAGCTAATTAGGTATGTACCACAACGAGACCAAACGTCACACGACCACCTGTCACTAATTGGTCGAAACCCGCGTCAGTTCTCTTATATTAAATAAAAGCACCCTTTAGTTAAGTGTATCGTATTTTCATTGCTTATGATTGGTTTCTGACGGTGTCGCGCATGTCCATCAATTGTGCTCACGGAGTAAATACAAAGAGGAGACGGCCTAAGCAACTGTGCACTGTGACTCCAACTAGGCCCTGACGTCATCACGTAGGCGTGGCCTTAGTCAGTGTATTGTTGGCGTTGGTCCTGTGCACAACTTTGTAAACTTTCCCATTTTACGGTATATTCGCGCTAGAAGAAATAATAGAATGAAGTGTTGTGTTTTATCTTGTAAAAACTACTCGGATAGACGTTCTGATGCTATGGATGGCATCACATTTAATTTGTAAGTAATTTTATGCGTAATTTATTAAAATAGTTCTAGAAAAATCTCTTAGAGAGGGCGTTTCCAAATATAATCCTCTACCCGACATTAGATGGCGACACTTTGTGTCATGGGAACTAAAAATATTTAGGTACATAGAGCTCAGAATAATATATTTTAATAATCATATGTACTGAAATTTGTTCAACATTCATTCCTAAAGACTCTTTAATAGCTTAAATATTATTTTTATAGATTTTATATAATATTTTAAACAGGCCGCCATCTATCGTCAACTATGAACAACAAACATAAACATAACAAAAACACAGGGCCGTAATTAGAATACAATTATTTTAACGAATGTCCCGCGGCTGTCTCATAGATGGAAAGTACTTAAAACATTAAATACGCTGGACATTAAAATATAAATTAAATATTCTATCGACAATAATTTATTTAAAGTACTTTCCCTCCGTAAGACAACTAGTATGGTGTTGTTGTTTACTTAATTTAAAGTACTTAAAGCCCACCTAGTTTATTAATTTTTTTCGTTATAATTTGTCTATTATTTATTCTGCCTCTGAAATTAGTTTTACCTACTTGACCATATAAAAAAAAAACATGTTAAGTATGAAGCTTCTTTCGCGTCATGCGGCTTTTGATTTAGTCTGGTATTACTTATTTATTTGACATTAATGGTTAAGAAGGATTGTCACGTAAACGGGAACAGTTTTTTTTTTCTAAAAGTACTAGTATTGTAAACAATCTTGATAAGTCTTTTTAACATAATAAGTCATTTAAAAATAAGAGAAAACCTAATAATCTTCATTCGTCTTTCATCAAAAACCTTTATATTCAAAAAATTTTTTTTCATAGTATTTCTATTTCAATAAAAAAAATATGTATCAAGATGGTTAGTAAAATTAATAAAAAAAAAAAAAAAACAATTTACTCCTTGGTACGAAAATTCTGAGTACGACCCCGTTGCATTTTGCACTTAGTGACATCTAGCGTCAGATAGTTATATAACTACAAAGTAAAATCGACAGAACGAGCGAGTAGTTTAGCTATAGACCGGCAGATGGAAAATAAAGAAGTGGGCGGGATTTAACACCCCCTCACCCCGCAAAATGTCACGCAATGTTTCATAGGGAAATCGAATTACAACATCTCCTCTTCGTATTTACTCCGTGATTGTGCTATACTCGCTTTGTTTAGGTATTTAACTAAAGGTAAACAATCTTGATGTGTCTTTTTAATATTTTTTGAAAAACTCAGTTTAATAATAAAACGCGACTAAAAACCAATATAAAACAACAATAACGATTACCAAATCAATTGAACTACTAGTTTAAGCAGTAGTTCATTTGTTTAATATTTGTTTGTGTAAAAAGTCACAACTAGATAGTTTACCTTTATATAAATACCTAAACAAAACGAGTATAGGTCTGATAATTGCTCTGAATACCCGTTCATAAATGGGTTATCTACTTAACCAACTTTGTATTAATCTGCACCTAAAGATTAACATGCCGCGAGTTCAATTCCCACATTGAACAAATATTTTTACGACCTACAAATACTTAGTTGTTACGAGTTTTTAGTGTGTGGCCATGTGAAATGTATGTTTGTAATGTATTCTGTAAAAAAATGTCGCATCTGTTTAGTAGGTACTATTACTATTATATTTTTCACTACTGCTTTAGAACCGATGAAGAGAGTGGATAGTTTAAAAAAAAATTGTACCTCTAGTTTATGGTATAATTATTCAGGAAACTGCGCCAAGGACTTAAACGCTCCTACGCAAAAGATATATAATGTCAGCAGGCTAGGCAACATCATCCTTAAGCGCTTAAAACGGTACTTAGTTTAAGTTCTGTTTGAAGTGCTTAAAACTACTTAACTCCGAAAAACCTAAAATTGGTGGACAGAATTGGATGTAGTGCACAGGCATATGGTGTGTTTATAATGTTCCTGACTTGGACATCAAGTATTAGGGAAAGTGTAGCATTACCAAGGGCAACCCCAAGTCCGTGTGGTAGAGTAGCAGGGTCGGTTTCACTGATGAATTCGGTTTATAAGATCAAACTTCCTTGTAAGCTTCCCCCAAAGTCCGGTTGATTATAATTTGCAAAAACCTAAATTAAATGTACTACTGCTACTATCTAGCGTCAAGTAGAAACACTACACCAGTATTATTATAATCTAAATGGTTCAACTATTCGATACTAGATGGCATGGCAGTAGAGTTATTTTTTTGTACTCCGTTGACGTATAATTTTCTAAATAAAACTTTTAATTCTTATATAAATGACACCAAAATCAATAAATTTAACAGAATTAAAAAATAAGGTATTTATTTTAAAATATCAATTGACCGCAATCTTAATGATAACATTGTCTCGTGTCAGAATCGGAACATTCGAACTCTAAAATGAAATGTCAAATTTCAATCAGACTGCTGAGTAGATTCTAATGTTTGTTTTTCTATTATTTTTGTTTTAATTATTGAATCATGAATAATCAACTGATAGAGAAAATTATAACAGCAAATAATATACCGTGTCCTGAATTCAGCTACGAAAATCCGGTGCTGGATAGAAATGTAGCGAAAGCACTTTCAAAAAGTTTCGTAAAAATTCTCAATTTGTCTCAACAAAACTCAAAAGTTAACGACAACTTGCGACAATCTATACTTGAAAATATAAGAAAAATGTGTCAAACGGAACCCGAAAAACACTTAAAAGTTGATGAAAACGTTACTAGTTTGTTATTGGAGTTTTATGAACAAATGTTAAACAGTTCGAGGAGTAGTGATTCTGAATCTACAGAAAATATTCTTGACGCATTTTTAATTCGAAGTCTAAAGGATATGAATGTAAACAGCAGTCATAACATACCATTAAACCCTGAAGTTGTTCAAGCTATAATAAATTTAAATCAGAATGGATTGATCCTCGATACACTACTGAAAGACATTGTTCATTGGAACTGTACAAGCAAGAACATTCGAATATTAAAAGACTTATGGACAATTGATTGTGTTAATTCAGTATCTCATACTGAAGATGTGGTATTGAAATTAAAACCAGAAATTGAAAAATTACTTCTAGAAATATGCTATAGTATACTGAGCGAAACAGATCCAAATATCGAAGGAATGTTTAAATCTGATATATCTCTAAAGAATTTAGTAAAAAAATCTTCAGAATCAGCCAATAGCTTTCAGATATGCTGTGGTATACTCAACTATTTATTTATAATGACAAACTTTGATAGAAAGATACAAACTTTTGTTCAAACATTTGTCAAGCATGTCAAAACAAGCTGTGCTTACTTAACATTTTCTGTGTTGTACCCATTACATCTTAGCCATATAATTGTTTTATTAGACATTGACTTAGAATCATTGCCAAGTGATTATATTAAATCTGCAAAAAAATATTTGAAAGAATTGGAGTCAAAGTCAAAGAATGACTTAATAATGTTATTGTCTCATTTTCCTCAATGGTTTGATGTATACTTTCTGTAAATATTAATACTATACATTCCTATGTGAATTAATTGTATTTATGTACATATTTGTAACATGTTCATAGTAAATTTAATCACAGCGGTAATTTGCCAAAAATGCTATATTATGCTATAGATACTTATTAATTTTATTTTAAGCAACAAATAAAAGAAGAAATCTTTCTAAAATATTTATTTATCAAGTTTTTATAAAAATACAAATAAAAAAGTAAGAATACAAAATAAAAAATGAAATCAGAATACGGCTTTCTTTTCATTAAGAGCACATGCACCATATTCTGCTACTAACTTTAAATAATTATTATAAAAAAAGCTAAAAAAATAAAACATACAAAATGATAACCATACTCGAGATCACCAATGCACTTCTAATTAAAGACATAACTGGGTTTAAAACTTACAACAAAACAAGTATGAGTACCAGCTTATCACAAAGGCTGAAGTGTTTCTCTTGCGCCTAAGTAGATCGGCATTATAGGTTTTAGACTACTACTATTACAATTTTTTGCCTGATTGACTGACTGAGGATACTGTTGTATTAATTCATACATGGCGGAAATATCTGTGGACCAGCTATTTTTGTCCCAGGAAAGCTGAAGACCACGAATATATCCATCACATAGTATATATGCATTATGTGATAAGTTATTTAATTGTTATTAAAGCCATAATGTACCAGTTCCATATAGAGATCATCGGTTTTATTATTAAGTTCTATAGTGTCCATAAAATAATGAACAGTCTTCTTTTCTTGCAACATTTCGTGCTTCTCGGTCATATTGTGGGCACTAATTTCATCAGAAAATGGTATGGTTTGGTTACAAAAACCACAATGGAATAGATTTGGGCGTATCTGTAAAAGATAAAGAATGCTAAATCTTTCGCCTGCAATAGTTCGTCCTTCTGGATTTGGTTACAGATACCATTATGAAATAGATTCAAATAAATAATGTTAAACGGCCCCTTCGTTTATAGATCGCCTAGGTCGTCGTCGACTGACATGGAACCAGACAACCACTAAACATTTTCACTGACTGAAACAATGCGGCGGGCGGTTAGATTATTTTTTTATAAATACCTATAAACTGTACATAGTGAACTGCAAGAAGACCCAGAATATATATGATTGGAATAAGCAACCCGAGTGATCACAAATATTTTGTTCCGTGTGGAAATTTAACTGACCGACCAGCCTTAGATAGACACCTAACTATTCAGTAATTAAATCTTAATTTAAATTATACCGCCACCGGCCATTACTTTATACCTAGATATATTATGTTTATATACAAATTGGGCACGTACAGTCGGTGACAAAAGTATCTAATTTGTCGAGATTTAAAAGTCAACCCCAAAAAATCTATATAAATATAATAGTTACGCTAATCCTCATATTCAAATGGACGCATGTGACAAAATTATTAGGTATACTTACTTCTCTGAAAAATTGATCGTGCATCTCATCATCAAGAACTAATACTTTAGCGGCAATAAAATTATTCTTATGCTTTAGCGTCACACAATGATCGCGTTCTTGTCCTTGAAGGAACAATTCGTTACATGCGTAACATTTAGTTTTCTTAAAATGTGGATCGTTCTGGATTTGACGAAGAAGAAAAAAACTTAGTACATCTATGCAGCAGTCGGTATCAACCCAGAATGCTTTCTCATTATTTTCATATTGTAAATTACACTCTAAAATGCTTTTGGTTCTGTACTTTTTGCAGATGCGTTTCTTCGCCTTTTTTAAACCTTGTAGCTCTAAATGACTTCTGTGAATACTGCCTTTGGTGTGTTGCTTAAAAATATTTTTATGGGCAGATAAATATTTATCACATATTAAACACCATCCTCTGCTACCGTTAAAATTCATTTTAATAGAATGTGTTCTTCCATATTTTGCCAGTTCTGCTCTCCGTTTGCCATGATCTGTAACTTCCATGTACACAACTTCGTCTTCTGATGATTCATCAGAACCTTTAGTCTTTCCTTTCGGCCCTTGTTGATTATCATGTTGATTTTTCATATGTTCTATCATAGATTTAAAATTGATAGGCACAACGGTGCTACAGTATTTGCATGTAGCAAAGTTATTGGTTTCTTCGATGTAGAAGAATTCTTGCAATGTGTCTATTAGTTTCTTTTCTATATCCGCCGATATATTTTTTGTAGCTGTTTCTATATTTTTGCTGGATTTGGCTTCTTTAAGTTTCTTTATTTCGATCTCATCAGTATTTTCGCATTTCGGCCAATGCCCTTCAAAGTTCAGCCTCGAGAAAACTTTTTTGCAAGTGAAACAGTAATAGTTATCGCCGTTTATCTGAAATGTAACAGCGTTAACTTATCAAATCTATAAAAAAAAATATATACTTAAATTTAAAATTTCATTAAATTTTTTGAAGGGACGATGATAACTAAATTTTAACCTATTAGCCAGCTTTTGGAAGCTCCGCACGTCGCGCGTCGGCCGGGTGACCTCGGTACTGGCTTGGCAAGGTTTAGCACACGAACACGACGCGACGTCATTATCATAACAAGTTCCCAACCGCGTATTAATAAAATGTATACGATTTGAAAAGGGTTGATGATTGTATTAAATAAGTTAGTTTTTGTAAAATCTATATTATAATTAAAACCGAAATCGCACAGTGTTTGTTGATGCGAATGTAAGATAAGATCGATAATTTGATAAGTTTTACGATGACCATTGACGAGACTGAAATGGAATAAGGTTTACCAATACAAGTCCCTCACCAGTCATCACTGCTATGCTGAGTATAAAAGGATCTTGCGAAGGCCGAACAATGCTGGCCGGTTTTTATTATTTGTTTATAAGAAACATATCCACATTACAGTATAGTACTTCAAGGGATCCTTGCTTCCCCTTTTCGTCCGTTCACGCTTTTTTTAGATACATAAACTCTCTGCGTTCGTTAAATAAAAAAACATGGATATTGAATGGGACTGTTAGTTAAGCACAGAGAGTTTTGGTGAGGAGTGACAATGTTCAAATTCAATCAAATACATTTGGTGCATCCGGAGCAGTTAACCCAGTTATGAAACGAATAAGAATGTATTGGATCGACGTACTGAGTGCAGTTGTTGAAGTCATTTAAAAAAAAATACTTTGACCACTACTTGGAGTGGAGATGTACTGGTGATTTCCCCGTATATTAAACCGTCGATCGAAGCAAAGTAAATGCAAAGCCATTAGGAAATATATTGCTTGCGCCCGGCTCGTTTGCAACTTGATTAATTAAGTAAGTATTTTTCTATGGCGTGCCCTGCGTGGGCCGCGGAACGGCAGATTCTGGTCGACCAGATAGGGCAAGATCTCTCTCTGCCAGCCATAGTATCGACTATACTGGCAGAATCGGAAAACTGGAGGGCAGTCTCGTTCTGTGAAGCAGTCATGCGCCAGAAGGAGGCCGCTGAGCGAGATCGGGAGAGGGCCGATCCCGCTCGACGGAGGAAGAGGCGCCGGCGAGCAACCGCCCCGACGCACAACACGACACGCCGTAACCCTCCGCTTTCATCTTAACTGGGGACCTTAGGGGTTGCGAGCACGCAGAGTCTTGTCTAGCGACCTTCTACATAGAAGACGGCGACGCGGCGTGGTCCCGTGTCGCCGTGCACAGCAGCGAGGCTAACGGGGAGACTTCTCTACAGTCTCTCCCGGGACGTGCATGAGGGGGCGGCCTCTTTACAGTCACCCCCTCCGGGAAGTGCCTTTCGGCATGGCACCATGGTAGGCTTCGGTGCGGTCTTCTAAGAGTTCCTGAAGAGTTCCACCATATGGTGTCGAGGCGGACCACCGTGGTCAGTTTAGCCGGTAGGAGTCTGGCACACCCCTCCACCCGCCCCAAGCGGAGGACAGCCCATTATGGGTTCTCACCACATTAATAAAAAGAAAAGGTACCTTTCTATAGTATCGCCCGTCTTCGTATTTTGTTTCGGATTGAATCAACTTGATTATGTGGTCTTCTGATTTCGTATGCTCATCGGTGAATATGACATTAGTATCGCAAAGAAGACATTTCTTATCCACGATAGAATTCCACTGTGCCATATTAATTATAACTTTGTTAATCAAGACATAGCTGGAATTATATTGGCCTATAAAGTTTTTAATTTCAGTTTTCGGACCACTTTTCATAGCTTTGTGTGTGTCTCCACTTATATGTTCGGTTACAGTTGCAATATCTGAAGTTACAAAATTGCATATTTCGCAATAATATTTATTTGCAACCTAAAAACAATAAAAAAGTGTCAAACTAAGACCGAAACCAAACTTGAGAGAGACTTGAGATATTTGTCACACTGGTTCTCACTTTTCACGGTCACTGTACAAATCTAGTGATTTTTTTTAAGAAAATTGAAATTGTAGTTCGGTATTTTATCAAAAATCTAACAAATAAAGAGTGGTACAAACCTTAAAAATGAAATTTTTTCGGAATTTTGGAAAATAAGTTTGATTTTTTATGTTTTTTCTGTGATTTTCCCAACGAATGTGTTTCTCAACATCAGGTATCCCTCGAAATATTTCTTGGCATAGTAGACAATAATAGTCAATATCACCATATAAAATAAAGTTTTTAGAATATTTATTCATGATTGATGAAGTGTAGTTAAAGTTACTATGACCTTACGTTACGAAACAGGCTCAAACTAACCTATTTGGTTAGATTTTAAACTAGAGGCAGTTGAGAGCATAGTTTTTTTTTGTTTGACGTCATAGATTATACCTTCGGTTGAGGGTAGGCGAAATATCTTATGATCATTTTATATTGTACTTATAAAATAAAATAAAAGTAGGGAAAAAACTGCAAAAGTGACTGTGATTTAGCGGCTGCTGCCTCTTGATAAATGTACATATCCGGAAAACATTTAAAAAAAAAATGCATATGTTGGAACTTTTAATTTCATTCTCTACTTGTCGTTGGCTAAATGCACAAATAGTGCCCGAGGCTATAAAAAAAAAAAAACATTATCTGTACCTATCATCTTTGACAGATTGACAGGCCTCTTGCGACTATCTTGGACCCTCTTGGACCTATCTTGCGACTTGCTTGCGACCAAATTGCGTTCCATAACTCAACTCAAGTATTCAACATTGATGGTGTACATGAAAAGCATACTTAGTTTTCTTTTACATTCACAATTGTAGTTATTTTGTATGTTTTGTCGCCTTCTTACATTTCACGGCTGACGCTTCAATCAATAAAGTCGGAAGTGTATTGTATTCGTTTGTTCGTTTGGGTCTCCTCGGGAGTCCCTATACATTAATTCGTTTAATTTGTGAATGAAGAAATAGTCTAGTGAAATTACTAAATTAAATGAGTCTCAAGATACATAAACAAAACAACCAAACCTGGTTCACAAGAATGTACTAAATAAGCTACACATCAAAACTTTACTGAAGTTCGTATAGCGAGCCAATTAACAAACATGAGTAAGAGACGCCGTGCCTCTTCCGTGGCCTCTCGTGGTGCTGATGGGGACGACAGTGACGATGCTATCGAGCTGAGCAATCCTGGGCCTCCGCCATCAACCCGTAAGAAGAAGAAGTTGGACCCAGTAAGTTATTTTTGGCAAATATAATACCTTCTACGAAGCCGGCATACATACGGTGCTTTTTAAAATTCTTATACAATATTTTTTTTTCCTAAATTTTAAGATAGTAAGTATATTCGGAAGGTAATTGATATATGATTTTTGTGTATTAACAACTTTGTTTGAAAGACTGGCTGCTGTGAAGAATATTACTTTCTCACTTCATCAAATTTGATGGCATTTTTCTACTTAATGCTTTGCTGACTGATTCAGCTTAGCTGTGCATCATATTCAGTTCAAAATAGTTTTTTAGTGGTCTAGATTTGGTGTACCTACTCCATTTATCATGGATTTTTATTGGTTTTCCAATAATTCTAATGTTAATGTAATTATATTATTAACATACATGTTGTTTTGCCAGGGTGAAATCTGTCAACAGCTATATGATACAATCAGGTCATACAAGAAGGAAGATGGGACATTGCTGTGTGACTCATTCATCAGAGCTCCAAAAAGGCGTCAGGAACCACAGTACTATGAGGTTGTCTCACAACCTATTGATTTGTTGAGGGTAAGTGGAATGTTTCTTGTCTATTGTGATCAAGACTGCGGTTTTGTCTTTGAGTTTGTTATAATAATTCACACAGGTTTCCAATTCTAAGGGTGTCAATGGCAAATTAATTGTTTGTAGTATTTCATATGTGTCTTTTTACATAAATATTATCTATGAAAATACTGAATGGACGCAGCAGTTCAGTCTGTGTAATTTTTTCCTGATCATGTTGTTCGGGTTTGATCATCACTATAAGGAATTTCAATTTATTGCCCGAATGGATATCCATTACCACCAGCATTACACAGTAGATCCACAGGTTCCTTTTATAAAGCCAAGTCTAGAGTACCTAATTGAATGACTAAATTGCAGGTACAACAGAAACTAAAAACAGACACATATGAAGACATTGAGGAACTGTCAGCTGACATTGAACTCCTGGTGAACAATGCTAAGGCATTCTACAAGCCTGATACTGTGGAGTATAAAGATGCTATAGAGCTGTGGAAGCTTTATGCACAGACTAAACAGGCACTTGAACATGGTAAGGCACTTTCTATTAGTCATAGTCAAAGATTTTTATTTCAACTGGGCCATTACAGGATATTTGCAACATCGTGATTCTAGTTGCATAGTATCAAATGTAGTCACTTACATACAGTTATATATTCATCATAGTAAATTTCCGAGGAGGAACTGGCTTGGAATCCATCAAACAAACCCATGGGTTGCTATACCATGTAGAGCAGGGGTGATAAATAAATGCATAATTAAAATTAAGTAATTTATGAATGAATCTTACGAATCAATGCCTAGATGTAAGTGACAGAACCAGTGAGCCACTAATATATGTATACATGTACATGTACACTACACTTTACAATATGCATCTTCTAAACTTAATTTTTCCTTATTAAAGGAGAAGACATTAAAATTCCGAAGTTGTCTCGCAATGGCTCTTCTAGCAGAAGGTCAGATGTAGCCGAGGATCTATCAGAGACATCTACCAACAATGAAGAGGACAACGTGTTTGAAGAACTGTTCAATGCGGTAAGTTCTGTTTTTTACTGCTAATACTAAGAGGCACAGGTTAATGAGGTTGAATCTATGTGAGTTGGACATTCCTCAGCTGGATTTGTTAAAGCTTTAGTTCGGCTCTGCATGGTCATCACGTCACTTTTGGTAAGGGTTCGCATCTCGGCTCTAATCGAATGTCGGAGTCACATGTCCCTTTATACCGTCATTTATATTTCAGCGCTTTCGTGCCGTGTTTGATGCTAAAAAATTGTATTCAAGGAACTGGAAAATAGTAACTTGTTGGCCAGTGCCTTAAGGTGCTCTCACACAGCAGTTATATCGTTAGATAATGTTGCATAACATTTGTTGTCTAACTGTTTTAAACAAATTGTAACAAAAGTTTTTAAGGGTCAATTCCCACTGAAAGAGCAGCGGCCGTAAGAGCGCGGCGCCGCAAGGGGCAGTGCGGCGCTAGAAGGCTCGTGCAGCTAGGCGGCGCCGTGCTGCCTTTCTTCCTTTGTCTTCAAATAACTATGGACTTTTTAATCACGTAGATAAGATTCAAAATGATTTGTATCTTATCTACGTGCCTATATTTTGCCTCAAAAAGCCACAGTGAATTAACCCTAATTGTTACTGATGTTATACAGCTTCATGTAACAAAATGTTATACAATTCTTATCTGATGATGTAGCTAAATGGTTTGCGTTTAAAAAAACTTTTATTTTTAAAAGATCAAAACAAGCCAGAAGAACCTGTTGATGGTGGATTGTCGGTGAGTTTAATTTTAACTATTGTTAATAATAATTAGATGCCCAATCCAGTAAACCTTGATGTGAAAAATAATCAGCAAACTCATTTCTTATTACTTTCGCATCTTCTGTCTGTTTCAACTGGTTCCAGAGATGTTAACTGCTGCGTTTTTGATCTCTATTCCCTATCCCCTATCGTAATATTGAGGTGGGGTGTAAATAGTGCTTGATTTGGTTTTTACATACATACATAAAGTCACGCCTTTTTCCCATGGGGGTAGGCAGAAACTACGGAACGCCACGTGCTACGATCCTTACATAACCCTTTTGCTTCATCTACATTCATGCATCGTTTCATACATAAACGCCGGTTGTGGGTACTGCGCACCTGACCTTTTTGAAGGACATCACCAATAAGGTCCGTATACGTCCTTCTAGGGCGTCCCCTCCTGGCGTTTCCACTAACAACCGCGTTATAAATCTTTTTCGTTAATCGCCTTTCATCCATCCTCTCTACATGACCAAACCAACGAAGCATACTTTTCTCTATCCTTGTCACTACATCTTCTTTCAGAAATTTGATTTGGTTTGGTTTTTCTCAGAAAATTATGTAGAAGCACACATGTCATAATTAGAGTAATGGTTTTTTGTGGATCTAATAAAATTATAGTTCATAATACTCTGAATCCGGCTGACAAAATTCCAAATGCATTCTCTACCGTACTTCTAGCGCGGCTCGTTTTATAATTGAATTTTCTCTCTTTAGTATTGTTGTCCTGGGGTCCTGAAAAAGGTTTTAGCAAATTAGAAATGCGTCATCTGTTACAAACACATAAGGAACAGGCGTGGTTCTTCCTAGAAGTGGGCAGTCTCATGGTAAATTCAAATTACATTTGTTTTTTTTTTTTCTAAACGGTGTTAAAATTTTTCCACCTTCACTTATAAGTCCCCGGCCCCAATGTTTACGTGTAAAAAAATATATTCTGCGTCAACCAATGCTAAAAGAACGACACTATAAAATCCTTTGTAATTATGATATTCGCTTCCGCTTCCAATTGGTTTTTGTATGGCTACGTGTTTTCCGTCGATACTTCCCAGGCAGTGGGGAAAATTCCACTTCTTAAAAAAACTTATTTGCTACCTGTAACCATTCTTGAGCTGAAGTTGGCATCTGAAACAAAATAAAATATGTATAAATTTTAATTTTAATCGATTTCATAGTTAACATTCCACTCTAGCTTTATTTATAAAATTAGACACTGATGTGACAGGTACCAGTTCAGTTATTATCACATTTTTTTTACATAAGTACTTAAAGAGTAGTAGTCAAATCAGTAACTTTTTATAGAAAAAATTGTTTACATGTGTTTTTTTTTTTTTGATAATTTTAGATAGGCCTTGTTTGTCAATATATGATCCAAAAGATTCGAATTCTTATAGTTGATTTATTAACGAACTGGACCTATTTAAAATTATCTTTATAGTTCAAAATTGTATGTTAGCCAATTGCTGATATGAGTACTATTCTTTATGTAGTCAATATTCACTAAAATTCTGATCTTTATTATTATTATTATTTATTTCAGATCAATGAAACACAAAATGAACAGCAAATAAGTGATACGATTACTGACTCCGAAATACCAAAAGAGAAGACATTTACTGTCCCAAAAACATTTCGTTAAAGAGTCAGGCCACATGTAACAAAAGACAGAAACAGAACATCAGAGGAAGTTTTGAAACTCTTAAAAGACATGTGTCAGAGTCGACGCGACAGAGACGAAACTGATATTTTTGGAGAATATGTCGCAAGCAAACTTAAAGAAATCAAAAATATTTATGCTAGAAATACCGCGCAATATCATATCAACAATATTTTGTTCAACGATTCCGTGGGAGAATATGATTAGCCAACCAATACGAGGGACACGCCTGGTAATGCTGCTGGTGCTTTCAGAGGATACAACAGTGTACCAAGTCCCTCCACTTCCACAGAAAATATTAGCACTGGTTGCGGAGAATACAACAGTACACCAAGTCCGTCTACTTCATTGGATAATACTTTAATTACCAACGCTTATAGCCCACAATTCAGTCAAGATTCTATGCAATCAGAAGAATAGATGATTTGTTGCAATCAATCCAAAACAAATGATTACTTTCGATCAATATTCGTTTTTACTTTGCCTGCTGTATTCTTCATTAAAAATACTACAAAATAGAATTTTTACTTTACTGTATTTTCATTGAACATTTCCGAAAAAAATATGATTAATGTAAATATTGAAATAAAAGTATTGATTTGAACTTACGTATATATATTCTTGTAATTCCTCGGTGAGAGCCTCGCACACTTCTGATATGATCATACTTATAAGATGGTGTGATATTTTGAATACATCTCCAAGACTACCATAAGTGCTACCGGTTGCTATAAACCTTAATGTAACTGCTAATCTTTCTGTATAGTTAATAGATTTTCTCCAATTAGTATCCTGATTAGCAATTTTCTTTCCGACTAAATTCAGGAGAAATTCAAATTCTGAACTGTTTTACATTTTATAAAAATCGTTCAGACAACCATCAATACACCCAAATCCTCCAAATATTCTGTTGCACTTGTACTGTTCTCTCGCTTTCAGAGTTCGACGCATCCAGTAAGAGAGCCTTTTCTTGTTTTTTCAAACAAAAAATAAAAGCCAAACCTATAAGCACTTCCTCCATTTAGAGTCACTATCAGTTTCCTCGAAAGGTAGACCCAAACTGATGGTTACAGAATGTTATACGATGTTAAACAACGAGTTGAACCAGTGTGGGAGCGTTTATAACATATAACATTCTTAACATGTTGTAGCAAAATGTTACACTGTTATAAAATGTTATTGTGCTACTATACGATGTTTTATAACATTATATATCTGCGGTGTGGGAGCACCTTTAATTACGCAATTGACATCTAACATCGAAATTGCTCAAACCAATTTCATATTTATTTATATATAGTTAATTAACACGGTACAATACCAATTACATTAATTGACATAAAAAGAAAATCAAACTATACAATGCAGACAAGTGTGTCATAAACAATTATTCGCTACTTACTAACATGGAACAGTGGACACCCTCGCATTTTGTTTCTCACAGAACATCAGACATACGCGCATAATTTTACTCTATTCGTCCGGAAACATCACATTTAGGGTTGGCCGTCAGGAGGACATTGAACATCTTTAAAGTACGACACACAGGCGATTCAGCTCTGGCGACCGTTCTGTAAGGCAGTTGCGCGAACAGATTGTGTCGGCGACTATGGCGGTGACCGATGTATTTGTCAGGCACAAATAGTCGACAAAAAAGGTTATGGAGCTCAGGGCAGTTGATGCGACCGTTACGGGTCTTACAGACTACTGTGAGCTGATCAAGGCCCTTTTTACCTCCAACGAGTTGAAATCCAAAGTCCTTAGGATATAGGTGGTGGGGTACATGTAAGGGTGGAAATTGAAAGTTCGTTTAAAAAGATATCTAAGAAAAGTTTTCTGGATTTTCTCGAGCATTAGTGTGGAAAGAGTGGACTTTAATTCAACATAAATATAATTATTTTTACCAGGTAATGACAGCAAACAGTGATGGCAGACCACTTTACCCAGCGTTCCAATTCCTGCCATCCAAACGCCGCTACCCAGAATATTTCAACGTTATCGACTCCCCCATAGACTTGAAGACCATAGCACAGAAAATTCAAGGTGGTGAATATACCCAGTTGAATGAGCTGGAGAAAGATTTACTGCTCATGGTCAGAAATGCTTGCCATTTCAATGAGCCTGGCAGTCAGATATACAAGGATGCTAAGACTTTGAAGAAGGTTAGTAGGGGTAGAACCAAAATAAATCAGCAGATCTACCGTAGATCTGCTGATTTAAGTTTATGTTGAGTTCAATATATAAAAACAGGGGTGTTATTATACTGCTTAAAAATTCATGTGCACAGAATTTGCTATAATTTATGAGAAGACTGGTTGAAAATACATTTACTTGACTTATCAATAAACTAGCTGTACTAACAAGTTGTATGTTTCAATACTACTTCTCTGCACTTAATTAAAATTTGGGTGTTTGGCAAGTTGGGAGTGAAGTGAACAGACAACGAACAGATAGACGAAATGACAGACTTTCGTATAAATAAAATTAGCTGCAACGATAATGATGGCCATTGATGTTAAAGTTTATTTCCCAGGTGATACAAATGCGGAAACAAGAGATCGACCAGCACGGCCGAAGTGGTCCGGCGAAGACTTCCGAACGTATCCGAAGCAAGCGCACGTCACGGGTTGGGCCCGTACCTAATAGCAAGGCATTGGCTATCATGGAACCACCTGGGTCGGACACCGAGCCTGATGTTAAGGTAATTTTTGAAGGTGTGCTATAGCGGGGGATTGAGATTTAGACAGTAGAGAGAGAGAATAGTAGCGTTGTGTATTATGTAGCCGCCAAGGATCAGACGCCAAGCCTGACGTTGAGGTAATATGGAAGGTATGAGATCAGTTGTAACAAGGGAGTGAGATAGAGGTAATAGGGGGATGTTCTAACAGACAGTCATTACCCACGAAACTCTTAATTAAATGTAAGATTACAAACTGAATTATTTTCATATGTTTATGTAGCATTCTGAAGATAGTGCCGGTGAAAGTGATGAAGAGAAGAATGAAAATGAGGATTCACCACAGTGGAAACTTTTGGAGACCATCAAGAATCATTTGGGGCCAAACGGTAGTAATTTGTTTCATATCATAACGTTTAAATCAACAAACTTATTCTTAGATAAAAAATTGCGCTTCATTTATAGGGACGCCTCTATCAGAAGCTTTCTGGAAGCTTCCATCGCGTCGCGCTTACCCAGATTACTATAAGGAGATCAAGAACCCAGTGTCCCTAAACCAAATTAAGAACAAGATCAGGCGGGGCAACTATGGGACATTGTCTGAAGTGGCTGGGGACATGAACATAATGTTTGAAAACGCTAAGCAATACAATGTGCCGTCTTCGAGATTGTATAAGGATGCCGTTAAACTGCAAAGGTAAATATACCTAATACGACCTTCAAGGTAAGTATACGCAATACGACCTTCAAGGTAAACATACCCAATACGACCTTCAAACCTTCAAGAAAAGAGCGTACTCCTTTTTAAAAGGCCGGCAACGCACTTGTGACTCCTCCGGTGTTGCGGGTGTCCATGGCCGATGTTAATCGCTTACCATCAGGCGATCCGTTTGTTCGTTTGCCGACTATGCCATAAAAAAAAGTATTTTTTTTTTGTTGTAAAATCTATGTTCTCGCTCGACTATTACAGTATTACAGTCCTACCCATGTTATCCGTCATAACAACTGTGCAAGCATAGAAATTTATATTTTTGGTGGAGGGTAGAAACAAACAGTGGAATTAACAGAATGCATAGAATTCTAACTTTAGCCTTAGGTCGGCAAGTTGGCGGCAATCTACCGTTATTATAACAAAAATTACGTCAATTTTTTCTGTTGACACTTTCAGTTAAGGTAATATTAATAGTAGGTAATAATTAATAACATAGAGACTTTTTAGCAAGATTTTATTACACTAATATGTAAAGGAGTTTCCTCTTCTTGACTTAATTTTAAAAATAAGTATACAAGTGTTAGCCCAAAAATGATGCTAAACTTATTCTTTTTAAATATTTTTTTTTTCTTAATGATTTCTTGTCCTGTTTTACAATAGAAGATTACGGAGGTTCAGTTGCAATTCAGAATTATCAATTTAACAAGATTTCTCAGAAAGTGACATAAAATATGTAAAGTGTTAGCTTTTATAAACACCTCATGATAAAGGTGAAATATAATTTTATTTCTGTCTATATTGCGTTGTTCTATAGTCGGTAATGTATATTTGTTCATAGAATAATGCAGCAACGCGTTCAAGAGTTGCTGGATATCGTGCAGAGTTCGTCAAGTGATGATGAAAGTCTATCATCAGTGAAGAACCAGGCTCAAGTTCAAACTCCTAGGCCTAGAGGTAACTAACTTTCATATAATAATAATAACTTTATTGGCAAAACCATGAACAACCTTATATCATAACAACAATACTGTGATTAGTGATGATGACACATGATGTATTAAGTGCATAATAAGTTCATATCAATGTGAGCGCCTTTGAGAATTTATAAATTTATAATTTTTTTAAATAAACTCTGTAAAAATACAAAAGATACACCAAATTAAAATTACTTACAAATAAATTAATTTCTTTTACAATACTAGTTTACTATAAATTAACATTATTTTTTTTATAATTTAATTTTATTAATTTTTACCCCTCTAATTATTGAATTATTTAATATCTCTTCAATGTAAATGAAATACTTATTACTTCAAGCTCTGTAAGGGAGAATCAATCTCAAATATCATGGTTGTTTGAGATTGATTCTCCCTTACAAAAAAAAGGTGACCGTAGACACGAGCAATACGAGCATAGTCTCCTCCGGGCCTCCCATAATCTCATTAAAACATTTTCAAAATTGGTTTGCCATCTTTGTCGTGATAACTCACAGTGATGATTGATGTTTTGTGACGTAGGTCCTAGATGGGGTAGACTAATCGTACTTTCGTATATACTATAATACCCCGTCGTAACCAAGAGACATATTCACTTTTTAAATAGGATGATAAACATTTTAGCATCTGAAATGTGCTAATTACTCAAGTAAACATAATAAATATCATAAAATTTTAGGCCGTCCGCGTCTCAACCCCGTTACTGCCGTAGCACCTTCCCCTGTCAGCACACCTATCAAGTCCAATCTCCCTCTGAAGAAGAAGCTTCACTACGTATCCAAACAGCTGGTGGAGTTTACGTGTTCAGACGGACGGCAACCCATGTTGTTGTTCATGGAAAAACCCAGCAAGAAACTCTACCCTGAGTACTACAATGTTATCGATAAACCCATAGATATGATTACTATTGAGGCTAATATTAAGGTATGTCTGTTCATTTAAAATTAATTCTATAGAATAATAGTATTGTATTTTTTTGCCATTCGCGGAATCTTTACCTCCAACTAAGAAGCTGCTTTATGACCTTTTCTTTTTCAGTTATCAGTATTCATTAGTTTCAGAAACAAATACGCACTAGCTCTAAGAAACAGCTCATTGTTTTAGATTCTGGGCGAAGAGAAGGATGTCATTATTTAGATTTTTTTATTACTTGCTCTAAAATGTGGCAGTTAAAAGATATTTTAAATATTTAGCTAAATCTTAAACATGGTCTTATTGTTCAATATGTTGTTTATATAATACTTTGCCCCAATGTGTGATAAGCTCCTGTATCGTGGGTGCGTTTATGAACACAAATATTCACATTCACAAACACTTTTTTCTATCATTCATTTGTTGGTTTAACAAGCTTCTTATCCCCAGAACGACCGCTACAACACGGTAGATGAAATGATATCAGACTTCCGTCTGATGTTCTCAAACTGCCGCCAGTTCAACGAAGAAGGCTCCATGATATATGAAGACGCGAACCTTCTTGAGAGAGTCATGAATGAGAAGCTAAAGGAAGTTAACGGTAGCTTCGAGAGAAAAACTCCTTTGAAGACGTTCAAGTCGGCGAAGTCAAGGCAGTTGTCGCCTTTTGAGCAGAAACTGAGGACGTTGTATGATGCTATCAGGGATTATAGGGATCCTAAAGGTTGGTGGTTTAATTAGTTTACTAAAGGTTTAAGGAATGTACTTACTGTAATTAGTACACAATATAAAAATATTTCTATGACTATTATGGTATAGTATAGTTATCCAACTGGTGGATATTAAACGCTCTTTGTTCTCAGTGAACGGGGCCTAAGTCCGAGCTGCGATACTACAACTCGGAATTTGAAAATTAGGATGGCGAGTTCGGAATATCGTTTGAAATTTACGTTTGTTCCTATTGATTGGCCTCGTTTTTTAGAAATTAATTATTATTCAATTCAAACTTCAGCAAATCGGCTAAATCTCGTGTTAGCTGTTGTGATTGGTTGACCACTTCAACAATGAACTATGACAATATACACACTTTTATAAATCAGGATTTAGTGTAAGGTGACGACCCTTTGAAAGTTTCACTAACCCATCTATATCAAATGTGATAAACAACTACCAACTTCTTCAACAGCCAACCGTCAACTAGCCCTAATCTTCATGAAGCTTCCAAGCAAAACCGAATACCCAGACTACTACGAGCTGATCAAGAACCCAATAGACATGGAGAAAATAGCTCACAAGCTAAAGAATAACGTATACAGTTCTGTCAACGAGCTCGCTTCGGATTTCATACTGATGTTCGACAACGCCTGCAAGTATAACGAACCGGATTCGCAGATATACAAGGACGCGTTGATCTTACATCGCGTGTGCTTGCAGACTAAGCAGATGTTGAGGTAAGATGTGATAGATATTTAAATAATTTTTAATTGAAATTAATTTTGTAATATCAGTATTGATTTTAAATTTATTAATGGAAGTTTTGAGTACTATTTCGTAGCGTCGTGGGAGATTTTAAGATCATTTAAAAATGTTGTAGCTACAGATCTGTTCTTATTCTTTGTAAATAAATATATTTATGTAAATTGTACATCTATATGGTAACACAAGTATTTGCCAAACGTAGGTGTTTGTAAACCAAGTGCGTAGAGAAACACAACGCATTCCTGAACTACGTTTGTAAGAGGCTGCGATGCAAAAAAAAACTCAGCAACAAATTCTAAAGCGCTACGTTATTGTGCTACCGACATACGATTAGTAATATGTGTACGCATGTACGATTAATAAATTTGTCACCGTAATTTGGTCCTTGTGGCCAACACAGGAGATAAATTGTTGCTTATTAGATGTATGTATATTTACACGCAACGTTATTCCGGGATGAGCAGAGCATCAGGCAGGTCAGGCTTCAACATCAGGTGCGTCTGCTACAGTAGGAACAATACTGCATGTTAAATAGAGTTGCAACTCATAAAACCAGGTTTAAAAATAAAATAAAGTTAAATTTATATATGCGAATAGTTGGTCATGCTATTAGAATTATTTGTGAATGGTAAAGGCTTTATTGGATTTCTAGATTATTTTAATGTAAATCAGATAAATATATAGGATGTATTTTTGTACCCAAGAAGGCAGATTGAGATCTAGATTCTGATCCATTTATTTATACTAAAAAGTTATGATTCTCAGTTCACCTTACGGGAGTCGGTCGGTTTGTTGGTTTGTCGATTTCACTTTTTTTCTTATTATACGAGACCTAGAATACGGTCCCAAAATAAAATAGTCAACCAAATGTTTAATTGTGCCGTGCACCATTGAACAAAGACCTGTTCAATGTCTTGGTATAACCAACCCGTTTATCCCCAGCAACCATTTGCAGTTAGTTCAACCGGTCCTCCAAGCTTACTTGGGTTTAATAATACACCTCATATATAGTCATAATATGTTAAGCCCGATTATATGGATGTCGCTTACATCACCTGAACTTGTATTTATGCAGTGTTGTTTTCTGCAGACGCGTAGAACTAAAGCATGACATTGATAAGCGATACTACTCAACCTTTGCTTGATCTATATTTATTTATTTTTATTTTTTCTGCAACATTAATGAAATTAAACCAAACAAAAAGCTGATACCAAACATATGAATGTGTAGTGTTAGATGTTGTCCATTCTTGATTTAAAACATTTTAACAAGTAGTTTGTGTTCAGGGAGGACGATGACGCAGTACCGGATGTCCCGGCGGCTGTTCAAGAGCTGCTGCTCAATCTCTTCACCAGCGTCTACAACCATCAAGATGAGGAGGGCAGGTAGGTTATCACTTATCACTTGTATGATTCGTCAAAGTCGGACGTGATCCCTGAAAACTTCTTTTTATTTTATTATTCAATGATGAAGATCGTCGTCCTGTTGGGAATCAATTTTCGTTGTGCTGTGGCCTTATCATCAGGAGTGCAGAAGCATACAACACGCCATGAAATTGCCGTAAGAGCAAGTGATTCAAAGAAGGGTCCCATTTTTACTTTACAACAGAGACCAGTATATCAGAAGTCAGTCAGGGGAGGCCCCCTGAGTCTTCTTTTTCGTTACTTAGACCACCAATGGGATACTCAGAGCTAAATATAATAATATTAATAACACAAATCATTTTTGTTTAGCGTGTTTTCCACCATCTTAAGTAGGGCCTTCCTATTCCGCCTTGTTTAGTGTTCCCTGTTCTTGTTCGTCTGCTCATAACTTGGAGTCAAGCTACCACCTGCAATTCATGGACAGAGACACTGTCTTCTGGTAACATTGCTTATTTCTGTACTTTTTTCAGATGCTACTCGGACAGCATGGCTGAGCTGGCCGAACATGACGAAGCGGCGAACGGCGAGAAAGTTCGAGCCATCTCCCTTGACTTGGTGAAGCGAAGACTTGACAAGGGTCTGTACAAGAGGCTGGATCACTTCCAGCAAGACATGTTCGCTGTTTTTGAAAGGTACTCATATATTTTAAAGAAGATAGATGATAGTTTGAAGTAAAAATTGTTGATAATATTGAATAAAATAGTTATCCAAGTAAAATTAAAAAGAAGATAATTCAAGAGTTCAAATTATAATGATAAAATTCAAATTATATTTTGATGAGTATCACGTGTTTCAAATTGTTTGTTTTTATATCGCAACGCACATATGTATACAGCAGTCTATGAAAAATTATCAGTTTGAACATTCCTCCATCTGTTGTTCTTTGTTCCCAGAGCCCGTCGCCTCTCCCGCACTGACAGCCAAATCTTTGAGGACTCAGTGGAACTCCAGACCTACTACATCGACCAACGCGATCATCTCTGCCGTGGCACCCTGCAGTCTCCTGCCTTAGCGTTCACTAGAGACACCATGGCGACTAGCGTGGAACTTGTCAAACAGTGCAAGCTCTTGCAGGAGAACGAGGATGAAGATGAGACTAGGTGAGTTTCTGTTGCAGACCCTTGCTGGACATAGGTTTTTAGGGGTTTGCCTGCTGTGCTATCCATCTGACTTATCCTGCCACCCAGTTTATGGTAACGATAGCGTATGCAGTACATTGGTATTTTTCGCAATGAAAAAAGAAACTGCCGTGATGCCGCACTATCATGATCTTACGCAGATTAGAGACTGAACGGTGAGCCGACAAGAGACTGATGCACATCGAGGCGGGTAAATTTCCCATATATCTTTATGTCAATTAGCAATTCTATTAAAGTATTCGCCTATTTAGTCAAGTCATCTTTATAACTTCTTTAATCAGGTCGAGCACAGACGACTCCATGCCGTCCGGCGGCGCGCCCCTCCAACAGACCGCCTACAGCAAGGGCGACTTCGTGTACATTCACCCGGAGAAGGGGAACAAAGAGCCGACCATCGTGCAAGTGGAGCGAGTGTGGACTAACAATGAGGGCGTGCCTTGCATGTACTGCAACGTATACTTCAGGTAAGTGTCTGCCCACAATGATTCACATATTTTCCTAATATGATAAACTGGTCGCCACACAATAGTAGATTTTGGTCACACTTCCACGTCACGCCACGTCATCGGATCTTGCAAACCGAAATTGGTCCAGCTGCAATACTCCATAATCAAATATTACGTAATCCCGTACTATATGCCTTAATTTTCTACTACCCAGGCCTCAAGAAACATTCCACGTGCGCACGCGCAAATTCTTGCAGCAGGAGGTGTTCAAGACAGAGACGCACCGCGTCGTGCCGCTTGACCAGATTGTAGGACACTGCTACGTTATGAATGTCAAGGAGTACTTTAAGTTTAGACCTGAAGGTACGTGTGAGAGCACAGAAGTATTAGGGTAAAGCTAACAGTACTGTAACAATAGAGACTGATCGTACGTACCGACAAAAAAATGTCTTTGGATTGAACAAATGTCTCTTTCGTCCTAAGTCGGTTCCTGTATATATCATTGTCATTATTTTCACGAATCACGACTGAAATTCACTTATAGAAAATAAATGAAAAGCTAATTTAATGACATAATATAAATGCAGTGCATGTGCAAGTGCAGTGCAGAACTGACCTTTATGGCAATGGTAAGTAGCAGATGTTACACTGTTATAATATAAATAAACTCTAAAAATAACAAAATGTTATGAATGTGTTGTTGTTAGGTTTCGCTGACAAGGACGTGTACGTGTGCGAGAGCAGATACAACAGCAAGGCGCGCTGGTTCAAGAAGATCAAGGTGTGGGAGGGCGCCGAGAAGGAAGCCACACTCATACCCAGAGAGGTAAATACATATTCTGTAGTCCATGAACAAAATGCATTACGACTGTGTTGTATTTACACGAAAGAATGAATATGAACATAATTGACTACTACATGAAGTACCACCGATCTCAAATACGTCAAATAGGTACATGGCAAATATTGGTACTAAAAAAAAGTATAATATAATTAATAAACAAAATCTGAAACATGTAAGATTGATGATTTAATGAATATATTCCGAAAATTTAAAAAAAGAAGGATGTATTCCCTGATGCTAAAGTGAAGGACTTATATTTCACCAATGCCTTTATCTAGTCCTATGAAATAGGGAGTGAGCCAAGTGCCATTTACCACACTATTCAATAACCTGAGAATTTTCAATATTGCCTTATAAAATCCGGAACCTCACGCCCAGCAGCCACGTTTGCGACTACAATGCCATGAGGAAATAAAACTAATAGTATATTTACTTTGTCAGGTACCAATGGAGCCAAGTAGGACTGTATCCGTGTTCCGCGAGCGCATCGAGAAACACAAGGACGAACTGGCTGAACTCGAAGTGTTGGAGAATGTGCACGAAAAGGAACGACCTGTGAGTTTATTCATATTTCAGACACTCACACTCATACTTTGTTTCTATGCTTCTTCTCTTTACACCCAATAATGTATAATTTTTGCTTGCCTTTGTCCAATACCAATGTGGAATAATCCTTGTCTGGTAACTCGACACTAATCATATTATTTCTCTACCGTCTCTAACTGGCCACCACATTGTTAATAAAAAAAAAAGTATTCTTATTTCTTCTGTGTTTTCAGGACGTGGTAATGTACAATCCTCTCGGAACAGACGACGAGAACACATACTATGAACAGTACAACACCGTGTGCTCCGGCGTCATCAAGACCGGAGACTATGTGTACGTGGTCACCGATGGAGGCAAGCAGATGATCGCGCAGGTCGACACTATATGGGAGACAGGCGAGTGAGTACCTTACTTTTTTAACACCGGTCACCAATATTATTACTGGCCAGGGAGCAATTCTCGCGCGCTTCGATATGAACAACTATTAGAGATTCGGAAATAAATATCTTTTTCTATATCTATAGGCTTTTTTGATTATTTAAAGTAAATGCACCTGTAATCTGATACTACAAGAATTCGGAGAAAGACGAGTGATATATATTTATTATACATATGTACTTGGAGTTCCGAGTTTGGAACTGTGCCTGGTAGATGGGAATAGACTCGCTCCCCCAATTACATGATACTCTCTGCCTAATCATTCGGGGAATACCATGGTAATAATCATTTTTCTTTTGTTGCAGTAACAAGTGTTACTTCCGCGGCCCGTTCCTTATCTTCCCCTCAGAGGTCGCTAACATCATAAACAAGGTTAGAATCAACGCATGTGTACACTGCCTTACATTACTATGCAAAATAATGTTCTAAATAAAATTATCATTAACTGAAGAGCATGTTTGACTTTCAGCCTTTCTACAAACAAGAGGTGTTATTGACGACAATGCATGACACAAGCCCACTTGTGGGCATCGTGGGGAAATGCTCTGTGTTGGATTATGAGGATTATCTCAAGTGTAAGTATTAGTTTCAAAATAATTAATGTTTATATATTAACGTAATAATGTTGTGATATTATACACAAACTATTGCATGAGTAGTATGTTTTATTATATAATAATTTCAGACCATTATTGTCCCACTATTGGGCAAGGACCTTCTCAGTATGAGAGGGGTTAGGCCTTAGTCTTGTTATAGTAGTTATGTTTTATTTACTATTTAAAATTTACCTTTACGATAAGAAATCAAATAGTTTTCAAGAATATCGACACCGTCCTTTTCTCTCCTAGGTCGTCCAACAGAGATAGCAGAGAACGACATATACGTTTGCGAATCCGTGTACGACGAATCGAACCGCGTTGCACGCAAACTGAAAGCGGGACTGCGCAAGTTTGAGCACACCAAGGATGTCACTATTGACGAGGTATGCCTATTCCAAAATATTCTACAATTTTTATTTTTTTGGAATAGTTACCACCTAATTAAAGGGAGGAGTTTTTTTTTTATATGATGTTTTTTAAATTCGCTTGATGGGTCGTTAATCATTAATTATACAAAAACTAAAATATTTATATTAGTTGTAAATGGAAACACCACTAGAGATAAACTGTGAGATTTATTTATTAGGTTATTAGGCTCCTAGAATTTTTATATGCATCATAAATGAAATGGTCGCAAGTGTTACTGCTGAACGTGGGGTCCAGGGTTCGATTCATGGGTCGGAAAAAGTGTTATTGGAGTTTTTTTTTTGTATGAAAATTCTCATCAACAGTTTGGATAAGGAATTATGCCCTGAAAAAATTTTAACGACCGAGATAATTATAACCTGTATAATTTTTTATAGATCTACTACTTCCCTAAGCCGCTGGGCCCACCCGCATTGGCCACAGCTCAAGAGGTGCAAGCCACATCCAGTGCCTTCACACAGAAGCCGTTCAACCCTAATGTCAACTCTATGGACTCTATGGTACATTATTTATTACACTACAAATTCTGTATATGCCTCATTGGTCTAGTGGTCGCAAGCGCAGCTGCTAAGCTTGAGGCCCTGGGTTCGATTCCCGGGTCGATGAAAGTGTTATTGTTTTTTTTTTTTTGTATGAAAATTCGCTGTAGCAGCACGGAGTCTGGAACTGTGTCCGGTAGATGGCAATAGGCTCGCCCCCTATTACGGCATCGGCGACTCAATAACGGCATCGGCGAAATGTGGGTGTACAATAGTACACTTCTGCCTAACCTTGCGGGGAATACAGGCGTGATGCTATGTTATATTAAATCATGTATAAACGCTCGTAGCTATACACCACTTTAATTCATTGAAATGCAATGATAAGCGTTTGCAAAAGCCATACTGTAGATAGCATTTATTTAGCTGTGTTTAAACATCCCAGGAGGGTGAAGAATGGTAGCAGAATTACCTACTGTATAAAACTGCGGTAACCAAGCCGCTCTGCATACAGAGACCTATATCGTTATTAAAGGCAAAACAAGCATTATATTTATTACTAGCAACCCGCCCCGGCTTCGCACGTTTGCAATTTACTAATGATGATTAATGATGATTATGAAACGACATTCCGACATTTCCGGTGGATTTTCCAAAAAAAAAATCTTTCATACATATCTCAAAAAAAAAACTGCCAAATTGATCAAGCCATTCTCAAGTGATAATCTTTCACGCATGCGGCAATTGTTTTTTATTTATATAGATATGACGTCATAACGCCTGTGAAGTGAATTTTAAAGTTAAAAGTTGAAACAAAATTCGACCGTCACCGTAACATGGATAAATATTTGTGGATGAAGGATTCGGCATAGCAAGAGATCCCGGTAGCTTACAAGCTAAAGCGGGTGGTATACTGAACCAAAAGGTTGTAGGTTCGTTTCCTAATCGCGGTCCATTTTCTTTCCAAACTATAACTTTAATACAAGAATACAGAACCTAATACCCTGCACTTACGCGATGGTGGGACTAAGCGAAAACCGCGTAAGTCGAGGTATAATTTCAGCAAGCACACATTCCGTAGATCAGAAATAAATAACACAAAATAAATTATAGTTCAGCGTCGATTCCGCGCGACACGTATACAATAATGAGGAGAGAGTGAGTAATTGAGATGAGTAGCACTAAAAAAAAATACAACCGAATTGAACCTTTTCCTTTTTGTGAAGTTGGTTAACAAAAGACGAATCAACGAGATTTGAAAATCGCGTAATTCCAGGTTCGCGTAAATCGGGGTAGCGTAAGCCGAGGTATTACGGTATATTACTTTTATTTAGACCTTAGCACTATAAATTAATATGTTATGCGTACAGGACAGCAAACCACAGTTCACGAATTTGATCAACACTACTATAGGCAGTCAGGATGTGGAGATGATTCTAGAAAACTCGCTCGACGACTCATCTCTAGCTTCTCCCGCCACTCCGCTTTCTATAGGTAAATATGGCATTTCATTATACTATACCAGTGGTCGGTAAACCGCGGTTCGCGAACCGCATACGGCTCTTTGAATCCTCAGCTGTGACTTTTCCACGAAATGTTTAGTGCAGGCACGGTACATTACTTATTATCTTGCATTGTAAGAGACGAGTAAACATTTTTTAAACGCAAAAAAAATGGCTCTTTGAATACATTTCAATTGTGTATTGTCTATATGTGGCTCTGTTGGATGTCAAGGTTGCCTGTAGCTTTCTGCGCTACGTGTTGCGGGTTCGATCCCCGCACGGAACAAATATTTGTATGATCTACAGATAGTTGTTTCGGGTCTGGTTGTGTATGTGACATGTATGTTTGTAAGCTGTATACGTGTATACAGTTTACAAACATACATGTCACATATCGTATCGTGATACAGGAGAAATCCTAGTGTGGGACGAGGAATAAAAAAAAAACTGTACTGGTAAAATTGCTGGCCAATTTTTGCCACTATACAATATCTCATAATAGGTGTTCTTGAATCGCTTTATGCCTTTATGTACGTAACCTATGTAAACTAGGCGGCAACAGCAACCCGTACAATCCATCAATGACGGCGACACCCAGTCAAGAACGGGTCAGCAGTGCCGCCACGCCATCCAGCAGTAAGAAGAAGAAGGAGAACAAACAGAAGATCGTCACCGGCTACATTCTTTACTCCAGCGAGGTGCGCCGCGCTATTGTCGCTAACAATCCTGAGGCGTCCTTCGGTGAGTTACTTGTATATTGTTGAAACGGTTTCTGGGTTGGACCTAAGACAGATGGACTGCATTTTGACAATAGACTAGTTCCGTATTAATAAGCCGCTCTTTGACCTAGCCTAAGGAATGAAGTCAATTCTCAAGATGCTGTTTTTTATTAATAAACCTATAAGTTGTCAAATGAATGTATTAATAAAAGTTTGGATTAGTGTCATTCAACTCAAAATGTAAATGTCTTCTGAATTAATTCATTTTGTTATATAGATAGCGATTTATTGACCATTGTACCTGGGACTTAGTCCTCTGGGATTTGAAATGCTCGTAAAAGTTACAAAAACTCTGTGAGCGATAGCGTAATGATACATATTTATTAATTATTATTAGCTCTAGATCCCTAAGTAGCGCCACGTGTGAAATGTGGGTGTACAAGAGTGCTTAAGCCATCCGGAAGTTCAGGCGTGATGCTATGATAATTGCATCGACGAGTGCGTGAGCTGTGAACGCCTTTTAACTTATATTTTATAGAAATAGAAATAGAAATGCAGACCATCTGTCTCGTTTAGGCGCAGAATGTCCAATCCGCAAAATATTCAGAGTGCGCAAAACACACAGCACATGTGAGAATTGGTCATTATGCGAATTGGACATTCCGCGAATTGGACATTTCGCGCCTAAACGATCTGTCTACCCTATAGGAAATGAATGTATGAATGAAGTCATTGGTAGCAAAATTACGGGCGTTTATGTGGAGTTAGAACTCTGGCCAGACAAAAGTAATTACCAGATTTTTCTGTTGGGATAACCTCGCCATTGGAATTGTATCTGACTAGTGCTTGCTACCATAAAATCAATTTTCTTAAGTCTTTTACAGGTGAAGGCTGAATATGAGTAAAATAAAAGATCAAAGTATACATTTATTGTACAAGATTTTATCTAAATCGCATTCTCAGTAATAATATGATTTACCTATGTCAAAGCAAGAAATCTATTAGTAAAAAGGAGATTTACATTTGCTTTAAGTATTTTTTTTAATTATTTTCTATTTACCTCTATTTATTAAAGAGGGTGCGATTACTGTGAGCTACGAACATAAACATTACCCATTGCTCCGATTTCCATTATCGCTGCTAATTATGTATGTGTCTACTTAAACTGTCTCTTAATCTTTGTTTACGAAATATGTAAAATGTGCATTATCTAAACCGCTATGATTCCCCATTGTTCAATTCTTATCTAAACACTACTAGCCATTCCAAGTAATTATGAATGAACCATGGCCTAATTGCTTCACGTTCGAAATTGGAATCGGTTTCATTTTGTTAGAAAAATCTTTAAGTGGGACTCATTAGAATACATTGTTGAACTGTCAATTTAAAAATAATTACGAGACTGATCTCAATGATCCCGTTGTAATATTATGGGCCGATTATTCAGTAGTTAGATAACGTATATCTGAAGAATAAATATGCCGTTTTGACATATTTTCTATACAGTAATTGTCAAATTGAAAAATTAATTCTTCAGATATACGATAACTGACTATTCAAAAATCGACCCTTTTTTTATGGCAACTGATCCGATACCGACTATTCAGCCAGTGTTGAGTGGAGAAGGAGATGGACCCTGAGTATTAAAATAAATTAAAACTGCTGTCAGATTCGCCCTCGATGCGCGTCAGATTATCAAATTATTTCACGTCGACGTGATGACAGCACAGAGCAGTATTGCCAGTTCTAGCTCGATTTAAGTCCCTAAAAAGTTAGCGCCAAGAGCCTAATTTTCTTCGTTTCGTTGCGTGCGCATTTTGATTACCTACGAGAAAGAAGCCTATTATCGCTTTATGTTGTTTCTGAGATAGTCCACTCCTCGCCATGTCGCCACATCGTAATTTTTAACGCCCCACAACTTTTGAGATAGCCTTATTTGGGAAAATCGCTCATTCCGGTATCATAACTGAGACACCAGGATTGGCCAAAACCAATAGCGTTGCGTTATGTTATGATATTAAAAATTTCCCTCCCTTAAAATTAATAAAAAGAGGAAACAAATTTATTTATGTATACTTTACGATATTAATTAATTATTTATAATGCCTTAGGCATTTTCTACCAGTCGACCTTACAGAGTTTTTTTTTTTATTAATTTTAATTCTTATACAAAAAACTAATTATTAAGAAAAATATATAATATCGTATCTGTATAGTTCGCGATAGACATAAAAATTTCAAAAAACGTGGCCAATATTTTAATCCTACGCATTTACCCTATTAGAACATTTATTCGTAACATCGGTTTAATATTACGTGAGCCGGCCGCAAGAGGGTGATATATATGAGAGTGATTACACTAAAAATATTTCCCCCATACGTCACCAAAATTACGGAGACAAAACCTAAAATTACCTTACCGACGAAAAATATAGCTGAACTACACGTTCGCGAACTTGTCCGTAGCCCGTACGTCTATCATCCACATTATAGCTTTCACAAATTAGTACTGATATGAGATTATTCCCAACGCGCATGCCCTGACGTGACGCCTAGCGCAGACTATCGATTTTATCTAGTCACAGGTTTGTGTCCGACAACTTGCATATTCTGTCGGATAGGTTCGGTTCTTGTCGGTAATCATCGGCGAAACCCGTTCAAAGTCGGGACAGACTTCGGAATCGGGTTATTGTGAAGGCATCAGATTATTTTGTTTTTGCCCATGAATTTTCAAAACGATAATACCTAGCTGATCGTCTGCTGTCGAGAAATTAGCATCATGACTCTATTTTAATCGAAATATCGTATACCTACAAGAAATAATGAATCCATACGATATTGAATTCATCAAGGTAATTAAAGATAATAGATAAAAATCAAAATATCACTGTCTCATGATTTAATGAATAGCTTATAGGAATACATAACTGAATGCTGATGGGACATGATTCTGGTTTTTTGACTGTATGCAGACTCAAGTCTGCCAACAGAACGACGCTCTCTACTTAAGCATGGATTTGAGTGTCATTTCATCATACGCATTTGTCAGAATCACTCAAACATATCCTGAGTCAAGTGCCGTATTAAGCAAGCGCGGGGCCCGTAGCAAATTCTATCGAGGGGCGCTTAATATCTTCTTTGAGGGACTTTTTGTAGAACTTGTGAGTTTACCATATAGAATTCTGTGTTTTATTTTCGCCAACAAAATAATAGGTTACCGATTGTCTGACGTGGATTGTCTTGGTCGCAAAACAGGTGTAACGTTTCACGTTTTTTATGATATCAAGTAAATTCAATATAAAAACCACGTCTTAATAAGATTCACTAAAAAAATTACGCTCAGGCGGAGGTGGGCGGGTTTGGATACGCGGGGCCCTCTTTTGCGCGGGGCCCGTAGCAATTGGTATTCTTGCTACGTGGTTAATCCGGCACTGCTTGAGTCTTATAAATGAAAATGAACTAAAAGAATTGAACAATGGTCTAATATAAAACTGTCTTTCTATATATTTAGTGTGTACACCAGCTTTATAATGTCCTTATGTAAATGATCCTAACGCCACCTAATCTAAATCTAGCTAGCAAGGATAAATCTTTAAAATTAGGTAGGTATTGTTTCTCTCTATTCGTTTAGCTGGCTTTATCATTACTTGCACGCTATACTTACGTTGTATCTTTTATTTAAACATCTGTTATTGTTGTGTACGATTAGTTTGCGACTTTAAAGAAGGAGTTTGTTAAAGCAAACATTAGTCGCCTTTACACAAGTACTTTTTTTTCGCACGCGGTGGGAACACGCAAACCCGTACCGCAATCGTACGTGCTAATATTGGTACGCCTACGATTGCGTGCCTTTGTTAGATGAAAAGGAAAGAACGTCCGGGTTTAGGTGTTTGTGCACACGATTGACTGCGGGATCGTGTGGCGTGTTGGCATCTATGCTGATCGTTGTATGTTTATAGTTTGTGTTTGGAACGTGTGATGACAACACTGATTAAATGATAAGTGCTCTGTCCTTCTCTTAAGATGCGTACGCTTAAGTTTGCGATACTGTTACACGCAGTCAATCTTGTTTGTAAAGGCGGCTATTGTCAGAACTGAATCAACAGTCTACATACTGAATAAAACCTTAATTCAAGTGTTTTTCTTTTGAGCGTGGGAATAATTGACTGTTGCGAAGACGGTTTTACAATACATATCAACAACCAATAAAAATAAATCGATTTATTAATTGGAACAGTAGACATGTTAAAATTCACCAATCCAAAATTCGGTCTTATCGTCGTTATTTCGGCAGCAAATATCATCTTGCAATTTAATCTAGCTTGACACTTATTAGTTTTTTAGTTAAAACTAGAAGAATTTAGTCATTGTGTAACAAACAAACAATCGTACACAACATAACCTTCAACTCTGCTAGTACCGGTACCAACATAATCTCTTTCAATTCACGCACACATGGACCCAGAGAAAGAGTCACGAAAGTTGTCCCGGTGTAACTCGAAGGTACGTGTTTAGCAGTAGTGTGTTTTGTAGGCGAGATCTCGCGGATAGTCGGCAACGAGTGGCGGTCACTGCCGGCGTCCACCAAGCAGAGTTGGGAGGAGAGGGCGGCGCGGTGCAACGAGGAGACGTCTGCGCGGCTAGCGGAAGAGATGAGGGAGCTCGCGCAACACGTTAGTCTACATTGATTCTCTAACACTACTTATGCAGTTCACTGTTTGCTGGTGGACTTTGAATTACGACTGGAGACTAGGCTCAATTCCTTGCAAGACTTGGCAATGCGGAATTAGCAGTCAGATGCTAGAGATATTTCGGTCAATACGCTCAAATGAGTTGCTTAGTGTATGTCGACGAGAATATAGTTTGTGTTCCAATGAAATGCCTCAAACAACGGCAATTCTGGAATTGGGCGTTGCTGTTTCCTCTACTGGCTTCAATTATGTCGGGACTATTTAATAGATACTACAGTATCTTACACCTGTGGCGTTTATCTATTATACCTAACTTTTTCCAGAATATGTTATAAAGTATACATCTTTGTTGGACGTAAAGTAAGTTATTTATAAAGAATGGATACTTATTAAAGTTTGGGCATTAGATTCCTAACAGATGGACCCTATTTAAAAAGCCTTTATCAGTTCTTTATTCATCAATTTCTGGTGATTCTGTATACCCTCTACACGATAGAAGACAATATTCACGCCAGGCGTGCTGTACGTACAGTCAGCGACATAAGTTCATGAACTTTTTGTAAATTTGAAATTCATTTATCAAAGATAATTTATTGTTCTTAAGTAACCATCTCACTAGCCTATAGTTACGTTGATGTGATCAGCTGCTTTTGTCACTGATTGTACTATAATTAAATGAATACAATGTTAATTTTGAAGGCAAATACCAAATGAAACATGTATGATGTCCTTAGACGCCGATGGAGATGACGTTCGAATGCGCTTGGGATACTTGTGACTACCAGTTTGAAGATATATCTGACTGCATGGAACACTGCATCGGAGATGGAGGCAACAGTAAGTACCTTTAAATTTCTGAGTGATTTGAGTAAATGTGCTATGCAATCTTAAAGCTAATTTTTCAATAGTTAGATAAACCTTACATAATTTTATTTCTCTGCTAATTTCAAATTAACAGCTAGATTACTTCTATCCGGGTATTGTAAAATCGTACCTTAATAGGCTAAAATATGTTTTATAAAGCGCCAAAGTCGCGAAGCCAACCGTGGTTGACCTGCTTAAATGAATCAATATTTAAATTTAGTAATAATAATAATAGATTTTGGGTACCATTCACTTTATTTCGTACATTAATTCTGCTGTATATGTTAAAGCTATAATAGTTAATAATGTATTTTGGTCTTAATATTGATGTGTGTAATTGTTTAACGCTGCTAGTGATCGGTACATTTGTTGAGACGAAGAAACCCAAGCTAGAACGTAAGTAACGTAGTTATAAGGTGTTTTGTTTAACACACACACACCCTGTGTGTTTTAGTAGTGGATCTATCATCTGGGAGTCTAAAATCTCATACACGACTCACAAGTGTCAATAGTCAACGAATAACCGATAGAGATGGATCTTAATTTCATCAAGAATTAATATTTAGTACCCCTTGGAAGATTTGGCAATGTTTGGAAACAAAGAGATTCAGACATTTGTTTTTTTTTTTATTACTTGGGGCCCGTTATACGCAATAATGGTTAACCGGCTTTTTATCTAACCTTTCCTTTCCCTCTACATGCGTGTCGGCAGCGGGCCACGTGCAGCAGCACTACCGCGGCACGCTCAACGAGTACCCGTGTGTGTGGCGCAACTGTACTCGCGTGCGCAAGGGACAAGCGCCCTTCCCGAACCTGCCGCGACTGCTGAGGCACGTCAGAGATCTGCACGTCAACAAGGGCAACGGACGACTGATGGCTGTGCATGAGAGATCCAGGTGAGACCAGCAAGTTCTAAACTTTTTATTTTATGTGACTGAACGATCGATGAAAATCAATGAATTAATAACACCTTTTGATCAGGAACTTCGTGCCGTCAACAAAGAAGCCCAAGGCCAGCTCTTCTGCCGTGCGCAGTAGTGTCATGTCACCGGGAGGTATGTGCGATATTTTTCACCGCGAAAAAACCTTATGAGAAACAATCTATTATTTTGCAAAACTTTCCATAAATTTTGAATCGTATCAGTATTCGCGATAGTCGAGCGCAGGTTTGAGTAGGTACTTATCCGCTTTTCGGTGGAACGGTCGTATATAGTGATGGTAAGAAAATAATTGTAAGCGAACACACCAAAACGTTCGACTACCGGCTGCTTAGCTGAATACGTTAATAACATAATTTGGCAGCGTAACCCTTCAGGGAATAGAGCCTACAATTTGAACACAACATCACTGTGTTCAAATTGAAGGCATGATAAATCTAGTTTCCCTATCGTCTGTCTCCCTTAGCGCGCAACACGCCGTCGCCGGGCGCAGGCGAGACGCCGGCCGCGCTGACTGTGGCGCCGCCTGCCGCCGCCGGCGGGCGACCGCCGCTCGACCCGCTGTTTGTGGCCGCGCCGCCCAGGGCGCAGAGACTCACGCACTCAGAGGCCTATATCAGGTAAAACACGACATTGTTATGTACGTACTAACGTCGCCATCAGACACGTCCACGTGTAGTCCGAGGCCGAACACGGGCAGAAGTCAGACTACCGCAGATCTACAACCTCAGCGATTAAGATGAAAGACGAGAAATATGATATAAGATAATATACTTTTTTTTTCTCAGGTATATCGAAGGCCTACACTCCGAGCAGAAATACATAACTCCATGGGAGAAATCTCTGACACCCATGCCGATCAACCCGGACCCGGCCCAGTTCAACATGCACAAGATACCAGCCCACTGGATGACAGAAGAAGCCATCAACGGATACTTGGCCCAGGATAAGAGCCTTTCGGAAACCGACGTACAGAAAATGGACCAGAATTCCAAGATCCTCAAAGGACTTTGCTCTTTAAGAGATTTCATGATGAAGGATGCTCTGTTCCTATCGAAGATGGTTTATGGTCATAACATGTGATGATATGGGAAACCACGGAGAACAAGTAGCTTGTAATTAAGAATCTGAGTTGGGGTGGAGAAATCAAGATTAAAAAATCATACAATATAATACAATAATTTCAGCGTGAAAACGCTAAAAAGATGACTAAATGATTTTTAGTGACTTATAAGAGTAAGTAATGTAAGAACATTGAATAGTGAAGTGTATCTCAGTAATTGTTAGCTGTGCAAAATCATGGTGACAAAACAAACATCAATTTGTTAATATTTCGAGGTTTTACCCAAATCCCATAATCATTAATTTGTCTAACCAAGCTCACGAAGCTGTGGCGTTTTTTCAATGCCAACGGCTTTATAAATACACGCAGATACACAAAAATGGTGACTAATTCGCTTTTATCATAAATATGAAGTAAAATTCTTTCTTTATCTAAAATCGTATATCGTTTAATCAGTCGAATCATATACAATTTTTTTTTCTATAATATTATTATATCTGGTTAGTATAAGTGACATTATGATTTATTTTTAAGTAAAACTTCTGAGTTGATTGTTTTAATCAAGCGGAAAAAGAAATCTGTGACGCTTTGTGTCCTATTAAAGTATTAACACTTGACTATCTTGTATGACTTTATAATGTGAACCTTCCATTACACGTCACTATCAATTTGTTATCAAAACTTTAAGTACGGAGTCATCAAATCATTTTCGACATGCCAAAACATAACAGCACCTTGTGCCTTTACTAAAGAACCCTAACATTTCACATAATTATATCGTGGCTGAAGTCGAGAGCATTGATTGAATGGTACAATTTTGTTCAGTATATGAGATACGATCGAACATTCATACATTCATTGGCAGAAAATGTATGTTATGCTATGTTAGGTAAATAAATATACAAAATAGGTAAAGCTTACGTTTAATATGTATGTAATAATAAAAATATAAATATGTATACAGCGCATTGTATGCCATAAGTATATTATAGTCATTGTAATAAGCAAGATTAGGCGGCCTCCACTTCCTCTTTGATAAGTCTCACTAGGTTATTGAATTTACTGCCGTCGAATATAAGGACCTGAAACAAAAATAACAAATAACATTATTATTGTAGACTAGCGTGACTGCTGAGCGTGACATCCTGGATTCAATTTCAAGGACTTGAGTTTGGAGGTATGCCTGGTAATGGCATCGGGCTCGCTCCATGGGGCAGGCAGTACATGCGACTTAATAATGGTGTCGCTCTGATTAACCCTTTAAGGAAACTATGACGCTATGTTGTAAGCCAAACTCTTGCTCTTAATATCATTGGCATCATGTTCATATTCATGTAAATTAGAAAAGAAATTGATGGTAGGTTGTACCTTTCTGCAAGGCGTGAGCGCGCCTCCCTCGTAGTCCCACTGCGAGAGCTCCGCTTGCTCTGTGACGTCAACGTCGAAACTAGCCAGCGCCTCGTCAGCTATCGGTTTCTCTTCCTGGTTCGCGAACAATACTTCCGAAGATTCTTCTGAAATAAATATCACGTAAATTAGATTTCAAGTGTTTAGATTCTACATCAATCGTATCATCAGATGAAGAACTGTAGTAGATGTAATGTTAAATTACTACTGTTGATATCGAATAAATAGTACATAATTAGCAGGCTTTGATAAATATTCTTCCTATTGAGAGGTAGACTAAATCCGAAAGATTCGGAATCCACCAAGTGAAAGAAGAAACTTCAGGAAATTTTACATATAGAATCCTTATATGGTGTACATACTATAGTATGTGTACTATGAAAAGATTGTTCAAAGGGGAATGGGGTTCAAGGTTTGTGAAAAATGACAAATCTTTTACATGGATGGGACTGGCACAGTTAGTATTTTATTATCGCTGTATACTAAAAGGTGCTGTTATGGCTCTCAAACAATAATTTCACAAACATTGCATTGTGACTTTGTAGTGTTTACATAACAATAACATACCGCCTGTATTGTAAGTCTTGCAGATCCATATGAGGTACTGGAATGTATAGGGCATGTTCTTTTTCACTGCCTTCTCCAGCTCACCTTGCAGGGACGAGAATAATGGCACGCTGATTGCTGCTGGAATGTTTAGGATCCTGTAAGGGAATTGGATTACTATTTATTTCATAAAATGGAAAAATTGTCAAACTGCATTGAAAACATATGCTTTGTTTGTATTTCAACCTGAATTTATATTTTTATGCAGATTATGGGTACAATCCCCCGACTGACAACCAATGCAAGTGTAGGTGTTTCTCCATGTGGAATTTATATCTGTGAGCTGTAGTGGACTCATAGGATAAACTACTAAAATATTAAGACTGAAACACAACTTACCTTTCATTGATGACTAGTCCAACATGTTCTGACTCATTTGCCAATATCTTCTTGATAAGTGCCTTAGTTCTGTCATCTGCATTATCTTCTGCGAGTGTTGTAAGTAGAGTTCGAATCTGTTGTATGCTTTGTTCATCCTGAAATAATATAAAATTTGAATAAAATTTTTTGCTTGTTACAAAACATGGATAGTAACATAGCAGTATTTGTTGACATGTTATATGGCATGAATAAGCCCTGCATAAAACATTGCCTTCACAATCTTTGGCAGTCTAGCGATAGCTTTTTGGGGACTATACTTGTTTTGTTTAGGTATTTAAATAAAGGTAAACAATCTTGATGTGACTTTTTACACAAACACATATTAAACAAATAAACTACTGCTTAAACTAGTGGTTCCATTGATTTGCTAATTGTTATTGTTGGTTTACATTGGTTTTTAGTCAAATTTTATTTTTAAACTGAGTTTTTAAACAAAAAATATTTAAAAGACACATCAAAATTGTTTACCTTTAGTTAAATACCTAAAAAAATGAGTATAAGTGTATGTGCATGTGAGATGTATGTTTGCAATATGTATTCACGAGAGAAAAAGTAACAGTGACAACTTGAAAAAACAAACTAACCGGCTGCAATATAATTAAGAACTTACTTTTCTCTTTGTAATATTAACAATTGTGGTGATTCCAAACACTCCATCACTTCCATCATCTTCATCATCCTCATCGTCCTGGCCATCATCCAGGCACTGTTTCACCACACTCCCAACATAGTTCTGAGCTGCAATGTATTGGATTAATCGTAATAGTGTTATTTTTCTCAATATAATTATACTGATATAACACTACATGATTTCCATAAATAGAGATAGGTAGAGGGACTGTTGGACTGTTATCTAACCAAGTCTACCCATACAGTACTGGTTCAATAAAAATAGTTAATTGCTACATTAGAATGCAAACGTCCAAATTAAAAAAATAGCTTGTGTTTACTTACAAATAATAATTTGTGCCAAGCCTCCTAACTCTACATTGGACTTGAGAAACAGTTGTCTCAACAGTTGCTTGATGCCATGGAAGTCACAATCTTCAGGGTTACGGCCTTCGAAGTCTGCTTGTAACTCCTGAAAGAAAGGTAAAATTTACTACGTAAGCAGTTACCTACGTCGAATTCTAATATATGACTCATATTCAATACTATTTGTTTCGTGTTATGAAAAAAAAAGCATTAATTTAAATTAAATGCGTGGTTAAAAAAACAAACGAAATTTTGTTAGCTACACTGACTAAATCAATAATTCCTCAATCCTTAATGTCACCTAAGGATAAAAATCTACTAAACGGAAAGTTTAAAAATATTTCAAAGGCAAGTAAAAACAAATATAAACGCGGCATGCCATGTGTATTTTAGGTTATGTTTTGAACCCACCTTGTCACCGACATAATTGCCATCAGAATCGAAGTCCGAGTCTCTTTCGCTTACAGAATCCTGTTCTTCTTCACTTTCGCTATCGTGGATTTCAATTTCTTTATTTTTTTTATTCGACATTTTCTGAGCCGACACAACCACACGACGTAAAATACAAACAATAACCACAGACACAAAATTAAATACGATTCACATCGTGTCCACAGATGTAGTATGTTTTTTAGTTACTAAATATGAAATATGGAGGCTGATTTATTGAGCAGTCTGTCAGAAATTCTGTCTATGGTTTCATTGATTTGTATAATAGCGTTTGCAAATCCTAAAGACGAATTTCACCCGTTATCGGTTAAGTCAGTCAGGATGGAATGGATAAGATCTGCGACTTGAGCATTCAAGAAAATCATTCCAATTCACCCATCGTGCAAGGCAAGACGGAAGGACAGATTGATTAGAAACCGCGAGTCGGTAGACGCATCGGTGGGTAAATGTAAGTTACATTATGTAACGAGATATACTATGACGAAAGAAGTTCGGAGTCCATTTTTGTAGCGTAACTTGGGTGTAGTAGAATTTGTTTTACAATAAATAAAAACTGCAAATTTATTACTGTTGAATCAAATTTAATGTTACAGAAAAAAGCAGTCTCGCTTTTACAAAATTCTTTATTGCATTCATGTGTATGCTTGATGATTACGCTTAGTCAAAACACACTACGTGAGGCAATTTGTTATCGTGCAGTGACTCTAACTCTAACGTGGTACTTAAACACCCTTGATGGCGTAGATGCGAAGTGCTCTTTCATTTTTTATAAATATTAAGAAGCAATGTGAAGTACGACCAAGATGTCTTGATTATCTGAAAAAACAAATTGACGATGGCTGTATGAAAATTGATGGATATAAATGACTCGAAACTGTTAGGCACATGCGAACACATGGTTCGGCTCTTCTTAATTTCGTAAATCTAAGGCTTTACTTTTATTACCTGTCATTTTTCATACAAATTGACAGATTGCGACGGACAAAAGTTTACACCCTGAATTTCGAATATTTTACTATAAATTATCTTGAAAAGTGAAACCTGATCATTGTGTCATTAGCCCTTTACTTTATAAACTATTTCTGAAATAACTGGAGTGGAATCGACACGGTTGGCGCAGTGGTTGAGCGATCGACCGCTGCCGTAAGTGTAGCGGGTTCGTTTATTTGTATGATACATGTACATAGTTGTTCCGGGTTTGGGTGTTTGTCCAAGTGAATATTTGTGTTGGTAAACCCACCCACGATACAGGAATTATTATTGCTAGAGTCGGTCAACCCTTTTTTTATTATTAAATAAAAAGAAAATATTTAAAAATATATGACGTACCGTAGTATAGCTCGCTAGTGAAATAATGGAAAATCCATAAGTAGTCACGTGCACGGTCTTTTGAGCCCTAGAAAACAAACATATTTCTTATCTACATCTACAGACGCAGTTCTAACGGAGATCTAGGAAATCTATGCCGTAGGGTAAGTGCAAAGATTAATAATCACTCAGCACTGCTAGTATCAAGGCTTTTATGATCATTTGAATGAAAGTACATAATATATATTTTTTTAAAGAAATCTACATACTTGTATTGTACTTTTGTTATAGTCGTAATAGTAAAAACGTATGTGGACTGGGTAAAAATTGTTCAAATTTACCTGTGCAGCATGATCAGAACGGAGCTTTGAATCTTTCCGGATGCCTTATACCAGCCGCTATTGTAGAGAGCTTCTGAGACGCCTTCGCTCTGCAGTATGAATATAAGAGTAAGTGGATGGAAGCATGGAAGTGGAAAAGCCGTTTAGTCTCCAATTAAATTCTGGTGTCGGATGCAATATTATGTTATTGCGCTTCTATGTAGCAACCTAGTGAGTGGAATTGTTTAGGTACCGGCCAGTACCAAAATGGCATTTAAATATGTATGGAATTAATATTCTAGGCTACATGGTGAACAACAACACAACACATCCCGGTTTGTGTGTGTGTGTTTCCGATAATGATCGAAGTAAATACCTAAATACTTAACAGTCATATAACAAGATATAGGTAAGGAGATAGAGGTAAGTTGCTGTGTTGGTTACCAAAGCTTTTTCGTTCAAATCGATGCTCTCAAATACAAAAAAGTTTCTTCCAAGAAATAAACAACAGAAAATTTATGAGTTTCCAATGGCCGCTTCCCGAAAAATTGTTATTCAGTCGTTTTTCAGCCGAGTCGCTACTTCGCAAGTCAGGGACCGACTAACGACTTCCTCTTTTAGTTTTTTCACGATGATCGTGTAAACTTTCGAGGCTCATTTCATTTGGAACGCCTAAAAGGGTGGAATAAAACCTCTTTCCTAAACATCCGCGTTGTAAAAGGTATAAAGACCAAGCGGTGAAAATCTCGTAGACTGCAAAGATTTTTTTCTATTGGATTTCCTTATTAGAACGAACAAACATATTGGTTAAAGAATGTGTCATGAATTATGTTATTCTTATATAGTTAAGATGAATATAATATTAAGATACTGATGAATAACATAAAATAGTAGTAGTAATCTAGACTGCTGAGCATGAAGCCTTGGGTTCGATTCCCGGGCCGGGCAATGTTATTGGGCTTTTCTGTGTGGGAATTCTCAGTAGCAGCAGGGAGTCTGGAAGCGTGCTCGGTAGATGGCAATAGGCTCGCCTCTTATTACATGGTACTCAATAACTCATCGGCGACAAGTGGGTGTACAATAGTACCTACATACACAACGGTAGTACGGTAATACAGGCGTGATGTTAAGTTATGATGATGTAAAATAAAATATTTTTTGTTTAACTCGTCATGTGATGCGAAACAGACAATAGAAAATCTATCGTGTCTGTACTGTACGTATTGTATTTACATATGAATTACAATAAATCTATAACAGGCACTTTCGAAAAAGGTATCTACGTTAGGGGTACATATATATGTAGATATAGCTTAATTAACTTACTGATTCTAGAAGCTTCTGTCCATACCAGCACAGCATCCATGTTTGTGATAAAGCAGTTGTTAGGAATGATTTGTAAATCATTTCGTTCCATTTCTCTACAATCTGAAATGTATTCTTCATTACTATTATCACAGCCTATTTGTAAAAGCTTGTAATTAGCAAAATGTTTACATTAATTGATTCCCCACAATTTGTAATTTAGCTGGAAGCTTTCCTAAAATAAATAAAATAATACAAAAAAATAAAACGGACGGCACTTTAGGCGCCGTGGTTAAGCGATCGGCTGCTATACTAAGTGTCGCGTGGTCGATTCTAGCACAGAACAAATATTTGTATGGCGATACAGGAATTATTAGTATGAGGCTAAGTTTTGTAAAAAAGAAAAAATAAGTGATGTCTTTATGGCGATATTATTTGTGCGCGCGCATCAGATTTGATTTAAGAATATCCTGCATGGAAAGCAAGCGTTCGATTTCTAGGTGATATCTGTTTAATCCCGATATCCTTTAACATAAATCAATTTTTGTTTTAGGTAACTATTGTTGTAGGTTTACAAAATATAACTTACGACGCAGCAGAACCCACAGAAGCAGATAATGATGGAACTGTTGAAGAAGTTCACGAGCAAAGCAAAGCTGAACATGTTCTCCACGTCGCCGGAAAGCCTGCAAATAATACGAACATTATAATCCATACACATCCAGTAACATGCTAAATAGTATATGGTATAATCTCGAAATAATGAAGAAAGAAAGAAAGAAAGCAAGCTGCAAAAGTTGGTAATGCGAATTCACTAATTCAAGACGAAAAGACACTCATTGATAATAATTTATTTAAATATTTTACCATTACTCACAGCTGAACATCATTTGTCCTGCATTAATATGTAAACGACTTTCTAAGAATAAATCAGCAAAAAGACGGTGTAGTAGTTCAGAATGGATTTAGTTTCAAATCTCACATGATAAGGTAATTTGCCGTTAAATCTTGGGTCTCTGAATATTTAAGTGAATGAAAGTATACCAACAATATCAAAGTATTTTTGGCCGTGGTTGAGCCATTCTTGGTTCTTACAAATACTTGTAGGTATATTTAAGTAGTGGGAAGCAGTTCATCTTGACGTAGACATTGGTGGCTAACTTTCAGCCATAGAAAGTCACTTTTTCACTTCTTTGGCATTTATGTACCTTTTATCGGTTGCAAGTATTTTATGGAAAGAGTATGAAAGCATGACGTAACATGGGATCGTGTGGCACACTCTGGCCAGTCAGCGTCGGTAGTAAATTGCTGGTTAATCTTTCCACTAAGGCATGAGAGATTCCATGTGATGATTCGTGCCGACTCGATAGAAGAAGCCTCTGTACCAGTCCACCAATCAAAAGATTTTAATATTTTTCGTGTAACTGAATCATCGTGACTGTATCACTAAATTGCTAATACCTGATGAGAGCACGATGCCTCACTACAATTTCAGAGAGATCTTTTTGTTGTTTCTGTTCCCAAGCCTGGTCGTCAGACGCGTCTATCAATTCTTTGTTGTTCCGCGCGTAGTCCTTGCAGTATTCTCCTAAAATAGAACCTTGTGTTAGTAGTGTGACCGTTTTACCTTGGTCTTGTGTCCACCGTAGAATAGACTATCCATTTTATGGCGTCTATCATATTATCTTTATATATAAAATTCCGTTGTGCGTGTGATTGAATTTATAATTATTTTTCTTCTAAACGGCTTGATCGAATTTGATGACTTTTTTTGTACTTATGGGGTCACCTGGAAGGTTTTTAAAGTACTCTCCTGTGCGCAATATACTTGACAAATATAATTGCTATAGGTAAGGTAGGTTTCTTGGAAAAACTCCAAATGTAAGTGAAATCTACTTTCAAATTCACGGGATCCAAAGTTTATTGAAATTACACAAAGGTACTGCACATGTAGAGAATGCAGTTGACATTTCTTATAATTAAACTATGAGGGAGTAACTCCATTTTCAGTATTCAAGGTCAATAGACTGATTTTGTACGGAGTAAATTACTTTAACATTAGATGAATATATCTTTCGGGCTCATAATGTTTCAGAGCTGGGCAAATGCCTCTCCTCATTCCTCATTCCAACTAACTACCTAATATATATCCCTCAATATATTGTAACGAGAAACCTTATTTCAATAAAAATAATACATCGTTCAGATATTACGTCGAAAATATTCGGTAAATTCGGCTGTTAGCTTAAATTTAACGATGTTATATCACATCAAAATACTCAAACATTTTTCGACGAATATAGTAAACCTATATCATCCCACTGCTGGGCAAATGCTTGATTATCACAGGCCTAAATTAGGTATTTGCCCAGCAGTGGGATGATATAGGTTAACAGTAACAGTAACGGCAATCTTTGATCGTTCAGAAAAACGCAAACAATTGCTGATATTGAACGTTACGAAGATATTCTTTGTAACTTCAAGACGTGGTAATATTGTATGTATTACTTTCAAAAGAACTAAACACTAGACAGAGAAGGTAAGCCAATTTCGTTGTAGCGAGTCGAAATATTTTGTACGGTGTTTCTATTTCCGAAAATAACGGGATGTCGATGGAAGCTAGTAATGGACTCAGTCAGGCGTTTGATTAATTGGAAAATCTGTCCAGACGAGAGGGACCGCCTCTAAATCATATTGTAGGGATTCATGTACTCGCCTTTTATTATCAGATTTTTTCTTTTATTTCGATTGTTGCAGCTTTTGTTTCGACGGTTCAGAAAAGGTTTGTCGTTTATTCTTTTTTGCGAGGTAGGCAATCAAGGTAGGAGTTTGTGTACAAAATTAATTATCGTAAAAATATATCTTCTACTGCTTCTTTGGTGTAATTGTCGTAAGCGCGGCTGCTCAGCGTTAGTTCCTGGGTTTGATTGCTGGGTCGGCCAGTGTAATTGTCTTTTTCTGTCAAGAGTTTTTCCGTAGCAGTCTAGACTTGGGAATTTTCTCCACAGAGTTTCAATCTACCCACTATAAAAGTTTGCAAACACCGTATTGAACGTGTTCATTAAGACGCGGCGCTTGAGTATCACGATATTATACTTACATGGCACTGACAGCCTCCACAAGGGGCGGCAAGGTGCCTTTTAATCTAGCTAAAGGGGTGGAAACATTACAAACGGGTGTTCTATTAAAGGCAGTTTTCATTACTTACTAACTTTTGTTAATTGCGAGCCTTTTGCACACTTATTTCTTTTATTTCATACCTACTTGGTCACTTTTTATGTTTATGTGTTTTTGATAAGTAGAGAATAAGAATCAGTAGTAATAAGTACTTGCCTAGAGGATATGTGTCAACAAGTTGCGTGTCCACAGGCACGTAGACCAGTCTCCGTATCCTGACGGAGAGCAGATCGAACTGCGTCGTGATGTGGCTCAGGAATATGCAGAAAAGTAGGTCCCCACACAACATGAACCATATCGTTATTAGTCCTGAAGGAAACAACCCTAGTATTATCATCATCATCTCACTCATTGCGCATGATAATGAACGCATAGCCGTCAAACACAAAAGTTTTGCACTTTCTTTTGTTTGTTCTTTGATCCTAACCATCTTGACAAATAAGATCTTCAATGAATCTAGGACGAGACCCTAGTCTCCAGATTTGGGCCTTCGAAGTTCGGAACTTTTTATCCGAAAAAGATTTTAGCCGCCGAAAGATACTTTTATTTTTTATAGGTATTTACTGTAATATAAATTTGTGCATTTTGATTAATAGCAAAAGCCCTGTTCTGTGCCAAAGTGGATCGACTAAATGTGGATTCTGTGTCAAAGTCAAAGTCAAAGTCAAATGTTTTTATTTCAACTGGGCCTTTACGGGCGCTTTTAAAACGTTATGATTCTAGTTGCGCGGTTCCAAAAGTGGGTTGGCCCTATGGAGAAGAGACCGGCAAGAAACTCCATGGATACTCTTTTCAAAAAACTGTTTTACATTCTTCTTTAAAACGCAAATTATACAATATAAAAAAAACTAAACACAAAAGAAATAATAAAAAAAAGAAAAACAGTTATACAATAAAAGTATCTAAAATACAAATAAATACAAAAAAAAATGCGAAATCCCTCTAAACAAGTCGCAGGGTTTAGACAGGACGTGACAGTTACCAGGGAAGCCACATGTGCAGAAGAAAATTAACGCCACACGTCTTTATCGTCAACATAGTCTATAGTCTTATAATATGCTTTTTTTATAAGTACTGACTTAACATGTTTGTGGTTTATGTAAAAAGGTCATGCTCAGTAACATTGACTGGAGTAATGATACTAATATAAATAACTGTGATTGATAATCTTTCTAGCGGCTGTACGCAAAGAAGACAACATTTTGAAACTTATTTCCTAATCTCTATTCTTAGTTTTATTTTTATTTCGATAATACGATCATCCTAAGTTTCCGTCTTGGATACTTTTGAGTTTTTGATCTTCGGTACTTAACCAAAAGCTATATTATACTTTTTAATTATTTACCTCTATATTATTTTAATCTAAACTTATCGGATAAGGTTGAATGGCAAATGACTTTGTTTTGAACAAAGACGTTGATTAATCTCGTTAGTTACTTAAACATGGTTCAGAAAGTTACGAAGTTTAATTATTATAGTTTGCTGAAGCTTTCTGTGTACTTCACACTTTTATCTTCAACGACAAGCGGGAAATATCGATTGATATTTTGAAGCTAGAAAATTAACATCACAACAAAAATATTTCATAATATATTTCGTCGAGGCCTAGGCGTATCTCTTTAAGCTCGTAAAAAGTTCTGAGCGCTTATGTATAGTCAAATCTAGGTCTGACTAACACTGTCCATTCCAAGGTTGTCTGGCAGATATCGCGGAGCGCGATAATTTTTTTGTATCTTGATAGTTTTTGTTTTATATCTGGTGTGTAAGTATAATAAGGGCCTAATCACTAGCCATTTTTTGGCTTCGCTTTGGCTAATGTGTTAGTTCCACACGTATAGTGGATGGCACGATAGACACAGTGGCCAAACTCTTAGCTTTTTACGTTTCACGAGTTTAACTCTGACACGGATCAAATATTTGTATAGTCTACAAACAGTTGTTCCGGATCTGAGTGTGTGTGGATGTGAGATGTATGTTTTTAAACTGTACCCACGATATAAGAGAAATCCTGGATTGGGGCCTTTTCTATATTTTGTAGTTACTAAAGAATTTATCTGCATTGTTAATTATGAATATTGTATGGTAATTGCTTGTTACTTACCATGCCACGTCTGAGCTATCAGAATGACTTCATAGTAGCCTCGCTTGAAGGGATCGAAGGGAAACCAGTAGAAGAAGGGCAAGATAAGAGGCACATCCTGGCCTACTGCGATCTTGAGGATTTCCACGAATGGCGGCGATAGGAAGATCACCAGCAGAGCGTTGTTGCACCAGTAGTAACCTGGAAAATGGTGACACTTAAAAGGTTATGCTGTACGGAAAATGCCTGAACCTTTAGTCTAGAGGTCGCAAGGATATAATTCAATATTTTACACACAGATGGCTTCTCCGTTGAATATTACGAAATATCTTCCTACAAAATATTATCAATGTTATACCTTTCAATTGCCTCAGTGGGTTCGATTTCCAGGTCAAAAGTGTTGTTGGGGTTTAGTCTAATTCTTTTAAGAATCAATTTTAATATAATAATGGACTTTATTATGTGACGGTTTGCAACTAAAGGGTTAAGATTCTCAATCTGTACGCCAGGCATGTATGTGTATCCCTTTCGTCAGTCAACAGAATAAATAACACAGATCTGCATAAAATATTTTAGTATTACTTTCACAAAGCATCGTTTTTCTTCTTACCTAGAAGATAAATGGTTATTTGGTGAAACTTAAGTGTTCTTTGGCCATCACATAGTGTGGAAATCTCGTAAAAATATGTTGCGTGAGAACATGAATCTGGGCATGATAAATGTGTTAACTTATTTCCGTAATGCTTGCATGTTGTTCCCCCATTTTTTGCAGTAACGAAACCACAAGTTCTCGTCGCATAACTTAGTTTTGTTTTACTTTGTGAGAATCCTCATGGAATATTCTCTGCCCGGGTTTGATAGCGGAGTGTGGAAACTATCGTGCAGCAATGGTCCAATTTCGGAGCTAATGGTGGCATCAGGAGCTTCGGGGACCACGACGAAGGGTAGCAAGGAGTCAAGCCCAGTAAAAGAGTTCCCGGAAGATTGCAAAGGAGTCCTACGTTACCCTCGCTGTGCCGTGCATGGTAACACGTAACCACACCATGTTGCTGTGTTCCATGTTTACTTCATAGGTATACAATTGGCGTATTCTGCATTTCAGTTTTGTATCCATATATATATGACGGCAATAGGCTACGGGTTGGTGTAAAATCTCTTCCTAACCCTTCAAGAAATACCGCCGTGATGCTCTGTAATGATTTTCCGATCTATTTTTTCTATGAATTGTTCCCAAAAAATTACTATAGAACAAACTTTAATACGTCGCCAAAAACTCACTGGAGACAAATAATTATTTTAATATATTACACAATACAATATCTAGAAGGTAATATAGATAAAGTAGCAATTACCCAGACAGTACTAATAAGTAATAAGACTATAAGAGTTGTAGATACGTTTGTGATGATAATGCCAGTTATTAGGTCTTACCACGCGAGCACTGGGTTGGTAGGTAGGTACGTATCTATTACACTAGATGGGAACTTTCACTAATTGCTCGGGAATATAGCAGTAATTGATACAAATGGAATTTTTGTTCTGTAACAAGCGTTTAAGTATGAGGAGTCGGTAGCTTGATAATTTGATATACAAGACTGAGAGAGTGTGTAGGTAGAGAGGTACCTACTATTGTACAGATAAATTTCAATAGCTAGCGAGCCTATTGCCATCCACTGGGCACAATACTATACTCCATACCTTGAATGACAATGTTGATCTGCTTCAGAGCATTGCTGACGATCTGATGCTCTTCATCGGTGACTTCTCCCCTCGGCCACATACTGCGCAGCTCGTTTATCAGGTTTTCGTACACGGAGCGGTGGTACACTATCTTGTAGGACTTGGCCATTGCTAGAAATTGGTAAAGGCTTACTAAGTTTGAACTGGTTGCAATCATTTGGGGTTCCGAACAAGTTGCACTGTTAGTGGTCACAAACAGACTCGGAAGCTTATACCGACTCCACACGTTGGTGCCATCGCTGGGCCCAATACTGTTCGCCCATTATGTGGTTGGACCAAATATTAGAAGCCGGCCTTAGAAGGAATGCACAGACTACATAAAACATGTTAGTATAGTGAAACAGCGATCACTCCATTCGTGAGACAGATCTGTTTTTATGTATCCCCGTTTTTTCTTCTTCTCGTTAGGCCTGCGACACACTACATCCACGGTTTCGAAATCCGTCCGTTCTGCGTAGTTAATACTACGCAGAACGGACGGATTTCGAAACCTTCGAAACGATATTGATTAATTAAATGATATGGTTCCGGATATTTTCTATTTACTTTTGTAAGAAAGATATATGGTACTGTGATTAAAATTAGTGAGATGTGCAACAGAATCAGGACCGAAATACGGCGTGTAGATGTTAAGAAGACGAAGCTCTCAGTTTACCAAGCAGCAGATATCCAACGCACGGCATCATTCGGAAAATTTCCACAGCATCCTGGAACGATCCGCCCCTGGCAGTCTCCGCCATTTTAAAGAGTTCCAGCCACGTCACCACGAACAGGTTGACAAACTCGAACCAGTAGAATATGTTCCACGCTAATCTGCAATGTTTCTAGTTTCAAGGTACCTATTGCCTTGTTATTTTCTAACAGGGAAGGGAAATATAGAAGTCATCCCGACTTGGATTTTTTCCCCAAACTGTAGCGCGTGGTAATTATGGCAACATCATAGTATGTTAGCAGTATCTTTGAGTTTTTAAAGGATTAAAGAAGGAACTGTTGAGGTATGTTACCGGACACGAGAGGAATCATTCCTGGTGATGCGAAGCCCAACCAGTCTGAGCACTGCTCTCGTTATGGCGAATGTCGCATCAAAAGATTCTACATCGTACACCTGAAAAGAAAGCTGTCTTTCAAAAATCAGTCTATCGTAAACTTACAGGTAGTCACTAATAGAATTAAGCACAAAAGTAAAGCGTATCCTCGAGTAGCTCATAACTTTTTCTGTAAAACTCGAGCAGAAGTTTTTAATATATTTTTTAATTGGCATTCTATCCTAGTGTTCACAGATTAATATTTTTTTTCAGGCCGTGTGTTTCTACCCCCTCTTCCAAACACAAATGGGTTTCGCTTAACGTGGCGACAAAAGAATAATTTTCATTGCACCGACAGGCAGTAATAGTCCTTTTTTAAGTTCTAAATACGATCATCCGTTCATGTTGCAGGCGTGCTGCTTATGGCAATATTACCATTCATTGTACCGGAGCCAATGAATTCTGGGAAGGTTAGAGTACACCAGTGAAGTTTATTTAGTAAATTAATATAAAATCATGTAAATTTCCTATTAACCTTTGATGTCACTTGTTCTATATCAGATTTATTTTTCTTAGGAAAACATTTTCGTAATAAACTTGTCATATTGGTTAACGACTACACAAAAACTAAATTATTTGCCTTTTTCATGACGTTTTTATTCACAATCTGTGTGAAATAAACCACTCGTGTTATTAAGTTTTTATTCTGTTCGTACAAGTTTGGAAAAATATTTCGATTTTGAAACAACTTTTCTAAGATTCAATAAAAAAGTTTTTGGAACAAACTAAAATGGAAAAGGTAAGTTTTTATTTGTATTTGGGCAGTCTTGTCTAAAATTCACGCCTATAAAAATATTTGGTTCACCTAACTTTAGGAGTCTCCGATGAAAATAATTTTCTTTAACTCAAATGACGTATTTTATACCTAGGCATAAAATAAACTGTATTGTTACTTGCCGCCGGGCGTCTCCTGTGTCTTAATTAATGAATGAAAAAGGGATCAGCGAATCAGGGCTGCTTTTGATCATAACTCAGGACTGTTATTACCTTAACCATTTGCCACTAGAAAAAAAATACAATATTGATTTCTATCATCTCCGTATGCACTTAATATTTTTTATTTATTCTGATTACCATAGTTTACAACCAAGGCTAGTGTAAGTTGCGATTGACAAGGATCTTTGCTAATCGCTACTTACACTAGCCTAACATACACAGCGGGCTTTTATTGCTAAAAACCCTTATTCTAGGGGCCTTTGGTTACACACTATTCTCAGAAAGAAAATCACTAGCACCCACGATAAGAATAATTTCTAGTGTGGGGCAATGTTGTTTTTAAACAAAAAGTCTTCTATGAATCTTTTACGATACTCAAAAGACGATATCGTGAGCACCGCACGTGCAAAAGCGTAAAAGTATTCACCCCTGTAAAATCAGTTTAAAAATTATTAACCCTAGTCATAAGCACGGTAGCGTCCATTCGGAACGTGGTCACGTCGTCCGTCACTCTTAGAGGGATGGACTTCTCTTGTACCGGGATTTGCATCCCTAGACAATACTCCCACTACTAAGTATTAGAAGTTAAGCTCAAATTCAATAATATTGACTAACTCTTCGTATTTTAAAGTCCAGGATGGCTGATATTAATACTATAGTATTATTTAATGTTTGCCGTACTGGATTTTGAGTACCGTATACTGTTTATATTTATTGCATTCCACAATGTAAACTTAGTTGATAAACTTATAGTTTATTTATAATTTGATAACATTAATATACTTGTGCAAAATACAAATCAAATCAAATATATTTGTATATATAAAAACATTTGTATGTATAAAAACATAGGTTTGTTATTTGCATAATTATTTGCTTAACATAATCTTGATACTTCAGAAATATCCAACACCCAGCATTACAATATTTTTGGGTTTTACATAGGTTTTGTAAATACGAGATGTTAGCGTAAATACGATAAACTTAGAGTTCGGTCAAATCTTACCAAAGTAACACAACATTATTATGTGGTAGATGTTTAATGGCGCTAACAAGGTCCATGTTAGACGGTTTGGCGTTACCAATTATTAAGCACTAATAGCCCCCACATTAGTATTCAACAGGTTAGTGTTAGTACAAACATAAATCACATATTGCACGCATACGTCTACATATGGTGCCAGAACAGGCTATACACGTAGGAGCTGTTAGGTAATCTATGGCCAGGGACCATCCAAATTTTTATTTAGGAATCCTAACTGCGAAATTTAAAATCATTGTGCCGCCATCATGAATAAAGAAATAATAGAAAACATACGACTCGATTTTGTGTTTCTTTAAATAGGATTTCTTCTGTCGAGCCGTAAAAATACATATTATAAGATACAATTTAGACTGATTCACGCCGTCAATCTCTTCACCGTGTCGTTATCAATAGTTATTTTATCGGTCAACACACTAGTTTTCGTGGTCTATCTTAGAGTGTGGTCGAACTCTTAAGCTCTTAAGTTGAGATGAATAAATTATGTAAAAAGCTGTTTTTCCCTCGACTTCACTTAAAAATGTAATAGCCGTTATGGACGCTTTTAAGCTTTTAAGCGTTGTAAGTCATTATTTTTGTGATTCTTCAAAGTTAAATTTTTGTAATTTTAATCGTTCACTAGTAGATTTCTTTAACTTTAATCGTTACCAATATATCATCGATGCCGTTATTAATTTCTTTGTAATGGCGCGAGCATATTATCTATTCTCTGTACTAGGAACAATCCCAAAATCCGTGCTGTAACTTCTGCTTAGCGTGTCGATGGCGATGGCGTGTAGACGACGCGGTTGGCGGAGTGGCTAAACGATTAGCTTTCTGCTATATAATACTTTACCCGAACCCAAGACCTCACGTTCAGTAGTTTGTACCTGCCATCACTAGACCAAAAAGAGCAGTCAAAAGTTAGATAACGTCTAGGGTTAAAGGGAAGAAAACGACCTAATCAAGGCAGGAAAATGATAAATTAATGATCTTGTCTAAATTAGCACTTCAAGGTCTGCCGTCCTTACTGCTAGACAAATTAAACGGCGGGCGTATAATAATCATTAGCGATGAATTTCGACATCTACACCCAAATATTCAAACTTCTCTGCTATAAACAACATGACAAATTCCTAATGTTCACAATACAATATTATTGTACACTACAAAGGCCGAAACGAGTTATTTGTTCTCTTATTGTTCTAAAGTAATAACTTTACACAATATTGTGGTATTTACTGGTAATAATAGACTAAGGTTGTGATACTCAAACTTTGACTCAAGTTTTTTTTAAGTCGCACCTACGTGTTTTACTTGCAGATTGTTAGGGTGGCTGCGGATTAGTTCTATTTAAAGTCTTGTCTTTTTCATTTTCACCTAGAAATGTCTCAAAGTTAAAGTCAAGTCAAAGTCAAATATTTTTATTTCAACTGGGCCTAAACACGGGCTTTTAAAAGATTATGATTCTAGTTCTACGGTTCCAAAAGTGAGTTACTCCTATGGAGAAGAGACCGGCAAGAAACTCCATGGATACTCTTTTCAAATAACTGTTTTACAATATTCCTCAATTCAAATAATGCAATCTAAAAAAACACTAAACCTAAAATAACAAAAAAAAAAAAAAACAGTTATACAATAAAAGTAACTAAAATACAGACAAATACTAAAAATGCGAAATCACGGTAGCCAAGTCGAAGGCTTTAGACACAATGTAAAAGTGTTATTTATGGTTAGGGAGGTTGCAGATTAGTCTTTAAAATCTTATTTATTTAAAGAGGATTTATTCATTTGTATTTAGAAATGTCTAATAGTTATAACTGAACCCACTACAAATTGCAAAATATATTTTAAATATAAATTAAAATCTCTTGAGTCTAGTTAGGCTACGATAATGTTGGAGACACTAACATTATTACATAAAAAAATGGCAACTTATTAAAATATGTATGTGCATATTCAGAATCCTACTTCTACCAGATGTTTGAATTCCTAATTTTAAATGAGAGACTAGTTGGTTTTTAACCTGACAACAGTGAAGGAGTAATACCGATCACTTTACTGCGGTGTGGAAGGCAAGTACGAAAAGCTATCACACTACAATGTTTCCTAAAAACGCAGCAATGGAAGAATAAAGACTATTTACAAAAATCATCATCATCAATGAAAACTTTCTTCTACCTCGTTCTTTTCCTTGGATGACGGTGATGCTGAAGTCAGCCAGGTTTTTCTGGACATCTACCTTGCCTGCCCTGGGTGCTGGATTGACACTATTTCAAATTGTTTACGTGATAAATCCAAGTACAATTAGAATTTGGTCTAGTAGGATTTCAAAATAATATTTCGCGACTAGGTAGGTAGTTTCTTAAAGAGGTCTGCTATAAAGATTCCAAAAGTTTGTGGGCCTTACAAAAAACCAGGTGGGCCTGACATGTGCCGCAGTTTGAGAAACACAATTCCAAAGCCTAGACTTTACTATCGTATTAGAGTCAAGTAAATAGAATAACCGTATCGTATTTCTCGTTTATTCGTGGCCAGCCATTGTTATAGTGTCTTGTGCGGCCACCTATAATGACTTCCTTAATCAACGTTGCTACGTAGGTTAAGACTGGGCCCACATTTGCGTTTAAAATGTTTTCTGACGGCACGGTTGGCGCAGTCATTGATAGATCGACTCTTGCGCTACGACTCGCGGGTTCGATTCCCGCACGGAACAAATGTTTGTTGGTTGGTTTGTTGGTTTGGGTGTATGTTCATGTTTGTAAACGCAATACATGAATTATTCCCAATGTGAGCAGTTTTTAAAAAAAGATCAAAAAGTCAACGAAAGTATTTTATTTTTTTAAGTGCTTTTGTATTACAGAATTAGAAGACACTTTCAAGTTCAAAATCTCGCGGGTTCAAAAACAAGGGTTCGGGGAAAATTTATTCAGATATTTTTATCAATACGAGATTTTGTCTGAAAGTACAGGCACAACTACAGCTAAAGAAAGTTGACAGTCTTTGATCAAAATATCTTTCTGATCCTAGCAACGTGTAAACTTTGGGCATAACTCGCGACTTCAGATCTTTTCTGAAAGCTTTTCCCACAACAACCTTTATTGAATATTATAAAGGCGGAACATTTTATGCGAGTCGACGCTTTCTTTGTTCTTGTTAATGAATATTTTTAACATACGAAGCAATTTTCTTTAAAGCGTCTTGTGAAAGGAAAATTTTACGTTTCACTATTCAAATTTTTATAGATGCTTCTATAGAAATTTTATAGCCCGGGACGGGTTATGCAAGCGAGTAAAATTTCAAATATTGCAAAATATCATCATGCAAGTACGTACTTATTAGTACCTTATAGTTCATAACTATATTTACTACTAAATATATTATCTAATATCTTGATGGGTGGAGTGTTTGTACGTATATCTGTATCTATTTAATAGATACAAAGACATTGTCTCATATATATTTATAATTTTGTCAGAAGCTGGCAGCTAAACGATACTCATAAGCACTGCGCGAGCGAATCCCGTGTTTTCGGCGTTACAAATATGCCGCGGGAACACCGTGTGGCTTTAATCTGTAAAAGTCCGATATCACCCATCGCCTTCCTTAACGTTTGGAAATGTTCATGCATCCAGGTTATGAGTTAAAATTAAAATCAGTCGGTCTCGGGCGTTAGACGAATACCTATGACAGTCGTTACTAATTTTGTAGCCAAAAAAGTCTGACAGCCGGTATATCCTTAGAGTATCAGTGTCTCCCAATTATTGGGTGGTGGAGGAAAGATGGTAGTCGCTCCGTATAAATAGTTTAAATTATTATATTTTTTTATATCATAATATTTAACCAATGAGGAGGTTTATTAATCTTCGTGTCCAACAGTCGCAAGTGTGATGCCTTTCTAAGTGTTTTGTATTCGCGTGCGAGCCATTGTCAATTAATATCGCTCCAAAAACGAAACAATTGTATAGCAGCCATATACACCTGGCTAACGACGCACTATACTTACTGCTATATCTATTACTTAGCCAGTTAATGGGCTGAACTTTTAAATTTAATCGCATTTGTTCACGAGTAAAGCGATTTGCCAGTGACACTGAATAAAACCAGGATATCCTAAATTGGCTGAGCGATGGGGAGTCTATGTTACGTGTTGCGGGGTTGGTCCCCGTACGGATGATCCACAGATAATTTTTACGGCAGCCTAATTACCGATGTAGCAATCAGTTTGAGACAGGCGTCGATCGCGCGATAACTACTGTCAAACTTCATTTTTGTGTCATACATATACATATGTATTGGCCAACAGTGAGGCTGCCGTCGTGTGGATGTAGCGTTGCTGTCGCTATTTTTCGTAATTTGGCTGCCGGTTGGGGTACGTGTGAGATGTATGTCTGTAAATTATATCCAAGTTAGACAATATCTTATTAAAAACAAAAGCTAATCAAATGAAAGGCATCCATAGTTATTATATGACTACCAACTCACTGCCATGAAAGTTAAATATAAAACCGCACTGGAAATTGTATGCTACCTTTATTGCATTTAAACTTCATGAAATGTCACTGTAATACCAAGATGCTTTTGAAAATAAACGTACTAGGGAAAATTTCAGTGGAAATGTGGACAACCAAAATTCTTGGTTCCTATTCATTTTATTGTGAAATGATTTCGTATTATAGGCTTTTATTATGCTAGATTCTTTTGTCATCATTTATTAATAATTCCAAATATGAAGTTATTTTAATTATTATTTCACTTCTCATTTTGATATTGACATGAAATATATGGTGAAGTAAGTTTCGATAAGTGTTTTTTTTTTTCATAGATGATATAATCAGGAGACGAGGTTTATTCATATTGGTTCTGGAAAGCATAAAAATCATATTTGTATCACAATTTTCAAATAACGGAAACAGAGAATTAAGATCTCATAAAAATAGATTTTTCGACTTGTTTTTTAAAAGGTCATAAAAAAACAAGATTTCTTTTTTCAACCAGTTTTTTTTAGTTTTCTTTGTTACATAAAGATATAGAAGGATTTATAATATTCTTCAGCGAGCAAAAGGAGCAAGAGCGATTCGATCTTCAAATATTTAATTTTAGAACCGATTGAGATAAGAATTTTGGATATCGAAACGTTTATGGATGAACAGATAATTTCTAAGAATTTAGTAGTGGATTGAAAAGTGATAAATTCTATCAAATTTATTTTAAAGGTGCTAAACGTCGGAAATATCTATATTAAAAGATAGTATCGTCTCCAATTTAAAATATCATACTCCAATTTAAAATATTATCAACTTTAACCATGAATTTTCTAACACATTTTGACGTCCATTGCAATAAGCCTATTGCTACCTACCACAAACGCCATAATAATATGTCAATTCTTATTTCGATTTCTGTGGTCGCTATTATTTCCTTGAGTAAGTACTCGTTACTTGTTGTCACTGTCACTTGACAGTGACAACAAGTAACGAGTACTTAAAATTAGAATGAATTTGAATAATCGGCGGTAGGATTATTATAGGTAAAATATAATTATATCAAGCTAATATAAAAGTGAGAATAAAATGTGTAGATATGTGTACTTATGTACGCACGTAAGAAGTTATACTTCTTATTTTTTTTATTTCCACTGATATGAAACACGTGTTACAGTTGCACAAATATTTCAATAATTAGCATGAATATAGCTATCAATTCCCAAGAACATTTAACAGCCAGTTTCATGGTGTCGCATTTATCTGTCGGTGTGCGCGCGCATCGTAAGAATTTACTCTCATCAAGCGCGCCAAAAGAAGTATAACTTCAAAAATAATAAACGAAAATATTAAAAAAATATATTAAGTAAGTATCTACTTATTTATTAATTTCCTCCTAAAGAATTTTGCAAAATGAAAAGTGCAATGGGAATTTACCGTAATTACGTAATCGGACTGGTGACTGTACATAATAGTATTTACCCGCCAATTATAGCTATGCCCTTTTTAGAATGAATATACGAACATTAATAATAAATATTTGAACAACAATAACGATCTACGTCAATAAATATCCTGTGTCCATAGTTAAATTACACGCTCGGAAATATAACATAGGTGCCTATGATCAGCGGCGTGCACATTTTTAGACAGGGTAGGCGGAAAATTTTAAAAGCTTATTCACCAATAATACTTACTGCATGTTGGTATTGGTTCGTCGTCTTGTCGATTAAATAATGATGTATGTAATTTACCAACTCAAATATCTTATAATAAATATTTTTCTGACTTATGTAGGGTAGACAGTGTCTTTTTGTCTTTATGAACCGCACGCCACTGCCTATGATATTCTTCTAATACTTAATGTATATCTATTTACCATGACATAACATTGCATCACGCCTGAAGGCCCCGAAGGGTTTGGCAGAGGTGTAGTTATACACCCACATTTCACCGATGCCGTTATTGAGTCCTAGACAGGGGGCGAGCTTATTGCCATCAACCGAATACATTTCCAGACTCCGTGCTGCTACTGAGAATTTCCATACAGAAAAACCCAATAACACTTTGTCCGACCCGGGAATCGAACCCAGGACCTCACGCTCAGCATTCACGCTTGCTATCACTAGACCAATGAGGTAGTTCAATGGAGTTCTAAGGTTATGTCTGAAACAAGTAAAATAATATCTAAAATAGATATAACAGCACAAATTTATCCTAATAAACAGGAAAAAAGTAAAAAATAAAAACAGGAAACCAGAATTTTACAGAGTTGTAGGTATCTGCGTATGTAATGTGTCATTCTGAAATTCTGTTCGGACATTTCCAAAAATACCATTAGGGGAAAATATATACAGGGTGGTGACGACATAACGAAAAAAAATATCGTTTCTATATGCAGCTCAGCATACGTAACAGCTATTATGCTCATTAGTGTGGCACTACCGATGCGTGTTTCGTAGATTTTGATTCGATATTCATATGTAAATAGCCGGGCGAGGAGTGGTTTAGCGATGACGTCACTCACTGAGTATTTCAGTGATTGTGTTATTGTTGGCATTGGTAGTTAATTTATATTATATTTAGTATAATTTCAGGATTTGTTTTTCGATATACGGCAATATAGAGAAGATACAATTTCTACTCGTGCTGGTATTGTTTATACAGTGAAAGTTGGATAGATTGTGAAGTCAAAACGGTTCGTAACGAATCATAATGTCACTAGTATTTTTTTTTTGTATCATATGTGTGTTTACGGACAGATATCTCTCAAACACACACAGACCCGGAACCAGCTATTTCTACATAACATAGCATCACGTCTGTATTCCGCGAAGGATTAGGCACAGGTGTACTTGTACACCGACATTTCGCCGATGGTGTTATTGAGTCCCATCTAATATGGCGAGCCTTTTGACATCTACCGGGCACAGTTTAGACTCCGTGCTGCTAATGAAAATTTCCATACAGAAAAACCCAATAACACTTTTCCCGACCCGGGGATCGAACCCAGGACCTTACGCTCAGCAGTCGCGCTTGCGACCATTAGACCAATGAGGTAGGCTATTTGTAAGTCATTCAAATATTTGTTCCCCTACGGGAATCGAACCCGTTACCCGTATCGAGGAATGCCAATCGCTTAGCTGGTGCACCAACTGGGTCGTCATCATCAGCTCAGTCAGCTCTTTCGCGCTTTGCCAAACGGTCTTGTCTTGTTTCAATTCTAGATTTTTCGCGTAGGCATATAGTCAGACACATTCATTCGTCATGAAATTTTTCATTCATCATTTATCCCAGTTCACATGAGTCTAATATATTTTTTCCACAGACTTTATACTTACTATGAGGTACTTTTGACGACACGGTTGGCGCAGTGGCTAAGCGATTAGCTTTCTGCGCTACGTGTCGCGGGTTCGATTCCCGCACGGAACAAATATTTGTATGATCTACAGATAGTTGTTTCGGGTCTGGTTGTCTGTGCATGTGACATGTATGTTTGTAAACTGTACCCACGATACAGGAGAAATCCTAGTGTGGGGCAATGTATTTTAAAAAAAATCAAAAACTTAAATATAGGTACAATGAGTAGCAGATTATGATACTCAACCAATTTGTCAAGTTTAACATTTTGAATTCATACAATACAATATAAAATCCAATTTATTGCACACCAGAAAAATTCATACTACAGTATGAAACAAGATATAATAATAAATCTTTAGGTAATCAACACTCCCCAATGTAGATAGTGTATAGAACTTTTCGTAACATTTAATAAAGGTTGGTCTATAATGGTCTCCGAAATGAATACTTAAGTAAAACTTATTGTGGGGAGCTCTTAGCTGTAACAAGTCTAACCACAAAATACTGTTTGTTTTAAGTTAGATTGGTAGACAATTGTACTGCTCAAACAAAGGCAAACAGTGCCCTAATAAATAGTAATTTCTAACAGATAGTTTCCAGATTACTTTACTTAGAATATCTGTGTGTCTTTCAGTCAATCTAGGTGTCACTCGGCTGCTGAACGTGAGCACTTGGGTTTGATTCTCGGGTCGGGCAAAATGCGAGTGTTATTCTGTTCTGAAAATTCTCAGTAGCTGTACGGAGTCTGAAATTGTAGCCGGAACTTAATAACGTCTGGCTTCTGGCTAACCCTTCGGGGAATCAGGCGTGATGCTGTTTATGTTGATTCTGTTATAAGTATGTTATTTTTTAACGAAACTATAAGCAATCATCTTTTCTAATTTGCTAAGGTTTTCGTATACTAAGTATGCTTATTTCGGATAGTCGAAGGGAGTTTTTCTTGTAATATCTACACCTATTAGAAAGCTTAATGTCCAACCTGTTACCAAACGAATAGGTTCTGACTAATGAAAGGCCATCTGTCTATTTTTATTAATTTAGACTTGTTGTGGATATTGGTATGAAAGGATTTCAAATGTATTTATTCATTTGTAAAAAAAAAACACTGTCTATAAATTATTATGGTCACCTTACAGGCCTACTTTCATGGCACAAATGTACTCTTGAGTACACTTCTGCCTAACGCCCACAGAAATAAATGTAGATAATTTATTTCTGTGGGTTTTTTTAGAAATCTAATATCTTTACAACAGTTTTCTAAACCATTATAACTAAATGAGTAAATAAAACAGGCAAATATAAAAGTACATACTCATCGGTATATTCATTCAACATTTGAAATAACAATTTTGAATTAACCAAATTGCACCGTTAATCCCATGTTATTTATATTAAATTGTTACAAAATTGGCGGTTCGGTAACTCATATACAATTTTTGTAATATTGGCTAACATACTGACCCCTGATTTTTTCTATCTGAAATATTTTTTTATTATAATGACGGCACATAAATGGTTTGCATTGGCGCGGGCGCGTCAATTACGATAAACGCGCTAATTACGAGCGCGGCCCATTTCATCTCGTCTGCACCGCGCCTGCGATATTACGCGTCTGGATACCGCGCAAACTTTGCAAGGCCCGCGTTGTCAGTCGGACGGTAGCCGCGAAACGCGAAAGTCTACTCCCACCCTTATTTACTATTCGACCAGTATTCTCGATGCGCGCGCGGGAATTTCAAATTTAGAATGAGTTGGTTGTGGTTCCAGTGTTATGAATGATATTATTTAAAAATAAAACGTATCTATGATTATTTATTAATGTAACAAAGAGTTTAAGTATGATATATTTATGGTTTTTGATGGTGTTGTGAATGTGAGTTTATTTATTGGTAAAAATATACTGTAGTTGAAAACTGTTACTGTTTTGTGAGGAGCGGCATTATACGGTAAGTACTAAGCGACTTCATTTATTTTTAAACTTAGAGCTACATATATTTATTAAGAACATGTGGGTATTTTTATTAACCACAAAACTGTAAAATATATAAATTAAAGCGTAATAACTCTTTTTTAAATTGGAGTAACTTATACAGGGTAAGTCCAATTGTTCTGAACATCAGGTACTGACATTCAATATTCCTAATTATATGACATAACTAATTTTTTTCGGGGCCATAATCGACCATCAATCTTCACTGCCCAATCACTTCAAATATTAATTACACATATGGCAAACAATCGGGCCAATAAAAAGGTGCTAGCTATAACAGTGACGTCACGAGCTGCGTCGTAAAGGATAATGGACGGTCGTCCGTCACTTCCGGCGTCTTTAAGGTCAAGTTCCATCAACAAGCCACAGATTATAGAACGTGATGATTTATTATCTTCATATTGAGTTGAAAAATGACGCGATTAAATTTTATTATTTTAACAGCAATTAAAACTAAGTAGGTAGGTATATAGTTTATTATAAGTACTTCCACGTGTTAAAATAAAGTTTCAAAGATTTTTAATTTTATATCTTTAACAATATTATAGGTTTTTTTTTATGTGAGTATAGTATTTATTAAATTGGATTAGACTTTTCTCATTCTGAGAAGTGGCCCAGAAGTGGAGCAGTACAGTGGGCATGATTGTATTATTTTATTTAAAAAATTTAAAATTGAATTGAATTGAAAATTTTATTATTATTTTCTATAAAGTTATATTTAAGTTAAAAACATTATAATCATAAACCTACATACTGACAAAGCTTCTTTTTATATAATGCCATCCCAAAATTCTGAAAACCAAGATTTGAAACTGGAAATGCCAGAACATTTCGTTTTAAACACAAGACGCAATATAAGAAAACAGTGTCAATGAAGCTCAATTAATATCAATTACTATCATGTACGGAATCTATATTATACCAGTGACCCGCCCTAGCTTCGCACGGGTGCAATTTACTAATGAAGAAAATTCATAGAAACTCAAACTAAAACTTTTTTATTCGTGTCGGCCATAAAAAGGCACTTACAAATCGTTTATACAAAAGTTCCGTCCAAATTCCTTGAAAAAACCGTCAAAAACCTTGTACTGACAATAAAGGAGGGAACAAAAAAGAAATCAGCCAAATCGGTCAAACCGTTCTCAAGTGATGTTCCATCATACATGTGGCAATTGATTTTAATATATATAGATATTTATCTAATACGGATATATATCTAATACGGAAAATATCTCGTAATGACCGTCATACGGAATAAATTTTTTTTCTTTCTTTCAATTACAATATTTTATGAATTTATCCTCAATTTAATTATATAATAAATGAAATGAAAGAATGAATAATTATATTATGAAATGAAATACCCAGGCACGGCCGCGCGGGACCGACCGATTAAACGTAAGGTTGGAGGCAGTAGAGGCGCGCGAATAATAAAACACAGGACCTTAACAGGACTCTAAACCCAGGATGCTAATTAATAACTATCCAGGACAACCCAGTATGGAGGAACGAGGTATGGTGCTCCTCCATTGAAAAGGGAGGATCCTCCGACCAGGCAAGGTGGTTAGCCTGGCGGGACGAAGCCCGACAGTTGATGTCGGATATTCGTATATGTGTTAGAATCGTTGTAAACTTTCATAGTGCGATTCAGGGTTTGTTGTTGTAGCTTCACTGCGATAGATGGCGCTTTACTTTTTGCCATGTTGCGAGTAGTTGTCGCTACACCAGGATACTCCAAAAACCAGGACCTGTCCTGGGAAAACAGGACGGTTGGCAACCCTATATTATACGGTTCACATAGTGGAATTATCATTATTAATATTATTATCATAATCATGAAACTTAAGATGGAGATTATTTTTATCTTTTGCGTCGGCAAGTGCGAAGAGCTATCAAAAGGAAATCACTCACACCGTCGTACATAAATTGGCCAGTAAGCAATGAGGTTGATTGACTAAAAAGGCTCTTTCTTTACATCATTAAGGCCCAATATCACCAACGATATAACAGACAGTTAATTGCCTTAGCTGTTTAATAGCGATTTTTGTATGAGTAATCCCCCGTTTTCATTTTAAACAACTGTTAGTGTCCATGAACATAGCCCTAAATCATTATCGTATAGTAAAACAAAGTTATGTCTTTGAATTGATACCTAAAAATATTTGTAGTTACAGGAACTTATAATACCGATATAACAGAGTAACAATACTGGTAATATAAAAGTAAGTGTTCTTTACGCCAACCAATAGGTCGTTTTCTTAGATTGTACCATTATGTCTCATTTCTGTTTATTACTTAATCGTGTTAACAGTGTTATTTTGTGGCTACTTATATTTATACAGTTTATGTTCTTTTATGACCAGAATATGTTGATTCTTTCTTATCCTTCTTCTTCTAGCCGAAGGGTTAGGCAGAGGTGTGCTATTATATATCTTTATTTAGCCGATGTAATTTTAAGTCCCATGTTAACTAGCTTTTTTATAGTTTATTGCGGTAGATTATTTATCTAATAAAATGGTGGCTTTATAATAACTCTCTCAGAGAGAGTCTGTCTCAGAAGATTTTGAGTTATTCCTCTATGAGACACAGTTACACGAACGCAAGATAGTTGTATGGTGAAACGAGGTGTGGTGTTCCTCCATTGAAAAGGGAGGATCCTCCGACCAGGCATAGTGGTCAGCCTGGCGGGCTGAAGCCCGACGATTGATGTCGGACATTCATATATGTGTTAGAATCGTTGTAAACTTTCATAGTGCGATTCAGGGTTTGCTGTTGTAACTTCACTCCGATAGATGGCTTTTTATTTTTTTTGCCGATTTGCGAGTGGTAGTCGCTACAGTTCTTCTAGGGGCTTCATTCTTGCCTTTTGAGGTACATTGTTCTAAAATAGTATTACTATCTATCGTTATTGAAGTCCACAACTATTTCAAAGTATCTATAAAAATTGTTATCACAGACCGTGGTGTGTGGCCACTTGGTCGCAATCTTGTATGATTCTCTCCCGAGCAAATCTTTAGCTTAATAAATTAACATTGGTATAGTAATTGAAAAAACTTCTCCACATAACTCCTATGGGTTTATTTCATTTGTTTGTTTAGCGAATAGCTAAGTTATTGCGTAATCCTAAATAACATTGTGTTTTTCGTACCCAACCTCACCTGTGCCCCAATATTATTCCGTTCATTGTTTAATAGTTTATGTTTAAAGTATACCTATGTAATGTTTTAATAAACCTATAATATAATCTCTTATAGCAAAGTGCCACATTTTATTAGATAGTAGAATATAAACTTTTTGGCGTGAAATAAAGTTTCTTATTAATAAACGCTTTTTTATTAAATTCGTTGTAAGAATAATGTGGCTCTTTATTAAAGGAGATTCTACTATGGTCTTATTAAATTGATATATTTACCATTGTCTTTAGTCTAGAATTATGTCTCTGAAGTGTTTGGAGTACTACCATCGAAGATGGGCATTTTGGCAATCCGCTTGTCTGTAATTTGGCTGGATGTGGGTTATATTTGGAACTCTAATAGATCATTAGCGTCAAAGATAATCATAATAGCCAAATTATAATTGAGTAAAATAATTGTAGCATCTCAGAAAAACTTGAGCCTAAAAATTACTGTACTGTACCTGGCCGCACAGGACTACCGAGTCCTGTGCGGCCTATAACACTATAATTTGATTGTGACTTCATAAACTCGTAATTTCATAATATTATTATATTGCAAGCAGTTTCATATACATATATTCCGTTATGCAAGAAAAGGATAGAGATTGTAAATAATAATATAATTATGTATTATTAAAGAAAGTTTTTGTTTAAAAATAAAAATTTGTCACTGGCACTAGGCTCTAGTTGCACGGCTTTAAAATTTGGATTAAAATTTCACAAGCGACTTTATTCATTAATATTGTCTTTTTAAAGTTTCGCTTTTGGATTTCTATCGTTTTGTATATGTAGGTATACTTATAAAAGACTTGAGAAGTTTGTAATGAAGTCAACTACCCTCTTCGAAAATTCTGTTTAGCCAATTTTGAAAAATGATTTTGACGAAATGGTATAACAAACTATCACGTAAAATCACTTCGGTGTCCCTCCGCCAGACGTCACTGTCCCTTAACTTAAAGATCGTGCTCCGAATAATATGATAAGTCAGAACATACGAGAATATGAGACTCTGAGATCGTTGGAAGGATAATGTAATGATTACTTGAGTTTCAATGTTATTGAGATAACGACTTCAAATATATTTTATTAAAATTAATTTGTGATTGTGCCTCATTGGTCTAATGGGCGCAAATGCGGCTGCGTGCTGAGAGATTTTGGGTTCGATCCCTAGGACAGGCAAAGTGTTATTGTGTTTTTCTTTTAGAAAAATTTCAGTAGCGATGTTAGGAATTGTGCCCAGTAGATATAGATATCCTTTTCATAGCGTGATGCTATAAAGCTCAAGCCTGGTGCTTAAAAGTGTAAAATAATGAGTCGGTCCAAGGCTAGGGATTTATTAAGTCAGGCAAAGTAAGTAATTTATTTGTTGATTTTTTGTTATTCAAAAATAAAAATATCATAGCCAACAAAACTAACAATTTGAAATAAATGGAGCTTCAACTATATAGTAAAGCTTTCTCCATAGATTGCTACGACGGATACGGATCTTTTATTAAATTTTATGAAAAAACATTCACAAATAGGTTTGAGAATTTTCTGACAGAAAAACTCAATAAAATTTAGTCTGATTTGAGAATCGAACTGAAGACCTAACGCTGAGCAGTCACGTTTGCGACCAATGAGGCTATCATCTTTAATAAAACGTAAAATATACTCGTATATGTTCCAGAATATTTTATTTTGAATGAGATTTCAAATCTGAGAAAAAATGATCTGTACATTAAATTGGTTCACTAAATCTTCTAGCGTTCAGGAACAATAACAGTGAAAGTGTTTCGTCACTTAACGAATTAAAAAAGTTTTTAACCCTTCGTAGTAAGCGTAAAGACAATAGAAAATCTTTAGTTCTGGTAGCACTGTTCTATACAAAATATCAAAATGGAGTTTTTTTTAAAAAAAAAAAACTTTGCCCCTTACTAGGATTTCTCCTGTGTCGTGGGTACAGTTTACAAACCATATGTACATGTGACATACACACGCAACCAGACCCGAAACAACTATCTGTAGATCATACAAATACTTGTTCCGTGCGGGGATCGAACCCGCGACACATTGCGCAGAAAGCTAATCTGCGCCAACCGTGTCGTCATCAGTATTGTGGCAGGTCATAGAATAATTATAATAAATTCAGCCCATTACAGTCCCAAGGGCCTCTTCTCAGGACAAGAAGGGTTAGGCCTTAGTCCAGCACGCTCCTCTGGTGTGGATTAGCGAATTACACACACCATGACATCATTAAGAACTTAGTTAATTAGTAAAAATGGTCGATTGCATCAAACTTCATTACCGTTTTACGATATATTTACTATTACATTAAATGTATATACTTATCATATTACGGAATTCTAATAAAAATTTCTCGAAAATTCCAAATATAGCTATTCTTGAAGCAACTGATTATATTAAATTTGATTTCTAGGTACTTTACGATCGCCTACTTTATACGAATTCGTAAAACTTCGTTTTTTAGGAACTAACTGTAAGTATTTTCCATTGTGAAGGTCAGATATGTAATAGTATTCAGTTAGAGCCTGGGGGGTGTTGAGATTGAGGAAATATTTTTCCCAGATGGCTTCGCTTTCACCGTGAAACCGATATGCGTTCAAGATCAAGTTTATGTCACATTTAGATTGTGTATTCGTATTTTCGTAGTCAGTTTTTTTATGGCAACGAAAATAATATTTTGTATGCCAGTACCTACTACCAATATGAGAAAAACAATTGTAGGTGCGGTTGGCGAAGTGGTTGAGGGATCGACTGCTGTGCTATGTCGAAGGGTCGATTCCCGCACGGTTCTAATATTTCTATGACTTAACTTGTTATGGGTCTGGGCGATTGTGCATGTGAAGATTTGGATTTGTGAACACACCCAACCACAAAGGCGTGTCAACGCTTTTGTTACAAATGAGGATTTTTTTTATAAACCTATGAAATGTGAGTGTGATATGAAATGCAATGAAATGTTTTCAAATACGCTAGGAACAATCATCCTTAGAGCGATTAACACTATATCTCACACTATGTCGTCTAATCTGGTATGAAATTCGGTCATGTGTCGTATTATTATTTACATTTGTCGTAGTTAAAATAGAGTACTTTTATATTTTAAGGTAGGTTTACGGAGGACGTTTTCTCATTTACATTTCCACATTATCCGTGTTCCAAACTATTTTAGGGTTGACTTGCTATATAAACACTAGATATAGCTAAATATCAATATTTAACTTGGAGCTCCTTTCATCCGACCTTCGCAACCCAATTGGAAATGCCAAAATATTTTTGATGAGTAGTTTGCTTCCCGTTTGATTCAATTATGGTCGAAAATAATTCGAGTATTAGTTGTAATAGGTAGGTATTCTGATTTGAATTGAAATGTTTTTTATCCAAAAAGTTCGTGACAAAAGAGGCCGCTAAATTATGAAACTCTCAGAAAGGCGACGAATAAGAATCTTTGCTTCAATATTAATTTCAATCATTTCTTTTATGTTCCTTATTGTCATCGAAATGTTGTTCACATATTATTTCGATGCTTTTTGTTATTTACAAAGTCTGATATGAATATAAAAGACAGTACGGAAAGCCATAATATATATGATAAAAACGGTCGTATGAAAAATGAAATACCCATGTAAGCAAACGGGGACGATCTAGCAGAGGGTTGAAGCGCTTCACAGTCGAGGTGCAGTCGCGATGCGGTTGACGCAGAGTTGAGGCGCAGAGTTAGAATGGAATTGAAATTAAAAAATGGTAATGGAATCCACCCTCTCCCCTCACCGCTGCACCGCCCCAATGACTACGCATCGACTGCGCTGCACCTCCTAGCAGTGAGTGCATTTAAATCTAAAGTACATTTCAAAATCGTCCGTGCTTCAAAGGTGCTACGAGCGTTGTTACCGATACTTCGTTAGTTTACTTTAAGTGTAGTTCCATTAAAAGTGATTAGATTCTACAGCGCTCTTTCTTGTTTAAAATTTAATATCTGATGTAGTTATACAGAATAAACTACATTTTTGTGATTTTGAGATTATATCTAACAAAAATTACTTACGTTCCTTTTTGCTACGACGCCGTAACTTGACACTGTGTGCCACTGTCTTCTACGCTAAAGCTACCTTAACAAACTTTGTAATGTCGCTACCATTTCTCATCTTGAAAGCTCAGTGTACATCTTCCAATTTGTCCCTGAATAACAAAGCGTAATTGGAATTTTGTGTAAGAAAATCCTAAGTTATTAACTGAGATCGGAGCCAACCCGAATATGATTAATATCGATGAGCTGCCCAGTTATTAAATAGGGTCTTAATACTGGCATTGATCAAATGTACGTGGGTCAAACAACTGTCTCAGCTTAAGGTTACCTAAAATATATCACTATGATATTTTAAAATAAATCCTTCACTAGTAGTTGAGCGATTACTTTTCAAAGGGTTAAAACCTGGCCAGCACCCCTGAGATTTTAAATTCATACGCGGATCAAAATTAAATTATTACTTTAGGTTTATGTTATCGTTAGTGTGTACTTTGTAGTCCACCAACTCGCGACCAGACAGCGTGGGTGACTAAGACCTAACCCTTATCATTCTGAGAAGAAGGGGTCCAGCAGTGTCCTATTGCGGGGCACGCCAGCAATAAGCTGAATTATTTTTATCATGTGGCATTACTTCTATCCGAAATAGAAAATCTTTTCATTAACGTTGTATGTTTATTTGAGTTAGCCTTTTGTAGACCACTGTTGAAAATGCTGCTTTTTTAAAGGACCACAGACTCTTTTTATTATTTCAAGTTAAATAAGATTAACATAATATTATTTTGATCTGAAAATATAATACAAAAAATGATTAGAGAACGGAAGAAATTTAGAAAGTAATAAAATAGTATTACCTTCTATTAGAGTAAGAGGCCGTAAACCCTAGAGTCGATTTACGCTGTTTTTATATCTACCCTCCCCAATAGATGTAACACATTTCCACGGGTGAGCAAACTGCAAATATTGCTGCTCGTAAGTAGATTGTGTAAGGAAAGTGCTACCTTTATATATTTGTTTATTTTAGGTAACTTTATTTTTTTCTTAAATCTATACGGAGACAGAAAAGCGTAATGTTGATATTTTACTTGCGTAAAGCATGTTATTTTTTGTATTTTTTCAAATTAGAATTCAAAGTTCTTTTATTCAAATTACAATAAAATAAAAACAGTACTTTTTGAACAAATATATTAAATTCACAGAAATGATCACGTCGCCTTTGACCGCTTCCTATGTGTTTTAGCATGGGGAGAAAAAACGGGCCATTTTTGATTAAAGGCAGATTGGATTGACAAATGAAGGTTGAAGGTATTCAATCTGTCATTATTTGTATAAAGAAACCGACATATTAACGTGTAGTAAAATTAACTGGGTTTAGAAAGATGAAATTTTGTACATATATAATAATATATATAATGTAGGCAAGAATATGAAAATCGCGGATAGTTATGATTTTAGCTTCGCTCGTGGCTCCACCCGCATATTAAGTTTTTGGATTTCACGATAGAAAGTAGGTAGTTCTCTATATGCTAATCCAGAATAGCACTTTATAATGCACCAAACTTTCAAATTAGTTCAGCGGAACATACGTCCCTTTTGCATAATAATCGCTTCAATCTTAGCTACGGGTCGCAACCCGAAGTACAAAACTGTTTCACTGAAAATTTTCTGAATTTTCTGATTAAAATAAGAATTGATTATAACTGTAGTATTAATATCCCAAATCCCTTTTACCTTTTTTTTTGTTGTCATTTCTACTTCATAAACCAAATCACTAAAAGTACATATAAAGATGAAAATATATTTTTTTCGTTCTTATTTTCAACCTCCAGTTCATTATAACTCTTTTGTGTTTGGTGTCGATGATGACTGTCCAGGATGCGCCAGACGGGAAGCATTAATCACTCGTGGAGGCTCTTTCTTTCCCTAGTTATCGAAATATCTAAACGAGATAAATTAATTGACTTAAGTATTCATTTAGCAGTGATAGCCTAGAGGTTGAACGCTTGCCTTCCATGCGTGTGAATGTATGGGTCGGGTGTGAGTTCAAAACCGGCCTGCACCTAAAACATCGTGATGATACCTGCACACAGTACACACCTGAGAGGACTCCATAAAGTGTACGACGGCACGGTTGGCGCAATGGTTGAGAGATCGACTGCTGCGCTACGTGTCGCGGATTCGATTCCCGCACGGAATAAATATTTGTATGATCTACAGATAGTTGTTTAGGGTCTGGATATTTGTGTATGTGATACTATAACGGGGGAAAAAAACCGCACCAGGCAGATTTGCCAGTAATGAATTTCCTGTACTGTACTGAATTTATATTTATTTATTAATTAACAAAGTACTTTTGGTTTTCTCTAGGTTTAAGACATTTTCATTGTCATAAACACGGTTCGGTAGTTTAGACTCAACCATCAGGAAAACCCACTTTTATTATAATATGAATAGGGAAGGGATAATAGGGGTTTTCTGCGAACATCACTATTTACGCAAATAAATACTGTCTTCTTCTTGCTGATTGGACATAAATTAAATAATTTGACATTTTTGTTTGGACGTTGTGACTGAATTCAGAAACCGATTGGAGTGCAAATTAAATCACATTTATTTGCATTCAATATACGTACATACATAAGATGAAATAAACAAATTATTTCTTTATTCATTAAAATCGATTTGTTAATATTTCATACATTTGACGTTTAAGATACTTTATAACTAAATTATCACTACATATTATAAAACAAAGTCCCCCGCCGCATTTGTCTGTCTATCTGTCTGTTCGCGATGAACTCAAAAACTACTCAACTGATTTTCATGCGGTTTTCACAAATAGACAGAGTGATTCATGAGGAAGGTTGTTGAAGGTGTATAATTCGTTACGGTTTTGTGTAAATTGGCATGAAATATGACGATGATAGTTGAAGATGTCGGAAAAAATCATGGCGAATAGGAGCTTTACTGGCATGCGCCGAGTAAATGCTCGACGTAAAAGGCTGATACGACACTACGACAGAAAAAAAATGAACGCGTATATGCTCTGCTACCCGTGCGAAGCCGGGGCGGATCTCTAGTTATATATATGAAATACTTCCATACAATAAAATCTACCGTAGATAATATATATATACTAGACTAAAAAACGTAAAAGCCCTATTATTTAATAAGTACCTAGTTGCTCAACTCCAAAGTCTCACGTTCGTTACCTCAGGAATTTGCTTCATGATAAATATTTTCGTGGCATACTCCAGCTAACAAGACATCTGACGGCGCGGTAATAAAATTCCACTTACACCAGGGCCGAACTGGGGAATGAAGGGTGCACCCATTCTACCCTCGTAAAAAAATGTAACGAATCATCACGCCTGTATTCCCTGAAGGGTTAGACAGTATACAATTATACACCCACATTTCACCGATGCTGTTTTCGAGTCCCATGTAATATGGGCGAGCCTATTGCTATCAACTGAGCACAGTTCCAGACTTCATGCTGCCACTGAGAATGTTCAGATAGAAAAACCCGATACCACTGCCCGGCCCGAGAATCGAACCCAAAACCTCACGCTCAGCATTCGCGCATGCCACCACTAGACAAATTAGACAGTCACCAAAAAAATATTGTACAGCGTATTTACATCTTTTTTACAAAGAGCGATATAAAGAGTGATAATTATGTTTTTAGTAGCTTAAATATCTTTAAGTTTGAGTGTTTCGGCTTATTGATTGAGATTATACATGAAATAGTATACATCACTTATTATAAGTCTCATTTTGTAATAGATTTTAGAAGTTCATTTTTTTATTCTCTTTTTGCGGGTCCGGGCGAGGGTTTTGTTTAGATAATTAATTTAATTCGTTCGTTTCGTGAGCTAGGTCAGGCGAGCTAGGTACCTACTACCTGATAATTGTAGTTTGATTTTTACCTATGTATTGAGGTAATAAAGTTTCTTATTTATTTTGGCCAAAGTTATAGTATTTGCAAAAAGGCTCCAATAAGTCAAAAGTTTCAAGTCATTTCAATCATACCAGAAAGAGATAAACAAAAGAATATTCCAACCTGATTAGTCCCAAATACAGCCCTGCGTAAGTGAAAGCTGAAATAAAAATGGAAATTTGTGCCATGAAATGCTCATTAGGACCGGTTGCCCACTCATATTATGCTGATTAGTATGTCCTGCTATAGATGGACACAGAACTTTAGGAGGGCAGCAAGGTGTGTTGCTGTTATGATTGAAATAGCTGAATGTAATAGGACAATTAAATTTTTGCTGTATATAAAGTGAAGTTAAATTAATGTATGTAAAATAAAGTAAAATTAATGTGTGTAAAGTAAAGTAAAATTAATGTATGTAAAGTAAAATTTACGCAGGTAAAGTAAAATTAATCTATGTAAAGTAAATTAATGTATGTAAAGTAATGTATTTAAACGAAAGTAATTTATATGAAGTAAAGTAGTACATTTATTATTATTTTTAGAAGGGCTATGTTTTAAATTGTCCACACTATAATCTAGTAAAGCATAAATTAAAAACTTATGAAAACATCAAATTTAATATAAAGAGACTGTGGTTTGAAACAAAAACTTATCTTAGTCTTACATTATTTGGAGGTATTCCAAGAAAAATATTTTTCATGAGAATTTTCAGCACCACGACCACATTAAACTAAATTAAGGTTGAAATGCAACGAGGTTTTATTAAAAAAAAGACGCTGAATTATTCACTACTGCACTTCTACAAGAATGTAAAAACTACGTCCAAAGGTAAATCTGTAAACGAAATTTGACATATACATTTGAAAATATCATTTATACATACATAAAAAGCACCACGTCAGCAAGTAGACGCGCAATGTATACCAACATTTCACCGATACCACAAGTGCCATGTAATAATGGGCGAGTCCATTGCCGTATAGGTAGGTACCAGATACATTTTATTACTCCGGGTTGCTACTAAAACCCTACTAGAAAACCCAATAACACATTCTCGTCAGAGAATCGGAATCGAAGCCAGGATCTCACCAGCGATTGTACACTAGCTTACAGCCTAGAGTAGCATTGTATAAAAACGCTGCCGCAAAATGTGCCGAATTGACATGAGTTGATGATGAAGCAGTGATAGCCTAGCGGTTGAACACGTGCCTTCCTTGCAGGAGAGTCTGAGTTCAAACTCGGCCCGCACCTCTGACTTTTCGGAATCAAGTACGGATCAGAATTTGACTATCACTTGCATTTACGTTGACGGAAAACATCGTGAGGAAACCAGCATACCTGAGAGGGCTCCATAAAGTTCTTGATGGTGTGTGTAGTGCGCCAACCCGCACCGGGCCAGCGTAGTGGCCTAACCCTTCTCATTCTGAGAAGAGTCCTTTGCCCAGCAGCAGGACAGTCATGGGTTGAATTTATTTTATATGACATGTGATATTGAATAGTCACGTGGTTCTTAAATGTCATTCCCATGTCGTTTTTACTCTTGTACGTAATACACATACTGCCGACTTTTCATCAAAATCAGTGTGGTCGTTCAAACCTTAGTTTCTCATTTTTAATACCATAAGTATTATAAGTAGGATGTCGTCTCGTAATATCATTCACAATGTACTCTACATTGTATAATTTGATATTAGAGTCGAGATTTAACAAAGGCATCTTTGAACAAGTTATAAAGGCGGGACGTTTTGAAAGGAGCCTTTCTTAATATCATATTTCACCACTAAGAGCGCGTTCACACGGCATTAGTGATCATAATAATCTATAAATACATACTGCACTGACTGATATATCTAGTGGCTGGCGCGACACTTGAGTCTGAATTTAAATTCCAGCGGCGGCGGGAAGAAATTTATTGCGTTTTTCTCTATGGAAATTCTTAGTTGCAGCCTGGATTTTGCAATTAGTGCTCGGTGGTGGCTCCGCCCTCTATTTTATGGGAATTAATAACGGTATCACACTTCTGTCATTAAACACCTCTGGTGAAGGTTAAGGGAAGACGTGGTTTTGTGTTAATACACACTTACTTACAGTCTACTGTAGTTCCTATTTACTTTGTTGCATTGCATTTCCTGCATAAGAAAATAAAAAGATATTGTCATCCTAAAAAAATATGATAAAATATTTTGATACGGTTATTACTACTCATATATTTTTTACGCTTACGACAATACATTAACAGATAATAAAAAAAAAAAAACATTTTCTCATATGACATTCTCGGAACATGTCAGAAAAAAACAAAATGTATATTGGTCGTAAACACTAAACGAGCCTGAACACGCCTTTAAGTATAAATTGAAAGGCGGTGCGGCGAGTTGGCGGAGTTTTACGTCGTGTTAAGAAGAGATTCTCTGTCTGTGTAAGTAGCATATATATGTTTGTGTGCGTGGCAGTTTTCACGTATATAGGGCCTGTGTTACATGAAAATGCAAGCGAGGTTGTAATACTGTGGAGGCTAATACTGAGGTAGGTAAGAACAGATAGGGCTAACGCAAATTCAAACATTTGCGTTATTTTCCATGCTAGTGTATGTAGGGTGTTATAATTATTGAGAGGTTCTACGCATGCGGCCTCTAACTTGCATTGCAAATGACTTTGGGCAAAGTACGGAGAAGTGTTTTTGTTTTATTTGTCAGACATTTGAATAAATAACTAAAACACGCTTATCTATGACGAGGTAAGGTGTTTTCTTTATTTAATACTTAGATAAGGGGTGCTCCAAAAACTGGTCACAAGTCTTCAAATAGAACTGTACTGCCACTCAATACTGTAGCGACTACTACTCGCAACATGGCAAAAAGTAAAGTGCCATCTATCGGAGTGAAGCTACAACAAACCCTGAATCGCACTATAAAAGTTTACAACGATTCTAACACATATACGAATGTCCGACTTTAATCGTCCGCCAGGTTAACCACCTTGCCTGGTCGGATCCTTCCTTTTCAATGGAGGAACACCATACCTCGTTCCTCCATAATACTACGGAGCTACTGCCTATTGAGATTTTTATAAGTAGTATGTAAGTATAACCTTTTTCTTTCTTACTTTGTTAACTTAGCTTTAATAAATTATATTTATTAACTAGCTATTGCTGCGACTGTCTGTGATAAAAAATGATTTCTCGCCTTCGGGGCTTAAAATTTGGAAATCCCTTTTTTTAACTAAATGCCTACCCCTTAAGGGTCCTACCCAAGTTAGTAGGCTTCATTATTTTTATGTATATTTCAATTTAATATTTAAAACTTAACAATCTTGAGGCCATATCCGATTCATTGGTTAATATAATTAAATCTTTAATAAGTATCTCAAGGACCCTTGATAAATAGCGGGATATTTATCAGCCGGTACTTAATTCCTTATTAAAGCCGTTTGGAAGGTAGAGTCCTGTTAAGCAATTCATTTCCGAACTCCTCCTTAATCTTTTTGAGCCTCGTATTATCTGATTTTACCGTAATTTATGTACAGGAACTTGATTAAATACCTACATACATGATAAAAAAAGTATTTACTGATTTATAAGTTAATTTGTATAAACTTTTTTTACAGTACATTTTATTTGTTTTAGAAGAATAAGTACAAGTAACATAAGTAGATAAAGATAACGGAATATTACAGATGATAATTATAATTATCATATGTAATATATCATCTTATTATTGTTCCTAACTAACCTACACTGGTTGATAAATGTTACGCAATTCTAATTATACTATAGGCAAATTAATTTATTTTCATATCTCATTGCATGAAAAGCTGCTATGAATCTAAAACCATGATGATCGTTTAACTGGTCTCACACACCTAAGTTGGTTCATAGCAATAATATACAATCTGCAAAAAACCTACCCACTTTCTGTCCAGTACCAGTTCTGTTTAGTACCAAACAGCCGTGTAGCGCCGAACTTGGTTAAAATCCGATACCCTTCACAGTTAAGCTAGGTACATAAATCTCTTTGTGCTGGAATTAGGTTCACTACGAATAGTTTCACTGTAGAGAGTTCGAACGAATTTCCTGCTCCCTCGCTCTCGGGCAGGAAATTTCATGTCATATAGACATTTAGATAGCACCTTTGTTGGAGTAGGTAAGCGTTTTGATCTAACACTTTCTGTGAACGAATTACTAAAGGATTGTGTATGAACTACTGGGTTTTGATTCTGTTTTTTTCAACGTTGACCTGTGAGCAAATCACAGAAATGTATAGAAAGTTTGGTAAATGGCAGTGCTGTTCCTCTATAAGATAAATTAATATTGTATAAAATCTTATAAATGAACATATAGGTTAGTTATGCTTTTATATTATAAGCTGGGACTTTTTCAGGAGTTAAAGTTATTGTGATAAAAAAGTTTCTATAATTTTGTAGATAAAACAGAAAGATCCGTCTTCAAGCCAATTTTATTTACTATTTTATAGGAATATGATTGTTTCGACTTATACTCATTACTCGTATACGTATAGCTACACTCACTGATTCACAGTCCAACTATTATATACAAGGATAAAATTAATGACTAAACTTTATAAGTACATCATTTATTATCAAAACTATTATAAATGTGAAAGTAACTTTGTCTGTCTGTTTATTATCTTATCAAGACTAAACCACTGAACTGACCGTAGCAAAATTTTCAAAGATCATGAGACCTGGAGAAGTACATAAGATTATTTTGCACCAAACTACTCGTAATAAATACAAAATACACGCAGACGAACTCACGGGCAACAACTAGTTGTTAATAAAGCTGTGCGTAACATTGAAATGCCATTCAAAATAACATCATCCATTCTTTATTTCAGTTATAACTACAATATATTTTCATGTAAACATTCAATTTGCATTCAAGTAATCCCTGTACATTGTACACAGGCAGTCTAGGAGTATAAATTCATTTTATAGTGACAGTCGCATCGCTCCGAGTCTAATTTCAATACTGCTGAAATTTCTGAAAGTATTCTGAAGATAAAGTACATATTTCTGTGAAATATTCTTTTCCAGGTTCAATAACACGCTATCATACACACATAATGCCATATGTAGGCGTCTTTGATATATTTAAGAGTAGGTAATTATAGAATTTCTCATATAAGTGTGTATCATAACGTATAAGCAGAGAAGTATTTTTGTACAAAGAGCCTTTTGCCATTTAACGGCTACGATTTCAATTCCATGCTGCCATTCAGAATTTCTTAAAAGAGAAATCCAATAAGATTTATATATTTTAGATTTTTTTTAAATTCTCCCACACTTTAAGATTTCTGCTGTATCGTGGGTACAGTTTAACAACTTACATATCACATACACTCATAACCAGACCCGAAACAACTATCAGTAGATCATAAAAAACAAATCGCCTCTGGATTTGAACCCGCGGCTTCTAGCCCAGAAAGCTAATCACATAGCCGGTGCGCCAACCGTGCCGTCAGTAATACCTACTTTGCCCAACCCGGAGATCTAACCTCGCGCACAGCAGCCGCGGTTGCGACCATTTGACCAACAAAATACGATACGATACAAAAAGCCTTTAGAATAAAATACATAGAATTATGTGCCATATTCCATGTAGAGAGGATAATATCGGCGTGTCGTGATATTCTCGCAAGCGAAATCTTACGATATCGATATCGCCCGAAAACATTCGACGAACAATCTTCATATAAATGAGTATCAAAGAAACCACACCAATATATTGTATGATGTATGGTAAATGTATGAGTCTTCTTTTTCCAGAATTTTCTCGACATTCTGCCAGAGTCACTTAGCTTAACTGCCCATGCGCATAGCAAGGATAAATCGGATTATAAGTACTTGTATATCAGCTTATGGAGCGTTTGTCTGACCCGTCGCTTCCCAAGTTCAAGGCTATATCACCCTTTGAACACAAAACTTTATTTGTTCCTGGATTATGTGAGGTTTACTGAGATGTGAACGTGTTAACAGTTCTCGTAAAATTTTGGTTCGATAAGATGATTTGGAGTAGGTTCTATTTTTCTACCCTTTTTTAAGTTTTGCTGCATATGAGGATTGGTCCTGTATGTTGGGTACGATTATTTACAATTAATAATCTCACATGTACGTACAACCAGACTTGGAACAATTATCTGTAAGCCATATTTTTTGGATCAAACCCGTGACACGTAGCGCAGAAAGTCAATCGCTTTCAGTCATTGCGCCAACCGTTTCATCAATGTGCTTCATCTGTAAGTAACTACAGTTTAGTACCCTAGGTACTTACAGTACTATTGAAGAGATTAGAGGTCTGTTCCGAGATTTCCTCGTCTTTCTATCTTCGTTAATCAAAAAATGTATGAATGAAGTGCACGCGGGTTTTCGATAGAAATTTACTGAAATGCGCGTGGGGGAGGCTCAGTGAGGTAATTTAAGTGTTTTTTGGCATAAATCTTTGTAAGAGGTATTCTCTTCCTGTATAGAAATGTTTCACTAAAATCTCGACAGCGTGCACACTCTACATGCATTCCAAAAGTTTAAAGAAAAGTGAAATCTAATGCGATACTGACGAGAATTTGGAAAAATAAAGAAGAGAAATGTGAATATCAGGCAGTTTCGGCATGATTTTTCAATATATACCGATTTCGACATAATCTCTAACTGCGTAAGAATAGGCAAGCTTCAAAGCTAACATAGCTTTATACCGTGTTTAAGCGGGGAAAGTTAATAACTAGTTGACCTTACTGTATGTACCTAAGTACTATTATTTATTTTCATATGAAACCCGCATCCAAGCAGAGGGCGATAGAAAAAAATAATTTTAAACAACGTCGTGGAACGTGGCTCGTTTATATAACTACCAATAACGAGCATTGCGCTTCACGCAAACTTTTTAATTATTTTTGTATTGCTCTGGAATATACAGGGTGACTGGTTAAATGACAGACATATTCATATAAGCATCACCACATCGACGAAAATAAACATACAATACATTATGTAGGAGATTAAGCAGGAGGTATGATTAGTTATCCATTCTTACTTATTATGTATTTAATTAGATTGTTTGATTAAAGTAAGGGTTAAGGTCTTATTTTTATTTTAAGTTCTTATTATTTACAGATTTAAAACGAGTATCGGGTACTGAATATAATATGTACTAATGTCTACTGTTTAACCAGCCACCCTGTATTTTTACACGATTGCCCAAAAAAGGAGTGTAATGTTTGTTAGGGTTCATGTATGTATGTGAGTTTCTTTGTTCCACAATAACTTTTAAATGCCTGAACAGATTTCGATGTATGGGATATCGTTAGAATTCTTACATCATTCCCAGTGAAACAGGATATAAATTTTTGAAAAAAAAAATCAATATTGCGGCAGTATGGCTCAATGACAAAAAGTGAAAAAAAAAAACTTAAATTTTTACAATTTGGGTGTCAAATTGAAGGCCTTGATGAGCACATTCCAAAACGATATATTGCTTAATAGCGGTAAACAAAAACTTGTCACTAAAATGTATAAAATAAAAATAAATAATTAAAAAATTCAAAAATCCCGACTGCCCTGCCAAAAAACGAACTAAAAAGTAAAAAAACAAGTTGTATTAGGTAAATAAATTTGTCATTGCAGTCGGGGGACCGTTCTGTGGAACACTTTTTAATATAAGAGGTCTCCTACCGGCTAAACTCACCACGGTGGTTTGCCTCGACAGCATATGGTGGGCCTCGGGAACTCTTAGAAGACCGCACCGAAGCCCACCACGGTGTCATGCTGAAGGGTACTTCCCGGAGAGGATGACTGTAAAGAGGCCACCCCTCGTGCACGAGACTGTATCCCGGGCGAGACTGTACAGAGGTCCCCCCGTTACCCTCGCTGCTGTGCACGGCGACACGGGACCACACCGCGTCGCCGTCTTCTCGGGGGTCGATAGACGAGAGCGTGCAGAATCCCCACTCTACGCGCTCGCGACCCCTAAGGCCCCCGCCAAGATGTGTTAGGCGGGGAGTAACCTATCACATGACCTACCCAAAAATTAAAACAATTGCTATAATTTTTAATAACTTATTATATATATTATACTTTGGTGGAGTGAAGACTTTAGAGGAAGATTATCGCGACGATACAAAAAAAAACGATTCGCTAGAATGAACAAAATATAAAGAGACTTACCGATATATACAATATACAAACTTGATCCGCGACCAACGTTTAAAGTTTGTCTTTCACAGTGCCTTTACGTGCGAACGTACTGGTTGGCCGTTGGGTTCTAAACTGAAACTAAACTAAATTGTAAAGTTAAACCGAGCGAAGCTGTAGATCTAACAATAAATTCACATCACGTGCCTGCATACGGTTTAGTTCAAAATTACATCTATATAGTGTTGCTTTATAGGTACTACACTGAGACTTTAGTACAGGCGAATGAAAATATCCGCCAGAAAGTAGCGCAAATAGCGAAAGTAGCGCAGCAGTCGATCGCTGAACCATAGCGCCTGAAGTTTTCTAAAGAACTGATCTTTAGAAAACTTCATTTTTCGATGGTATTGTTTTTAATTGGTTGTTCGACTGTACACATGTCAATAGATACGGCAATCAGTCTAGTGATGTACCGATTCATTTGACCTAAGAAAATCTCACCCAAGACGAACCAAAAACGAAACCGCAAATGTACCCCTATTTTATCCCCATACGATATAATTTTTTGTTAAATATTTTCTTAGTGCCTCAGATTTTGTTTATGTTAAATTAAGCTATGATTCTGTATGTGCGAAAACTAAACTAAACAAAGTCCAAGCGAGTGAAACTAGCGGCGCGAACTAACAATTCATCACGTCTCACGGCATTTACCACTAGTTGTCAAGCCAGTTGTGTTGGGGGCCATCCATTAATCTCGTGATGTTTTTTTAGCATTTTTTAACCGTCATAGTTAAAGTAAAAATAAATAAATAAACATTTATTTACATAAACTTCCGCGTAAGCATTTTAATCTGTCCAAAAAGCCAATAGAATTATTCATATATTCTTTTTCTGTCGTTTGGGCACAAGCTACCGCGTACTGATGGTATCGAGCCAGACTGCCCAGGGTGCGCCAGATGATCTCAGGGTTTGTCACTCGGGTAACAACCCCATATACTGTTGACAATTAAGTGGTCACTAGCGAAGTTGTGATCGGATCTCAGCTCATAAATTGTATCATGCTCATAATTTGTATATAATAATATATATGTTAGTCTGTAAGGTATATATCTATGGGCCAATGTAGCCTGAAAATAAAGGTATTTTGATTTTGATTTGATTTGATAAAATATGCCTTATCCTACTAATCCTACCCTACTAATATTATATATGTGAAAGTTTGTGAGGATGGATGGATGGATATCTATTACTCAATCACGCCAGAACGGCTAAACGGATATTAATAAAAGGCACATAGATAGATTATAGTCTGGAATAGCACATAGGCTATGTGTATGTTACGGGTCCGTAAACCACGCGGTCGAAGCCGCGGGCGGAAGCTGGTTATATATAATCATAGCATCGCGGCTATTCCGCGAAGGGTTAGGTTGAGGTGTACTGTACACCTACATATTGAGTCCCGAGGGGTGAGCTTATTATCATGTACCGAGTTGTAGTGATTTAAAAATTACACACTAAGTAAAATGAAGTTAATTGTACGTCATCATTTTATTATAATTATCAAAGTAAGATAACGATCATTGGACATGTTCGGATAGCCGATAGCCGTATCCTTACTTTTTAAATAAATGCGGCTCGGTAACTCAGAAGAATAGCAAGTTTGACATGGGTTGATGTGGCCAATCAAATGTGATCCCTAACTTTTTCGATATCCGTGTTTCTTCCGGTTACTGACTTCTTATATTTTCTTCTTTATTTATTTTTCCTCAAATATTAGCATCATGACGCTTATATTTTCCTAAGAGATAGGCAGAAGTTTAATAATTAATTCTACACCCACATTTGAAAGTATTAAGACGAATTTATTGCCATTTAACAGGCAGAATTCCAAACTACTGCTGCAACTGAACATTTTCTCACAAAAAAGTCCAATAATATTGTCTGACCCAATCATTCAGCTCACGACCTCACGCTCAGCAGCCGCACTTGCGACCACTTAACCGTTTAAAGAGACAGTTTTCTTCGTATACTCTGTTTTCAATCACCTGTACCGCTATCACGAGGTTTCTTACTATTTACTATCATAGTAAAGTAAATTTTTATGATAGCGATTTTAGTTCTTAACTTGGTTATATGAGGGATTAGAGTCGCTTATGTGACATATGTGTCAAAGTAAAGTTTTGATTTACTATTTACTATATCATAGAGATGTCATGTTAGCGACTCTAATCCCTAATGTAACCAAGTTAAGAAATAAAATCGCTTGCATGAAAATTTACATTTACTATAAAGTAAATAGTAAAAAACTCATAATAGAGGTACTGGTTCTAACATAATTATGTTCAATCTGCGGTTCTATCATAACTAATAGCTTCAATAAAAAAATATCCAGTAAACAATTATCCTTAGGTGCCATGAATCACAAGTACAAATATGAATGGACCATTACAGTGGCTATCTGAGATTGGGTCCACCGTCACAATATTTATTGATATTCAATTGTGATGTGATGGCATCCAATTTACTTGATCTCCAATCTCTGATCGCAGAGACTTCTGAAGGGATACAAAGTTAGAGTATGAATAAGACGAGCCATAGAGCGTTTTTCATACTAGGGTATTCAATAAGGGTCAATACTGAATTAAATCGATGACACTTACACTAATAATAATACATTAAGTATTTAAAATGAGGATAAATATGATGTTTAAAAATTTTGGAATCAAAAGCAGACCAAGCACGAATATTTTGACGTCTGGTATCGTCTAAATTTTTTTGTAATTTGTATTGAATACTTTATTCCTTTCTAAGTATAATACAAATTGCGTGTCACGAACAAATTGTTCGTCACAAAAAAATCTTATAGGACGTGAGCAGTTATCAGTGATAGCATAGCTGTTGAACGCTTGCCTTCCATGGGTTTGAGTTCAAACCCGGCCCACACCACTGGCTTTCGTAATCAAGAGTGGATCAGAATTTGATTATCACTTGCGTAAACGGTGAAGGTAAACATCGTGATGAAACTTGTACACCTAGAGGGGTCCATAAAGTTCTCGGTGGTGAGTGTAGTCCGCCAACCCGCAGTAGGCTAGCGTAGTAGTCTAAAGCTTAACCGTCCTGATTCTGAGAAGAAGCCCTTGCTCAACAATTCACACTATAATGAGCTAAATTTATTACATAAGACGTAACGTAACGTACATTATATGAATATTAGCGCTCTATATCTTTATCATACTTCAGCAACACAGGCAAGATTGCGTTTTATTGAGAGTCGGCCCGTTTGATGCTGGAAAGGCGATATATCCGGGACGTAGAACACCTAAATCGGTATCGCATCCGATCGATACTGTATCCAGCATCCCACACTAAGCTACAGGCGATGATATCAAGGTTAAATCTGGAATTTAGAACGTAAAATTTAAATACGAATGGGAAAATTAAAGCTGTCTCATTGATTTACTGATAGCAAAAGCACTACTGAACGGTGTTCATTTTCCAGATTCATAAAGAGTTTTCAAAAAGCCTTTAAAAGTCCAGCTGATGTATTGTCAGTTAGAAAATTTTCAGTAGAATTTTAGTCTACTAGCTTCTGCTCGCGGCTCCGCCCGCGTTTTCCCGGAATAAAATGTAGCCTATGTGCTATTCCAGACTATAATCTATCTCTGTGCCAAATCTCATCCAGATCCTTTCAGCCGATCCGGCGTGATTGAGTAACAAACATCCATCTATCCAAACTTTCACATTTATAATAGTAATAAGATTAGTAGGATTTGTAATCTGGTACCAGTGAAGTTATATATTTCAAGATGGCCTTCATTCAGTATTATCTAATCTTCATATCCTTACAAAGTGTAGAACACGTTTGATAGTAGTTCTCGTAAAACCAAAACTGTTTATAAAATAGTGTGTGAGCGTTTTCGATGGATGTTGTTGTTATTCACTTTTTGGGATTGCCAGGGAAAAATTCCTTTTTTTTGAAAATTGCCTGTAGCGTGGATGCGTTTATGAACAACACAAATATTCACAAGCACATACACCCGGACATATTAGTTCCATGCGGGAATCCAATCCGCGACACATGACACAGAAGTCGATCGCTCAACTACTGCACTTTGCCGTCAAAACTCGCACTTTAATACCATTATAAAGAATCAGAAATTCATTCACCAGTGAATGTCCAAAGTCTGACACTAAAATGTAAAAAAGAAAACAATACCTACGTCATAGCGTTTTTGCAACGTTTCAGCTGAAATGCAAAAGTTCACTTTGTTTAAAAAGCGACTGCTATATGACCTAGTAACCCTTAGATGTACTAGATCTCCGTAGTAACAGTTAATTGAACAATTAATAGATACCGACACCAGTACCAATTAATTAATGTTATTATTGTTTATTAATGTTATTGTAAATCGATACCGTTGTGTTGACGCTATTCCTTTGTCGTAACTTATAATAAAGACCAAAATAGCAAAATATATTCGTGTGACGACATGGTAACATAATATAAATAAACATAACTATGCCTGTTGTACAGTCGGCCACAAAAATATGGTACATTTGACGAGATGAACACTTATTTTTGGAAAAGTAGTGATTTTTATACATGATAATATTTAAACGAGCATGCACATAATATATGTGTAAAATATCTTTCCTTCTTTCTTTTTTTTTTCTTTTTACAAAAACGTTGCTCCACATTGGAAATAACTCCTGTATCGTGCGTACAAAGACATATATTGACATACACAAACACCTAGACCCGAGACAACAATCTGTAGATTATTCAAATATTTGTTCCGTGCGGGAATCGAATCGAACCTCAAGACTTCATCACAATTTCTTCTAACATTTTATTCACCTTTGAATTTCTCTAAGTGTGCCTATACCTACATCTTTTTGAAGTTGACTGTACACCATAATTTCGTCGGTGGCAGTATTATCGACCATGTAGAAAGAAAGAAAGAATATGTAAGAAAGCCTGTCATGATTTACTGGATATTTCAACCTAAAGATTCAACCTCAACTGAGAATTTTCTGTATGTAACATATCGACAGTGAACTGACAACTGGTACTATCTCATTTTTGACAACATTACAGAATTAAGAAGAAACTATCGACCGCATTGTGCATACAACTTTACATGTTACCAGTTCACAGGCGATATGATAAATTACTTAAATGTTTGTCTATAGTTATTGTTTTTATACTAATGAAAATTATACTAAGTATTAAAATCTTTTATAAGTAATTCTTAATCTAACCTGCCAATCGAACGTAGGTACCTACATAAGTTAAGAAACCGTGCTTCCGATCACGTAGCCTAATGCGGCGATCCATTAAACCCATTATTTTACTCTGATTTCTTAGCTTAATGACCTGTAACTTAAGATAGCTCTAAAGCTGTAACTGAAAAGAACGTTACTCTTTTACAACCTACTTTTCATTTTATAGTGGACGTTTACCGTAGTTCTGGTAATATGCAAATATTTTAAAGTAACTTTTGGTAGAGCGACTTTAATATATTTTCCTGTCGTGAAAACGTGGAAAGGCGGATCTTAAATCATAAAATATAGTAGACACTTTCGTAGAATGTGCCCACATACACATACAAACAGAGGTTACTGACACAAAAAGAATATGTGCCTTAACAGATGCCAATACTTTATTTGCGAGTATCGATTATTACTACCTTTACCTTACATATTATCGCAGTGGGCGATGTCTTGTGCAAGAAAACATATTAAAATTAGAGAACAAGGGGAGACAAAAACTAGATGACAAACGTGATCAACTTAAAACCGATCGTCTTCCAACCTGACGTAAAACTTTGTGGATGATCCTGACGGGTCCTCAGTGCGCAGACTTTCTCAGCTAAAATAGGGTACATCAGCCACTTGAGAGCAAAATATCCGTGCTATCAAAATTAAAATCCTCATCGTCGTTGCCGAGATCGGCTTGGGGGATTATATTATACATATGTAGCAGTAGGATCAATAACCATTAGCGTTCATCTGTGTGCCGAACACAAAAACCTAACAAATAAGAGACCACGCACCTACCTGTGGGCGTTGTAAGAGACCTAAGGGATTATGGCAGTAGGGTCAACAACCATTAGCGTCCGTAAGAGTGCTGACATATAAACCTTAACGGTTCTTGGCTAAAAGGCCACCCCTACCCAGCCATGAGTATCGTAAACTTACTTGGGATTATGGCAGACGGAGCAGCAACCATTAGCGTCCTTTTTTGTGCTGCACATACAATCACTAAGCGGTTCCTGGCAAAGAGACAACCGTGCCTGCCCCCTGCCCATCAGTGTATATCCATCCATCCATCCATCCAATATACTGTGATCTCCAATCAACTTGTTCAACGGGATGATTATGGCAATTAACTCTATGGTCTTTTTTTCTCGTCGTTTGGAGGCCCTTCGCCTATTTTCGAGTAATATTGACCGAGTAAAAGTCCCGACCCGGGTACGTCTTAAAACTGCGGCCAAACACCGGAGGACGGGCAGCAGCGTCCTCTCACTAATCGGTGAGCCACTGCGATCCCCAAGCCGCCTGCCAAGCGTGGGGATTATGGCAAACCCCCCCCCCTTTGGGGGAGGCCTTCGTTCAGCAGTGGACGTCTTCTGGCTGATGATGATGATGATGATGAAAAGTCCCGTAACGGACATCCATCATATTTCATTAAAAACATAACTGAAGGAATGATAGAAGGAACAAGAGGGAGAGGAAGACCAAGGATAAGTTACATGAGTCAAATAAAGGAAAAGGTTGCCGTCATGTCGAATAAAGAGGTAAAGGAGACCGCACTGGAGAGAGAAAAATGGAAAGAACTTCATCAGAAGAAGAATGGACATCCTGGTTTGGGTCAATCTTTCCACAAAAGTGTCAGTCATTTCCATGTGAAAGCATGCGATGGAAGTAATGCCTGTAGATGCATATAAATGCACCTTAACCGTTTGGTTCTTACTGCTTTATTTCTTGCTTCTGTGATTACGATATTATCTCCAAGATTGCTCGCTGTAGTAACTTGATAGGAGCTCACATTCAGCACATTTTCTATTAGACTGAATATCAACTTGGCCCGGCTTTTGGGTTGAGTTTCTCACAAAACGCGGTCGCCCGGAATAATCTTTTGTCGCATAACTTTGATATACCAGTGTCAGTACAAGACTTTTGTTCAAGTTAATGCTTATCACATGAGTTTACACAATAACTTATTTATAGATACATATATACAGGTGCGTGTTTTTCAGAATCGCTATTGCTGGTATACTCACCGTTAGAAATAGGCATTAGTGTTCTTAGAAATCCTTTTTAGAAATCTTTCTTTATAGAGTTTTTCAAACGTATTAACACAGTATTTAAGAATTTATGAGAAAAACATTTTTTTTTAAGAAACTGATAAAAATCAAAAAAAAAAAATATAATACAATTTTCGCAAAATTGTATCCTTTCTATAACGTACAAAAATGAGCTACTGCCATATAAATCCTTAAAAAAACTCACCACGCTGTATTATTTTAGATCAATTACCGTAGCGTGAATTATACTACTAATATAGAGACATAATAAAATAAAATTGTAATTAGATTTACGCTGTGGATACTGATGATCATAATCTTAACTAGATTAGAAAGGAACACTTTGTAGAATTGCAGTGAAGTGATGTTTAATTACAGTGCATTAAAAGTTATTGAACTTTCATTGTGTAGTTACAATCTTAGCGGCAACAGCTAATTTTAGCTTCAGCTTTTCCTTGAATCTATGTATGTATTCATAAAGTCTTGTTCTGTCATATCAACTCTACTCTTATTACATGGCAATCGCTTAAGAATGTAGTTATTAGCACACAAGAGACGCTATTATTTTGTCCAGGAAATGAGCACTCTATTTGATTATCTCTTGCGTTAACGGTGAAGGAATATATCGTTAGTAAACCTGTACACCTGAGTGCTCCATGAAGTTCTCGTCAGCAGTGCAGTGTGGTGAACTGATGTCTATTTCCTTCTCTTTCGGGGAAAAGTTATGGTGACTAGCCAAGCGCAGTGCTGGGACTGTAAAGGCCTACATCATATTCATGGTCGTAGGTAGAAATATTGATCACGAAATCTACGGAAGGAGTGGGCTGGGCCAGTGGCGTATTTTAAAATTTAGCGCCCTGGGCCTATAAGATTTGCCGCCCCATAAATTGAACAAGTCTCCCTCCGCCGCCCCACCCGCTTTCGCCTATGAATATGAACGAAAACGACACGAACAACGTCGAAACATCCCGACTAGTCCCGAGTCGCGATGGAGTCCGACGGACAAGCCGCCGCCGCCGCCCCGCCGCGGCCGCCCGCCGTTCAGGCATAAGCAGGGACCGTACAACCCCCTTTATGGGTTAATTCATTCGAAAGGGTTACCCGTTCATTCGGTAACCCTATGGATGATGTAACCTCTTGGTCGTGTAAACCCTTTCCTAACACCAGTGATAGGGTAACCCTTTCAATGAATAACCAGTTGCAAGGGGTTACCCCTTCTTTTGAGATACCCAATTGAAGAGGTTATTCTCTTGAAGGGGTTTTACAGGGTAACCGTATGGTTATTCTTTTAAGAGGCCGCATAGAGGAGGCATACATTTTGAATGCTAGTGTGTGCGTGCAGGCACTTGTCACGTTAGTGTGTATTTTACTGTGCAGTGTTTGCGTGCGTAGGTATTTGTTTGCTAAATCGTTTGTAATATTCCGGACTCTACGGAGCTTTGACGGATTTGAATTGAATAACCTAGTACATTCTTAAGACTTTTGTTTTGTTTACGGTTTGGTTGGGTGTTTGACATGGACTCATGAAATTAAATTATTTATTATTGCAATTAGGATTTTTCAATCACTTATAGGTCATGTTAGGATATAATCTCACAGTTATCTAACTATACATGTGTTTGAACATGCTTAAAATACTAACTTTTTTTTTAACTCGAGTGTTTTGTACAATTCTTGCAATTCAAGATCGCGCATCATTTGACACTTATATCATTGTGATAAGGTATAAATTGGAATGATAGACGTGCGTTCATGAAATACGACATCTACCCGATCTACCCATAGGTACAGCGTAAGCCGACGATGGGCCGCGCGTCCCACATTACGTCATTCAAAAATAACTCTTATTGTCCGACGCTTAAGGTTCACAAGATCTGTCATTGTTGCTAACCTTGAAGCCAAAATATTATAATAAGTATTATTTTTCAACACTTTTACTCGTAAAACTCGTCGCGTCGCTTTCGCAATTTATGGATGGCGCGTTTTTGGTCTGCTTCATTGGTCTAGTGGTTGCAAGCGCGACTGCTGAGCGTGATGTTCTGAGTTCGATTCCCGGGTCGGTCAAAGTATTATTGGGTTTTTCTGTATGGAAATTCTCAGTAGCAGCATGGCGTCTAGACCTGTGCCCGGTAGATGGTATGGCTCGCCCCTATTTCATTTTCATCGGACTCAATAATGCCATCGAGTGCTTTATATATTAGAAAAAGGCACGAATATCTACCAAAGCTTTATTTAATTGTGTGAACAAACTTGTGAACCTACATCAAGTTTGGAGGGATTTGCAAAAAAGATCACATAAAACGCAAGAAGTATTTAAGCAATGCCAAAAAGAGTTTGTCGAAACCTTAGATAATTTTTGTGATATTGCATACATCAATATTTATGCAATATCAAATGCGTTTCAGTTAATGAAAATAAATGAAGATAGAATCTTTTTGCAGCGACAGAGTGCTTCACTTAATCACCAATTCCTTCGTCATCATCTTATAAACCGTTACAAAACGACTGATCATCTGATTCTAATAAAAACATGCATCTGCGATCTGCACTAGCACACTGAGTTACTGGATCTATGTTGCTTTCGTCATTTTTTGCGTCTTATTGTCACTGGTGATGAAAAATGGATATACTACGATAATCCAAAGAAGAGAAAACCATGGGTACCACCTGGAAATCCTTCTACATCAACAGCCAAACCAAATATTCATGAAAAAAAAGTCATGCTGTGCATTTAGTGGGATCAACTTAGTGTCATATATTATCAGGTGCTCAAACCGTGCGAAACCATTACTGGAGCTCTCTACCGAACACAATTAATGAGACTGAGTCGAGCAATGAAAGAAAAATGCACCCATTACCACTCCAGACACGACAAAATTATTCTCTTACATGATTATGCTTGTCCGCATGTTGCGGCGCCAGTCAAAACCTATTTAAAAACACTTAAGTGGGAAAGTCCTACCTCACCCGACATATTCACCAGATATTGCTCCTTCCGATTTTCATTTATTCCGGTCGATGGCACATGATCTGTCTGAGCAGCGCTTTACATCATACGAAGATACAAAATATTGGGTCGATTCGTGGATAGCCTCAAAAGATGAAGAGTTCTTCTGACGTGGTATCCGACAGCTACCAGAAAGATGGGGGTTACAGGAGGGTTTGTCTACTTTAATGGAGAATACACAACACGAAATAAGTAAAACATCTATGCGGTAAGATTTTACTACGCCAAAATTAGTAGTAGCGTTAGATAGGTGTCAACTGAGTATGAGAGATTCTTTGTCCATTCTTGAAGCTACTATTGAAACACTTGGATATAATATTGATGAATTTTCAATAATACCAAAGTCGTCAATTCAACGTATTCGTACGGAAAAAAGGAAAGGACGCACGGAAGCCATAAAAGTCGATTTTCAAAAGGATACCCATATCAATATTAAAAAAAAAATGCTTTTCCGCCATCTTGGATTTCAAAACGGATGTCATTTTCATAATCAGCACCCCAAGAAACCTTGGAAAAGATACCCGTATCTATATTAAAAAAAAATGCTTGTTCGTCATCTTGGATTTTAAAATGGATGTCATTTTCATAATCAGCACCCCAAGAAACTTTGAAAACGATACCCATATCTATATTTATCAAAAATGTATGGCCGCCATCTTTGATTTCAAAATGGATGTCATTTTAATAATCATCACCCTAAGAAACTTCGAAAATGACACCCACATCTATATTTATCAAAACAAAAATACTAGTCCGCCATCTAGGATTTGAAAATGAATGTCTTATAAGTTTCATTTCGTGTTACAGCACCCCGAGAAACCTCAAAACATTCGATCTTATAAAGATCAAACGTTTCGGGGGTGTGCAACACACTCTGTATTTTTACGACCGCCATTTTGTTTATATTCGCACATGCACTCAGTGGCGGTCCCAGGGGCGGATCGTGATCGTGTACACAATAGTGTACTATTGGGTACACGACACGTCAATTTACAAAACTTCTAAAAATAGTCAATTTACGAAAATTTTAAACAAAACGTTAAATTCCTTCCTAAAGTATAAACAATTAAATCAAAAATAGGTAGATTTTTTTTAAATTTATTCGTCAACATTCTGAACATCGTTCTGAATCTGGTAAATAATTTTAATAATTAAATAAATAATAAATAATCATATGGAAAACACGAGCGAAGTAAAGGAAAATCAATTAATTTCAACATATCGTTAATTGTAGGTACTTCCCGGCCGATTCATCAAAACACTGTCAAAATTATTTAAGAATGCTTTTTCTAATCTATACATATAAATAAAATTGGAGTGTCTGATTGTAAAATTGAAATAACCGTTTTTTACTACATGCATATGAATATATATACGGTACATACACCAAAATAACATTTTTTTTAAATTTTGTCTGTCTGTCTGTCTGTTTGTATAGGCTAATCTCTGAAATGGCTGGACCGATTTTGACGGGACTTTTATTGGCAGGTAGCTGATGTAATAAGGAGCAACTTAGGCTACTTTTATTTTAGAAAAATTCTTTTATATTAGAAAAAATAGGGTTAAGTGCATTTGGTCTCACTATAAAATACATTGTTAAGTTCCGACATCCACGCGAACGAAGTCGCGGGCACAGCTAGTTCTTCGATATAATTGTTAAAGGTCTCTGTTGGGACTTTCGATCCACCATAAAATTATGAATCTTTATTATAATATAAGTTTTTTAAAGTGACTGTATAGTTCGGTTTCTTCAAAATTAGGTTTCTCCTGTAAGAGGACATCAAAGTTTGCGTAGTTATGTTTTTACATCTATGCGCTGCACAGAAATCAAATCGTAATTTCGGCATTTTTCTTTAAATTTGCGTGTGCACTCCACTGATTCTTACTCGCGGGAGTACGCTGGCCGGTAGGCATATAACGCGCGACCTTGAGCGCGTGACGGAGCTCTGCCTAAATGGCGCAATGGCGACTAGACACGTTCTGTCCAAATTCATGCTATTTTACACTTAATGTGAAGCTACGAGAGATCATATTACAGTGCTCGGACTCGGAAAGTGTTACCCTTTTACAACAGTTGAAGGGGTAACCCGTTCGGAATGGGTTACCATTCTATAGTGTAACCCTTTGAAAGGGTTAATCCTTTGAACGAGTAACCCAAACGAAAGGGTTTTGAAGAGGTTATCCATTGAAGTGGGTTATCCTTAAAAAAGGGTAACACATACGAAGTGGTTTCTCTAACAAACCTTTCCAAAAACCCTATCGAAAACCCTTTCAATGGGTAACCAAAATGGTCCCTGGGCATAAGAAAGCCTCACGTCTTGATGTCTATCAAACTTACAACCAAATGAGTTTCTTAATTAGGTAGGCATTTTTTTAATTTCTTCAGGCGTGTAAACTCCAAAAGAAAGTCGCACTAAGCTGAGCGCGAGGTGCGGCTTACGCCGCCCCTCGCAGCTTGCCGCCCCGGGCCATGGCCCTTTTGGCCCAAGGGTAAATACGCCCCTGGGCTGGGCATGGAAGATATTAAAACAATAAATACGAAAATCGGGTTCCCAGGAAGTAACCTTCACAAGTTACGAAACTAGGAATCGTCTGGCGGATCCTGGACAATCAACCTCGATATCAGCATTGCTGACCGGCTTAACGTTCTACTCTCGGCTGATGGCACGGTTTGGGCAGTGGTTAAGCGATTAGCTTTCTGTGCTTCGTGTCGTGAGTTGAATTCCTGTATGGAAGAAATATTTGTATGATCTACAGATAGTTGTTTCGGGTCTGGTTGTGTGTGCATGTGACATGTATATTTGTAAACTGTACCCACGATACAGAAGAAATCCAAGTGTAGACCAAAGTTTAAAATATATATAATATACTTATTACATGAACAATTTCCATGTGATAGCTCGTGCTAGCTCGACAGAAGAAAAAAAATAATCAAAAGGGTATGTTTTTAGGATACTAAGAAAGTACTTTAAAGAATACAACCTAACAGATGAAACGTATTCTCGTAAAGGCGTGTTATGTTTCATCAGAGTTTACACGTCGGTAGCAAAATATCGCGTCTTTACGACCAGACGTTTCATTATGTTTTTATTTCACTCGTTGTTTAGTGAATGCGGCTTCTTTCGATGTACTAATCAATTATTTGTAGGTTTTCTTACATTCAGTCAGATAGCTAGGCAAGGGTGAGACTGAGGCTAGGCTGTGTTCAGTTGACAAAAACTGAATATTGTTCTTCCTCTGTCGTATTGGCATGAGCTGTCTAAACAGCTTATATGTAGTGAAATGATTAGGTAAACAGAAATAATCCAAGGGTGCATCGGACGTAAAGTATAGGTATTGTCAGAGGCACTCTTTTCGTGCACCTCAAATTGCCCAGATTACGAATCTGGATGACATACTACGGATCTAAACGAATAGAATAGATACATATACTGTGATCGCAGTAATGTTATGAAGATATTTTTATAGTGAGATATTATATCTAGAAACTCACAGCCGATAGCCCCCGCACGATTAAAAAGAACGTTGTGTACATTCAGACCGGCAGCCTAATTACTTAAAAAAGCGTCAGCAACACGACAGCCACGCGACTGCAATCTCACTGTCATCTCACACAAAAATGACGTTTGACAGTAGCTATCGCGCGATCTACGTTTGTCGCAAACTAATTGCTACATCTCTAATTAGGCTGAGGATCACCCAAAAAGTTAAAGTACCTATTTGAAATACGATGCATTTGTAAACACTCAATGCAATTGTTAAACTTATTACCTGGAAAAACAAACAACTTTTACTAGTGTAGACTTATTTAAAAGTCTACAGAGTACTATAAGTTTTTTTTACAATAGCACGCCAACGTACCAGGAGGCCATAAAACGACAGCACACTATAAAGCGAAGTTAAGGTTGCAGATCTAAACAAACAACAGAATTGCATTCCATTCTACGATTGGATGTCCGTAGCATACGGGATTCGTAGAAGCAGCGGCGTGGAACGCTACGTGAGCGTAGCCGCGTAGCACGCAGCTACGAGGCTACGATGTAATCCCGCATTCTCGCCGCTAAATTAACAGAGAGAAGTTGCAATTTGATTTGATTTGTTTCTGAAATGTTTTGTGGATTGTGAGTGTATTTGTAGGGTTAAATTGCATAACTTATCATAGCATCACGCCTGTATTGCCCGAAGGGTTAAGCAGAGGTGTACTATTGTACAACCACATTTCGCCGACGCTGTTATTGAGTACCATGTAATTTGGGGCGAGCCTATTGCTATCTACCGGGCACAGTTCTAAACTCCATGCTGCTACTGAGACTTTTTCACCGACTCGGAAATTGAACCCAGGATCTCATGCTTAGCAGCCGCGGTTGCGACTGCTAGACCATTGAGGCAGTTTGACTAACAAACCATAGCATGTATATGGCTTTTATACATAGTAAGTACAATGTAATGTACATACTTGTAAAAATTAAACCCTGAAATCCATTTTATATAATTTTATTCACGGAAAGGACCAGATTCCGATAAATACGAAACCACTTTAATATTCACTGAAATCGTTAAAGTCCAATACATTCAATTTAATTGATAAAATATGTTCGGATTTAACTTTTTGAAGGAAATTTAAAATAAATGTATAAAAAAAAAAAAACTGCCTCTTTCGTTAAGTTGTCGTAAGCGCGACTACTGAGCGTGGGGTCTTCGAGTCGATTCCCGGGTTTGAGATTTTCCATACATTCAAACTCAACACCACTGCACCCGGGAATCGAACCCCGGACCGCTTGCGACCACTAAACCATTGAGCTAGTCCAAATATGTGGTTTTATTTAATGTTGTACCTTTGTCGCTACCCTGTATACCTTTTGGGGATGAAATATGTCATGTTTGCCATTAGTGGCTGAATGTCAAAAGATTGAATGAGTGAATGAAACCTTTTTAAACTAGAGATAGGCTTGATCAGGCTGTATAAACATGTGACAGTTATTGATTACTTTAAAATAAACACACCATCACGCCTGTAATCCTCAAAGGGTTAGGCAGAGGTGTACTGGTCTACATTTCACAGATGCCGTTATAAAATGAGAGCCTATTAATATCTACAAGTTCAATCTCAACCACCGGGCTGCTACTGAGAATTTACATACAGAAAAACCCAATAACACTGGCTGACCTGGCAATGAATCTGGGACCTCTGCAATAACGCTTGCGACTCCAATACCAATGAGCCAGTTTAAATGTTTTTTTTTTTATTCATAAATAGCCACGTGCTTCCTGTATAAAAATAGAACCCCCTTTCATATATTAGTGTGGTTTCAAATCCTAACTAATATTATAAATGCGAAAGTAAGTTTGTTTGTTTGTTTGTTACCTTTTCACGGTTAAACCACTGAACCGTTCATCATGAAATTTTGCATATACGTTGTCAGGGGTACAGAAAAGGACATAGGGTACCATTCATCCAGAAAAAAGTACTGTTCCCGAGGGAAAGAACAATAACTTTCGACGATCACAATTGCTTTAGGCTTTAATCGCTAGATGGCGCTACGTGTGACCCGAAAAAATGCCAGGTATCGTAATCAATGCGGGCAACGCTGCGGGCGGAAGCTAGCTATGTATAAAATAATATATGTTGATTTAAATATACCGAAATGTTTTGTTTCCCTTACGATGTGTGGAGGCTAGTAAACTTCACGGCCCTTTAACTGCCTTTGTGGCCTCACACTTACGTTTTGGAGTCTGAAATTGTACCCGCTTAAGGGGGATTACCTATCAGATTTAATAATCATATTTAACCAAATATGGATGTACAATCTACGCCTCTGCCTAGACCTTTTGTCTATGATATAATGATTATGTATATAGCTTATGTACCTAATATTAGGTCTATTTTCGGGTTCTCAAGAGACACATTTGTTTGTTAAAATGGTAAACAGGCAATTTATTTGCGAACCGAACATTATAATTAGGTACATTCAGACTGCTTCTACCGTAAATATTATAATGTAACTACATAAACATAGCATCACGGCTTTATTCCCCAAAGAGTTAGGCAGAGGTGTACTATTATACACCTACATTTAGCCGATCCCGTTATTGAGTCCCATGTAATATGGGGCGAGCTTATTAGTATCAGCCGGGCACAGTAACAAACTGCGTGTTGTTACTGAAAGTTTCCATACAGAAAAGCCCAATAACACTTTGCCCGACCCGGGGATCGAACCCAGGACCTCACGCTCAGCAGTCGTGCTTGCGACCACTATACCTATCTGGCTGTCATATGATGGAACTACCTATGAAATATCATTGTTTACAACTATGTATATTCTATTTGTATCCACGAATTTCCTCAGTGGTCTGGTGATCGGAAGCGCTGCTGCTGAGCGTGAGGTACTTGGTTTGATCCCAATGTTATTCTGTTTTTCTGTTACAAAATTCTCACTAGCCAGGAATTTGAAATTGTGGCCGGGAAATGGCAATAGGCTCGCCCCCTACTACATGAAATGTGGATGTACAATAATACCTTCACCTCTGCCTTACCTTTCAAATCAAATCAAATCAAATCAATTTTTTTATTTTTGCAGAGGACACTGTTACGATGGTGTTAATAATAATGTACATGTTTCAAGTGCTTCTACCGAAAGGCATGCAAAAATTTATACAATTTTGGTTTATCAAAATCAAGATGGACATTGAGATGTATAAAATCAAATAAAAATATTAAATTAATGCAATGTCATTCTTAAATTTATAATAATACAGACAAATTATTTATTAAATAATAATAATAATTTAATTATTTCAATGTCATTCCTAGAATTATTACATACATTAACAGAGTCATTATTATTTAAAAGATACACGTATAATTGTTCTATTACTTGAAGTCACTGAGAGTACTAAAGTTTGGAAAAATTATCGTTTAAATAGTCATTTAAGTTATAGTAAGATTCGATAAGATTTCGATGAAAGCAAGCGTGAAACTATCTATGTACATTATATTCGAAATATTGAAAACAAATTCATTGTTTAAAAATATAGGTAGCCTAAACCTTCTACAATCACAACCAGATCCAAGGCAAGATTGAAAGTCAACATAGTTTTCTGAAATCGACAAAAGCCGAACTGCCCAACCGAGTGTCCACTGCAAACTATTAAAGGAGAAATATTACCCCACCCGAGAACTACATTGAGCTTGATAAAAAAAGAAAGGCATCACATATTTCCGATAGTAAATTGTATAACTTGTAAAGTGTACCAACCACCCGCATCCGTTTGTGAAGTCTCAGGAATATGATTCGATGTTGATTATTTCACAAATACGGTCTAGACTGTGGTATATTGTTGAAAACACGCCGCAATATCTGATAGGTACATTATGTAATACATAATATCGTTGCAACTGTAGGATTTAGGAACAAGTACAGAGTATGGAATAAAATTTGAATATGATGCTGATTGGCAATTCTCGCGCGGTTTAACAACTATTAAAGTTGGTTATATTAACTATTAAAGTTGGTTTCTTCTTCAATATAAATGGTTCTTTAGAATATTGATTGAGTCCAATCGCTGTTACTTTTCAAGCGGTTAAAGTTAGCGAGTGATACTAGTATTTTCTCGATATATCTCGATTTGGACATGATCTCTAAATGCGTAAGAATTGGCCCCTTAATATCAATAGTGTTACATTTATAATTTCTCATGGTTTTCGAACAAAACACATCGAAATCGTATCTATTGCAGAGCAGATGTCTCTAGAAGAGTTTGTATTAAACTCGGTCCTTGCACGGATTGAAAAGCTAGAAACTTTTTCCTTGCTATACTTTTACAGTTTGAAGAGACAAAGACTTTATCAAGTTTTATGAAACAGTATATTTTAATACCTTAGATCACCTTGACGGTCACTGTTATCCTATCGAAAACCTTTACCATAAAACCAGCCAATAGCATCATGTTTGTGTTCCACAGTTAAACTAATATCCGGCTGTAAAGTTAGACAACATCGCGCTTATAGCACACCGTAAAATAAACTTTATTACATTTTATTGTGGCTTCCTTTTGCGCAGCTGTTGCCAGCCACCGTGAGCCATTGAACCATAATCCTCGTTTTCAGCTTAACCATATTACTTATTAAGTACATGTTTAATACAGTTTGGTATTTTGGGTCTTCATAGCAAAATGGCTGCTATATCGTTCTATTTTGAATATTAAGCCGCTTCTGCCGCGTTTATGCTTTGGATGGTTACGGATCCATTATTTATTGTTTTAAGTTTGTTGTTTTGGAAAGAATCGTCTCTTGCTTGAAAAACACGTGGAACCAGTTTCTTAAACGAATAGATAGGATCGTATATTTGTCGTAATCGTTTAATATCGCAATTCGGAAAATTTTTTTTTTGAAAAATGGCTAGATCGATAGTGGTCTGTTTGTATGACCGGTAAGTGACTCTAATATACTTGAAATAGGTCTTTAATTTATGACTTTATTATAATTTAGCTCGAAACCCAAAAATTGCTGCAATCCTTCTTTTTATTTCTAATTTTGCTCGATTTACTCCAACACTAAAAATCTACAAATATTTCAGGATTCATGCAGCTCAAGGGAGCGATATATTTAGCCAGATTAGGTTGCCTTGCCCTTATCCGAGACATAGATTTACTGTATAAAACCTATGACTCCCTTGAGATTAATTACTGGTAAATTGCCAAAATGAATTGAGTTTTTACCCAATTGTGGGATATGAAGAGTGCATGACAAACATACAAGTACTGTTACATTTATCAGCCCCTTAAAACCACTAACGAAATGAAACTTGAAAAGTATCAGCAAAGTACAGACACGTCAAGTCTTTAAAATCATTCTCTCATTGTTAAATCTTGCATTAACTTACTGCTAAAGAGTTCCAGAGTTTGAACTTTCATTTTTATTCCATTTTTCATATAAGCACACAATCCTCTAAGGCGAAACAAAAGAGGTTTTAACAAAAAGAAAATATGTTCTTGGAGAGACATTCCTTGTTTTGCATACCGTAGAACAGCGAGAAAAATAGCTCATAATAAGTCGTCGTTTTTCCCGCTGTACTTTGGCACGAAAGTGCAAAATGCTGTCGACAAAAGTATGATGTTCATTTTCGTTGCTGTTCGCTTATTTTTTGGACGCGGTTTGGGAATGTAATTAACTTGTTTTTATGGACGAGATACGGGAGTGACACCAGCTGGTGATGAGCGGACGTGTCGATTTATAATATATGCAGATATATGCGTGTGAGTGTACAGTTAGTGTCGTATGGAAATATGATAGAATTTGTCACGTTTTTGTGAATTACTACTTTATCCCTGTCTATATCAAAGATCATTTTACGACAAAAATGGTTGAGGTTTCACTGAGAGGAAATTTGTTCATCTCTTGACGTTACAATGCTCCAACGCTTGCTCAGTTCCTGGGGTTCTAGCTGTAATTATCCGTAAGTCAAAACTAAACTGCGTTTTATTTTAATTTTACTTTATAATAATACCCACACGTTCGGTATGTGTGACATCATAATGACGTCTAAAGGAAAGTGGGTAGGTAGCCTTTAACGCAGTAGGTATAAATATACAAATATAGTAAAACAAGAGTTGGTAAACAAAGTATCCATTATAGTCATAGTTGTCTTAATTATGATACGACTTAGTAAAAATAAACTTCATTCATATAACATTTTGTTGTGATGTTGACCTTTATTTCAACGGAATAAGGTTCATAACGAGATATTTCGATACTTCTGTACCATAGATTCTGTAGTACAATCCTCATTGCATCCATTGGATTACTGCCTCTCATGTTGCGACATATTGACTGTTATTGGCAGTTCGGGACAATTCATTTAGTTGCTCGAGATATTAGCACCGCTTATCTCAACGGGCAGCTCCGACATGATTGCTTTGCGCACACGCTTGCGATTGCCGATTGGAGCTATGTTTAGTTTCAAACACAGCGGCCATCATATGTGACATTCAACGTTGCAATGCTGTGATTTGAACTCAGGTCCTTACGTTTGATGTCACTATTTATTTATTTACTTATTATTATATACGGGTCATTTACACAAATCTGTTGATTTGTGTCTTGGGATATTTCAGGTTTAGTATCATAATTTAAAAGTACTGGCAATATAAATAAGATTTAAACGCCAATTTGTTCCTGACACATTTCTTTTCTGTATTCTTAATTCAAATTTAAAATAAAAAGGAATGATAAAAGCGGTAAAATTAAATAAACTTTATCACTATACAGTTTCGTCTTTGTGTATTAACACATGTATAAAAAATCAATAAGCCCAAAAATATAATAATAATAATAACTATTTGAATCAATCAGAAACATCACTATCATGCTTTCTTCTCGCAATACTCCATGCATTCCTTCAAATTTCTCAAATTTATTTATTTATTTTAGTTTAACTAGAACGTCTAATAAACAAGTATTTTAAAAAATATATAATATATGTACAAACCTTTATTATGTATCTTAGTTTACAAATGACTAATTTATTTGCCTTAATCAGATCCATTAATTAGTAATACATAGCTCACATTCAAATCTCCAGTGACTACGATCCTATCTTTGATTTGCGCTGTTTAATTACTATGAAAGCATTTCGTGATTATTTGTAGAGTAATAAATACAGTTAATAGCTTTAATTTCCAATAAAATGGCTGGTTGTGTGAAATGTGGTCTTAATTAGGTAAAAAGAAGATATCGCGCGATTTACGCCTGTCCCAAACGAATCGCTACATCGGTAATCAGGCTGCGGATCAGTGGTTTAGTCGTGATGACGTAACAAACAGAGTTACTTCCGAATTTAATAATATTAGTGTGGGTGGATTAATGACTGATTAAAAATCACTGCAACGGATACAGCCAGAAGCTATTTTTTGTACATTTGGAATTAATATTTATAATAAGATAGTTGCTTTTCTCATCTGATCATTACACTGGTTGATAAGCATAGGTTAAGTAAAACCATACTTCTCTCTACATTGTCTGTTCCAGCCCATCCTTGAGATAGGTTTAATAATTAAATACTTAACGCAAGAACAGTATCATCATTCATAAAAAAAGTTCTACAATGATCAGCTACTTTTGTCGCTAACTATACCTTATATACTAAATATTATTTTCGCAATCTAGTCAATATCCCGTGATGGGCATGGCTTCATAGGTAGAAAGGTTGATGACACGGTTGGCGCAGTGTCTAAAGCGATTAGCTTTCTGCGCTAAGTTTCGCGGGTTCGATCCCCGCACGGAACAAATATTTGTATGATCTACAGATAATTGTTGCGGGTCTGGGTGTTTGTGTATGTGAATATATGTGTTTGTAAACGCACCCACGATACAGGAATTATTCCTAGTGTGGGACAACGTTTTTTTTAACAAATAAAACAATTAAAAATAAATAAAGGTAATATGCAAAATATGGTCATATGAAAAATACCAAAGGGTTCCTATAGCAAATAAACCAGTATTATTTAGTCAGCCGCGATCGCGAGTATTGTACCTTTTACTGTCGTGATCGTTTCTTAATATATATATAATAGCTTCCGCCCGCGACTTCGTCCGCGTAGATTACGAACCAGAGCATTTTTCTGGATAAAAAGCAGTCTACAACCTTCTTCTATAAATGGGCTATAATATACAATAATATTTTTTTCGAATCCACGTTGTTCCAGAGATAAGCGCGTTTAATCAAACAAACAAAAAAAAACTCTTCATCATAATTCATGTTATTTATAGTAATAATTACTATAACATATCCGTTACAGTGATTTTTAATCAGTTGTTATATACCCACACTAATATTATTAAATCCGTAAGTAAATCTGTCTGTTTGTTACGTCATCACGACTAAACCACTGAACAATTCGTAATGAAATTTTACAAAGAGGTAGCTTGGGTCCTGGAGAAGGACGTATGCCTATTTTTACTATTGCAGCAAAACACTAATTACATAATAAATACAAAACGCGGACAAAGTCGTAGGCAACAATTAGTTACAAATAAAATAATAATGATAATAAGAATTTTCGCCTGTAAAACAGTCTACGGTTTTATAAAAGAAACAACGTTGTTAATAATGTTTCTCAAAGTTTAGTCAATATATTTATACCTCGGCTGAAGTATTCCTATTAATATTTATTTACACATATATCTTTACCTTTATCTTATATCTTTACCTTTACTTTGCCGTCTCGTGAATAAGTTGGGTTTCGGTAAAATTTGTCAGAATATTCAAAGGTTCCAACAAACTTGTAATGAGGCTGCGAAGCAAATACGTGTTTTATGATGAACCTTTGAATAAACAACGCAAAGTTTGGTTCTTACCTACATATTAAGTTACGTTTGATGAATCTGAGTTGTTTATCTGTGATTTACAGAATAAATAATTACTATAATACAAAATAAAAACGTTGGTTTATTTCGAGAACAGTTTCATCCTAAATATTGTAACTCTTTATGACTTTTGTCATTTGAAGTCTGAAGCCAGTCGTTGTTCCGGAAAGAATACTTTTTTTCAAGACTAGAAATATTTAAATAATTTGCCTTGAATTCCATTTAGATAAGTAGAGACAAACAATATTGATTATTGAATTATATTATTCACTTAATCTCACGCTCAGTACACGTGCTTGCGTTTACTAAACCAATTAAACAGTCAGTACAAGGGAAGATCCTCGACGATTCCCGAACTCGAAATTGTCTTTTATATATAACCGCTATACATTGTAAATGTGAGTGAGATCTAGGCTGAACGCTCTTAATTTCATTAATTCTCACGATGACTGATCCATACTTGCCCTCTGTTGCGACAGGTCAGCTCAAATAGCTATGGCACTTTCGTCAAAAGGCCATACCGCCCTATATTTGTCTCACATAAATATTTACTATAATTTGTCTGGACATTAAAATACACCGTGACCCCTGCGTTTCTTCTCAGGGATAGTCATAGTGAATGCCGACGCCATCTAGTTTAAAAAAGACGTGTAAAATTGATTGAAAAGTTCTAATCGCAAAATAAATAATTTCATTTCATCCCGTGATTCCTTGGGAAAACTTGGGCAGTCAATGTTAATACCAGTATTACTGACTTGCTAGTTGTTCCTCTACGATATGAACGATACCCATGTGATAGCTAGTGATGAATCTATAAAGGAAGGTCTTTTTAATAGTATTATATCATATTTCGATGTATGTATAATTTCGTATTCCGAACACAGTCGAGAAGTTGTCCAAATATAATTATTATAATGTTTATGAATCCCTACAACATACCTAATTGAAATGAATTACCTGACCCCAATTTTGATACGTGACTATAATTCTGTATGCGATTTGTTATATTTTTTATAGTAGACATATACACAGTATTTTTATTATATTTTTATATACATTATAAGTAGTATGTGACGCAACGTATTTGACGTCACGGTTGGCGCAATGGTTGAGAGATCGACTGCTGAGCTACGTGTCGCGGGTTCGATTCTCGTACGGAACAAATATTTTTATGATCTACAGATATTTGTTTCGGGTCTGGGTCTTTGTGTATGTGAATACACACCGTGCCGCCTGATCTCTCTCCGGTCGTGTCGGATTGCCGTCCCATCGGACTATGAGAGTGAAGGAATAGAGAGAGCACCTGTGTTTGTACACACACTTGTGCTCTATAATATCTCCTGCGTAGTTGGCTAATCTCCGGTGAGATAGGCCGCCGTGACCGAAATCGGTCAGGAGTACATTATTATCAGTAGTAGTATTCTATGAACCTACCTTATACATACATAAAGTCACACCTTTTTCCCATGGGGATAGGCAGAAACTACAGAACGCCACGTGCTACGATCCTTACATAACCCTTTTGCTTCATCTACATTCATGCATCGTTTCATACATGAACGCCGGTTGTGGATACTACGCACAAGACCTTTTTGAAGGACATCACCAATAAGGTCCGTATATGTCCTTCTAGGGCGTCCCCTCCTGACGTTTCCACTAATAACCGCGTTATAAATCCCTTTCGTTAATCGCCTTGCATCCATCCTCTCTACATACCTACCTTACAGTTTTCAAATATGTACTGTAAGCACTGGGGGGTTGGAATTAAAACTCTTAGAGAATTTTTATACTTATCTTTTTTGTTGTACAAGCGTTCACAATCAATAAATTTTTAATATTAGTTATTATAAAAATTAATCGTTCCCGAAAACTGTCACCCAGTAATAATCCTTCAAATTCTTGTTCTTTCCTGCCAGCTTTTATGGAAAAGTTTAGCTCGCATAAAACCTCTACAGTACTTACCGATCTTGGGTGATGCGTGATGCCCCTTTTCCGAGGTGAATAAAGAATGTTTTTAAAATTAAAATATGTATATAAATAAATAAAAATTCAACCCATTACTGTCCCACTGCTGGGCAAGGGTATCTTCTCAGAACGAGAAGGGTTAGGTTTTAGTTCACCACGCTGGCCCAGTGCGGGTTGGCGGACTACACACACCGTCAAGAACTTTATGGAGCCCTCTCAGGTGTGCAGGTTTCCTCACGATGTTTTCCTTCACCGTAAACGCAAGTGATAATCAAATTCTGATCCGCACATGATTCCGAAAAGTCAGAGGTGCGGGCCGGGTTCGAACTCAGACCCTCCTATAGGCGAAATGTGGGTGACGTCATGAATGTATGTCCAGGTTAATATAATATAATATAAATAATAATAAGTTATTAGAAGTGGTAAAGATGAGTAAACCTACGTACTGCGTTTGATAAAATTATAAGTATTGCAGTACAAAAAAAAATCGAGAACGCGCGTGTAAAAATGTGACGTATTTGCACAGAATTAAGTTTAAGTATATTGCATTTATGCAAAATATGTGCCGCAGAACGGCAACACCCATCCCTGTGGTAAAATGCAGCAGACAGTAGTTCTATTCATTGGGATTTCTATGGTAAAGATATCTTTACTTATGACTCTACAATAAATAGAACTCTGTTTATCCCTTCGGGAAATTCAAGCGTGACGTTTATGTTGATTCTCAGGTAGGTAGGGCTTAGGCTTAGGCTTTGAAAACCCTTTCTAAGGTACCTATACTGCAAAGATTGATGCCAGTGAAATAATCGCGCATGGGGATGATAACCGACGTTGTTTTGTTTCCTGAGGCCCTAGTGTAAGTTTCTTTTGACAAATTCGATTTAAAGAGTCGAACGCGTTCGGCGCTCCGATTGGTGGAGAGCACGAAACTGACCAATCGGAGCTCCGAACGCGTTCGATGCGTTAACTACTACACTAGGGCCTCTGATATCGATGAGTTTTGTTTTCGTCCTGGATAATGACTCTTACATAACAATTCTTGCTGTTGTCATAAAATGTTGAACCAAGACATTATAATTTTCACCCTTTTACGATTTTATATATCTTAAACTGAATTGTATGTTTTATTATCAAGTTTTATCGATTGGCTTCTCGATTTCTTGCATACCAATGAGGCAGTTCCTCATTGGTGGGCGTCAAACCTCAATACTGACCGGGAGGTCCTGGGATCGATTCGCGGGTCGTGAACATTGTTATTGAGTCTTTCAGTATGGAAAGTCTCAGTAGCAGCAAGGATTTTGAAACTGTGCCCGGATTGCCCCCTTTTTCATTGGACTTAACAACAGAATCGGCGAAATATGGCTCTATAAGTCTTTCTACCTATCACTTATAGGGAAATACTCGCGTGATGGTATAATAATAATAAATAATTTATTTCAGATTCATGACATGATTATAATCACCCAATTTACAGAACTAGGATTGACTCCAATTACATGGAAATGATTTATATCTGGTCCATTGGTCCCTCCCATGTGAGATCGTTATTTTCAGATATTTATGGCACCGGTTTCCGCTTATATGATATTTATAGATATTCCATTGGGAATTTAGAATTCATGAACTGTCCGGAAATAGGTGTTATTGGTGGTAATAAAATAGTTGGATCGGGTAGCGGAAATTAGTTTATATTACTGATTTATAAGTGATAAGTTTTTTTCGACTGCTGACCGTGAGGTCCTGGGTTCGATTCTCGGGTCGGGCAAAGTGTTATTGGGTTTTCTGTGTGGAAATTCTCAGTAGCAGTAGGGAGCCTGGAACTGTGCCCGGTAGATGTTAATAGGCTCGCCCCCTATTACATGGGACTCAATAACAGCATCGGTGAAATGTGGGTGTACAATATTACATCATTACCTAACCCTTCTGGGATGATGCATACAGGCGTGATGCTATGTAAGGTTTTTTACTAACTTAATCTTATTACCTATTACTTAATCTGTCGGCTGTCGGAACGCAGATCCACGCGAGACACAATTGGAATTCTACTGTGTCTAGAATTGTTGTATTCAACAGGTTACTCAATCTAAATAGGCATTTATGAACTAAACAAATTAAAAATTATAAAAACAGACTAAAATCTGTTGCTAAAGCAGCATTTTGTGAAATATAAAGATACTGTAGTTTCGCAAATATTGCGTTAGGTTATAGGATACAGTATTCTATTTAAGTTTTTCATCAATCAGTCTTGCGGCACAAATTTCACGTGTGTCTAATCGATCAACGAATTTTTTTTTATATTCGGAATTTCCTCCTCTATAGAAATAGATTCAAACATTATTATTTGAATTTGATTAGTATTAACAAACCCCATTTAATTTGCAGTTGCCTCCAAGAGGACAAAATACATTTACTTTTCTCTTTAATGACCAAAAAATACCAGAAGACTTCATAATACAGGGTAGACGCATTGTCGTATAGTCTTTTTATCTCACGAAGGCGGGTAAAGACTAGACTTAAAAGTCACATGACACGCCTTTGTTAGATATATATAAAATGCTTCAATGTTGGACATTTGTTTATTTGTCAAATCGTAACATTTCAAACAACAGGCGCTCATTAGGAGCCTTCGGCTGAAATAATACAGTGCCTACGCAGACGGTAATTAGTCTCTATTAACATAAATCATAATCAACATTAAGACAACACGTCAAAAGTTTTGACTCCTTGCGTATTGTGACTGAAAATAGTTCCACTGAAGTTTACTTAAAGTTAATTAAAATTCACATAACATAGCATCACGCTTGTATTCCTTGAAGGGTTAGCTAGAGGTGTACTTACTGCACTCCCATATTAACGCCTATATTAAGTCCAATATAACAGGGGGCGAGTGTATTCTAATCCTAACTTCCTAACTAATTATAAATACGAAAGTAAGTTTGTTTGTTTGTTTGTTACCTTTTCACGCCTAAACCACTGAACCGATCATCATGAAATTTTACACATACCATGTCGGGGATACAGAAAAGGACATAGGGTACCTTTCATTTAGAAAAAAGTACTGTTCCTGTGGTGAAAAACAATAACTTTCGACGGTGACCATTGCTTTAGGACGCTAGATGGTGCTACGTGTGACCCTGAAAAATGCAAGAGTTCGTAATCATTGCGGGCGAAGCCGCAGGCGGAAGCTAGTAAATAATAATTTTCATTAAAAAATATATAGTAATTAAAAAAATCTCGAAAAATAAATTTGATCACTCCAGCAGTAAATCTTATTCCTAAAAACTTTCACATTAGGCAACCAACCGTAAAATACATTGAGAGTCACAGTAACCCAAAACTTTTCTTCAATAAAATATTCTCCAATCGAGACTAAACTGTTTGTATAAGTCAAAAGGTCTAGATTGATGGCTAAAATAACATACGATTGTAGATGTCAGACCGCGGCAAACAAACATAATAAATGGCACAATATCAGTTTGTTTTGGAACCTCGATTTAACCAGAAAGACATTGGGGATTCAATGTTGTTAGGCTGCCTACTAAAGACAACACTGTCACCTGCATTCATTGTTCCGATATACTTTTTTAGGGTTCCGTACCCAAAGGGTAAAAACGGGACCCTATTACTAAGACTTCGCTGTCTGTCCGTCCGTCTGTCCGTTCGTCTGTATGTCAACAGGCTGTATCTCAAGAACGGCGATAGCTAGACAGTTGAAATTTTCACAAATTATGTATTTCTGTTGCCGCTATAACAACAAATATTAAAAATAAAATAAAATAAATATTTAAGGAGTTTTTTGTTTACCACGTGAAAGCTCATCACCGACATGACAAGAGGTAGGCCATCAAGCTACTTATTTTGTGACATAAGTTGTCGGTTTCGTCACGTGGTGCAACCCATTTCACGCAGCTCTTTGATATAACGGATTTTGTGGTCGTTCATTCTCCATTAAATAATTCCTTTTATTTCTTCTAAATCCAATACTAGATACTTCTTTAGACCTCAAAATTAGCGGCCGTATTCGTTTTCCAGACCAATAAAGTTCCAAGTTTTTACTTACTACTCAATTTAATTTTATGTAAGTCTTTAAGACTGTATCTACTTGTAAATAACAATGTAACTTAAATAATACATTAACGGTAATAAAGAGTAAGTTGGAAATTAGGTTGCTAACTTAATTTTACCTTCTTTCTTTTCTTTTTTAAAAAAACATTGTCCCACTCTAGGATTTCTCCTGTGTCGTGGGTACATTTTTACAAACATACATGTCACATGCACACACAATCAGACCCGAAACAACTATCTGTAGATCATACAAATATTTGTTTCGTGCGGGAATCGAACCCGCGACACTAAGCGCAGAAAGCTAATCACTTAGCCACTGCGCCAACCGTGTCGTTTTAGATGCTCCATGTGTCGTCAAGGTATGATTGCTTTTCTCATAACCGTGGTAATTTTTACTTACTTCACTGTTATTTGAATTTGAATTAAATACTTATTCATTACCGCCAATTGATGACTGTCTCATTGGTCTAGTGGTTGTAAGCGATTGCTGCGCGTGAGATCCTGAGTTCGATTCCGGGTCAGGCAAAGTATTATTGGGTTTTTCTGTTTAGAAATTCTCAGTAGCAGCACGGAGTCTGGAACTGTGTCCGGTAGTTGGTAATAGGCTCGCCGCCTATTACATGGGACTCGATAACGGTATCGACAAAATGTGGGTGTAGAATTAAAGTTCACCTCTGCCTTACACTTCGGGGAATGCAGGCGTGATGCTATGCTATGATGAGACTAATAGGTTAAGTATACAGCATTTAGAGCGAAACTTAAATACGTCAAAATTAAATAAATATCAATTTTATTTTATTGTATGATCATATCAATACCTCGTGAATTAAGACACTCAAATTCTAAATTATAGGTACTCTAATAATTTCAAAACTACAATAATTAATTACCAAGGTCCTGTTTTAAGCAGATATAAATACAATATCTACGACTATTCAGCGACTCAGATTTCAAGAAACTTATAGCTAGAGAAGGTATGGACTTCAAAAAACCTGGAGAAAAACCTTTATCACAAGTAATACCTATCTTAAGTCTACACAAATGGAAAACTGCCTTGAAAAATACATATTTTTTACATAATACTTACATGTTTCTTTACCACTTTATTTTTCGATGTAAATATTCATAACCTCAGTGCAGCTTTTAATAAAATTGTTTACGACAACTCTTTTGGTTGCATATTTTGTCGGTTGTTGAATCGCGTTTACCCCTTCGCCGCTTCTATTGGTGAAGAACTTGGAGCGGGCCCATCACATCCATCGTCGCGTTTCCAAAAGACCTTTTACTTTCATTTGATAAAAGAAACTTACACTCAGTTTTAGATCCAATAAAAAGGATATCTCGACAGACATCTCAACAGAAAGTAAGAGAACATTTATTTAGGACCGACAGGGTACAGAATTGAGTTACAAAACAAAAAAAGAACTTGCATAAAAGTTTAGCTAATTGTGTGCTTCACAGGTGCGCTAAAAACGCCCAATTCATCTAAAACGCCAGACCACTAAGAACCTGACGTTGATTTTCAAATGTGGGCAGAATAGAAGTAAACCCCTGACTTAAGACGAATAAACGTTTCATAAATTTGAATAGTTGTACAAAATATGTGGGCGGGTAAAGGATAATGTAAAGCATTTTAGCAAACTGGAGGCAAAGCCTAAAAAGTCGTAAACCTTTCCAAGATATTACACTCAGCAAATTGTAATAAGATTTCAGGCAGATCGACGTTTCAACATCTTAAAGGCGTTTATTTGTCACATCTATAATTCATACGTTAACCGCGCTAACACGAGTCTCGAAAAAGCCAAGTTAATTTAAGGAATATAAGGGATTTTAGACGTAAACACTGGGCTTGGCAAACATTGGGGATTTGTATAAGTGCGCTCGTGCTCAGCTATGTAATGCACCGCTTATATATTTTTATAAAAAAGAAACTCTGAAGGTAGAAATAATTTCTAATAAACAGCATGTGGCTAAGCGAAGCTAAGCTTTCTGCATTTCGTGTCGCGGGTTTGATTTCCGCAAGGAATAAATATTTGAGTGATTTAGGGATAGTTGTTTTGTGTCTGGTTGTGTATGTAAACTGCAGGAAGCAGAAGAGATCCACTAGGATCTCTCCTCTCAAAGAAAAGGAAAAAAAAAATAGTGTTGAATACTTGCTTGATTGCATTTTTATATCGGAAGAACATTATTTATTGATAATAAAAACAAATCAACCCAAGCCTCTATACATGGAAATGGTTTTGACAGTTGCGTTTTGTTTTTGCTACATCCATATTCATTAGTTTTACGCCTGTCCAAAACTTTTGTTAATCATTCAAAAGCTGTCAAAACTGAATGGAAATATTTATACTGTTTGGTAATATTGACTATACTCTGTCGCTCAATCAACATAAATATAAAACTTGGTACCTAGTATCTACAATCACCTATTTTGGAAGGACATAGCTCTTATCTTAGTTGCCTAAAATAGGGTTGAGCTAAACGACAAGCAATTTATGCGCAGTATCAGTTGCGACATCAGGTCAATTCCATACTGGTATATACTGACTGATAATACCTACAAGTGACCTCTTAAGATATAATATAGGGATAACTTCATGTTTATGACTCGTTTATTCTTCAAAGCTGACAATTAAGGCTCACGCGCTGTAACCATGAAGAAAAGAAGAAAAGATTATGTGTTTCATCTTATGGCTTTAGGTACCATAAGAATATTATATTTTAAAATATTATTTTACACCAAAATATAGGTTTATAATAATTAAATATAGTCACCCATACTAGTAAAATTATAGGCCATTATTACGAACATAAATATGTGTATAATTTTTTTTTCTGCAAATCCCCTAAAAGACCCTGTCCCTTATCATAGATAAGTACGTAAGAGTTTGTAGATATAGTGTTCCAAACATTGTTTGTTACCGTTTGTATTAATACGTATGTGCATATAACACCCAAAATAAGAAGAGGATGTGTCAGAGCTCTAAGAGAATATCTAACGGTTGTCTAAATATTGTCAGTCGAAGTATTATAACCAAACCAGATTTGTATAAGTTTTACAGCTTTTTCATCTTCTATCATATCAACGGCTAAACGTAACATTAGATATTTTGCAATGATTTTCTAAATAGGTTCTAAAATTCAGTAAAACAACGGTCGCGGTTGGTCAGGTAAACTAAAATTCTTGCGGTTACCTTTTTTTTAAGCGAAAGAAATAGTTGGCATTTCATTATATGGGGTTTCCATCCACTAAAAACTCCGCTAACAATTCCATCTTCCTCTGCTTTGCCTTGGAGGACTACATTGCATAAAGATCGCAACTCCTCGGCGGTGACTTCTCTCCTCGTCTTTTACTTACCTTGACTACTAAACCTGAACTTTGTATGCTTTCGAATGTTTCATAACCTTGCTATAGTTACCATTTATTTGTAAGACTAATAACCTCTCAAATCTATGAACTGTTCGTAAAGTATCTGTTTCTATCGATAAGATAACAATCCTTGATCATCACAGAAAAGAGAACAATCACATGATCAGTCAATGTCAAACTTATACAAATGTTGCTGGCCTTTTTTATTTTTTGGCGATCGGATATAGTCAGTTTATGGGACAGAATGACCACTGTGTTCTTCCACCACTAACGCATCCTCTCATACATTATTAGCCTTCCCAACTCAAACAATAACACGATAAAAACACAAGCATAAAATTTTATTCCCCTGAAACCTAGACAATATACAGAGAGGTCCAATAATAAACAGAAGGTCCACTTCATACTAAAACACCCGTTATACACACCAAATAGAACTGAATTATCACTGTCTTCCGTTGTACAACTGCGAGGCATGGAGCTAAATGGTCACGTAGCGGTCGATTTGCGAAGTTTGGCTGCGTTTACCACGTTCACTCTTTGGATAACCATGCTATGTGACGGCACGGTTGGCGCAGTGGTTGTGACATCGACTGCTGCGCTACGTGTCGCGGGTTCATCCCCGCACGGAACAAATATTTGTATGATCTACAGATAGTTGTTTCGGGTCTGGGTCTTTGCGTATGTGAATACACACCGTGCCTCGGAAAGCACGTAAAGCCGTAGGTCCTGCGCCTGATCTCTCTCCAGTCGTGTCGGATTGCCGTCCCATCGGACTAAGAGAGTAAAGGAATAGAGAGAGCACCTGTGTTTGCGCACACATTTGAGCTCTATAATATCTCCGGCGTAGTTCGCTAATCTCCGGTGCAATTGGCAGCCGTGGCCGAAATTCGGTCAAGAGGACTTTATAATCATGCTATATAAATCGAGACACCTCGAGAGCACGATGAGCAGTTCATACCGTTTGTTATTAAAATATCAATGACTATTCAGATTTCAGTTGGAAAAAATCTAAACAAATAGTTGGTACCACTTGGTATTACTAACACACGCGCCATACCATGATATTTGTATATCAATATGTTGCGGCAGTTAGCTTTGCTTCATTGCAATCTGTCGCTTGAATAGAAAATATTTGCCGATCCCGCGGCGTTTTTGATTGGAGTAGATTTTCTGTTCCTATATTTGTTGTACATTGTACATAGTTTAAGCATATCGTTAGCAATTCCTTCGCAATCCTCTTTCGATCGAAGGCAATGGGGGCTACATCTAATTGAATCCGGAGGAAATATGGGCTACTTGGTTTTACGATCGGGGTCTTATTTCATATTGTGCTAGCTGCATGCATTGGAGTAGTACTGAGGTGTTGCCAATTTTATTCGTTATTTTCTAGACCGTGTTTGTATTTATGTTTGGACTCATTTTAAAATGTATTTACTAGGTATGTTTTGGTGTATTTTGTTATGATTTAATTAGTTTGACGACGTAGTAAGATAACAATTCAATTAAAATCGTTTTACTTCTTAAAGAAAGGAGATCAAAAAAGCAAACCAAAATTATATTTAAAAACAAAAATACCAAATTAGTTGTACATAATCAGGCGAGCAATCGTTGCCTTACGTTTTATCCATTATTTACGAGATACCCTGTATATTGATTTCATACTATTTTGACACTTATTAACGAAAAGTATGTTGCAACTTTAATGTGCCAATACATCTTTTTGTTCTCTATACACAGAAAGATCCATTAAGCCAATATGATCCCTGTGTAATGGTGATATTTTAAAACATCGCTGAACACAAAAGAGACTGCAACAATGAAGCTCGGGATACAATAAAGAAGATAATAATAATAATCATATTGTGTAACTAGACGTGCGCTTTAATTAATTGTACTGCGTCTTGCTTTTCACGTCTAACACAGACTCAAGACGTAAACGTTATTTACTAAACAATGTTAGTTTATACTGCGTGAACTTTGAATCATGTATGTTTTGGGTGTCAGTGTTGCATCTTACGTTTTAGGTTATTGTCTCAAAACTGTTATTTCGTCTGTAAGAATGTGTGTGTGAGTGTGTATTTATAGCGGTACGGTTAGCACATACGTCGATAAATATTTCATATTAAAAATATCTCGGGAGCTAAATATTTTACATTTGATCGACGGAATACAGAATCGGTTACTACGACGTAGCTGACATGATGTTATTTGCTACGACAGATCTACGCTTTCGTAGAAGGCCGCTACGGGATGTGTTTTTAATCTTGGTATTTTCTGAGTATTTGTATCTTCATTAGTTTTACATTTTGTTGGAGTAAGTGCTTCTAACTAGGCGAACTTATCTTTTGTGAAATGAATTCCTAGGGACTTTTATAAAAAAAAAACAGTTAATAATGCACCATAAGTACTTAAATATATGTATGTATCTTCAGAATAATATTTAACTTAGTTTCTAGTATTGGTTATCAATCTGCATCAGGTCACCGCGGACTAAGACCACTTCGTTCTGAACTATTTGTAGATCATACAAATTTTGTTCCGTGCGAGAATCGAACCCGCGACACGTGGCTCAGATTACTAATCACTTAGCTCACTGCTCCAACCTTACTTCCCGAAGAGTTAGGCAAAGGTGCACTATTGTACACCCACATTTCGCCGATGCCGTTATTGAGTACCATGTAATAGGGGCGAACCTATTGCCATCTACCGGGCACAATTCCATACTCCATGCTGCTAGTGACGATTTTCATAAGGCTTTTCGTATGAAAATTCTCAGTAGCAGCAACCACCCAAAAACTCAATAACACTTTGCCTAACCCGGGAATCGATCCCAGAATCTCACCCTCAGCAGTCGCGCTTGCGACCACTAGATCAATAAGGCAGTCATGTCATTGTTATTATCATAAAGTACAAGATAAATAGAAGAAAAATAAAGCGAGTAAAGTAGTACATATTATGTCATTATTATTCCGACTCTTACGACGCCAATAAATGAGTTCAATAACATTATTTTCTCGAGTTCGTCTTATGTTAGGAACAGATTCTATACTTAGGTTATCTGATGCTGAGCGTTAGGACCTGGTTGATACCTGAGTCAGTCAATGATTATTATATTTAATTTATTATAAAAAAATATCGAGTTGGTTTTTATGTATGGGAATTCTGTGTTAGGTCCCCGTAGGTGGCAATAGACTAACCCTCAAATACATAATATACGTAGGTCTAAATTGCGGCATCACCTATGTAGGTACGTATCGATGTATAACAGTAAACCTTTGGACTTTAAAATAAAGGAAATGGCGACGCTATCTAGTTTAAAAATAAGAAGTGTTAAAGTGATTGGAAATATTAATTGTAAAATAAACAATTTCATTTCTCTGTTATATTATAAATTTATTAATAAGTTCATGTCTTTTCAGGTAAGGGATACTCCACTCTATGGGTTTACGAGAGTGCACGAAGCCACTGAGATCCTTGTGAGTACTCACCATCATCTGCCTAGCCGAAACCCACTCTCGACATAGGAGTGCTTATGAGAATCGTTACGAGTAGCAGCAACCCAAAAAGACAATCGGTCACCTCAGCTTAGAGTATCAGAATCTTCCAGTAAAATTAAAACGATGATATTTAGCCCCATCTGGTTAATCTGGAAATGGGAAATCAACCCCAAAATAGTTGGAAAGAAACCAGGCAGATGATGAGATAATTATCTGATAATTAACATACTCATAACTTGACATAAATTATGGACCCGATGAACAAATATAATAATAGCACCTTTTTCTCTTCGTTTGACACAGAATTAACAAAGATTAGCCTTAATACCTTAGTTCGTAAGATACTTAGACGATGTCCAGTCCCGTGGGAACGGCCCGGAGAAAATAAGATGTAATTCCTCTGACATTTAGGAATTTACATAATAAACAAAATAAAATCAAAATCCAGTGATAGCCTAGCGGTTGAACGCTAGCATTACCTCTTTCCCTTTCTTATTCTGATAAGAGGCCCCTGCCCAGCGGTTGGATAGTAATGGAATGAATTTATTTATTATTATAAACAAACATCGTTAAGATGCTAGACTCCTGGACCCCCCTTTTCTGCTGATGGGTGATCTATGTTTTATAACCATATTAGCAAATAAACAATTTTAAATTTCAATTTGAAGATAAAATTATTCTTATAAAACTAAAATAGCACACAAAATGTGTACCTATACACAAGTCGTACCAACGAGCAACTCATTGGTAATTATTAGGTTATGAATGTTCATAGATAACGCTGCTTACTTACCATCAGGGGAACCGATGGCTCGTTTGCCTACTATTAATAAAAGCGTTTCAAAACAATATACATATGTAGGTATATACGACGGCATAATAAGCGCAGTGATTGTGAGTTGCGCTACGTGTCGTTAATGCCCATGAAAATAGCCGTAATAGGTTCCAAATATATTTGGTCTACTTTTATCCTAAATGTAACAGTAAAGAGAGAAAAATCGTTTCAATCCGAGGTTACAAAGATATAAGGAAGGAAATTCATAGAAATAACCTCCAATTTATATATTCATTGTGTCAGCAATGGCGTCGTTTATGGAGAAGCTCCATTTTGATAGAAGAATAGATGCATGAGGTTTTATATAGACGGTGGATATTTCTGATAATAAGACCATTTCCCCCGCCATCATCATTTGCAGCTTTTGTCTACCTGAAGGTCATTGATAAACCTTCTTACTTTGATCATATGTATTCATCCGAAGAGTACTAGAGGCTTTTTTTCTATACCATTAAGGTGGCTAGATACAAATATACGGCCCGTCTGATGGCAAGCATATACCGTAACCTATGAAGGGTTGCAATACCGCGGGCATGATTCGCGCGTTGCCGATCCTGTAAAAGATTCAGGAGGAATCGCCGCACTGGCAGTATAGAGGCCAAAATAGCACTGCCGGTCCCGCTCACTGCTAACACGACACTTTCTTAAGACTGACACTGGAGCCTTTACGCACTGTTAGGAACAAAAACCTATATACCTATTATTTGGCTACAAAATATCAAGGATCTTAGCCACGATCCGTCAAATTAACTAGCTACAATATTTAAAAAGCCAGTCTCAACATAGAGCTAAAATTTAGACAAAAACTCACTTGTTTGCTCTCTGCAAAGGAGCACAAAATATTTTTGTACAACATTTATGTACTTAGAATTCTGTTAGAACTCAATTGGCCCACATTCGAAGCTTTATCCGATTACTGGCCGTTTGGGAACAAAACGGATTTCCTCTAAGAACATAGGTACTTACAGGCTTATTATGTACTCTATGGGTAGCTATGTTGCCTTATGTTTGAGGAGTATTGATTGTGTATCAAATTGCTGTTATTTGTATTTTGTATGGTTTAGGCTTTAGAGCATTAAGATTAATTATTGTGTTGATCAGCGGGTTTATCGCGTAACGCAGGTGATAATGAATATCCGTTCTGGCAATGAATAGAGGGGTGCAATTAAGTGTCCTAAGATAGAGCTAGTATGTATTTTTTTCCCTGGTAGTGACGATTACTTCCGAGCTAGTGTGTAAATTTTTTCCTTATAGTGATGTTTACTTCCGAGCTAGTGTGTATTTTTTTTTCCTGATTGTGACAGTTACTTCCGTGCCAGTGTGTAATTTTTTTCTTGATAGTGACGATTACTTCAGAGCTAGTGTGTGATTTTTCCTGATAGTGACGATTAGTGCCGAACGACATGATAATGGCTGTAATTTAATGTTCTTAATTATTATTTATTATTATCCATTACGAACGTCGACCTCTTCTCTCCCAGTTAGTATCATGAATACTTCCATTCTAACCTTTTTGCTGTCCACTAAGGTAAGTATAGAATGAATAGAGAAATCTATGATTTAACCACAAAAATCCTAGAAGGAATAACATACCGTCGCTTACCTAACAATGCCGCCCAAGTAATATTTGACGACACGGTTGGCGAAGTGGCTAAGTGATTAGATTTCTGCGCTGGGTGTCGCGGTTTCGATTCCCGCACGGAACAAATATTTGTATGATCTATAGATATTTGTGTCTGGTTCTTTGGTCTGGTTGTGTGTGTATGTGACATGTATGTTAGTAAACTGTACCCACGATACAGGATTCATAGTGAGGGGCAATGTTTAAAAAAAATGTTAAGTTTATAGAAGACACGAAAAGCTGATTATCTCTTATGAAAAATATTTTGTAAATGGTGTGCAATAAAGTGTATTATATTGTATTTATTTACGACATTTTTAACAAGAGATAATCAGTTTATTGTCTCTTCTGAAAACTTGTCAAATTTTACTTACGCGGTATCGTTAGCTAAACGACAATATTATATAACTCGCTATGTATTTTCCCTTTTAACACAGTTCCGTTCACAAAGCATACAATCAGTCTAAATATCACAGTACAAACATAATATAGGTTTAACATTCGAATGTATATTCTGTGGCAAACTCAACCCTTTTATATCAAGTGGAAAATTGGGACTTCTCGAGAACCCATGAGTGTCCTTGAAAGCCATCAAACGCGTTATGACGTCAACTGAGACCCATTACTCACATACCCACCATAAAGTACCACGTTATATGCACCAAATTTTAGTTCTGTTCAAGAAAATAAACCTCCATATAATTTAGACTTTGAAAGCAGTGGAGGGTCTGAGTTCAATCCCGGACAACAAACCCGGACGGCACCTCTGTATTTTCGGAATCATGTGCAAATCAGAATTTAAATATCACTTGCGTCAACGGTGAAGGAAAAAGATCGTGAGAAAACCTGCAACCTGAGAGTGCTCCATAATGCCCCCGATGGTGTGTGTAGTCCGCACACCCGCATCAAGCCAGCGTAATGGGGCGCAAAAGGCCTAGCCCGAAAAGGGATTCCGAGAAGATGCCCTCACCCGGCAATGGAACAGTAATGTCCTGAATTTATTATATTATTTGTATATAATTAAAAGCTTTCAAGGGGAATAAAGCAGAGCTTACATTTTCATTAAGTAGGATTATCAAGTAAACATAAGGGTACTTCCACATCCAACGCTTACTGTGCGTATTTTGTATCGAGACTGTACTGCAAGCGCGTTCGCAACCGTTTTACATACATATGTATGTGCGCACATGTATAACGTTCAGTGCACGTGTCGATATGGAAGCAGTCTCGACAACCACGACATAATTTGGATTTAGTGATACTATCTTTTTTTTATAAAATAACAAGCATCACGCCCATATTACCCGAAGGCAGAGGTGTACCGCGTAAGTGGAATTCTAAGTCTATGGGTGTACCTACTATACCTAATTGTGCACCAACATTTCGCCGATGCCGATATTTAGTCCCATGTAAAAGGGAGAGTTGCCGTTGCTTTTGCCATCTACCGAGCACAGTTCCAGACTCCATGCTCTTACTGAGAATTTCCATACAGAAAAACCAATTATGTAACACTTTGCCCGACCCAGAAATTGAACCCAGAATGAGGGGAGAAAGTTTAATATCTAACTTGCACGCGTATTCGAAGTCTACGCGGACAAAGTCGCAGATTCGGCTAGTTTAAAATAAATTGGAACCCCTTTACTAATACATCGGTCACTGATGTATTAGTAAAGGGGCACTTCACTGATGATCAGTGAAGTGCTACCGAAGGCGCTCAAATTAGTAGTAAAAAAGTACTCCTTTTTAAAAGGCCGGCAACGCACTTGTGACTCCTCCGGTGTTGCGGGTGTCCATGGGCGACGGTAATCGCTTACCATCAGGCGATCCGTCTGTTCGTTTGCCGCCTATGATATAAAAAAAAAACAGTCACGGCAAACTTATACTTCAAACAATGTATGATTGTACTAACGTTGTTCATGACGTCATTACATAATTCTGTTTATTAGTATATAGCGACTACTACTCGCAACATAGCAAAAAGTTAAGCGCCATCTATCGGAGAGAAGCAACAACATAAAATCCTGAATCGCACTATGAGAGTTTACAAGGATTTTAACACAACAACATATTGAAATGTCCGACACTAACCGTCGGGCTTCCGACCGTCAGACTAACCACCTTTCCAGCCTTTCTTTTCAATGGAGGAACACCATACCTCGTTCCTCCATAAAAGGGTAAGAATATACTTTAGAAGGACATTATGAAACTTCAGAGTATTCAAGAAAGCTAGATAAGCGCTATAAAAGCTTTAAAAATGCTGTTGAGCAAATTGTCTTTCAAATTGTTCCCCATCGCCAGACGATTCCGTGCATGAGAGTAAATGAAATTAATATTGCGGTCACTTTACAGCTTAAACTCTAGTAATGGAGAGATGAAATCTGACGATTAATTCAGTAATAGCCTGTGATAAAACCCGGTAAGGTAAATTGTCCATAAAATATATATGAACACATCACGCCTGTATTCATCGAAGAGATAGGCAGAGTTGTAACATTTTTTTTTTGGAGAAGAGTCTGTTTCTTTACAAGTAATAATTAGCCCGACCCAGGAATCGGATCCAAAGTGTTATTGGGATTATCTGTATGCATGTTTTTAAGTAGCAGCAAGGAGTCTGAAACTGTGCCCGGTAGATGGCAATAGGCTCGCTCCTTATTACATGGGACTCAATAATGGCATCGTCAAAATGTGAGTATACAATAATACACCTCTGCCTAACCCTTCGGAGAATACAGACGTGATGCTATGTTATCGCTAACGGTACCAAGATGTTCTTCTGCCTTCCTATGTATATCACAGTATCACACATGACAATCCCATACACGAACAAAATAGAAAATACCTTTTTAAACAACAAACAAACTTCAAACGTGTTAAATGTTACTCATTGGCATTCTCATTTTAACAACAATTCTGTGAAATTGTCTAACAAATACTCGACTCAACAAGCATAACAACCCTATAGAGAAGCGCTTTTTAAAAAAGTATTGTAAGTATTCTCTTTGTGAATCCACTCACTTAAGTACCTACACGAGAAAAGCATTCCAGTCAAAAGGCTGGTTAATATAGACTTGAGATGTATTGAATAGGGTAACTCTAGAACGGACAAAGAGTTTAAAAGAAATTAGTTAGATCACATATACATGTACATACACCCACTAATACAAGCTAATGTCTGATGCTTCATTACTGAGCGTGAGGTCCTGTGTTCGATTCCTAGGTCGTGCAGTGTTATTGGGATTTTCTGTATGGAAATTCTCAGTAGCAGCACGAGGTCTAGAGGAAATGTGCTCGGTAGATTGGAATAAGCTCGCCTCCTATTACATGGGACTCAATAACGGCATCGGTGAAATTTGGGTGTACTAGTAGACCTCTGCCTAATCCTTCAGGGAATACAGGCGTGAGGCTATGTTATGTTTTATGAATTTTATGACGCTTTTAGTCTTAAACCCATGATCAAATCTATAAACAAGGAATGCAATAATAAAACAAAAGAACGGCTAAATAAGATTAAGGAGATGTTAACCCAGATAACAAAACTTTTTACTTAATCCTTACTAAGTCCTTTAGAAAAACTTTTACAGGTAGGTATTCAATTCTTCACCAAGAAACTTTCAGAAAAGTTTCTGCACTCACAACTTTTGAGGGAATAAATACAGTTGACAAATTCTATATTTCTTTATTTCTGAACTGGCGGTTTAGTACAAGATTTCCTCCACCCGTGTCGTCGTTACTGTTCAGCCAAAATTTTATAAAAAGGACATGCGTGCATTTAGTGAGTGAGTGGACTTACATCATAGACGCGTGAGAATTATTTTTATACAATTTTTGCAACGACTGAGTTGGAGATCGAGTATCTATGGTCGACAATTCGACATCGAGAAAATGTCGTACAAGGCTCATAGAAAAAGATGAGGACTAATTCCGAAAAAACTTGTGTAAAAAGATATTTAGGTACTGAAGCTACCCAAGAGTTACACCCAACTGAAAACTTTGCCTGAACATTTTTAATATCTTTGTATGTACCTCAATAAAGAAGCAAATGCAAGGTATTGGTCTAGCAAGCGCGGTTAACATGATATCGTGGGTTCGAATCCCAAGTCAGGCAACGGGTTATTGGGTATTTTTGTATGAAAATTCTCAATAGCTTAATACTTAATATTTGAAATTGTGTCTGGTAGATCGCAATAGGCATGCTCCTAATTACATGGAATTCGCTTAATCTACGATATTTGAGTTTACATGGGTATATCAATACAGATCTGTCAAACCCCCCAGATAATACTGGCGTAATGCTTTGTAATCTACGTATATAAAAAATCGTATTAAGTACTATGGGGGACCAGGAATCAAACTGCTGTTAGAATATATAAATACTGTAATGTCTGCTACGAGTTCCAAGATATAATTCTTATTATTTCAATTCAACGTCCATCACTCAATTACCTAATATTGACGTTCCTTCAAATACTTTATTCTTTTTCATCGGTGACCAGTCTTTGTACCAAAGACTGTATCCTGATATATAAAACCTCTACAGTACCTACATTTTTATCGCAAATATCTCTATTAGGGGGTACATACTATCAAATTTTAATTAAACGGCGAGCTTGGGCAATTCAATTAGCAAAAAGATATTCATCTACAAAACGAGGTAATAAAAGGTAGTTCATTTGTTATTGTCTCCTGCATTCCTGGGATATTTGAGGTAATAGAGTCGTTTCAAATAGAATGCGATCAGGTGTTAGTGTTGGGTATATTTCGTTGACCTTCTTTAAGTAAAGCGAGCAAGTAAGCGGGTACGCCCTTCACACTTGGGTATATGACATCTTTAGGACAATGGAGGCTAAATTATTTTATACCTTTTGGTGAAATGATGTGTACTTGCTCGCGTTCAACGTTACTGATAAGCTTTAATTATTGTAATAGCATGCTTTTATTTTTTTTTTTCTTTTATAGCATAAAAGTAGACATGGGAGTGTTGCTGGGGAGTTAGTTGGGCCGTTTCTTCTCCCCAAGCTAAAACACATAGGAAGCGGTCAACGGTGGGCGAATTAGTTCTGTCCATAATATTATATGTTTGACCAGAGATCCCCAGACTTTTTTTCTCATAGACCACTTTCGAAATTTAGCTGGTTCCGGTGGACCTCCTTCAGCTACATTTCTACCATATTGTAAATTGAATTGTAAACCCCCATTTTTGTCACGCCAAGTCTCGTCGAGTCTTCCACCTGTACCACTTTGGGACACTGGAGCACTTTGGGGGGACTAATGTGTTTGACGTTCAAAAAGCACTAGTAGTATATAGTCTAATTTAAATAAATGAATTTTGAATTTGAAAGTGTTAATTATATCTGTATACGCAGGCAGGGCCTAGCGGTCAGAGGTAACATGCTGGCGCGCAGATTTTCCCGTTGTTCTGAACAGGTTAAGATCACGCTTTTTAGGGCTTATTGTCAGAGTTTTTACACGGGGAGTGTGGGTCAGTCACACCAAAAGATCGCTGGATGTCCTGCCAATCCAGTATAATAATATCTTCAGGATGGTGTTGGGGTTGCCTCGTTTTTGTAGTGCATCGGGGATTTTCACGCTGTATCACACTGATGGCTTTCATGCCGTCATACGCAAAAAAACGGTATCTCTGATTTGCAGAATTCGTGGCAGCCGCAACACGATCTTGAGGACCGTAGCGGACAGGATCTCATCCTCATTGTGGAGGTCCCTCGTTAAATTAGTAATTTAATCTTAAGATAGTTTAAATAAAATATTTTTATTTTATTTATTTTATTTTATAACAATTTAACAACATAACAACTGAAAACATAACAATTTGTTTTCCTAGTACACAGTTACATAACTAGCAATTTAGGTATTTAGTAACAATAATTAGTTTCATTCACTCTTGGCATTAATCAATTTAAAATAATCTCAAATTCAGCTCAAAATACTTAAAGCCCTGTCGACAATCGTTTACCGAAGAGAAGCTAATTAACCAGAGAATTTATCATATTCAACGATTAATCATTCATTTCCCAAAGAATATTATGGAATTTAACAATAAAGTGAGATTTGAGACAAGATTGATTGATTTCTATTGAAGACACTAAAAGTACCTATAAAGTCCAAAATTATACCAATCAATGATATTTTAATAGAATACTGGAAATAATAAAACATCTGTGGCCTATTTCAGAACTGCCTGATAAACCTGGCCTCATGCCATGCATCAGGCCTCAGGCCATGCAGCAAAAACTAACGGTATCTCGAAAGTTCATAGAGTTCAAGCACCGATACCACCGAAAAAAAAGAAAATACCAGAATATTCGGCTAGACAATTAAAACAGATATCGATATTACTCATACAGCCGGTACTCGCTTCCTACTCGCCCACTCGATTTTAAATCGAGACTCGATTCAAATAATGTTTATTGACACAAGCGAGGACACGGGAGACTTCAAAGACAGTCAATATTGACGTCGACGCCGGTGACGACAAATGATCATAATTAGTTAACTGAGCCGATTCATTTCGAAATTGGAAGGAAGTATTGAGAAAATCTCAAAATATACTCGTAATAAAGTCATTTGTGTCCAGATTTTGATTAATCTGTGTTGAATTGTGAATAGCGTTCTGGGTCAGAATTAAGAACTCGCTTTATATGTGTGACTTTATCTGTATATAGGTACGTATACACTCATGTAGCAAATACATGGCACACACATACAGCCAAATGAAATTCTACCACTAAAGAAGGTCACACAATCCCACAAATATGGTGGCGACTGGATGTTATGGCGCAATATGAGAAGGTCTTATATCCAGCATTCAGTAGTAGATTTGTGTGGGGTGTGTGGAAATCTGTACATCAAAATCCACAGCTGGACATTGCATACATAGTATAGATCTGTTATCACTCACATAACGAATTTATGACAGAATCACGCCCGAATTTGTTCAAGGAAGAAGCAGAGGTGTAGGTACAATTGTACACCCACATTTCACCGATGGCGTTATTAACAATTCTAAACTTTAAGTTGCTCCTGTGACCATTAGACCGATAAGACAGTGTAATTATAAGGAAGGATCTTTTATAATTTCGGCAGAAACTCGCAAAAAGTATGACGATATAATCCGAACCAATTATAAAGAAAATACAATTGGAAGCAACTGCGCAGTCCCCAAATTAGATAGCAAATAAATTTCGCCCTTTGCTCCAAGATATAGTGGGGGTCAGGCTAAACTGAAAAAATATCGTCGCTATTTCAGTCCTGAAATCGGTTCGCCTCCCACGTTCAACACCTTTATATAAGAGAATTGTTGTACTACGTTTTAAAGGTAATTTAATTTAGAAATATCTAGTTGAAACGGATTATCTCATTCCTTCGTCTGTTGCTTAAAACCTACTTAATTGTTTTGTCGAATCAATTATCTATACTGTACACATTCTTAATTCTTTAAGTACCTTAGTAAGCAGTGCTTTTTTACGGAATTTTATGAAGACTCTCAGATCGTTAAAGTTCTGGTTCGTCTAGCTAGGACTGAACCTTTACTCGCAAGTTAATACCATCATAAAAAAATGAAATTATAATGATTCGTCTTCTCGTTAAGTGCTTCTCGCTCCCAAGTGAACGTCGAATAATGAACGTGTGATTTATAATCACACTATTTATTTGATCGTGTTTTATAAACACTGTTGATGATACGTTCTTAGGCTCCATACAAATACGTCAAAACTAAAAGTTTTGGGTTAGTGAATACTGTATCACTTTTTTGGCCTCAATAATATTGTTGGTCTGATATCAATTTAATCTCAAAATTTAGGGTTGTTCTATAAGATATTACTTTAAGCTGTAGCTCAATAAAAATTAGTTCATAAATCTAAGGTTATGTCTGATATAAATGGATGTTCACTTTTTGAAGAAGATTCTCTTTTGTTATTATATTATACCTACCTCAAAATAAATTGTCTCACCCAGAAAATGCAAAACAAAACACCCTACTTTACGAGTGACAGTCTGCAATCTTGCAAAATTTGTTATCATCATGTCTTATAGTATATGCAATTGGATGTAAGACAATTCTTCAAATATCCGAGGAATTGCAAAGAAGACTTAACTTATTTACCTTATTTATCATCATCTGCCTATCCTTTCCCAACTACACTGGGATCGGCTCTTAATCTAACCGGTTACGGTTGATATACGAGACATACTCTAAGCTTATACTGGTTGTTAGACTTTTTGGGTCGCTAACACACCGTAAGGACTGTCATAAATATTCGTATGACACACGAGACATACTGCTTGACTGATTTTCACTGCATACGTGATTTTCGAGCCATGTTAAGCAGTTTATGGTGGTGGTTGATTTAATGTCTATGTCCAAAGTATTATATATTATGTACTAGCCATTTTTTCTTCTACGTTTGAGTCCAACCAGATGCGGCATTCCTTTACAAATTCTCTCATTTTTCTTGAATTATTTGCTCATTTGGATATTGTCTTATCTAAATATGATATTGTGTCCAATTATGCTTTCTATCTTTTCGATTTTTGTACTAAATTACCAAATTCATTTTTTATATAGTAATCTGGACTCTTCACAAACAAAATATTATTGGAATAAATCCAATAACATTTCTAGAATGCACCGTCGACCGCACCCGCCAACTATTGGTTATAAGTCGATAAATTGAGTAAACGGATTGTGAACTCTCGGTTATCGATACTAACAAGCTACAAGTACTAACGAGGTCCCCGCACTGCCCAATGGCCAGCTCATAATAAGTTACAATGAAAAATAGATATTTCTCTGTAGTGTTTCTTGCCTCGTAGCTTCTTTTACAACTGTCTAGCTGAATATTCACTTGTCCCTGTGCACGAACAACCCCGACGGGTGATAAGCACACTGTGAGCATTGGAAACGATTCTCACCTACAACAATGGCTAAATATTTACGATACACTAACGCCAACTCTCATTAAAGCCAACTTATAATTTGCTTGAAGTTCACCCAACATTTTCGATCATAACACAGAACGTAATTACAAGGATAATTAGCATGATGAATATTTTACGAGCAATTAAGATTTTTGATGAGTTAAACTTGACTTTAGAACAGTGATTAAGGATCAATGTGGGATAATATAATTACATTCTATGAAGATGTGAAAGGGTGGTATAGTATAAATGGATCTATTGAACTTAAAATATTTTAAACGCCAATCCCGACCTGATACTCCCTTGTCGACTTCATATTTTCACTATACATACTTAAAGCATCACACCTGTATCTCGAAAGGGTACGCAGAGTGGTACACAAACATTTTCCTGAAGCCGTTATTAAGCACAAAAGCAAACCTACTGCCAACTACCAGGCTTGCTCAACCATTGGATCACACCCACGCCCTGAAGCTGAACAGTCACGCTTACGAGCACTAAACCAATGAGGCAGATTTTTTTACAATACCAACATAAGTTGTATGCACGCTAGGCCTTGATCTGGAATTTTTACAATACCAACATAAGTTGTATGCACGCTAGGCCTTGATCTGGAATTTTTACAATACCAACATAAGTTGTATGCACGCTAGGCCTTGATCTGGAATTTTTACAATACCAACATAAGTTGTATGCACGCTAGGCCTTGATCTGGAATTTTTACAATACCAACATAAGTTGTATGCACGCTAGGACTTGATCTGGAATTTTTACAATACCAACATAAGTTGTATGCACGCTAGGACTTGATCTGGAATTTTTACAATACCAACATAAGTTGTATGCACGCTAGGACTTGATCTGGAATTTCTCATGTGTAGCGTGCCACACGTAATGACATACCCACGTCTGCATAACGAAATTCCCTAAATAAAATAGTAGTCTATGGTCTTAGGCTGTCTGTGGGTGGTTTTACGTCTCAAGTATCACGCAAATCATTTTTTATTATTATTTATTTATTTATTGAATCATCAAGAGTTAATTAACTCTTGATAATTAAACCTATCACACTGTCTTCTCACATAACCGCAAACATTTTAACATTATCATTTTCCATTCATCAGCAAACACATCCTAATCCTAGGCTGGTCTCCATGAGCTCGTTGACAATCTTCAATATGCGCGGTATGGGGGAGACGGATTGGGCTACTGTATGACAAAATGGGACATCAAATAATTTATGTTTCTATTTATTAGGCACAAATAGTTGACACAGCTTCTCATGTAAATCGGACGCATCAACATAACCGTGAATAATGTTACAGACCGTTGTAATTTGTTCAAAGGCTTGCCTGATCTCAAGAGAATTAAAATTTAAGCATCCTAGAAGAAACTTGGTAGGGTACATTTATGGAAAAAACCTAAACACACGTTTGTATAAGGGGCCGTCCATTAATCACGTGATGTTTTTTAAGCATTTTTAACCCCTCACTCCCCCTTGGTGATACGTGGATTAATGGTTGCGTGTAAACATAACTAATGAAACGCGTATTCGCAGGGCTGCATACTTCTCAGGTGAGATAATTTACAGAAAATTGTGTATCAAAGATAAAGATATATTTATATAGTAAAAATTAATTATTACGCATTACTGTCCCGCTACTGGGCAAGGGTCTGTTTCTCAGAATGAGACGGGTTAGGCCTTATTCCACCACGCTGGTCAGGTGCGGGTTGGCGGACTACATACACAATCAAGAACTTTATGGAGCCCTCTCATGTGTGTAGGTTTCCTTACAATATTTTTTTTTACCGTAAACGCAAATGATAATCAAATTCTAATCCGCGCATTATTCCGAAACGTCAGAGATTCGGGCCGGGTTTGACCCTCCTGCACGGAAGGCAAGCGTTCAACCGCTAGGCTAGAACCACTTCACATTTACATATAATCCTCTATCTGTCGCGTAATACAATGGATAACAAATCTCGTCTTACGCGGTAACACGCTGATACAAGGTCCAATGTACGCCGATAACAGCCAGAAAATTATGTTTGCTTACTGTTCGAAATTCTACAGATACTAGTTCCTGGTTTGGTGTTACTGCATGTAATTTTGTGTTTGTAAATGCACCCACTATACCTGCAGGGACATTATTAGATAGAGCACCTTTTTTTATAAAATCGAAAATTTCACTGCGCCTTAATTGATGAAGGAATTGGACACATGTCGAAAACACTGTATACTGAATTATGTTTCAGTACCATTTGTTTGGCACTTCTTGGTACTTGACAGGCATCTACCCACGACCTAAGTTCTAACTCAGCTTGGGCTAAAGTTTCTTACCGTTAGGAACTTTGTTTCATGTTCTAGTCATGATAAATGTGTACGTATATGACTGCCTCATGCAGGGTCTAGTCGCAAGCGCAACTACTGAGCGTAAGGTCCTGGGTCTGATTCCCGGATCGGGCATAGTGTTATTGGGTTTGTCTGTAAGGAAATTCTTAGTAGCAACACGGAGTCTGGAAGTGCGCCCGGTTGATGGCAATAGGCTCGCCCCCTATTACATGGGACTTAATAACGGTATTGGCGACTTGTGTGTGTACAATAGTACACCTCTGCCTTACCTTCGGGGAATACAGCCGTGATGCTATGTTATGTAAATGTATGCGTGTCACGATGATATATTTAACGGCACAATTTCTACGCTAGATATCACAGGTTCGATACCGATTCGCGGAAGGAGCTTCCACGAGTGACAAAATCGAAATCGGCTGGGGCACCCTAAGCAGGCTCCCAGAGCCAGCCAGCCAGGGTGCGGGAATCGAACTCGCATGCCGTAGCGTACAAAGCTAATCGCTTAGCAACTGCGCCAACCGTGCCGCCAAAACATAAAATTATTTTTAGACGCGGTCAAAGAAACGTAAAAATAAATTCACGTAAAATCCGATTCTATCATTTTTTTATCAAACCTTCACTATACATTGAAGAAAAGTCACAGATTCTTTCGCCTGAGATAACAATAAGCTTTGTGAACATTAGATCAAAAATTGTTCACGAAATTCGTAAATACCCGAAGAAATTGAATGCCTGATTTTTAATGAGAAAGTCGTTGAACCTGAAATATTTTCAGTAATGTTTTTTATAATAGTCTTTTTGTAGACCGGCTTATTCATAAAATCTTTGGCCGTGAGACGTCGAGATGCGCATGCGATGTGACGAGCGATGGCCACGAAATGAAACAGAAATAAGATTTCCTCCCATCATACAATTTCAATATTTAATTAACAATACTGAGCATAAGCCTTATAAATCGCTTTAAATAACTGGCGTAAGTGTAAGTTTGTTTGTTACCTTTTCACGCCTAAACCACTGAACCAATCATCACGAAATTTTGCATATACTTAGTCCGGGGTACAGAAAAAGACATAAGGTACATTTCATCCAGAAAAAGTACTGTCCCGAGGGAAAGAACAATAACTTTCGACGGTCACAATTGCTTTAGGACACTAGATGACGCTACGTGTGACCCGAAAAAATGCACGGGTTTGTAATCAATGCGGGCGAAGCCGCGGGCGAAAGCTAGTATTGCTATTATCACCAAACACTCACATGGTCATCAGTCGAAAGCGACCGCTAAGCGTGAGGTCCTGATTTGGATTACCGGGTTAGGCAGTGTTATTGAGTTTTTATGTATGGAAATTCTCTATAGCAGCACGAAATCTGGAACTGTGCCCGGTAGATGGCAACAGCCTACTACATGGTACTCAAAAACGGCATCGGTTAAATGTGGGTGTACAATAGTATACATTTGTCTTCCTCCGGGGAATACAGGCGTGATGATCAGGTTCGCTTCTAAAATTGCCTCATATAAGGGTACCTACAAGTATGTGCCCTTGCAGAAACATGAATTGAATGTTACATGCATTTCGTGTGACGTTACTGTAAAAGCCCTTATTAGCACAGAATAAATACCTAATAGAACTACGATAACTCGGGTTTTGTTAACGCCAACAAATGTACAACAATGTGTTTCCTAATGTATTAAATTGCTACGATTTGTTAAGAGGATGAAAAAAAACAGTAGAAGGGTAGTTTACATTTCCGCATAAATAAATAAATATAAAAGCCTCGACCATATCTCGTTTCACTGAGATTTAAGGTACAATTTAGCAGTTAACTCTCTCTTTATAAAATGCTCATTTGCATCTCTCAGATTAATTATGTGTTCTATAATGAGTTTTATATTTGATGACTTCATTCTTTAGAGCATTCGTTCCCAAAGTGGTAAAAGTGAACCCCCAGGGGTCCACGGGAAACTCGAGGGGGGTCTACGTTGGCGTGACAAAAAAATGGGGGTTTACAATTTAATTTACAATGTGGTAGAAATGTAGGTGCAGGGGGTCCACCGGAACCAGCAAAATTTTGAAAGTGGTCTATGAGAAAAAAAGTCTGAGAATCTCTGCTTTAGAGATTATATATTTTTATCACTTTATACATCCTCTTGAGCTAGCTAGAGGTATCTACAGAAAATCTTTAGCAATTTTTAGCACAACTAAAGCACTTGATAATTATATCTTGATCTTTTTCTACGTATAGATTCTCAATTGTTTTTGTTATATATAGGCCAGTTATATTCCTCTTTAAACTGCTTTATTGATCTAGTTATCTAGTGGATGAATGTGCTTTATGTCCTGGGTGCGAACCCCGGGTCGGGCAATGTGTTATTGCGACTTTTTGTTAGATCATTTCATATTAATTGCAATAGGCTCGCCCCCTCTTACATAGGACTCGATAAAGGCATCAACGAAACACGGGTGTACAATAACATACCTCTGCCTAACCCTTCGGAGAATTCAGGCGTGATGGCAAATAGATGGCAATAGGGTCGCTCTCTATTCGATTTTATTTAAATTCCTCCACCTATCATCCTATATCATAAAATAAAGTTCTTCTAGAAAATAGTTCTTACTGAAATATTCAATAAGTTTATTTATACTAAAGATGTTGAAACTTTTCTTTCTTTTATTTTTTACTGAAGCAATTTACTTTGAATAAAGATTGATCAAGCGTAGAAGAGCGGATTAAATCTTTAAGGAGCCAGTATAAATATTAACCAGACAATTAAAATGTAAACGAGACGTAAAGTTTATTCCAACATGTTCTCATTCTGAACGTTTTGTTAAGAAGTTTTTATTCATATCGCAGTCCATTTAAATCACTAACTGCCTCATTGGGATAGCGGTTGCAAGCGCGACTGCTAAGCATGAAGTCCTGGGTTCGATTCCCGGGTCGGGCTAAGCGTTATTCGGTTTTTCTGTATGGAAATCCTCGGTAGCAGCACGGAGTCTGGAACTGTGCCCGGTATATGGCAATAGGCTCGCCCCCTATTACATGGTACTCCATAACGGCATCAGCGAAATGTGTGTGTACAAAAGTATAACCCTTCGGGGAATACAGGCATGATGTTATTTGATGTCAATTCAAATCACTGATTATTTCAAATCTCTCGGTTTACCGTCATTTCACCAGTCAATTCAACAAACAATTGTATATATTAGTGGCCATAACATGGACTGTGTGACGTGATAAATTCGATCCCCGGTTCATGCAGCGTTATTGTTATTATCTGTTAGAAAATTCACTGTAACAGCCTGGAATTGTGAATTGTGCGGTATATGGCAAATAGGATCGCCTTCTACTACATGGGACTCAATAACGGCTTCGCGAAATGAAGGTGTAAACAGCCCACACACTTCTGCTTAACCCTTTAGGAAATGTGGGGCGTATTAGCCAATTTTTGCAAATAAAAAAATTGCGCGATGGCTGACTGCATTTTCCATTAAAAATACAAACAAAGTATAAGAAAACTGACGACACGGTTGGCGCAGTGGCTAAGCGATTAACTTTCTGCGCTACGTGTCGCGGGTTCGATCCCCGCACGGAACAAATATTTGTATGTTCTACAGATAGTTGTTTCGGGTCTGGTTGTTTGTGTATATGACATGTATGTTTGTAAACTGTACCCACGATACAGGAGAAATCCTAGTGTGGGGCAACGTTTTTAAAAAAAAATAGAAAAAAAAAAAAAAAAATAGAAAAAAAAACACACATGTATGCTGCAAAAAAAAGTGCTTTTAATCATTTCCTATACCTAATACTTTCTCGACTATCATTTACCGGCGTCGTTCATCTAAACCATATAAATTAATATTGATTTTTAATTCAGTTATTGGCCACCCGTCCCTCTCTGTTTATACCTTTTTATTACTATATTTGTTTACACACACATGACATGCTGACTTCAATTGACATGCTGACCTGAATTGAGAGATGGAGAGTTTTTTTGATTCATGACTTCGTGGAATAAGTTAATAGGAAAGAGGAAAAGTGACTTAATGAGTCCTAATTTCTTTCCGAGAGATTTCCTTTAAAAGTAGATGGAGATATAGATGGAGATAGTGTTCTTTATTGTACACTAAAGCAAGTATATATAACGTAAAATCTTATTAGTAAAGTGACTACCTCATTGATATACTGGTCTTGGGTTTGATTCCCGGGTTAAGCAAAGTGTTATTGTGAGAGATGAGAACTATTCTGTCACATGAACCATAAAATATTTTTTTCTTTTTTTAACGTTGCCCCACCTTATCATACAAATATTTATTCCGTGCGGGGATCGAACCCGCGACACATACCGCCGAAAGCTAATAGCTTAGCCACTGCACCAACCGCAATAATGACCGTGTTCAGCAACAAAATAACAGATGTATTAAATGAAATCAGCCGTTTCTCATACAACAACTCCGTGTTCAACGCAAGATTTTTTCTTAAACATCTGCTAAATTATATCGGTGAACATAGGCCTAAGTATATTGACATAATATATCTACACATTACAATGTATCACCCTGACTAATTTTGTTAGGATACTTATGTTTAGTACCGATCTTTTATGAGCTGACAAAAAAAGATAATGAATTTATAAATCAACGAAATAATTAAGGGCCTATTCTATAGCAATTTAAAAACAATGCTTCATGTATAACAATTATGAAACAAACAAAGGCCTGTAGGAACGGCTTTTGTTTTATCATGCATGTACCGTTGTAAAAGAGTTTGTTATTGAAATAGTTTTCAACCACCGCATTCTCTAATCAAATTCTATTTTAGAAGCGGGACAGTATTTAATGGTTTAAATATACATATGTTTAAAAAAAAACAATTAGAGTTTTCTGCCTCATTGCGACTGCTGATCGTAAGGTCCTCGTTTTGGAATTGTGTCCGGTTGTGTACAACGGTACACCTCTGCCTAACCCTTCACAGGCGAGCTGCCATGTTATAAGCATCCTCACTGCCTAAAAAATTATAAAAAAATTCTCGACACAGAACAATTTATAAATAAATATACAATTTATCATTTACATTACACGCGTAGGGGGCATTTGTTGCTGTAAAATAACAGTTTTAATGTGTTCTCAGTTTCACTAATTATAAAACTCAATTAATCAACTGAGAAAAACTCCCTTCCATGAATTAATAAAAGAAAGAATTTGTCTATTCGGAGATTTTGTAACAAGGGTCGGTATTTCTAGTTTCTTTTCCTCATTTTACGGGTATTTTATAATCCTAGTTTGAAATTGTCTCGGGAGGCTAACGAGGATGAACTTAAGATTGCTACGATAACTTTTATTCTTGCTATCGTCGGACCAAAGCAAACGAAAACCTAATTTTCTTGGAGGTCTGTTGGCAGTCGGTATATAAAATTGGAAGCTGGCTTTAATTGAACCAGCTATAAGATTTTGTGTCCAAGTGTGAGTTTATAACCGTTATAGCTTAGTGGTAGAAAGCTTGCCTTCCACGCAGAAGGGTCTGAGATCAAACTCGGCCCGCATCACTGACTTTTCGGAATCATGTGCGAATCAAAATTTGATTATCACTTGTGTTATCGGTGGAGGAAAACATTGGGAGTAAACCTACACACTGGAGAGGGTTCCATAAAGTTCTTGATGGTATGTGTAGTCTGCCAATCCACACTGGGCCAGCGTGGTGTATAGACAGATAGATAGAATTGTTTTTATTTCACATAAACCTAATACAGGCACTTATGAAACGTTATAGGACTCTAGTTGCACGGTTCCAAAAAGTTGGTCCTATGGAGGAGAACCGGCAAGAAAGTCCATGGATACACTTTTTAAGTCTCTAGTGTAGTAAGACCTAACCCTTCTTATCCTGAAAAGAGGCCCTTACTCAACAGTGGGACAATAATAGGCTGATTTATTTATTGACCTTAGTGAGTGGTGAGTTAGTTACGTGAGTTTCCTTCGATATCGAACGTGGTTATCGTCAAGCCAACAATGTATGGAATCCTTGTGCGCGCGTTCTTGATAGTTCACTCGAAAGCGCGCACTTGGTTTTCATACATTTTGTTACGACGCCGACGTTACTTCGACGGAACTTCTCAATTTTAACCCCGTAGTTGGAATCCCTATACCTAAAATTTATCTGCATGAATAGAAAACTCAATAAAAATATTACATGCATGACATTTTTCTGTGTTTGACTTTGGCAGTATGAAAGTAAACAAGAATGAATGAATGAATGTTTTATTTTATATGAAACATAACATATAAAATCACGCTGTATTCCCCGAAGAGTAAGGCAGAGGTGCACTATTGTACACCCACATTTCGCCGATACCGTTATTAAGTCCCATGTAATAGGGGGCGAGCCTATTGCCATCTACCGGGCACAGTTCCAGACTTCGTGCTGCTACTGAGAATTTCCATACAGAAAAACCCAATACCACTACCCGACCTGGGAATCGAACCCAGGACCTCACGCTCAGCAGTCGCGCTAGCGTCAACTAGACCATTGAGGCAGTCAGATGTATTTGAAGCTCATATTGTATACCTATTATTTAGGCTTTCTGCACTTCTTTTCTCCACATAAACTTTCACTATGCTAAATCTCTCACTCCTCCGTAAGCGCAATATGCTTAAAAAGGGGCACAAAGTTTACTCTTCACATGTACAATATTTACTAAAGCTCCGCCGGAGGTAAGGAAAAAATCTGTTTCCAACATGTTTTTACTAAAAACACTAAAGCTCGTCAATAGCTACTAAACAAAATAAAAAAAAACAAAGAAAATCTGTTGGCAAACGGAGGAAAACATGGTACTGAACTTTTTCTTTAGCATAACATAACATAGCATCACGCCTGTATCCTCCTAAGGGTTAGGCAGTGGTGTACCTTTGAACACCGCCGTTATGAGACCCATGTAATAGGGGGCGAGCCTATTGCCATCTACCCGGCACAGTTACAGACTTCGTGCTGCTACTGAGAATTTCCAGACAGAAAATCTCAATAACAGTTTGCCCGATCCGGGAATCGAACCCAGGACCTCATGCTCAGCAGTCGCTCTTGGGACCGCTAGACCAACGAGGCATTCCTTTTTTCTTACCTGTTTATTTATATATAACTGCTGCATCTATGACGTTGACGCTGCATATGTGACGGCACGGTTGGCGCAGTGTGCTGAGAGATTGACTGCTGCGCTCGGTGTCGCGGGTTCGATGCCCGCACGGAACAAATATTTGTATGATCTACAGATAATTGTTTCGGGTCTGGTTGTGTGTGCATGTGACATGTATGTTTGTAAACTGTACCCACGACACAGGAGAAATCCTAGTGTGGGGCAATGTTTTTTATAAAAGATCCATACCTTCTTGGAACCACATCTACATACAGGCTTCCACGAGACAGGCTCGACCTAGTGTGGAAGCCACAGGTAACTGTATCTGTTCCTGGAATCATCATCATCATCATCATCATCATCAGCCAGAAGACGTCCACTGCTGAACGAAGGCCTCCTCTAAGGGAGGGGGGGGGGGGGGTTGCCATAATCCCCACGCTTGGCAGGCGGCTTGGGGATCGCAGTGGCTCACCGATTAGTGAGAGGACGCTGCTGCCCGTCCACCGGTGTCTGGCCGCAGTTTTAAGACGTACCCAGGTCGTGGAATACACAAAAATAACTGTTTTTTTTTTTTTTATTCTAATTTTAAGGAACTGTAATGATGATGATGAATAAATTTATTCTTATTCTTATTCTTACATAAATCTAATACATTTCTCTTGCAATATTTAACAATTTAAATGCTTTGAGATATTGTTTGCTAACAATGCTATTATTTCCTTTTACGCTATAACCTATTTTTATCAACGTCACCATTGTTACTCTCGAAGTTTTTATTAGCTTTAGCCGTGTGTTCAGTGTTTATGTTCTGTTTCAGTACGACTAGTCGACTTTTATTCTATTACCTGGGCTTTTTTCAATGAGAGTTTTTATATCTTTGTATGCCTACCATATTACTCAAAGGGAAGATAATATTCGTTTTAAAGACACGTACTAACCGATAAACAGTGGGTTGGATGCTATTTCAAGTAAAATATAATACCAGACTTCTTAATTGGTCTAGTGGTGGCAAGGGTGGGGGTCCTGGGTACGATTCCCGGCAGCTCAGAGTTTGGAATAAGCCCGGTAGATGACAATTTAGCATCCCACTCTATTACACAACCACCAAAATGTGGGTGCTAATATTACACAATACAGTGCTCTTGTTTTGTCCTTCGAGAAATACAGGCGTGTTGCTATGTTATGCTACAGGTGTACCTAACTCAACTAAGTTTAAGCTTGACATACGGGCACCGATATATGCGTAAGTTTACTAAACGTGATTCATCATGAAAGTTTGTCTCGCTCGATGGGAGAAAGGCTTTATGCGTCATAAGTGTCCGAAAAGTTGTGTTAGGGTCCAAATAGTGAGCTACCGTTATGATTTAATTTAATGTCGTGTTGTCGCCACCCTGTATTATAACACTGCTATCATGTACATTATCAACAACCTACATATAACGATGGCACGGTTAGTGCAGCGGTTGAGCGATCGACTGCCGTGTGTCGCGAGTTTGATCCCCGCACGGAACAAATATCTGTATGATCTACAGATAGATAGAACGCCCACGATATAGAAATTTAATCATAGGGCGTAGGAATATTGCAACTGCAATACCGATTGTGTAAAAATCTGTGCGCGCAATACTTATAGCCAACTACATAAAGAATGAGGCGCGTATAACTGTGAAAAAAAAGACGGTCAGAAAATACATAGAAACTGTACCCACGATACAGGAGAAATCATAGTGCGGGGCAAAGTTAAAAAAAAAAACGACGCGCTAGGACCAAGATTTATTCAGAATAACCAGTAATCAAACTCAAAGAAACATAATACGAGCAAAAGGTAAAATCTCCGCCAAAATTTTGACACAAAGGTGAATCCTTCACATATGATATAACCATTTCAGCTGTTTTGTGACCGATTGCCCTACTTATTGCCCAAACATAATAAAAGTAGTCAACCATGGCAATTCGTGGCTATTGTTTACAATTTCTTCAAGTAGACTTTCAACTCTATTTGATTGACTGTTAAGATTCTCATAAGTATTATACTGTGTAGAATCCCAAATAAGCATTAATGAGTATATTAAAGGAAGTATAAAAGTAGCACCGGTGACAGAAAAGGTAAGAAGTAATCGTTTGTGATATGGACATGTTATAGGGAGGGATGAGAAACATGTAACTAGAAGGGTTATCAGTATGAATGTGGATGGATACAAGGAAAGAGGCAGATCCAAGAAAAGATGGATGGATTGTCTGAAAAGTGACATGGTGTACAAGAAAGTGAACTCTGAGGTTACGTCTGATAGAGATGAATGGAAGAAAAAGACATATTGCGCAGATCCCAAATAATATGGGATAAGGGCAGGAGGATGATGCCTGTGTAGAATCTCTGCTGAAAGAAATCTCATTTTTATTTGTATACAATTCCGTGCCAAATCTTATGTCTTTTGTTATTGTATATAAAACACAAGTAAAAAACCAAGGCTTAAAAACAAAAACAAAACTATAAAAGTACAACTTGAATGTCAAATTATGTTCTAAAGATGTTAGTTAGGCTTTAAGACAAACAAGCTTATTTATAGAAGATATTTATCGACCTTCGAAGGATTTAGGTAAACTGTCCTTACTGATTTTGATTTTGACTGATTTTGTCATCCTTAGTATCTTTCACTGGGGGATTAGGACAGATATTGTAGTACCTTATTGCGTTAATAATCAGTACCTATAAAAAAACTACACCTATCAACAACAAATAGTTTTTGAACCTAATCCATATTCTATTATAGAATACACAGGTACACCAAATTTCTACTTCAAAAAATCGTCACGTGTCGCGCCCCTTTTGGAGACAATAGCGAAAGCTATGGAATAATAAGCAGAGTGAACCGAGGTCGGGGCCAAAAATACACCAGGGATACCGGACAATGATATATTGCAATAACTATGATAATTTTAGCCATGATTTCGGCAAACAATGACAAGGACCAACCTTCTAACTGGCGCTTATTTGAAGAAAACGACTGATAAAAAAGGACGGATTATAACTGAGGTACTTGGATATGTTTTCAGAACACTCATTAAGTTATTTATAGAGTTCGGAGTGATCCAAATTAACATTTTATTTGCCAGAGAAATGTCTGGTGTAAATCATTTTCATTGCAACAGAATAAAACTGCCTCATTGATGTAGGGTTCGACTCCTGGGACGGGCAGTGTTATTAGGTTATAGACTAGGTTATAGAATTTCTATACAGAAAATTCTCAGTAGCAGCACGGGGTTTGGAACGGCCCGGTTGATGACGCATCGGACTTAATAACAGCATCGGTAAAATGTGAGTGCACAATAGTACGCCTCTGCCTAACCTTTCGGAGATACGGGCGTGATGCTATGTTATGTTATGTCGAATAATACTTTGGATCTAATAGATGAATATAAAACATTTTTTTATATTATAAACCTGTAAAACTCGAATATCATTCTTGCTGAAACGATACTATAAGAAGACTACCAATTCAAAATTTCATTATTCGCATGTATTTCCCGAAGGGATAGGCAGAGGTTTACTAATGTACACTTACTTAATAGAGGGCGAGCCATCAACCGGGCACAGTTCCAGACTCCGTGCTGCTACTAAGAATTTCCATACAGAAAAACCCAATAACACTTAGCCCGACCCGGGAATCGAACCCAGGACCGCACGCTTAGCAGTCATGCTTGCGACTACTACACCAATGAGGCAGTTTTATTCTGCTGTAGTGAATATGATTTACACTAGACATTTTACGTCTATCCTACTATCCTATCCTACTAATATTATAAATGTGAAAGTTTGTGAGGATGGATGGATGGATGGATGGATGCATCTTTGTTACTCTTTCACACCAGAACGGCTGAACGGATCTGGATGAAATTTAGCACCGAGATAGATTATAGTCTGGAATAGCACATAGGCTACTTTTTATCCCAGAAAAATGTACGGGTTCGTAAACCACGGGGGCGAAGCCGCGAGCGGAAGCTAATATACTATAAGAGTACTGTCACCAATAAATATTCCTCAGAAGGAAGCAAACTTAACAAGGGTCACCATTAAGCTATCTGCTTACCCCAAATCTTTAGCTAACAAACAAAATACCACTAAATCCGCCCAAAACACAGACACAATACAAACAATTTATTATATAATAGCCCACTGTTCATTAACACGCGGAAAACGCTCCAAATGAATTAGTTGTGCCCGCCATATTGGGACACATCGGTTTTGGCGCACCTTTTACGGCGCGTGCGCATTGTCGCAATGTCGTATTGTGTGGCTAATATTAGATACAGTAGCTATTGTGCCGGCATAATGCCTTTGGAGTACAATCCTACTATCCTTAGTTACTGGCCATGCTTGCCAGTGATGTTTGGGTGTGTTTAGTGTTACATATATACAAGAAACCTGTGATAACCTAGTTGAAGAAGATTTGCCTTTCACGCTGGAGGGTCAGAGTTGAAACCCGGGCTGCACCTCAGACTTTTTCGAATTCATGTATGGATTAGAATTTGCTCACTGCCTCAATCGTCTGGTGGTCACTAGCAGCTCTAAACTAATGGCATCAGCCAAAATGTGGGTATACATCTTTGCCTTCTCGAGGAATACAGGCGTGATGCTATGTTATATAATCTCATATTGTAGCTATAATGCTATTAGCATAAAAGATCCTGCCTATCTTATTCAAATGGGAATAAGACAGGCAGGGACCCTCTGGGAACGCCTTGTTCAATACAGACGGGAACTGGTGCCCTAAGCATTCCTAATACAAGCAACAAAAGATTTGAAACACTTATCACATTGAATTATTTGACGTCCTTATTGAATTTAAAATACCCCTTTTAACTTATTAAATAAAGGCTCAAACGCGGAAACTTACAAAAAGGTTGGCCCCAAAACATTTATTACACAGTCTCTTTTTAAAAAAAAAAAAACGTTGCCCCTCACTAGGATTTTTACTGTGTCGTGGGTACATTTTTACAAACATACATGTGACATGCACATTGCACCCACAACAAGAATCGAAACAACTATCTGTAGATCACACAAATACATATGTGTTCCGTGTCGATACTGCGCCAACCATGCCGTCAAACTCTATTTCCACTACGTTCAATTATGGTTTGATTTGATCTTGATACGGTTTCCTTTGCCTACCAGAATGTATAATGTATAATGTCTCGCTCCTTTACATTCGCATACGAGCGCCAACTATCGGCGATCGCATCTCTCGTTTACTCCTAAGTCCCCTTCGGCAACGCTGCTTCAAATCAGGGATCGAATTTTGATAATGTACTGGAGTTTAGTCTTATAACTGTACCTACTCCCGATGTAAAAGAAAATCCTTATGTGGCTGTACCTACAACAACATTCCACAGTCTCCGTTATTAAGTCGCATACAAAATGGGGAGAGCCTATTGCCATATATCGGGCACAATACTAAACTACAGGTTGTAGTGTGTACTGGCAGACCCGGGAGTAAAACCCGGAACATCACATCATCATTGTCATTGCGATAGTAGAGCAAATTAGTCAGTCCCAATAAACCTAACTATACCTCGACCCTATACAAATATTAAATATCAGCCATACATACCACACAGACAGTGCTTAGGTACAAACTTATTTGATTGATGATAGCTAATGGCAAATCCATATCACTTTGATCGCCAGTGAATGGATGTCCATACGCCATCTATCTGGCAGAAATCTACGTCAGTGCTTCCAAATTAGGGCCGTTACTCACGTGTGTCGTTTACACATGAAGTCGTTTGAATTTCAATTAATGCTAATGTGATCTTGGCCTTAACTTTGGTGAGGAAAATTTTAACCTCTAGAGATTATGGATCTAGATATTAATGATTTGCAGTACTAATTACTTTGATTTGGTGTTTTAGTTTATTTTGTGTACGTTTGTATTGGTGTACGTGGAGGAGACTCTTTCCTTTCACCAAGAAAAGAGCTTCCACGAGTGACGAATTCCAAGATCGTCTGGCGCACCCTGGGCAGTCACCCTTGATACCAGCATTGCTGACTAACAAATCTTTCTTCTACGGTATGAGTGATTTCCATGTACTACCTCGTACCTCATCATCAGCCAGAAGACGTCGACTGCTGAACGAAGGCCTCCCTCAAGGGGGGGGTTTGCCATAATCCCCACGCTTGGCAGGCGGCTTGGGGATCGCAGTGGCTGACCGATTAGTGAGAAGACGCTGCTGCCCGTCCTCCGGTGTCTGGCCGCAGTTTTAAGACATACCCGGGTCTTAAAACTCGTACCTACGACAGAAGAATTTCGCCAATGCCTTTATTGGCACGATACTAAATTCCAGGTGTTGACGCCGGTGCGTAACATTCAACGTGCCCACAATCAAGCCACGCCTTCTAAAAATCCTTGTCCTCGCCGCGGCGCCAGAGCGAGAACAACTGCCGCGCAATGTGCACGTTAATCATAAAACTTAGATATAGTTTTTTTCTTTATAATATCTACTATTGTAGCATACATCAGGAATAAATCAAGTCTTTATAGTCCACGTTTCAACTGAGAATTTTAGAAAATCCTACTTTGCAGGACATGGGGTTACAGACACTATTTTCATCAAAAGTTAGTACTACTGTACCGCTATCACGAGTTTTCTTACTATTTACTATCAAAGTAAAGTAAATTTTCATGATAGCGATTTTAATTATTAACTTGGTTACATTAGGGATTAGAGTCGCTAATGTGACATCTCGTCATAGTTAAGTTTTGATTTACTACTATATTATAGAGATGACATGTTAGCGACTCTAATCCCTAATATAACCAGGTTAAGAACTAAAATCGCTTGCATGAAAATTTACATTTACTATGAAAGTAAATAGTAAAAAACTCATAATAGAGGTACTGTACGTGTCTAGGCGGTGACTGAGGAAAGAATCATAATGACTAGGTTGCGTGTATTGCATCTATAGACTATTTTGTATGGAGGGGCGTGCATTTTTAGACTGAAAGATCTTAACTTAAATATGTTTTTCTTCCGAGTTTACAAAGAACCCCTAACCAAACATCAGTAAGATTGACAAGTGACCACAAATCTGTTGCTTCAAGTTTCCCATATATCCACTGCCTCCGCAAAGTACACAAATAAAATATATGTACCTACACTCAAATGTCAATGTAAAGTTTACGACTTCATCGTCGTAAATAAGAAGCCATAAATATAAGCCATGTTAAGATAAAGTACCTAATGTAACCGAATGTATTTAATGTATTTGATATCTACGACCCGGGTACGTCTTAAAACTGCGACCAGACACCGGAGGACGGGCAGCAGCGTCCTCTCACTAATCGGTGAGCCACTGCGATCCCCAAGCCGCCTGCCAAGCGTGGGGATTATGGCAACCCCCCCCCCCCCCCCCACTTGGGGGAGGCCTTCGTTCAGCAGTGGACGTCTTCTGGCTGATGATGATGATATCTACGCTAATGTGTAGCGAGTTAGAAAGGTCAAAACAAGTGACTGTCGCGCCAGGCGGACAGATACACTATGGCAGGCTCTTTCTTCCCCGTGTGTTTTCTCACCTGTATTTGTTTGCTTTTTAATTTCATTTTTTTTATGAAAACGTCGGCTCACCCTAGGATGTCTTCTGAATCGTGGGTACAGTCTATCAATATATATTATATACGTATGTCATATGCACACACACCCAGACATAACTTTAGCAAAAAAGTAGTAAAGAGGAAAACAGGCTTAAAAATATTTGCACTATCATAAGAATAACATAACAGGTACTCAGATTTGCCATTGTTTCTTCCATCGCACTTTCGCCAGTTGCCCTCTAAATCAAGATCGACAGATTGTTAAAAAATTCTATCAATATAATTGTCACACTAATAAGTATATATTGAAACTGTCTCCCCTGCAGATATGTCGCAAAATCAATATTACAAATAGCACATCATTCTGTCGCAGTAGGGCACTGGGTTGAATTGGGAGCTATACGATTTTCAGCTTTACCTCTGAGTAATAAAAACAGCGAGCGAGGGGAAATTACATGGTTATAAACAAACGAACGGTGGTAATTTCTACATTATATAGCACGTTATCGCATCGTTAATTTGTTCGTTAAAAACAAAACACCAAGAAAAATATTTGCTTCCAACGAGGAAGCTTGTTACGCTTTCTTTCTGTTTGAAACAGAATTTCACTTAAAATATTTTAGATATAAAAACTTTTTAAGTAACTTTTAAGGGTTTTCACTACATAGATACATACCTATACAAACAATTAGTTTTTCCTTATTGCAAGAATTTATGAATAAGTACATGTTTCTTCGTCCTATTTTTTAAAAGTAATTTAGACCAAGTTTGTTGATTGATAATGGATCAATTGATCTTTTCTTCTTTACACAAAATAATGCTCAAAACTCGGGGCCTATTCAGTAAGGTTCGTAACGTGACTGCTTGCCCAGATTACGTCTCCCGTACTCAGATACCGGCACTCCACGAGGCACCCTCTATACACCAGCGGCGTACACAGAGTTTTTAGACAGAGTAGGCACAAAATTTTAAAAGCTTACTTACCAAAAATACCGACTTTATGTTGGTTTTGGGTCGTGGTTTCGTCGACTAAATAATGATGTATTCCCATATTTCCCATATTCATTCTTAAGTTTTTAATTACGATGATTTTCCAACTACCTCATTGTCCCGCTAAGCGCGAAGTCCTTGGTTCGATTCTCGAGTGCGGCAAAGTGTAGTGTTAGCTGAGTTTTTGTGTATGAAAATTCTCAGTAACAACCTGGAGTTTGGAATTCCGGCCGGCCGATGCGAATAATCTCGCCTATTACATGGGACTCAATAATGGCTTTGACAAAATGTGGCTGTAAAATAGTACACCTGTGCCTAAGCCTTCGGGTTAATACATGAGGATGGCGTGATGTTATGTTATGTTATGATACTGTGATGGCGGTCAGTCAGCCGTCTGTGGGAGCTTTAAAATATCAGAAACAATATTTTCCAACGCTTCCAAAATTAAAATTGATTTATGATGAAGGTAAAGTTTAAAACTGGCCGAAACGAAGCTCTATCGAGTTACCCGGCTCTGAAATATAACGAACGATACTAATTAATTACTGCTGTCAGTGGCTATCGTTAAACGTCCGAAAGGTCAGATTCGAAATTCGAAACATCATTAAAATATTTTTTAAATTATTTAAAAAAGTTTGTTTTACTATTAAGAGTTGATACAACGATGGGTTAACATTGGGAAGTTAGAGTATCCAATGACCAGGCGATGAAACCCAGGACCTCTTCAGCAGCCGCACATGCAACCACTGGACCAGTAAGGCTGTTTTACTCACAAACAAAACCAACACAAATAGTATTCATAAAACTCAAAGCAAACCTTTGCCGTTTACATAGTCCCTGACAATAGCTTGGAAAATATAAGATCTAAGGATTGTAAGTAGAAAAATATTTCTCTCGTGTTTGTCCTATTATTTGGTGTATGAAAGGGAACAAAACAAACACATAAACACTTCATAGGAAACCAACGACAAGTTAATATTCAGGTTGCTTTTTTTTTATTATTCTTTTTGCTGAATTCTATGGAAATTGACGAACATACTACATATTATAATAGTAGGTAGGTATACATTCATATACATTCTAATATTATAAATGTGAAAGTTTGTGAGGATGGATGGATGAATGGATGGATGAATCTTTGTTACTCTTTCACGCCAGAACGGCTGAACGGATCTGAATGAAATTTGGCACAGAGGTAGATTATAGTCTGGAATAGCACATAGGCTACTTTTTATCCCGAAAAAATTACGAGTTTGTAAACCACGCGAAGCCGCGCGTGGAAGCTAGTAGTATACATATTTATTCGCGTGCATGAAAGTAGATGAAGCAGAAGAGTAAAGTAAGGATCGGAGCACGTGGCGTTCCATAGTTTCTGCCAACCCCATGGGAAAAGGGCACCACATGTATGTATGTATATTTATGCAACAAATAGGTTGATATTTAAACGTGTGCACACTTAATATGGCCCATCAATGTACCTGTGCATTTGACACAATTTAAATCTACAAGAATTGCTCAACCAATCAGAAAGCACCATCTCTACTGGTCATGGTATGTAAGTAAGTGCAGTACATTTATTCTGAGTCCTTTGTCGACCACGAGCGTAGTTACCATTAAGCCAAAAATGTATAATAACATGCGCGCGCATTTACATATATTTTTTTAACAATTTTTTGACGTCTAGGTCAAGGAGAACTCGGAATAGGGGTAGGTACAATACATACCTTCCTAGGGGTACTAATCCACGCTCCATTTGTTAGCAAACAAAGGTTTTCCACCTACCAATAAAAGCGAGGTTTTAATAAAAGCAATCCTCACGTAGTACCGACACACTATCAACGGCGAACAGATTCTATAGGATTAAGTGGCTAAGGCACGTAACAAGGGTTTACGGACTTACCGATCTTATTTGCGTTCCCTTTGGTGCATTGATGGTTTTTTTTTTTATAAATTTTGCCCCACTCTAGGATTTCTCTAGTATCGTGGGTGTAGTCTACAAACATACATTTTATTTACACACACAACCAGACCCGAAACAACTACCTATCTGTAGAACATACAAATATTGGTACCGTGCGGAAATCGAAACCGCGACACGCTGCACTGAAAGCTAATCGCTTAGCCACTGTGCCAACCGTGCAGTCAAATTGTTCAAATAACCCAACTATTAACGGAGACAGAAAATCGTGGATTTGTGATATTTCTTTTATCATTACAACTTTTATCCGTCCACTGATCTCTCGGTTTCTTCTGAGTTACGCTGTCAGAAATAGTCTTGTGCTTTTCGCATCCATAAATTTCTAGTTATTTGTTTGCTAATTCAAGACCTATATCCTATGTCGAGCCTGTATTTTATCTAGCCACCCCTTCTCTACCCAGATACCCGGCATCCAACATCGAGGACCAAGAAAGGAATATACTTTAGCCTACATGATGTCGACTATACCACAGCAACCATTGTGATTCTTAGAAAAGATTTGTCCCTTACATCTTAACCATTTATCTTTGAACCACAGACAAACGACGGAATTCTGAAGCGGTTTTACGAACTTGTCATTTGTTTTAGTATAGTTTTGGACTAGTTTTCTTGTTAGAGACAGGTCTCAAGGACCAGAGGCGAATAACAATATTATATACAAGACCCTAACCACGAGACTACATCATAACGCCTCGAATCACGCCTGTATTCTACAAAGGGTTAGGCAGAGTCGTATAACTGTTCCCATGTAATATGGGAGCGAGAATTTCCAGGAATTTCCCAGTTGCTTCTGAAAATTTCCTGATAGAAGCACCCAATAACGCTGTCGATCATCACCTGCCTAGTCTTTTCCCAACTACTTTGGATCGGCTTTCAGTATAACCGGTTGTGGCTGAATATAGAATTTTAAACGGAGCGAATGCCATCTGACCTCCGTCACCGAATAACCAGGAAATACTAATACTCTAATTACGCCGACCATTGAAATAAAATATAATTGAACTGAATCCAGGAGGTCACGCTCAGTAGCACTTCCGACTACAGAACCTATGAGGTATTAGTTCTAGCAACTCCCATCCATAATATTGATGCTATTTTATAAGTCTCGTACACTGAAAATACTTATGAGTTGGTGAGTTTCTCTACAATCGATGCAGGTCAGTGCTATATATATAGCTGCAGTACGGAAATCGGAAAAGCATTTGCAGTAGGAACTGCACATATAAAATCTCTGAATGTAACGCTCGCGATCGGAATAATGGCTACTGGACACAATGGGCCATGGTGGACAAACTAGTAACTTCCATTGAACCAACGGAAAGAACCTCCCTGAGTATATGTTATATCTGGCATTCTTGGGCTGTCTAAACCGCTATAATACGTGCTGACTAGCTATTATTAAACCGCTTGCACAGAAACCTAAAAAATAAATCAGTACAAGTTTTAATGTCGCCGCGTGTGAATAAATTATGAATATTGCAACACAACAAAACATCAAGAGCGCGCGTGGCAAAATATGATGTATTTGCACAGATATGATCTTCAATTTATTTTGCTTTGAATGCATGCAAGAGATGCGAACCGGCGACACTCGTCAGGATTTTAAAATGAATGTAGGTATAATATTTGTATAGACTGATGAGAGATGATCTCTCTTTTTAACCGACTTCACTTATCCTTATTTACATTGTCCGGTAGTAGGCAGTGGAAGTTGAAAGCAGAAATCTTCATTCTTTAAGGAACCATAAAATGTTCCACATAAAAAGAATCCGTAGGTATCTACCGTAGTCTAGACGCTATTAAACTTTCTATTCAAGAACATCGTTAATATCCGGAAATGGAAAAATGGGAGATCATAGCATTTAAACATTTCAAGTCATATATTGCCCAGATTACGGACGCTACTGCCCTCAATCTATCTCGATCTAGACACTCGATGGTGCAAGAGTAATCGATTGAGGAAATTACCTAAGATTTTCTTTCCATCTTTTTCAACCAATTTCGGTTGATTTAAATTGGGACTGAATTTGCCAAAGCACATGCCTTATGAGCTTTGGAAAATCTCTCCTTACTTATGGATGTCATTAAAGGTAATTCTTACATTACTTTGGTATGGTATGGTATGGTATGGGAAGGCAGTGGGTACCAGAATCCTCTTTATGCGCTAAGAACACCATACTGCGATAATCAACCTTACGCCGATCTTCAACAATGTACTTTTACGGACTAATCCGACCAGCGTTCTATGAGAAAGCCCGTATTTTAGGGTCTTATTACGACATTATCTATAGATTTGGTTACGTATTCCTAAAAGCCTTGCGTTTGGCAGTGTTTCCAGATTTTTCTTTACATATTTGTCTTCGTTTACAGGCTCCACAATGTACGGCCTCCTCCTCGAGAACATGGCGGAGTACATCCGCCAGACGTACGGCGAGGAGCGATGGGAGGATATCAGGAGACAGGCGGGGGTCGAACAGCCTTCCTTCTCAGTGCACCAAGTCTACCCGGAGAACCTCATCACTAGGCTCGCCAAGAAATCACAGGAGGTGAGCAAAAAAACAGACTTGTACGGTACAAAATAATAAGTAAACGACCAGTCTAGTATCAAAAATAACTTTAATATCTCAGTAATTTTGAAAATCGGCTGATAGTGACGATTATTGTAGAGGAAATTTTTACCAAAATTACAAATAACGTACCATAATAACTGATTCAAAATAACATAGTTCCTTCGTATGTAATAATTAAGTCAGTTATTGGCACCTTCGCTTAGATTCTAAGGTATGGATCGTAAAGAGACGATCTTATAAAAAATGCTTGGGCCTACAAACCTTGTGCAGGATCTAGAATTCAAACTCTGAATAAATTATGTATGAATTCAGAAATCTATCCCATGTACCTTTTGAATACATAATAAATAACATCACAATAATCTCAACCGTCAAAAAAGCGAAATATCTAAAAGAGGCTCAGAGGTCCTTTCTGAATTTCTTCTCAGAAAGTATTGTCATTGTCACAAAGTACTTTGTGTTGGAAGCTTCTTGCTTTATTATGAATTTATAACATGTTAAAATGTGTAACAAAAATAAAATAACATATATTTTGATACTAGGAACGGGTGGTTCAGTGGCTAAGCGATTGACTCTCAAAGCGCTCACGGATTCGAATGAAATTGAATGAAATGTTGTCCCGGATGAGAGTGTATGTTTATATGGGGATTTATTTGTGTACGAAATAGGAGTCCTTGTAGATAACCTACTGGTGCTATGATATTTAAAAAAAATGCCAGCACCACGACCTTATGACCTTAATCAAACTTCCGAATTCCGATGACATCATAACAATATGGCCGCCTTGCGAGTTGAATCAGTCGTGAAAAATCTCAGCAATCACTAAATCATTAGGAAAATTAAAAATAAAACTTCGCAGCATTTCGCATGGTGTTGACTAATTAATTGTTATTTATGTATGTCACTGGTTTATTTATAAATTATCACTCTTTGATGTGTTTCGTCACTGAATTGTCGGTTAGTCGTACGGGATACTACGCAGTCGTAAAACCAATAAAAGGGACTCTGTCTTTTTATGTTAGTTATAGTTATAGCAAATATAGGTACTGTTACTTTTCTGCATATTTTCATCTATTAAATAAGTAGTTACTTTTTGTTTTATACTTTGTTGAATGTAATTATTAGATAATTATTTTCCCAAAGTGACCCTCCCTTTTATTCAGTATGTTGAATGCAAGTAAGTAAACAAATTAAATCTATTATTAATGGGATCTATAATTAGGTTAGCTTACCGTATTATTAATTATGTAGGCCGTTAAATATATTCTGTAATCGTCAATCAGTGTCTACATGATGGTGTACCACAAGGTAGTGTGTTGGGACCGCTATCACCGTGCCTCGTATATAATTAAAAAGAAAGTTTTAATAAATAAGATATAGTTTTGCTTAACATCATGTTCTAATAACGTCCCTAATAGCTAGATCTAAAAACAAAAAGCATAGTCAACAAACCGTCCAGAAATGCTATTAAACTTTAAAGCGGAACAGTACAGCAGTTTTATTTCAAAATACTTTTCTCTCTCGTTCCTTGTGGATGAAACATGAATTTCCAATTAAATGTCACTTGCCAGTAAGCAGTGCTCCATTTGTGTGTCGAGACATTCCGCCTGTGACCACGACGCGACGTAGAAAGTACTTTAATGGTCAGAAAATGCTAAAAGTTATATTAATACCGATAAATGTGTCAAAACTGTCTTATGGCTATAAGTTTCTCGTCATATCGTAGGTTTTATTTCTATAGAATATCAAGATAATAATAGCATACAAAATTAAAAAAGCTAAGATTTTTGTTGAAGATATATAGATGTCTATCATTGAAACAGAGACTCGGTTTAGTTCGGTACCATTGGTTTCTCACTGTTAAAAATAATCCCAAATAATTGGAATTAAAATTGCATCTTGACTGGTAGATACTACATTGAATGGACTATTTCGAATTTCGGAGACAACCTGTAACCTGAAATTCCAATTACGTATGTGTAGTTTCGTTTGCATCTCAATTAGGAAAGGCTAGCGTCCACTCATAATTTCATCTGATACCAACTGAATATGTATCAAATCCTCTATATAAATTCATATTATTTGAGTGTTCATTCCTATCGTTTTTTAACTTGGCTAATACTTACCAAACTTCATTTTCTGTTCCCATTAATCTTTCTAAAATTATTGAACAGAAAAAACGAATTACTTCTTTGAGTAATGAACCAACAAAATTTAATCAAATTAAAGTTGGGCACAGGCATCTTGCTTCTCGACGCCAAGTTAAGATTCATCCGTTGAACTTATGAAGTAACTTACTAAGTTAGTACTACTACTTACTATTACTTAATAAGGTATGCGTAGAGCACACACTGTTAATACTTGGTTTATGTCATTTATAATAATATATACGTCTAATTCGACGACACGGTTGGCGCAGTGGCTAAGTGTTTAGCTTTCTGCGCTAGGTGTCGCGGTTTCGATTCCCGCACGGCACAAATATTTGTATGATTTACAGATAGTTGTTTCGGGTCTTGTTGTGTGTGCATGTGACATGCATGTTTAAACTGTACCCAAGACACAAGAGAAATACAAGTGTGAGGTAATGTCTTTAAAAAAAAAACGACGCACTAGTTTTTCTTGTTTCAAGTTCGAGCGAAAACCTTCTATAGTGTGTCTGCTTATTTATTTTTTATAATCATTTAAAACGTCCAACTAGTGGCGAATAGACGGGCTATGTCCATTCTTTATGGTAGCTACCGGTTTGTGTTATTGACCACTTTTCTAGCATTGATTAGATTTTCAAAAAGTTCAAATTCTTAAGGCGCTGTAAGAAGACATATTTTAGGTAATTAAGGGGGTGGAGCAGAAGTGCATCGCGGCAACGAATAAGGTTCAAAATAGCAATGCGTTTGATGTTAGCAATCGAACGACCACCAAATAAAAGTTATATTGCAGTTTTAATTAAATTAAAAAATAAATGCACGGCTCAGTGGAATAATTTTTAGGTATTTCTTTAGTTGATTGAATTCCCTTTATTATTATTACATAAAATATGATAGTTTACGCTCAACATTTTGAGAATTATGCGACGAAAAATATTTTTTGAGCTCTTCTTTACGATTTTTTTATCATGATACTATTTTATTTTTATAAAATATTTTTTAATAAGTCTTTTCTTTGAACACTTGAAAATACACTCAATTTTTTTCTAGCTTGTAATATGTACCAACACGCCGAACAGTGCGACAAAAAACTTATCGGTTTACGGTGTCCTACGTTTGGGTAGCGCCTTAATAAATTAATCGATTGTCGAAGAATCAGTAGTTATTGATCTCCCTTAGATCCTACTTCTTTGCAATTAAAAGCGCATATAACAACACAGCTTTGCCAAAAATCAACGCGACAGAATTAACTTTGATTACAATTAAAACACTTTAACTAATTATAAATTGTATTGTTGCCTAGAACATTGTTCTCCACTGCCATGCATTCACAACATTACGATCTTGTAAGATTTCCCTCGACGACTGATGCGAACATATATACCTCTCTAAGTATTACTTATGTCTAGTACCTACACATTAATTAATTTGGCAAGTGGGAACGTCAAAGCATTGTTACCTAGTACGTGCTTACCCATCTTATTTACGAGTATGTTTAGTATCTTTAGACAAAATCAAGAACAAGGCATAAATCTGTACAGAAAGACAAAGGAACGTATTTAATTAAAAATTAATATCATTTGATAAGGAGAACTCAAAGGTAACTTCATAAATTAATTTTACTGGCAATTTAGAAAAATGATGTCCATTGAAGAATTTCTTGGTCACAAGTTTGATCGAGCTCTTGTATCACAACCGATGGATTGAAACTAGTTGATGGTATGCCTGTAGACGTGTCACGTGCTATACTCATCACAATACTTCACTTAGAGGAAACATTGTATAGATCCCACACCGCTATTTCGTACTCGTACATAGCGGCCCATTAGCTCAGTTGGTTAGAGCGTCGTGCTAATAACGCGAAGGTCGCGGGTTCGATCCCCTCATGGGCCACAAATACTTTTTGAATATTTTGATTATGACAAAAAAAAATGCAGACTTACAATTTCGCTTACGCTTATATTTATTTATTATTGGTATACCAACAGCAATACATATTAATAATTCCTGAAGTAAAATGACACTTAAATTAGGTCATTAGGGATTAACATATTCACAGATTCATTCTTATTTATTTCGATATTAAATTCAAATAATTTAAATTTAACATTCAGAATAAAATGCATTGAAGTAACTTATACAATTCAAAATATAAAATCCATCCAAAATTGTAAAACACTGTCGTTTTTTTTTTCGTAGAGATATATAAAATTACAAAAAGTCTGTGTGGAGATGCTGGGATTTGAACCCAGGACTTTCAGCATGCGAAGCAGACACTCTACCACTGAGTTACATCCCCGATGTAAAGACTGATGAAATTATGAATTATATTCTCAGACAAGATCATTAGAATAATACAACAAGATTTTTTTATATTTTTTACATCTTTAATCTGTTTAGTGTTTTAGTAGTTAATAATAATAAGTAGGTTGTATATAAATATATATATTATGGAAATCTTATCTAACAAGCAATGTATATAAATATATATATATATATATATATATATATATATATATATATATATATATAAAACAACAAGATATCATATAATTTTTTTTAAATTATAGAATTTATATACTTTACATTTACAGTCTAAATTATTAATATTTATAGGCGCAAAAAGCAGACTTATTAAAATATATATACAAGCTAAAAATATATAAATAAAAGTACAAACTGTTAAAAACGGGGCGGGGAAGAAATCATATAAATTGAACAAGTTAAAGACAATTCAGTAATATTCCTAATGGCCGATTCCACTATTAAAACACAACTAACATTATACAAAAACTTTTTTAAAATTCGTTGATCAGTTGCGTTTCCATTGCAGTTAATTTCATTTAAAATATTATTTCAATATGTATAGTATTTATTTATTTAAGCCTTTATTGCTGGTACTAAACATATTAATAACAATTTTAAACTATCTCAAATTTAATTGAGTACATCGGATTTCCCAGTTTAGTGATCAGCGTGTCCCACACGTGTGACACATAGGACTCTTCCAGCCGTTTTGTTTTTCCAATGAATGCATTTCGCCGCACATAACCCCGTGACGTTATTAAGTCCCGTTTAAAGACTCCGTGCTGCTACTGATAATTTCGATACAGAAAAACCTAATAACACTTTGCCCGACCAGGGAATCGCACTCAGGACGTTCAGCAGCCTGCGATCACTAGAATGAGACACAGACATTGCATATTGTGCCCGGCCCGTTAGAAACGCAGAAGTTTTCAATTCAAAATAAAATAAGAATAAGAGGAAAATCATAATGTACATGTGTGAGAAATACAATGCGGTTATAAGAAAAATAAAATGGCGTATGTATTTTTTTTAACATCGTGTTTTAGTGGGCCTCGACACAGCTCAATTCTTTTCATGCACCCATATATTTATATGAATTGATATCATAAGCGCCTTAATGCAACGTTACTCCCTTACAGATAGAAAACTTTGCTAATATATTTAATCAGGCGTTTTATATTTCCTTTGCAGGTTTTAGGAATGACAGAACGCGAATTCATGGACCAAATGGGCGTATATTTCGTCGGATTCGTCTCACAATATGGATACGACAGAGTCCTATCAGTATTGGGCAGGCACATGCGAGACTTCCTAAACGGTTTGGACAATCTTCACGAATATTTGAAGTTCAGTTATCCCAGAATGAGAGCACCTAGCTTTATATGCGAGAATGAGACAAGACAAGGATTGACGTTGCATTATAGGTCTAAAAGAAGAGGATTTGTTTATTATGCCATGGGACAAATAAGGGAGGTGAGTGTTTTGTTTATATTAAGTAAAATAAATAGTTAAAGATTAGACGCGTAATGAAAAGTGTCTGCCAAAACATTTAAGAAAAAATATGAAAAAGACAAAAAGAACAGGTTGGAGGCGCCGGGTATCGATCCCGGTACCTCTCGCATGCTAAGCGAGCGCTCTACCATCTGAGCTACGCCCCCGATGTATAACGGTTCGAAATAGTCGTTCTATTTTCTATACGGGGTATGTTATATGAATATCGTCGCTTACAAGACAATACCGCGCAAGTAAAATTTGTTAAGTTTTCGGAAGAGACAAAGAACTGATTATTTCTTATAAATATATTCCGTAAATGGTGTGCAATGAAGTGTATTGAATTGTATGGTATTCTATTCGACTGTATTTTTGTTTATATTATACAGTTACGATTTTTTTCATATGAGATAATGTCAATATTGTGTCTCTTCTGAAACTTTAATTGCGCGGTATTGCTACCTAAACGACGATATGTTATTTTTTATTGATAAGAAGATTATATAAAAATTGGTTAGTTAAAAACCTTATATTTATAACGTTAATCACTAGCATAAGCAAATAGGCGTAACTTTTATCACTTATTAGGTATAGCATTTATTTTATTTAAAAAATTCGTGTCATTTTTGCCAAATATTTTATAGATAATAGTTACGCCATCTATTGAGCAAAAATAAAAGTATCATCACGTGATAGTTTTTTAGTTGAGCTACGCGATGGCGCTAGTGGTTCAGAGATTCTATTGTTTCGCAAAACGATGTTTCCTGATAGAAAACAGTATTAATATACATGACAAAAATTTTGTCTTATGGGTTTTGTGGGTTAAATTAAATAAAATAATTTACCGTCGCTGTAAATCGTGTAAAATTTTCGACTTAATTAAAATTACCTACACAACACCTTATTTCGTGATAATGCAAATATGTTTATTTCCAGGTAGCCCGCCATTTTTATCACAAAGAGATGCGAATAGAGTTATTGAGGGAAGAATTACTATTCGACACGGTGCACGTAACTTTCCAACTAACGTTCGACAACCGGGCATTCACGCTAGCTTCTCTGGCGATGACTAGAGAAGAAAAACATCTGCCGATTAGCGCATCTGTGTTGTTCGAAATATTCCCCTTTTGTATCGTCTTTGGGTAAGTTATTTGCTACTAGAGAATCATACATATTCAAATAACTAACACCTTTAATTAGCTACTATACATTGAAACCTCATTGGTGAAAGAGCATCTAAATAATGCCGTCTTGAAACAAAAAAAGATTCAGCCAAAAAAATTTTTAAAAAATGGCGTGATTTGTCTGTTTTCTTTTTCCTAATCTTTTTTGAGAGTTATCGTCCTGATCAGGAAAAATTAAACACGTCGTGACAGTAGGTAATTAAAAGGATTAATTTCGTATTGAAATTAATTTCCAGAATGGATATTCATTACTGCTCGCCTTACACGTAGACGCGCTGGAACAATTCTTTCTTCGCACAAAGAATGTAACAGACCTATTTGTGTTACAGATCAGACATGGTAGTCCGAAGTATTGGTAACTCACTAATGGTCATCTTACCAGATTTAGTGGGGAAGAAGATAACAAACTGGTTCGACCTAGTGCGACCTCTCATTGCCTTCAAATTCCAAACCGTAAGTACTTATAAACAAAGTAATAATTTGTTTGATGGACAAAACTTTGATAATATAATTAGGTGGTAAAAGATTTGATAGGTAATTTAAATACATTTCCTCTCCTTGAGACTGTTTAAACTATACTATAGAGTTGAATGATTCATAAATTACACTCTACCACGTGTGAAGGTGTTCTCCAGGGATTAATACCGGGACCACTGTTGTAGGTACATACTTACAGCAGATGATTAACTCGTAGTTATAATATCTAAAAAACCCAATATAACAATAGTAAAACCTTTAAAATACTAGACACTCTCTGAAAATACTAGACAAGGAAAAGCCCTAATGTAAATTACCTAATTTAAAAATAAATCTTGTATCCTCCTTTTTACTTATTTTATGATTCTATCTTCCTTCATCAAATGATCGTCCAGATCCTGAACCGCACAAACAACATCTTCGAACTGGTGACGGTCGAAGCCGTGATGCATGAGAAGGCGCCAGACAAGAGGAATGAACTCGTACGACTGTCTGATGAAACGGAGGCTACCACAGATAAGAATCTGAGGCTTAAAGGTAATGTAATATGACCTAATAGATAATAAAAAAATATGAGTGATAAAACTGTCATAAAACATAAAGATTATAGATAAAAACACTTACATAATTTCAAACGCTGCTATATTTTTTGATAAAAATACGTCAATTCCTGAAGGCCAATTGCATATCGATCTATAATTAAGCCTAAGTAGCTGTCATAAAAATAAACAAATTGTCATTGATGTCATTTAGATTTCTAATAGATAGGTGCATAGAGACGGTACCGTTGTCGTGTACTTGAGCATTTGACTATGTTTGATGCTACGAGTCATGTCGTATAAATTAGTCATTTTATGCAAAGTGAAAATGTCATATTTGTATGACCTACAGCCCCTACAGGTACTAATATTTGTGTTTGTAAACGCACCCAAAATACAGAAATATAATCATGACACAGTTAGGGCAAAGTTAAAAAAAAAACCTTTTGCCATTTATGGAACACAATTACTACGTTCCAAGACCTGGGTACGTCTTAAAACTGCGGCCAGACACCGGAGGACGGGCAGCAGCGTTCTCTCACTAATCGGTGAGCCACTGCGATCCCCAAGCCGCCTGCCAAGCGTGGGGATTATGGCAAACCCCCCCCTTGAGGGAGGCCTTCGTTCAGCAGTGGACGTCTTCTGGCTGATGATGATGATGATGAATTACTACGTTCAGACAACCGATTAAGAACCACCCAAAAGCCTTTGCTCGGCTGTTTCGAAGACAGTTTAGTTAGTTTAATCAGTCCCCAATACCCCTAGTGTAAGTTCTCTCTCCACCAATCGGAGCGCCGAACGCGTTCGATGTAGTAAATCGAATTTGTCGAAAGAAACGTACACTAGGTACATTCCTCTCGATATGAGAATCGAATCCAAGATAGTCTAAGAGTTCTTGATTTGCTAAAAACAAAGTCCTGAGTTCAATTGCAATGTCTCATACATACCTAGATGTATGTAGTAGTATGTACATTAATTTCTATTGAACAGCCTGAGTTCCAATATTTGCTAACTAAATATTTAATAGGAACCCAGTAATACTGACACGAAACTAGCCACGAAAAAATAACAGTGAAAGTACTTACTTGATACTTCAAAGATTTCTTCCTCCATCCCTAAGGCACCTTCTAATAATAATGACCCATATAAACCTCTCCTCTGACTCCCGTAATCCTTGTCTAATCTCCAATATTTCAGTGTGACAGTTGAACAAACTGGGTTCGAACCCATATCAATCGGTGTCACTGATTCCTAATTGAATTCACTCCAATAGCCTGACGTAGAGATAACGCGCCCCAAATCTCGGAAATTATTCCCTACGACAATTACGGTGAAAACACGAGGATCCGCGTCATTCTCCTACAATATTTGACAGATCGTAGCAAGTTAAGAACACGGCTGTCATAAAGTATAGAGACCTTGAATAAACATTTCATTATTACGAATGTATTTTCTTAGAACAGAATAAAGGATTTTAGATTTTCTTAGCTGGTTTTTCCCTGAGATTCTACCGCGTTTTATAAAGATTGCCAACCACTTTGATTGATGAAATGTTTTTTACGAACAGATGAGCTATTAACCCGGCAAATGACGTAAAGCAGTCTATCGTTTGTTGAACGACCTGTCCGACTGCGGATTCATGAATAAAAATTGGAACATGAAATAAATAGAATAACTAATCAGAAAGAAGTTAGACTATTTAGGAACTTGATGCTAAAATCCTGTGAACCTATAAATTATAAAACAATAGGTACCTAAATCTACACTAGTAGGATGAAAAATAGTAATCTTAATTGATGATATAAAGGTAATAAAGCATTTGTTATTTTGTGTATTATTATTATCTTTTACAGATTAAATTGAAGAAAGATTTCGTAGAAGTAAATGGTTATAGCTTCGTAGTCGTAATATTGTCGAAATAAATATTTGTAGTAGGTATATAGCATCTTTCAGCAGCTTTCATATAGCCATTCCCGATAATAGTTCTATAAAAGTTTATTTGTTTCTAGTTTGTTGCCACACAACTCAAACTGTTAGACGTTAATGAATCTATAAGTGTTTAGCCTTCACTAATAGTTAAAAGTAACTAATACAGATGGTAAAAAGTAAGTAAAGAAATAAAAAATATAGCCAGTTCCCATTTAAATTGCTTTCCATTTAAATTTTACATGAATACAAGACTCTAATTAAACAAATGAACATTTATTGCATACATAAACAACAAGCAGAATTAGTCGCACTAGGGAACTTTGTTATCTGTCGGGACAGCTAACTTTTATCCCAACTAAATTGTTTTAATAGATGCAGGTTCCACCATGGAATATTCAGCTTTATGCACTTCAAATAGATCTTAAATTTCATAAAAGTAATTTCTTAGTCTAGTTGAGCAAATACTAATCATTATTTATGAGAACTCGGTCTTAGTTTCGCAGTAATCTGGCTTCAACCATTATTTTCATAACGATTTCATTTAATGCAAATATTTCTTTATATAAAAATAATGATATCAGAGTTAGCAAATTATTTGTTCGAAAAATAAGTAGAGTATAGTCCCACGTTGAGCGCCAATTAAACGGGAGCCTAAGCTAACCAAGCAATTCATACTTTGTTTATAGGCATAGTTTTAATACACAACGCATTGACGCATTGTACAGTTTTTTGACGACACGGTTGGCGCAGTGGCTAAGCCATTAGCTTTCTGCGCTATGTGTCGCGAGTTCGATCCCCGCACGGAACAAATATTTGTATGATCTACAGATAGTTGTTTCGGGTCTGGTTGTGTGCATGTGACATGTATGTTTGTAAACTGTACCCACGACACAGGAGAAATCCTAGAGTGGGGCAAGGTTTAAAAAAAAAAAAAAAAAAAAAAATGTTTTCCAAAACCAATTAATTCTTTTTTGTGTCGTCATTCCTCCCCAGTCCATATTATATCTATTGGCGCTCAACATGGGGCTACAAGTTTTTACTATTTCATACCAGTGGACATTGTTTCTAAACTACCACATACTTCATTAGTTAAGTAAATAATACCTTGAAATTAGGTTAGAGTGAGACTTTCAATTTCTATAAAACCTCGAAAGATTTTGCGTGAAAATCAGTCATAACTAACACTTGAAAAAATCTGTATGAAGAAAGACATAAGTTCTCATCCTTAACTGCCAAAAATCTCATGAATTTTGAGATCATGCATTAATACAAGCTAAATAGAACTATATATGTATACTTAGGTACGCACACACAAATATTACTATATAGGTGCTATTCTCTAAATATTTAACATAAACATTTTGTATAGTTCAATATCCAAAACATTTTCTAGACGGAATATATAAAAAGGCCCAAGACAAATATTAAAACGAATCCCTTGAAATCCTGTCATCACTGCGACGTAAAAACATCTATTATGATAAACTCAGCATTTACATTTATAGGCTTTAGAACTGAAACCTCATTACTGAGTTTAGCAAGTATTCCAGAAGTAAATTAGCTATTAGCTGACTTTTATTAAACTTTCCAGACAAGCCTCCAAAGAAGCGCTTTGCATATGACGGAAGACCTTTGCCTGACGTTATTAATTTACATCTCAAAGGTAGTGGAGACAACTTCACACTATTGGTTGTAAACAATACTTTAGTCTGGGCACGTAAAAGTACATGAAAAATCGCACATTTAATTTAACTTGCAACCAATGATGTAAATACTGATTAGAATATATTATGTGTGATGCACAATATTTTTAGGATTATTCACTAAGTTCACTATATAGATGATGTTGTTTTCTTCTTCAGTAAGCACGATTTTGTCACTATATTATTTTACTTTCTCAATATTTTGGTTGCTGTAAAAACTGTCTGTATCGAAATCTATTTGTAGATCCCAATCTATTTCTTCAAATATTTGGATACTCGAGATGGGTTCTTAGAAATCCACATAGTAGGTAATACTTCTCGCTCTGAATATTAAGTGTGGTTCGAGATGTTGGCTATTCGTCTTGTTATATAACTTTTTAATAAACGATATCGATTCTGTATAAATTATATCGCGTTTCATGTTCTTCTTAGTTTCTCATCCACCTCCTTGTAAATATATCTTTTAATGCTCCTTCATCTGCCTTGTCATCATAATCAAAAAAGCTCTTTCAATCATTGCAACGTGTTTATCCAGGTCAAATGATCTACATGGACAACTGGCGAATGATGATGTATCTTGGCACTCCAGTGATGCCTGACCTAGCGGCTCTGGTGTCTACAGGGCTTTACATCAACGACCTTTCCATGCATGATTTTAGCAGGTAAACGAATTTTAAATCAATTTGGTACATTAGTTGAGATACAGTAAAACATTTGTGTGTTAAATTAAATCAAGCAAAATTTGATATCATTGGAAAGTTTCAAGAAAATGAGAGAATTCAAATACGGTGGACTCGAAGATACGAATTATTCCTGATTTATACTAAAACAATTAATTAATTTAGGAACTTGCTTACTTAATTTAAATAAACATGTGAAAATATTCTAATGAAAATAATGCATAGTATTGATTACATTAGAATAGTCTTTATTGTACATTGATGAAAATTGGAAACAAATTAAATACATAGTTGAATCCGTTAATTTAATTCCAGAGATTTAATGTTAGCCGGAACACAGCAATCAGTGGAGCTGAAACTAGCACTAGACCAAGAACAACAGAAGAGTAAAAAGTTAGAAGAATCCATGAGGAAACTCGACGAAGAAATGAAGAGGACTGACGAGTTGTTGTACCAGATGATACCGAAGCAAGTGGCTGACAGGCTGCGGAATGGAGAGAACCCCATAGACACGTGTGAGGTGAGAAATAATCTTACACAAGGATTTTGTCAATTTTAAACACACATAAACAGACGTATCATCAGTGCTTGGTTTTATTCCGTATGAAGCATTTATCAATGTATTTCATTTTATTCGCAACACGTTGTAAGTCATAGTATTTTCAGACGATAAGCTTCATCAAACCTTTTATGAAACTTAAAGATATACGACAAATATAGCATCATATATTGTTATTGGATTGTATCTTCTCTATATATTTATATTAGATTGTAGTGTCTTCATCATTGTCTTGATGACTTTGACTTTAACTTTGGACTAAAATAATGATCACATTGTTAAAAACATCATTTTATCACTCTCAATTATATCATCAAAATTTATTCGTCACATTCACAGAAACTATCAATTCCATTCACCATTTTAAACGATTTTTATTTTAGTAAACATTAAACCAATATAGAGAAGATCATCGGCTTAGCAGTGTTGCAAATAGGAATCGATCATCCATCCGCGACAGTATCATTTTCAGTAGACAATAAGCTCCGGTGGCCATTGCCTTTGGATTTGCATAATCTGGAAAAATGCGTTCATAATCAAGAGACTATATTAAATAAATACAATTCTTTGTTTTTTAATCAATTCTGAACGTTGTAGTATTAAAGATTTTAAGGAGACGTGAGTTAAGCTTTAGGGTTAAGACTTTAAGCCTTCTCATTTTGAAAAGAGGTTTCTATCAGTTGGACAGTAATGAGCTAAATGATTATATTAAATTAAGTTAATACAAGGTTGGATTATGAATGTGATTCAAATTAAAATTATTAGCTACTAGGTAATAATATTTTGAAATAAGAGTAATTAGGCAAACAAGAATCGTTTTGAAGGGAGCCAAAAAATAAAATAGTATTTCCTTAAGGCTTTTTTGCCCGTTTTCAGGATAATATTTTTTTTTTGTTGTAGGTCTTTGTTATTCCGTCGCACGTAATAAGATAAAAAATAAATTCGTTTACAATAACTCACTGCCTGTCTAACATATTGATAAGTCACACGTTCTGAATTTTCCTCGTACACTGCTCGCAAACCAAATATTCTTTCTTTTATGTATTAAAAACAATTACATCATAATTTTCTTTCATACTATATATGGGACAGTTATTTTTTTATTTTATAAAATAATGATTTGGGTACTTGATAAAAAAATAAACACCCGAAAACATGTCTTTGAAAAATCTGTCCAATCGAAGGAGAAAAACGTTTAACTCTAAATTCACCTTGTTCAACACCCAGAGAAAGTAAGGTCGCTTCAATTTATTTAGCAACTATACGGAATAATATAAAGATAATAAAAATACCTCGGAATAGGATAAAGCAATCCTTACTAATGAATAAAATAAAAAAGGCTTACAAAGAATATAGGTGAAGAAAATATAAGTGATATTTTTCGTATTTTTGTCAATTTGAATTCCGAAACAGGCAAGTGACTTATCAAAAAGGATAGAACGCAATTTTCCTTTAAAAATAAATATTGTTTCCTTGAGTAGAATTAGCTGACTTCAGTATTTAAGGAACTACCCCACCTGAACCAGCTTCAACTTTCCACCCTGTATATTGTAATCTAGTTTGTAAAATAAATAAACGTTTCTGTAAAAAGAAAATCTTTTGGCAATCCCTTTCCTATGAGCCGTTTTAATGATATTCATTTAAGTATGTAGATACTAAGTTAACTTTCAAACAAAAAAGAGTTGTGAAGGTTCGAAATTTCAATATTTTGCCCTATAATATTGTGTTTTAAAAAAACATTATACGTTACCACGCTTCAAAATATTTACATTACCAGATGCTTCTTTGTCAACACCATCCTCAAATTCTGCTGCTACCCTCATCCGCTACTCCACAAGCTATACAAAGCTTTCGTACAAACATTAGTCCGTGCCCCCAGCCTCTCAGACGAGATAAACGATAAGTTTATTAGCACCAACTAACTTACCTTAATTATGGAACAGCATTTAAAGTTTGTAGTGTTTTGTTTAACTATTGTTGGTTTCGTATGATATCACAGTTCTAAAAACAGAATTTGATTAAAAAAAAAACTGTTTAGGGTGTCTAGGGTTTGTGCAAACTCTTATATGACAGCTCTAAGAGGTCACACGATCATCGTTTTTATGGAAAAACGATGATCATGTGACGACCTCTCATTGCCCGTTTAAAGTTAAAAGTTTAATCAATATAATAATTATATTAGTTTATTGCACCAATGATTTATCATTTCACATATCTTCCCGTGCTAACTTTCCGTGTCTCCATCGATTGGTTTACTTATGCATCAGCGTGTAACTTTGGCCTACAACCGCAGATGTTCGACAGCGTATCGATCCTGTTCTCCGACGTCGTGACCTTCACGGAGATCTGTTCCCGCATCACTCCCATGGAGGTGGTCTCCATGCTCAACGCTATGTATTCCATATTTGATACCCTGACTGAGAGGAACCGAGTGTATAAGGTCAGTCAAGTTATTTTAATTCGTAAGTTGATATTTACATAAAAAATTAACATTGTATAACAAAATTAACAGTTGCTTGAAAATTCTTGTAGAGACGTAAAATACATGCAATTTTTATCCTAAATTACTGGGCGATACATTGAATTCTTCAAGATATAATACTTTCGATAAATGTCATTGAATTCAATTATTTTATTACAAACAACATGTTTGCGTTTGTACAAATATATTTAATATGCACCCAGTAAAGGCTGCAAAATAATCAACAGGTGTCAATCTAGATTAAGTAGGTACATCGAGAGTAAAGGTTTCTGCTACTACACCGTACACTAGTTCCGTAATAAGAGCATATGCAGCCGTGCTATGACCGGGCCAGAAATATAATTTAAACGGATGATTTACAATCCTAATCTCCGTTGTGCGGGAACTGATTCCGTGATCGTATTTTTTGGGCTGAGAAGCTCCTACTGCGGTCATGGTATAGTCGATACGGTACGGTGTAGTGCTAAACACCTTAAGAATATCATACCACTATTTCATATCATTATTTTATTGAACAAATTCAAACACACTACCTTACACTCTATTTCATCGATGCAGTTTCACACAAGTTTTAAATATGTATTTTTTACCATATTTTAGGTAGAAACAATAGGAGATGCATACATGGTGGTATCAGGGGCTCCGGAAAAAGAAGACAACCACGCTGAAAAAGTGTGTGACATGGCGCTTGATATGGTGGAAGCTATCACTGACTTAAAGGACCCCAGCACAGGTAATTTGGATGTCAAAAGTTTGTTATTGTTTTTTTTTTTGGCCTCTTTATGTCTCACAAGCTAGGAAAAAAAAGCTCTCTTTAGTTCAAGACGATAAATACGTTTTGTTCTTAGATATATTTGTATATATTTTTTTTAATATTGTGTTTTATGTTACTTTTAATTTATACTGTCTCATTGATTTAATTGTCAGGTGTATGCATTTTGTTTTTAGTCACAGATATTTTCTATCGTCAGTCACGAACTTACCATGAACCTTTTGTGCCATTTTCAGGTTCTCACTTATCAATCAGAGTGGGTGTTCATTCTGGTGCCGTAGTGGCTGGTATTGTCGGCCTGAAAATGCCTCGCTACTGTCTGTTTGGAGACTCCGTCAATACTGCTTCGAGGATGGAATCCACTTCGGAAGCCATGAGGATTCACATCTCCCAAACAACCCAGGAGTTACTCTCACCATCTTATATGGTCACCGAGAGGGGAGAGATTCAGGTCAAAGGGAAAGGTAAGGATATAATTAGTGTTTTTTTATTAGTAAGAGTAGCAATCTTCTAAGAAATCATATTTTAACTGAATCTTAAGCAATAATCTTTATGAGAATAGCAAAAAACTTGTCATACTTTTAAAATCCAGTCTTACGTAAGATTTAAGGACAAATCAGAGAAATTATGTTTTCGGGAAAACATAATCCGATTTTTTTCTTGAATTTATTATAAAAAACATATTTTGACACTGTAATGTTAGAGTCAAAACCAGACAGATGTCTTAAGTTCTGAACTGAAGACCCACCAGTCCCGATCACCAGTCCGACGCTTTAGTTGTTGGGCTATTGTCTATTTTCTGTTGTAGGTGCAATGAAAACGTATTGGCTAGAAGGGCGCGAATCCCGTCCCACACTCTCGAAGGTCATATCACCACAACTGACACCAGGCACCGAACTAGAATGGGAAAGAGCTGCTGACGTTAGAGATAGTATCGCAGAGCATTCAGCTCATCAGATGAACATCAAAGAAGCACAGAATTCTGGAAGACTCCAAAATTCAGATAACCACCTTCCAAACGCTGTAAACTCTGGTCCAAACTCTTTAGTGAGTAGTCCAGGGAATATGATAGTAGTACAGAATGCGGCGACGTTGAGGGGCTCGCAAGCCCCAAATGCCACAACGACGACGATGACGTCACCGACAGAAGAGAGGCGGATGTACTCTCCGGTGACGTTTCAAGATGTAGCTAGGAGGAGTATAGCTAATTCTCCAAACAGGACTGAGAGGGAACGAGGTAAGATATCAAAGAATATATCATCAATTTACTTGAGACCTTCACCTTTCATTCATATCTCTACAAATATTGATTCAACAACAATTCGTTTCTTCATCCGCGAAGCTCCATTATATTTTAACAAATTGTTCGTTTGAAAAATAAATTGAAATCATCATGGAAATGTGATGATCACCTCTATTCACTAAATATTTTACAGCATCAAGATCTAATTCAACAAGCGTAGCTGGAATGTGGACAGATGCTGAATCTGTAGACCCGCAGAGGACAATCGACAGTCTCGACTCATCGTTCTGGTAATTACAAATAAAATAAAACATAAATGCTCATCATCATCAGCCAGAAGACGTCCACTGCTGAACGAAGGCCTCCCCCAGGGGGGGGGGGGGGTGCCATAATCCCCACGCTTGGTAGGCGGCTTGGGGATCGCAGTGGCTCACCGATTAGCTAGAGAACGCTGCTGCCCGTCCTCCGGTGTCTGGCCGCAGTTTTAAGACGTACCCGGGTCTTACATAAATGCTCATTGGTCTAGTATTCGCAAGTGCAACTAGGCGTGAGGTCTTGGGTTCAACTCCCGGGTCAGGAAAAGTGTTATTGAGTTTTTCTAATGCATGGAAATTCTCAGTAGCAGCACGGAGTCTGGAACTGTGCCCGGCAATAGGCTCGCCTCCTATTACATAGAACTCAATAACAGCATTAGTAATACTAATACATCGTATATACATAAACAAGCCAATTTTAAAATATGTATTTAGTTGTTTTGCAGATAGTTGTAACATTGGGATAATCTTAAGTTACAGTTCGACGTCCCCTTGCAGAGTTGGGACTGCGCCTGCGCCGAAGGACCGCGACACTGATAATATGATAGATACTGTAAGTGATTTGAAAATTGTATAGCTAATTTAACCCAAGTTTAAAAAAGACACTGGCTTTAACAATATACTGTAATTGCATAACGAAAGAATTGTAAGGATTTAATAATCATGAATAGTGTTTCACTACCAATATTTTTTGTATTTTAATCATCAAAATTTCAAACGTATGTAATTATGAGAATGGTCATACAATTTATTGCTTCATGGTAATGACTTTAAAATGTAACAATATCGCTTAATTAAAATCAAATGAATTGCTTGATTTATTAATCCAGAATAAAAACTTAATTGCTGTAACATTTCGGTGGTGGATTATAAACTGGTGGTGGGATTTAAGTTTATACCCAGCCGCATTGAAGATCAAACAGTTTTGCCGCTGGAATGTTCTAGATGTCGTTAACTAGTCCTCGGCTAACGTTTGGGTGCTTCACGCTAATCCAACAGTGCGTCGCGCGCATGGCGCCCATGCACTCCGCTCCACCTGCTGGCGGGAATTCCTACTCAACGCTCAGACCTGAGACAGCCTCGTTGACTACCGCCAAACAAAGTGGGGACGAAATAGGTAAGGTACTTATGAAAATAATTAATAAAAATAGTAGAATAATTTTAACACCACTTCCTCTAGCTAAAGAAACTTCCAGCTCTGGAAAAGTAAATTTTAAGCTAAATTATCTAACACAACCGTATTATGTGTGAATGAGTAAAACTATCAAGTCATCAAGGTACACGAAAGTACCCTCCTCGGTATAAAAGTTAGCTTGATTAAAATATTCTATGGGCACATTTAAAATGATATAGGTAATATACTTAGTAAGATTATGTAATATTTCCGAACTAGTAAAATTTAAAAACAAATGCAAACCTGCATTTGATGATATGCCATCTCCAATTCTATAAGCAACAACAAAATATTCACGCTTTTTTATATAGGCTTAATTTTATATGCGCAGAAACAGACACGGAGTATCAAGACGCACACACTGATATAAACCAAGTACCACACATATGCAACCAAGAATCCAATGAAAATCATCCGAAACCCGGCAAAGTTGGTCGGTTCAAGGCGCGGATAGCCCCTGGACACAACAAAAATTGTTCAGTACACAAACAAGTATCCAAAGATTCTATAAAAGATAAACAACAAGGACCCCATCCACACGGGCATCATCATACGAAGAATGTCAACCATCACCAGTGCTGTGGAGCATTCGGAAACCCTCACGTAAGACATAAAAATAATTCGAGTTGTCATCTTATATAAAAGTCTTATAGTTTTTAATTCACCTGTTCCACCCTCTGATAACTTAGGGCCACGCTCATCGACACTATAACAGAGTAAGTTATAGTGTAAGTTTCGTTTGACAAACTCGTTTTACTACATCGAAGGCGTTCGGCGCTCCGATTGGTCAGTGTCGCGCTCTCCACCAATCGGAGCGCCGAACGCGTTCGATGTAGTAAATCGAATTTGTCAAAAGAAACTTACACTAGAGCCTCTGTTATAGCGTCGGTGAAATTGGGCCTTAATATTATATAAATCAAAAGAGCACATTTTGTACAATCTACTTACTTGTTTCTATGATCTTTTTAATATCGAAACTCTGCTAATTGAAATACAATATTGTACAGCGGATTTTATATTGCTAGTTGTCATTAAATTCTTTGTCTTTTTAATATTTAGTTCATAAGCCTAAGAAAACAATAAATAAATAGTCGGTTTCAAAAATAAGGCTTATAAAAATATCTGTTGATACATAAAATTGCATATCTATGTTATCAAGAGGGCATAAAACGGGTTTCTAGATATAATATCAAAACCAGAATTGTTGATATCAGTATTTCTTATACATTTTTTTATCAATTATCTTGGCCTAACGTATCATTTGAAAAACTTTTTACAAATTCAGTCTAGTCCATAAAACCAATTTATAATAATACAAATACTTAGTTGTAAAAGATTTTAAGAAAATGGTTGTACTTAATTATTTTTTAAGCAACATGACAGTTTTAATTCGTTCTAATAAAAAAAAATCTAATTGTTTTTGGACTTCACAGAAAAAAAATAACATTTCTGCGTCGTCAAATGTTGGTGGCACATTTTTTTATGGATGGTAGAAAATTATTTAACTTTTTTTAGTATTTAATAGATCTCAGACGAATACATCCCAAAAATGATTCCAAAGATTATTATTACGAAAGAAAAATCAAGTAATGAGCTTTACAAGATGACAATAGCAACTTAACATAAATAATTAAAAAATGATATCAAAATATTTTGACGCCGTTTGACGGTGGTTTTGAAGTAAGACAACTCTCTAGATAATTACTTAAACGTATTAATTATAGAATATATTTTCTTGTACACGGAGCAAAGACGCTATTTTTATTGTACCTTTAATGTAGATAGATTGTTACTTAGTATCTTCAAAAGATCATTTCAGATCGTCTTTTTTAGAATTTATAGGGCGTAGCAGGCATCCAATTTTTATTAAGTCGCACTATCTGGACGTAAACTAATACATCAATCTAATCCTATGATTACATTAAGAAAAAATAATACAGCTATATTATCCGTAGTTTTACTAAAATAGTATTTTGTATTATAATATAAAAAAAAAAAAATTCTCTCGTTTCATAAATTCAAAAATATTTTCGCTACCTGATAAATTTCTTAAATAATGTAATTTCAATTTCAGAACAAAGTAAAAATATCTCTGCAAATAAAATCCATATAAATATCTGAATCTACATTATATTATCTATAAATTGGTATACGAGTCGCAATTTAAATATAATATACTAATAGTCATAAATGTTATGAAAACCTACTAATAATGATATAAATTGTTAAACGAAATGGTTCTTGGTACAATAAATGCATTAATTTAGTTTTAATTGATCGTCTATTGTTAAGAGTTTTGATTAATCTATAAATAGTTATACCATTTAATATATTTTCTCGCTTAATAATCCTAGCTGCGCCCTCACTAGGCACAATCTTAAATAATGTTAATAAATTCTGTAATGTAAGGAATTTACAGGAGCCACAATCAATATACTTAGTTCATAAGTTTATATAATAAGTTTACTTTACAAAGATTATCAACAACGACATTTTCTATGTAGCAGACATAAAAGATACTCCTAGCTGGACAGATGATATTTTCTGCTTATTACAATAATTGTTCAGGAATTAAGTAAGATCAGTTTCTGCAACTTAATATTTCGAATATATAATTTCATTAGTTCAAATCTGCCTGCACTTTTTACTATAAAAATAAACAATGTTTTCAATTAAAAAATATTAAGTGTTGCCACATTCTGCGTAAGATTAGCAATATATTAAAATATTTTAATTATTATTTGACAGTATTGAAAAATACTTTTTATAAATATTGTTTCTAATACCTACGATGTAGTACATAGAATGTCGTTATATTCAACAATAGATGTATCTATAGCTGGACTTTACCGCGTAGCTGAGTGTTGTGAGTCAATTAAATTATATTTATCTAGTCGTTTTGAGATTATTCATGTTGTACTTTTATATTTTTATTTTTTGTTAAAAATGTTTATTTCGTTTTTGGTTAGTCTTAAGGACGTGAAATTATTTAAATGCTTTAACATATGACTGACTTAACTCGACACCCGCTCAGTTACCATAAATATATTTTAATAAAATCATGGCTGTAACTGACGTAGTACTAGTTTATTTAAAAATTAAGCACTGCACTGTACCTACTTCGTGTGGAAATTAAAGCTACAAGGTATGGTAATACGATATAGTAACTTCCTCGTCTAGGAGAATATTGAATATTTTCTATCAAAAATGATCCAACACTGTCCAAACTCCCGTCAGTATTTAGTACAACTTACTTTGCCACACAATATTTTTAATGTGAAAATAAATGCAAAATAATTTTACAATATCAATACTCAATAATGTCTACATCATGCTTACCTGTTTTACACTATCGACAAGAAATATAACTATCGAGTAAAGTCGTTAAAAATGAAAAAAAAAATATAGTCATATTTTAACTAAAAATAATTTCACATTCTTACACATTACGTTTTATATTTTGTTCATTATTGTGAACGATTAATGTTGATATTATCACTTAATTAAACTATAGATTAAAATAGTATTCTATCAAAATAAAACCATGGCTCCATTTCTGACACTGACATTTTAAACTGTCATATAATTCTTTGACACCAATATTTTTTCTTTTTATAATTACAAAATGCGTGTTTACCAACCTAATAATATAATTAACATTACTACAGTATTGTACAAAATCGCTTAAAGTTACCGTTTTGATTTAATTGCCAAACTTGTGAATCTCACTTCTGTGGTATTAAAAATGCATCAGTGTATGTTTATTTAATTTGTATCTACCTTTATATCCCACCCGTTTTTATTATGCATTTTTTTCTTAAAACCATTTTTTTTAACTTATATAATTATGATACCGTGAAGCAATGATAGCCTAGCAGTTGAACGCTTGCCTTCCATGCAGGAGGGTACGAGTTCACGCCCGGCCCGCAACTCCGAGTTTTCATAATCATGTATGGATCGGAATTTGACATTTGCGTTAACGGTGAAGGAAAACATCGTAATGAAACCTGCACATCTAATAGGGTTCCATAAAGTTTTTAATGGTAGGTGTAGTCTGTCAACCTGCACCACGCCAGCGTGGTGGACCAAGGCCTAAGAACCCTTCTCATTTCTGAGAAGAAGCCCTTGCCCAACAGTGCGACAGTGATGGGCTGAATTTATTATTATGATACCGTAGAGCCCAGTGAAAACAATGAGTCCCCAACGTTATTGAAATCGTCTGGATATAGTCTGCGATTCAAAACCGGTTTATCGATATCCAGTCCTAGAACGTCAAAGAAACAGTTGTCGCAAACGTAACTGTTGAATGATTTCTATTCCAAGGAGGTTTTATATAACAAAATTCTCAGCAGCCCGAGTTTGTAACTATATGTCGGGGATGACAAATATGGAAGCATCTCAACGTAACTTACCGTACGTAATACAATACTGAATATTAGTGCTGTTTAATTAAGAAAATGTCGATTTCCCTAAATAATCTCATAATTCGCCGTACAAAAAACAAATTAGGTACACAAACAGTAACGAAAGTAAAAATGTTGTTTTAATAGAGGTTACGAAATATAACTTACATGAATGAAACAATGAACATTAGGTACATACATAAACATTGTTTTCATAGATAGGTAATGGTCACATAACATACACAATAATAACATAAATATTGACATAATTAAGCTAAACTTGTTCATTGTTATCAATGTTAAATACATCGAAACTACAAAACAATCATAGTTACCCTTTGGACCCAATATCTCATTCAAAACTCAGGTCTGTCCCTTTTAAATGCTGTTCCGCCCATTCGTCGAATCGTCGCGCCAGGTCATCTGACATATAATTCTTCCAATCACCTATTTCGCCCTTCCTTATGAACGCCAAATCTGGTGATTGGCACTGGCTATTCCCAAAAATTTTTTCTCTAATGGACTCCAGATTGACTGCTCGATTCGTCTTCATTTTTTGAAAAGAGAGATAGTCGCATAACTTCTCAACTTGGGTGTCGCTTAACTCCTTGTTGAGGAACTCTGCAGTTCGCCTGACCATGCCAGGGAGGTCATGCTTCATCTCTTCGTATTTAATGAAAAGAACGTTTGGATCGTTGCGTTTGTGCCAAAAGCCTGAGTAGAAAGTAATCTTTTGAAAATTTAGGAAATCCAGGCTAGTAATGGACGGAGTCAAAGAGAAAAATTTAATGTTCATCTCGTTTAATTTTAATTGTAAGTTTATCAATCATTGTAAAAGCGAAAATGAAGAGACCAATTTGATAGGTTATGCAGGAAGTTGATAACAGATGAACCATTTTTTAACTAATGAACCGCCTTTGCTTGACAAAAATCCTAAACACCAACTGGTAATTGCTATTGCGATGTTACTGCTGTCCAACGTGAAGTATTTGGGTAATAAACTAAAATACATTTTCACCTCAAGATGAATGATATTGGACTTACCAAGTATATGGTTCCAAACGGATCCATAGGGCACAACGTCCCTCATGAAGAGATCGCAGAACTCCTCAAATGTGCCCTTCAGGCCGTCCTGCATAATAAGGTAGTTATAGTAGGAAACTGCGATGTCCTTCGGGTTGCGGGCAATGTATATGACCTGGTGATAAAGGAATGTATTTATTCATTTGATAATTTCTAACGGCACCTACAGTTGTGCGCGAAGCCAATAACATTTTTGGTGGATGTTTTGATGGGCCGTCTATACACTTTGTTTGAATTCAATTCTTTAAGCAAAAATAATATGGACTTAATGGATAGATTTCTAATTATATAAAAATATTTGGAAGTCAGGTTCTCGAGCAGTTAAGGTGTTTAGCAAACGGCCTTGGTGTGAGGATCTTCATTTAAAAAAGTGTAAATTGCCATACAGCGTGGCAACGCTGCCAGTCTTCTGGGCACAGTGTCGGTTGACAGCGATGCGGACGAATATTTTGATGCGTAATATTTTTATAATTTTTACTTTTCTAATATATTTACATTTTAGAATTACCGAATCCTACCAGTCTCAAGTATGAAAATATTGGTCCCAATTTACAAGATCATGAATCAATGTTTAAGATAACATATTTAAAATATGTGAAACTTCTTTTTAGATATGTAGGTTGCCATTTTTGTCATTATCCGATAACGACACGAACATGATAGATGTCGATTATTTGCGGTAGTAACAAAAATGAAATCATGCGTTTTGGTGACGTCATAGTGTAAGAGCAGTCGGAGATTAATGTATGGGTTTCTTCGCCCACCGTTGGTCTCGTATGAATATCGGCAGCGTCTACAACGCTTTGAAGGAAATTTTCCTTCACAGAGAAATTTTTTATTTACCTTAGGTTTCACAGATCCGTCGTCCTTCATCATTTCGACAGGCAGAAGATCCCAGATCAAGTGGGTTTTTATGTAGCGAGGGTGCGGCAAACCGTGCTTTACTAGGTCCACGGAAGTACCCTTGACCGAGTCGCTGAACCAGGTACTCCGATGAGGCTTCAAGAGGCAAGAGAGCTCCACTAATGGACATCTTATCTAGAATTATGATATAAGCTGATATGTCATGTTACGTGTTACTTAAGATATATAGGTATCGAGGCTGACCAGGGTGCGAGGTGCCCAGACGATCTCATGATTCGTGGAGGCTCTTTCCTTGCACCCCGGGTGGCTGCTAACCACTAGTTGGAACCCTGGGAAATTATATTATATTGTAAATAATTAAATACATACTTGTTGCACTAACTTTGCTCCCTCAAAATCTAAGTCGTGTCCGATAAGCCACACCATTTCTTGGGTCCAAGTCGAACCTAAACACAAAATATATAATATGGTTTAAAAATAAACAAAAAATACATCAACATTATAAAAAGGTACTTAATCAGAATAATGAAATAATAATTAATAGTCATAACCATAAGGATGATTGCAAAACATACACACACACACACATTAACTTGGAACAACTTTCTTTAGGTCATACGAATACTTTTTTCATGCGGATTCGATCCAGCAATACAGTACAGAAACCAATAACTTAGCCACTCTCAAGTAGAACATAAAATAGTTTTTATTGGTGTATTGTCGTTGCGTTTAGAAACACAAATGTTTACATACACAAACACCCTAACCCACAACTATTTGTAAGTCATACAAATATTTGTTCCGTGAAAGAATCGAACCCGCGACACGTAGCTCAGCTGTCGATCGCTGAACAACTGAGCTAACCCTGTCGTCCAAATATATTTAATAAGTTTAACTCTGAATTATTTTTTCATAGTTTAGTTTCGTAATCCAGTTCTCTAAATAGCAAAATCTCAATTCGCAAACCATCCGAATGTCTATTTAAATCTATATATGTCATGAAATAATTAAGTAACTATACTTTATTAATGATGTCAAGATGGGTGGGATGGGTACGGTTGTTTGTAAAAATTACGAAATCTAAGTGTTTAAAAAACTACATTACATTTTGCGATATTCTACATTTCCCGGGATTTTACGAAGCCATTGAAAACCCCACTTCTCCTCTCTACTGTAATCGTATAAAAATGGCCACTCACCTGTTCTCGGATAAGAGCATAGCCAGACATCGGAATCCTGGACTTCCATATCCAAGATATCCTCTCCAATCTTTTTATATTGTACCGACAGGACCATCCTCCCTGGGTTCACCTCCACATAAAAATCCTTCAAGTCAAGCATTCTCTCCAACAAACCGCCTGACTCGGGATCCAATTTCGAAAACGTCAACACTGGTTTTGTCTTCATTTCGTAGAACAAAAAAGTTTTTGAAAAAGAAAAAAGTTTTTTTTTTTTTTTACTTTATTTCCCGCCAAACGTCCGGCAGCTGTCTTTAACTGATTGTGAGTTGGATAAATTATGTTAGTTCTTTATTTGATAACAACTAATCTAACTTAAGCATACAAATTGATAAGTTCCATGGTTATACAGATAAATAGATGGATATAATTGTTTTTATTTCAAATAAAACTAATACAGACACTTATGAAACGTTAAAGGACTTAATTTGTACGGTACCAAAAAGTTGGTTTTATGGAGAAGAACCGGCAAGAAACTCCATGGATACTCTTTAAGGCCACAAGAGCCATAATCTTATATCTCGTGAAACCACAAGAGGCGTTCGGCGGTGAAAAATAAATAGATTGTCTATTGTGTCTACTAGCAACTCCTTTATCAGATAAAAGTGGAAGACACAGTACATGAAAAAAAAAATAGATAGAAGGTCTAAAAATATACTTGTAAGTAGTTATGTCATTTGCTTTCTACGGCGCACAGAAGTACTGCGACAAAACCCTTTAAAAAATAATCATATACTTATCAGCAAGATTACTAGGACTAAAACTTGTGGAGGAACGAGGTATGGTGTTCCTGTATTGAAAAGGGACGATCCTCAGACTAGGCATGCTAGTTAAACTTTTTTTTTTTGTTCAGCTTTTTGAGAACCCATCATGGGCTATCTATGGTGGGCTTCCGGAACTCTTAGAAGACCGCACCGAAGCCCACCACGGTGTCATGCCAAACGGCACTACCCGGAGGGGGTGACTGTAAACAGGCCATCCTCTCGTGCACGTCCCGGGAGAGACTGTAGAAATTCCCCCGTTACCCTCGCTGGGTGCTGTGTGCACGGCGACACGAACCACACCGTGTCGTCGTCTTCTCGGGGGTCGCTAAGTGAGAGCGCGCACAGTCCCCACTCTGCGCTCGCACTCGCGACCCCTAAGGCCCCAAGATGTGTTAGGCGGGGTTGCAGCGTATTGCGCGGGCGGTTGCTCCCCGGCACCGACATCTCCTCCTCCGTCGAGCGAGATCGGCCTTCTCCCGATCCCGCTCAGGGGCCTCGGCCTTCTCCCGATCCCGCTCAGCGGTCTCCTTCTGAAGCATGACTGCTTCACAGAAGGAGACCACTGCCCTCCAGTTTCCCGATTCTGCCAACATAACCGAAACTATGACAGGCAATGAGAGATCTTGCCCGATCTGGTCGACCAGAATCTGCCGCTCCGCGGCCCACGCAGTGCTCACCTCGAGCGTGTGCTGTGCAGTATCCTGGCATGGTGGTTAACCTGACGGGCCTAAATCCAACGGATGATGTCCGACATTCGTATATGTGTTAGAATCGTTGTAAATTATCATAGTGCGATTCACAGTTCGTTGTTGTAGCTTTACTCCGATGGATGGCGCTTTACTTTTTGCCATGTTGCGAGTAGTAGTCGCTACAAACTCATGCCTGAAAGGATGCCGTTTACGAAATTGTATACATTAATTTATCTTCTTCGTACAGTACAAGTAAATTGTGCATGTATAAAATAATTATAATAAGTAAATATTTTGAAATTTGAAATGATGTTAACCTTCTAAATGTCTTGTGTTTTGTGTTGCACTAAACAAATTAATGCTACATATATTTAAGTAGGTACCAGCTATTAATTGTAATACTGTATTAAACACTCTGATTTTTGTCATTTCAGTTGGTTTATATAGGTATACATATATATTAATTTATAACCCATTAATATCCCACAGCTGAGTACGGGCGGGCCTGTTCTCTGAATGAGAAGATTGAGGATTTGAGGCCTTATTTTACGCTGGTCTGGTGCGGCTTGGCAGATTACACACTATCGACAACTTTACAAAGCCCTCACAAGTGTGCAATACTCTCGCAAGATGTTTTCCTTCACTGTTAACGCAAGTGATAAAAAAAAAAGTAATTGTAAAAGTGAATTATGAATTGGATATATAAATAATACATTTGGGAACATTTATAAGTATATTAATATCAATACATTTCGTCATTATAAAAAAGTTAAATATTTTAAAAAAATAATAGAAAATAACCTAGCTCCGCATTTGTGGACATATTGACATCAGATAAACTTTGTTCATTGTTATCAATGTTAAATTATATCTTTAAATACATCGAAACTACAAAAAATCATAGTTACCCTTTGAACCCTGTATCATTCAAAACTTAGCTCGGTCCCTTTCAAATGCTGTTCCGCCCACTCATCAAATCTTCGCGCCAGGTCATCTGACATATAATTCTTCCAATCACCTATTTCTCCTTTCCTTATGAACCTCAAATCTGTTGACTCCAAGTAGCTTACTCCAAAAGACTTTTCCAAGATGGCTTCCAGATTGACAGCTCGATTCGTCTTCATATTTTGGAAGGAGAGATGGTCGCAAAGCTTATCAACTTGGGTATCACTTAACTCCTTGTCGAGGAACTGTGCAGTTCTCCTGACCACGGACGGGAGATCATGCTTCATCTCTTCGAATTTTATGAAAAGAACGTTCGGGTCGTTGCGTCGGCGCCAAAAACCTGGATAAAAGTTAAATAAATGAAAAAGGCTAAAAGGTAGGTAATTTTTCAAAATATAGGATATTGAGACAAGTGGAAGACTCAAAAACTTCATTATAAAAAATATAACGTAATTAGATTCTACTATTTCTAAGTCTATCCATCAAACTAACTTGTGAAAGGAGATTGTCAGTGTGATGAAGAAAGGTTTTACTGAGCGGGAGGTAAATGTAAATGCCTAGTATAATATTTTCATCACTTCATTTTTACTCAAGCTCACGGAGATGCTTATGCTACAAGACCTATCAGTATCTGAGCCAGCTTACCTTTACCTTATACACCGATAGCGCCACAGACCAACATGAAACATGGGTTCCTAAAATTATGTTTGCCTCGGGTTAAAAAAATGAAATCGAACTTACCAAGTATATGATTCCAAACGGGTCCGAAAGGTGCGCGGTCCCTCATGAAGAGATCGCAGAACTCCTCAAATGTGCCCTTGAGTCCATGCACCAGAGTGCAGTAGTGGTAGTAGGACACTACCATGTCCTTTGGGTTGCGGGACGTGTATATGACCTGAACATAGAAGAATTAGGAACATCTTCATCTAAAAACCGTTTTTGTTTTTTACCCTTTGCATCATAAAATTATGATGCAATGAATCCAAAACCAACAAAAAAAAATGAGTTATAACTTATTTATGGTGGGTTAGTAATTTCGTACTACCAGTAATTATCCCGTACGCCTCATTGATCGCGTTTTGGTGTTGGTACCCTTTAAAACTTTCTGGACAAAAACCTTCCTTTAGAGAGAAATTATTTCCTTACCTTAGGCCTGGCAGACCCATCTTCCTTCTCAATTTCGACAGGCAGAAGATCCCAAGGCAAGTGGCTGCGTATATACCGAGGTTGTGGCAGACGATGCTTCACCAGGTCCACGGAAGTACCCTGGACCGACTCTTTATGCCAGGTCGAGTGGCCAGCCACCATGATGCACGAGAGCTCCACTAATGGACATCTTATCTAAATTTAAAATATAAACTGAATAAGCCGACTATCATGTTTCGACGGTGTCATCACGATTGATGTTTTTTTCTAAATATCTACGTTAAGTTTAAATTCCAGTCTAACTTGATGGGGCTGTATGCACTTAGCAAAAGATGCTTAAATTTGTAAAATCGTTCGTGTCGCCTGGTGCCCCGCCGCGCGCCACCTTCTTACCACCCCCGCAGTCTTTCCAATCTCATCGCCCGCGGATCATGGGAGTTTCACGAATGAATTTGCCAGGCTATATAGTATCTTTTGCTAATTGCATACAGCCGCATCTAGATAGACTGTCTTGCCAGGCTTGCTTGACTTAGAACGAATTTGCCAGTTAAACTCACATTTTATGAAGATAAATGTGTGCTTGATCAAGATAGGCGATGTATCTAAATATATTTCGTAAACTATTTTCAACGAGTTGTTCCGCGACTCCGCGAGCACAGAAAGATTTTTCATACAAATTTTGAACCCCCATTTCACCCCCTAAGAGTTGAGTTTTGATAAATATTTTCTCACCATGTAAAATACGTTACCAAATTTCAAATTAGTAGATTTTATAGTTCCTTAGATTTCCTGATTCGTTAGTAAGTTATATTTCACTTTTGTATACATTACAAAATTGTGCATGTTGTAGAAGAAAAATAAATAAATAATAATTCAAATACATACTTGCTGCAATGACTTTGCTCCTTCGTAATCTAAGTCGTGTCCGATAAGCCACACCATTTCTTGTGCCCAAGTGGAACCTAAACATGAAAAGGCCTGGTTAAAATTAGACACACACAAAAACTGCTAGATTATCAAATGAATGTTAATACATAACCCAGAGTCAATATTTTAAAATAAGTTACGGCCAGTCAAAAACAAATGAAAAACATTGTTATTTTAATATTGATTAAGAATATTTTTCATTTGTTTTCGACTAATTAAGGTTTTAATGTTTAAGATATTTTAATGTCGATTAGTACTTTAACATAGCATCGCCACCCCTATATTCCTCAAAGGGTTAGGCAGTGGTGTACACTTACATTTCGCCGATGATTTGTGTCTTATGAAATGAGAGCCTATCGCCATCTACCGGGCACAATTCCAAACTCCGGGATGCTATTCAAAATCCAATAATACTTAGCCCGATCGGGCAACCGAAAGATCACGCCTCAGCAGTTGCGCTTGCTACCACTAGACTACTGGGACAGTTTAAAATGAAATCTATATCATTTCTTTTTGTAGGATTATCACCCTCTTAGTAGCAGCACATGTGTATTAATTTAGTATGAACTAATGGTGAAATATTATGTATATATTTTCCCAAGAACTCCTGTTCTCAAAATAGCATTTGCGTAATATATCCTTATATTATACATATACATCTCATTGGAACTTCCACTCGTACTTGACCGGTCTCCTGATTACGTAAGGAACGTCTTACAGTTACTATCACGATTATGCGAATACGTTTCCTCTTATGACACAATATTTAAGCGAAAATGGGATGCACTGTTTATTGTTTGTTGTGGCCGATTGTTATTACACAATCTAGACGCGGTTTTGTAACAACTTCACAGTTTTCACAGTCAACCAAATTAAATGAAAAGTATATGTATATGGATCAACATATACACACGTAGTAGTTATCACAGTCCTTTCGTATCACCTATACTACAAAAATCACCACTCACCTGTTCTCGGATAAGAGCACATCCAGACATCGGAGTCCCGGACTTCCATATCCAAGATATCCTGTCCAATAGTCATATAGTCAGCTGGGAGAATCACCCTGCCTGGGTTAATCTCCACCATACAATCCTTCTTGTCAAACATTCTATCCAGCAAATCGCCCGTCTCCGGATCCAATTTCGAAAACGTCAACACTGGCTTCATCTTCATTTTGTGAAAAAAAAGTATATTTTTCGTAAAAAGTTTTTACATTGGACTTCCCAGGGGACGTCCAGTGCCTGCGTTTAACGGAAGTGTTGTGATAGCGTGTTGTACCGATGCACCGCGTTTCCCTCGCTCATTGCAGAAAGTACAAGACTTTCTAGCAGTAGGATAACCAACAATTAAATTTTCCACGCCTGAGGACACTTACGATTTCGTACTTACATTAGGAATCAGTGAATTGTTAATTGTTCTGGAAATCTATATCATCATAATCATCATCATCTGCCTAGCCTTTCTTCCTAACTACATTAGGGTCGGCTTCCAATCTATCTGGTTGCGAGTGACTATCAGTGTTTTACACGGAGCGACTGCCATCTAACCTCCGCCACCCAATTACTGGGAGATACTGATACTCAAAGGTTAGACTGGTTGTCAGACTTTTTGGGCTGCTAATACCCATAACGACTGTCATACTTAGGTCTTCATATGACACCCGGGATCAACTGCTTAACGTGCTTTCCGAGGCATGGAGGGGTCTTGATGTGTGAAATATGGTCACCCATTTAAGGACTGACCGCGGCAAGAGCTGCTTAACCTCATAGACCCATCAATCTGCGCAGTACCTATGTAGCTACGAGCCCCTCTGGAAATCCCTTCTGGCAATCTATGTATTATAATAAAATTCATAAATAGATCAAAAATAATTCTCAAACAATGGCCGGGCCACTGTCAAGAAATGTACAGGCATAAGGAGGCCCGGAATCAGCCCGTTTCAACTTCAAGAATCGTGAGATATTAAAATTTGAGAGAAAATTAAAATAGACAAGAAATAATATTACCCATCTCAGATGGGCCATCTGTAAGTCGGTAAAAATATTATATAACTTTAGACGTGGTTACCCTATAGAATGCATAACTGAACCAGCATAGGTTGTTGAGCTTTTGTAGCTTTTATTTTCATTTGAACTTAACACCTATACATAGATATAATGTAATGTAAATACAGGATGTAAGCACAAAAGTAGGTATGCATGAAGACAAGATATTCCTGCTTGTCTACTAAGGGAAACAGGTAGAGAAAGTGTAATAACGTAGATAATTATGTTTCTGCAACAATAATAATGGCCATTGTTACAAGTAAACTCAAACATGGAATGCAGTATTTAAAAAGATAGCGATTCGTACGTTTACCTTGCATTATGATAATAGAACTAGAATTAACTCCGTTTCCAAAGCTTTTAGTAAACCCTGATGTTCAACAATGGACTGCGATAGGTGCAAGGAAAGAGCCTCTACGAGTAACGAAACATGACATTGTCTGGCGCGACCTGGACAGTCAGCCTCGCACCCAGTGCTGGATTAAGCGCGTGGCTCGTAGCAAATTCTATCGAGGGGCCCTTGATCTGCTATAGGCTCTTAAGTATAAAGTGACTTTTTATAGAACTTGTGCGTTTACCGTATAAAATTCTGTTTCATTTTCGCCGACAAAATAATCGGTTATCGATTGTCTGACGTGGATTATCTTAGTCGGAAAACAGGTGAAATGTTTCACCTTTTTGTGACATCAAGTAAATTCAAAAAAATTACGCTCGCCCTAGGCGGAGGTTTGGATACGCGGGGCACCCTTTTGCGCAGGGCCCCTAGCAATTGCTAGTCTTGCTACGTCCGGCTCTACTTACACCACAATTGCAAACTGGCTAATCTTTCCACTACGGCATGAGCGATTCCCATCAATCCCATCATTCCAATCACACGGTTATCTTTCAACGATCTATAATGGACATGACGATTCAACAAAAGAAAAAAAAATAGTAAAACTGATAAAAATAGTACCATAAATGTCTGCTTATTACCGGAGCTTAAAAGGTTTCGGATTTTCAAAGGTTTATGACCTTTGAAATCCTTCCAAGAAAAAGCACAATAGCCCCCGAAATCTTGGTGCTATTAATATGATACTTCACTAAACTAGAATCAAATCAGGAGTTTACAATGGTAGGTACTTTGACACATAATTAGTCATATACCTAAGCAAATGTATGGGAGACAGGACGAGGTCAATACTCGCACTGGTATAGAGGACCAGGCTGGCGAATGATAGATATTAATATTTTTTCCGGGACCCACAAAGTCGATAGACTACACCTCAAATTTCTCGACCTGCCGTAGTTTATGCATACCCCTGTTATGAAATAGCGTGATGAGAACATCCCGTTCAACTTACCACAAATCGCTAACTAGGTACATAAAAGTAGAAATTGCCTCAGCCACAAATCGGCCTGACATTATTTCCGCACTGCTCTTCCTACCCGGTAACTTTCCGTTTTTGTCTATCGCTGTGCATTTACGATTGATAGTGCATTTACTGCATTTGTTGCGTAACGGACCAACGCACTCGACCGTGGACGCACGCGATGAAGTGCGTAAACGAAACGGTGAAAGAATTTAGTAGTGAATGGGATATGAAAATGGAATGCGGAAGTAAATCGTTTTTTTTTATGTTATCACCATTTTTACTTTTATAATTAGGTACTTATTAATCTAATATAATAAATGGTATGCCAAGGCAATAATTCTTCTTTAAACATTTTTAAAACTCAAGCGTCGTGTCTCATGCTTTTCTCAGATAGCTACTGTTCATAATTTATTATTAAAGATGAATTATAAAACTATCGAATTATTTTCGTAACAGTAGGTGAACGTGCGTGACTTGCAAATTCCTTCCTTATTTATATTTTCCTTATAATGGAATTCATAAATCACTTAGGTCAGACTTCTCTTACGTGCGAAGCACTATCTGAATTAAATCTACAGTCCATCCAATAAGGGGTACGAAATCCTTTATCCAGTAATATTTATTTGCTATTGATTTAATTTTGTAAACACTAACGTATGATTATAAAAAATAATTTATTCTCCAAATCATTCAGATATTTCGAAACGCGGAAATCGATACAGCCGCGCGCATTCTTCATTCATGTCAAATTTTTGACAGTTGCGGCACTTCTGCTTCCTGCCTCCCCACTCTGTTGTCCGGGCGCTCGATCGAATAAACAAAAAGTAAAAACGTCAACAAAAGTAAACAAAACATTCGTCACCATTGATTCCTTCAGGAAAATGTCTAAAGTAACAAATGTGAACTCCAGTTTGGCATATGAGATACTGTTATACCTAAATAGTTTTTATCTTGGGATGTTTTTTGTGTGTGAAGTGGCCATGGGAATTTTAAAAGCTATCAACGTTTCTTATCCTGAGAATGCGTTGTGGACGGAAGCCGGTATATTTAGTGCTTTATGTCTTGTGGAAGTTATTCGTATATTCTTGGGAGGAAGAGGAAATTTGGCCAGCAAGAGTAAGTATCTTCATGGGCTTGTTCAACCGTAGTAGATCACCTAACGGATCATCAAGAATCATCTTTTGTAATAGTGTTAAACTCGTATGATTTACAGTGAAAAATTATTCAATTACTAAAATAATAAATTTAAGACCCACTATGTTTAAGAATCTTATTGTATAAATGGTTTAAATGTTACATAATTTGAAAAATCTTTACCTCTAACCAATCCTGCCACTTCACAATACTATTTTTATGCTTTCAGAAGTACCAGTATTTTTCTCAGTGTTACTAACAATACCTTCAGCAGTCGGAGTGTGCTACTTCTTGATATATCAGACTTATATACTGCGTTTGGAGTACATCTGGTGTGCTGTAATGCTAATGTTCCATGCTTTGGAGCTCGCCTTCGCTATTCTCTTCATTGTCACCGTGTGCAAGCACCAGCAATATGAATAGAACAAGTATAAAAGCACATCCCTGCCAAAGAGATATTAATGCCAAATATTTTGGACTGTTTTAAGTATATTCTATTCTATTTCTTACTGAATTAAAGATAGTAAGAATTACCCCAAAATGACTTCAAATTAATCTTAAGTCTATTTCCATTACTGATTGTTGCTATTGACTATAGATGTGCCTAATCATAATTTTTAAAAAACCCTACTACTTCTTTTAAAAATGTTGTGGCAAATATGAAGTACTCTATAAAATTTAAATTCTATTATTAGGTATATGTACTAGTATTTTACTATTTAACTAGTGTGCGTTCGCGCAGCGGAATGTTGTTGAATTTAAAGATATTAATTATGCAGATATTTAGTGTATGACGTCGTATAATTGTGTATGGTAAAAAAAAATTGTGTACGCAGCCATTGTGGAGAAATTCACCAAAAACTGATTCCGCTGGGCGAACGTTGTCCTGGCGGAACTTATTTTAATCCATAGACTTTAGAAGAAAAGAGGTGTGTCCAAAAATTAGTGTGTATTTGTGTGTAATTGTGTATGTATGAATAAAATGAGTGCATGCATAAACTTCGGAGAAATTCAAGTTTCCGCTACGCGAACGTTTGGCCATTAGCTAGTTTTCATATAAAGCGCTTACATAGAGAGCTGTAGATTTTTACATACGTTGTTTTGAATTTGTTTATATTTGTTTAAAAAACAGATTTAGAAAAAATCGTAGGGCTTAAAAGATAAAAATATAAACGTAAAATACACTTAATAGGTCTTAGTTCTTAAAGTATGCACTTTGGGGTCTAGATTTTCACGTTTATACAAACCTTGTAAGTATCTGAAACATGTTGCCAAGTATCAATGATGTTCCGTTAGTAATTAAAGAGTTAAAGGACAATTTTACCATGAATAGATCACTGTTTACAAAACAGTCAAATATCACGACGTTCTAAAGGAATTGCATGGTAAAATGTATGCCAAAAATTAGTTTATTCATTCAACTATTCACATGCAAAATTTCATGTCATTAAATTTAGTAATTAAAGAAATCAATTAAAATACTGACGAAGCATCGAAAACCTACATAACCCGACCAAGTTCGGATAGCTACAAAAAAGCGTCCATGCAATATATTTAGGTAACATCCCAAAATTTACCGTATAATACCGGTATTGAATTGGTATAGGTGATAACACAATTGTTGTTTCGATATAATTTAAAGGTCATTTATTTTTGTACACCAAATTTTTGTTCAATTGTTCTGATTTTTCAGCTCCAGAATTGACTGGAATAATTCCGGAGTTCCGATAGGTATTCACATTTTTTAAAAGTTAATATTTTGATTTAATTATATTCTTGTGAACGCACGTAATTTAACGTCTGTGGAATATTCCACAAACTGCTAGTCGAACAGGACGCGTGCGGCTTCCCGCTTGAAACGGTACTTCCATCCTTGAGAAGCCGCACGCGTCCTGTTCGACTAGCAGTTTGTGGAATATTCCACAGACGTTAAATTACGTGCGTTCACAAGAATATAATTAAATCAAAATATTAACTTTTAAAAAATGTGAATACCTATCGGAACTCCGGAATTATTCCAGTCAATTCTGGAGCTGAAAAATCAGAACAATTGAACAAAAATTTGGTGTACAAAAATAAATGACCTTTAAATTATATCGAAACAACAATTGTGTTATCACCTATACCAATTCAATACCGGTATTATACGGTAAATTTTGGGATGTTACCTAAATATATTGCATGGACGCTTTTTTGTAGCTATCCGAACTTGGTCGGGTTATGTAGGTTTTCGATGCTTCGTCAGTATTTTAATTGATTTCTTTAATTACTAAATTTAATGACATGAAATTTTGCATGTGAATAGTTGAATGAATAAACTAATTTTTGGCATACATTTTACCATGCAATTCCTTTAGAACGTCGTGATATTTGACTGTTTTGTAAACAGTGATCTATTCATGGTAAAATTGTCCTTTAACTCTTTAATTACTAACGGAACATCATTGATACTTGGCAACATGTTTCAGATACTTACAAGGTTTGTATAAACGTGAAAATCTAGACCCCAAAGTGCATACTTTAAGAACTAAGACCTATTAAGTGTATTTTACGTTTATATTTTTATCTTTTAAGCCCTACGATTTTTTCTAAATCTGTTTTTTAAACAAATATAAACAAATTCAAAACAACGTATGTAAAAATCTACAGCTCTCTATGTAAGCGCTTTATATGAAAACTAGCTAATGGCCAAACGTTCGCGTAGCGGAAACTTGAATTTCTCCGAAGTTTATGCATGCACTCATTTTATTCATACATACACAATTACACACAAATACACACTAATTTTTGGACACACCTCTTTTCTTCTAAAGTCTATGGATTAAAATAAGTTCCGCCAGGACAACGTTCGCCCAGCGGAATCAGTTTTTGGTGAATTTCTCCACAATGGCTGCGTACACAATTTTTTTTTACCATACACAATTATACGACGTCATACACTAAATATCTGCATAATTAATATCTTTAAATTCAACAACATTCCGCTGCGCGAACGCACACATTTAACTAAGCTAGCTCTTATCGGTAGAAAACTGTAATAGGTACCTACTTAAAAATATTATATAGATACAAATGAACTTAATTCATGTAAGTCTGTGAGACAGCCATGATCCATGTATTTTAGTCATTAGATGATAAGCACTCTTTTTATTTTAGCTTATGTTTACTTTTTTTTACAATATATTAATTTTGCATTGACAAAACATTGTATTTCAATAGAGTATGTGCCTACTTTTGATATTAAAATAATGTTAACTACATTACTAAATAAAGCCCTAATTTACAGACTAGTAATCAGGACCTTTTTACATTGTTACAATCAGATAATAAGCTCAATTTTGTAGTTCCAATTATATTAAAATAAAATAAAATGAAATACATACTAAATCATATTTTATTCTAATTCTACATAACACTGCATAATCTTATTCTTTTGGTGGTGTAATATGTTCTGGTAACTTCTGACATTCAATCTTTGTAACCTTTAGGGCACAACCTTCTGGCAGATTCCTCTCGATATACTCTAAATATGTGTCGCATGTGGATCCTGTGAGCCTCTGAAGATGAACGAATCTGAAGTATGTTCGTATTTCATACTGCACTCTGTGCTTTTTATAAATGTGGACACTTCGGAGAAGAGTGTGCCTCTCCTTTTCTGATTTCCTTAATGCCCAACTGTAATTGAAAAATGAATGATAAAAAGAGAACTTTAGTATTACAGTCAATATTCAACTGTTTACCAGTTGCCCTATATTTTCTGAGGGCATAATGATATAGTATATTTCCTGAGGGCATATTTATACAGTGTGGACACACACCTTCACAGCTTTGCAAACAAGGAGGTGACTTATGAATTATAATATTTTACTTATACCATACACAAGTTTAGAACATCTTGCCTCTTAACTATAGTGGGAGATAAACAAGATTAACTGTAAACAAAACATACCTCTTAGTGACTTCAATACCCAGATGCGAGGCCGCCGCCACACAGAACCAGGAGTAACTGAGGAGTACCGCGGGGTCAATGCCCCTCATCTCTAGCTCCACTCTTTTATATAACTTATCTAATTCCACTGAAGTTGGCACTGGTTCTATGGGTTTTTGAATAGGAGCCACTGAAGCGGAGCACAGAGGTCGAAATGCATAGCTGGATGGCATCGTACTGCGCACCATGGGCGCTGATCGCCATAAACTCTGGAAGAACAGTTTATATTCCAATACAAATAAATTATAATATCGGTTAAATACTTCAATGTTTACTGACATAGTTATCTTACCCTGATCGCGTTCATTGTAATCTTATTAATAAAACTCGTTAATTTATACTTAAAACAGTTGTTATATATATAATGTTTATTGTAGAATATAGAACTAAAAGGAGGATAGGATATTTTATTAACATAACCTCATGTTTACTTGGTTATTTTATTTTGACACTTTCATTACTAATTCCCCTCGTTTGACAATTGAAAATGAAGCGTGCTTGACATTAACATGACTGATTTTGTTTGCCTCCACAGCTGCCGGAGCCGGCAAGCTATGAGAAATCTCAAACTCGAAATAAAATCTAATCCATGCGTCTTAAACATAAATTCAACACTTTTACCGACAGTCATGTCTTGAACTACCTCAAGCAAGATTATTTTGATGGTCTGAGCCGCGTAAAGCATCGGTATGGGTAATAAAAAGCCAGCAAATTACGTTACCCTATTCCTTTACTCTGTGCCGTATTTGCAGACTTCTACAGATTTCGGTTCTCGTTTATGTACAATGCTATAGTTTATAATTGTGTAACGATTTTCTACATTTTTTGTCCTGTGAGTCCCGTTGGCATTGACAATGAATAAATCAAAAGTAATTTGACATATTAACTCTTGACAAGACGGATCAAGTTGACAGTTCAGAAAGCTTCTCACTTGCTTCTCACTTCTCGTTTGCATTATACGGAGTTATTGTAGAAAACAAACATATTTTAGAAAATGTAGTTTAATTTTCACATGATTTGTAAACTACAAGGATTTTCTTACATCTAAGCAAGTATTTAATTAAATAAAAATGGTTGGCCCAATGTTGCTGTTAAAAATGTTACACTGCAAGCGTAAGCGTATGAATGATAGAACTACTAGCACAGGGGAGGAATCAGCCGGCGAAGGTACCTCACATGTCGAAAGATTACGAGATTCACGACCTATAGATATTAAGAAGGAACACAATGATGATAACATGTTATGCAGGGTCTGTTTAAAAGAAGGCAATGTGCCTATTTATGGGGACAACCCGTTAGAAGATATCTCCGAAGCCTTGTACACTATCGGCGGCATAGAAGTGAGAATAGATGATCCCTACCCTAAATTCTTATGTCTATCATGTAATGCACTACTGCAGGGAGCAATATTATTTAGGAAAACAGCACAACAATCAGACGAGCTCCTAAAGCACCCTTCTAAAAACTTAAAAAAAGATGATATCATTGAAGACACTTTCAATGAGTTTGATGATGACCAAAATTCTACTGAATATGAAGATCATAAAGACAAAAAACAGAGATCATACAATTGTAAAACATGTGAAATATCATTTGACACTTTCAAAGACTATAATGAACACAAATTGTCCGAGGAACATGAACATATGAGAAGAGTGTGCTCCATCTGCAATAAGTCATACTCAGCTCGGTATTTTAAAAGACATTTAGCATTTCACAAAAGAGAAGCGCCTTACATGTGCGATGTATGTGGTAAAAATTTTGTAATGCAAGGACAATTCACTCGGCACCGTCTCACACATTTCTACAAATTACCATTCCAATGCTCACTCTGTCCATACAAAGGGAGGTTTAGTGAATCTCTAAAAATGCACATGCGGTCACACACTGGCGAGAAACCATATCATTGTACTCAATGCCCTTCAAGATTTATAAACAAAAGCAATTTGAACAAACACTTGCTGACGCATAGAGGAGAACATGACTTCAAATGTGACACTTGCGGTCGAGGCTTTTATACCAGAAGAGAATTAGAATTACACTACAAAGTTGATCATACAGGCATAAAGGATCATATATGTAGCATTTGTGGGAAAGCCTTTGGTTATAGAAAGCAAATGATGAAACATCAACTGAGGGTACACAAGAGAGAAAAGCTCAGGAGTGGCAGAATGCCTCTGTATTTGCAGGTGGAATCAATGCAACAACAGGGACAAGAAGTTTCGGCTGAAACCTAAAACTTATTAACATATAAAAAATATATCTTAACTGTGACTACTAGAACAATTACTGACTTTAATCTAGGGTTGCCAACCATCCTGTTTTCCCAGGACATGTCCTGCTTTTTGGAGTGTCCTGTGTTGTCCTGGATAGTTAAGTTGAATCCTGGGTTTTTTAAAGAGTCCTCGTAAGGTCCTGAATTTTATTATTCACGCGCCACTATTGCCTCGAACCTTAAATTTAATCATCGGCGTTATTTTATAATTTAATCCTTCATTTCATTTCTTATATTTAATTGAAAATTATTTCATAAAGCATTGTTATTGCTATTCATTGAGTTTCATTGATACTGTTTTCTTATACTTTTCTTTTCGTTCTGTTTTTAAACTGTTTTGACGACACGGTTGGCGCAGTGGTTAAGTGATTAGCTTTCTGCGCTATGTGTCGCGGGTTCGATCCCCGCACGGAACAAATATTTGTATGATCTACAGATAGTTGTTTCGGGTCTGGTTGTGTGTGTATGTGACATGTATGTTTGTAAACTGTACCCACGACACAGGAGAAATCCTAGTGTGGGGCAACGTTTTTAAGAAAGAAAAAAAAAAAAAAAAAAAACCGAAATGTCCTGGCATTTCCACTTTCAAATCCTGGTTTTCAAAATTTGGGGATGGCAACCCTACTTTAATCTAGTAGTTCCAAGCATGGCTGAGTTATTGATTATTCTGATAAAAAATTATCAGTAGCAGCATGTAGATCGGGACTATGTCTGGAGTATTCCAAGGGAAGTTATAATGGTATAAATTTATGTGAATAACAGTACACCTGCTTAATTTTGCAGGGAAAACGGGCATTAAAATGTCATTTAATATCATTGTATATATCTATCTAATATATTATTTCATATTAAATTGTTTGGATCATAAACCCACTGAAGAGCAAGGTTTAATTGCAATAATAATATTTATTTAAGAATTTAATGAATATGGTTATTTTCATTGTCGTTTTATTTAGATTTAAGACAGAATACACAATGTTTTAATACATTTTGTAATTTATTTACATATTAAAATATAATGAGTTCATTTTAGCTGGTGCTTTATTTCTTTAAGATCTTTCAAATATTATCTATGAATAAATACTTGTCGAGTTTACGCGATGGGTTAATTTTAAATCGAGATCGGCTCGAGAGCCGGCGCGCGGCGCCGCTTTCCGGTAGAAACAGTACTACCGACAAGTTGATTACGTAAGAAGAAACCGCAAGTACCGAGCAATAAATTTTACGCTTATATTATTTCATATACATTTAAGTGTGTTTGCGGACAATATTTATAGCAAATCGACTGTGACTGGCAATTTGTCTATCTCGATTTTATGAAGATCACTTTGTTATATTTCGTACAAGGCAGCTCTGTAAAAAAGCATAATATGCGTTATAGTCGGAGCAACTGTGAGAATTTTTTGGCCGTTAAACTTGCAGCAAAAACTGGGCTAGGCATGAGACTTCCGCCATATTTCCACAGCAACTGGCATGGTCGTATCCAAAGGGGTTCTGGTCGGTCTCCATACACTTAGCTGTTACTTGGATGCCCATGCCTAAATACCTACTGGTGAATAACCCTGTAGATTTTGCAGGGATTGAATTCAGATATTGCGCTGATAGTCAATTACAAATGTAGGCAAAGCATTCGCGTTGCGGCTCTGTTCTGCTCATGCCCTAGGCTAAACAACTGGCGACTTGTTGCCGGCGACGCAGACTCGGCGTTTGTAAACATGGCAACTAGACTCGTTGACTTGGTAACCGCGAGTGAAACACAGTTGAATTGCGCCAGTTTGAGCCTGGTTATAATTCCATACGAAAAACCGATGGGTGGTTGGTACTAATTTCATCTAGAAAATTCTGGATTTGATTGTTTTCTTCAATCATCCCACACGTCTAGCTTTTGTAGTGGATTAAACGATATCCGCCTGGCAACAGGTAAAGACGAAAACATTCAAAATTCGATTTTTATTCTTTTGACAATGTCAGATTTGTGACAAAATACGAGACGAATAACGTCGACGCCCGAAATATCTTGCAAAATAATTTTGAAGTCCAACAATGGCAAATGAGGCCGAAGAAACAGTGCGTAAACTATCCATGCATAAAGGCGTAGCAGGAGTGATAGTGGTCAATGGTGAAGGTATACCAATCAAGACTACTTTGGAGAACCACGTGTCCGTCCAGTACGCCGGCCTCATGAGTTCTCTGGTGGACAAAGCGAAGGCGGTAGTTCGAGATCTTGATCCTTCCAATGATCTGACGTTTTTGAGGATACGCAGCAAGCGAAGTGAAGTGATGGTCGCGCCAGATAAGGACTTTATATTGATTGTTGTTCAAAACCCGGTTGAATGACGAAGGCTTTGGCTGTTGAGGCCAATTTTTTTATTCCGTGGCATTTTGTTAATGATGCGCTATTTTCTTTGATGTTGTATCATTGTTTTTAGTTACAGATTTTCATTCAATTCCATTTGATAAAATCATGTTATTTTTTGTGATTGGAAAGGGCTCTAGGAATTTGTGTGTGTGATTCATTACTTTTAATGTTCATGTCATTTCATGTTCTATGTCAATTCGTCTAGTATTTAATCATTATTTACTTTTTACATTCATCAATTTCATCATAGGTTCTTTGTTTCTAGTGATAATTTTGTACTGCTAAAATATAATTATTTCAACTGTGTTTAGCAATAAATAAAAGAAACAAAATTACCTAATTATTAGTTTATTATTTAAATTAATAAAACAGATCACAACATATATCTATCTAGAATATTATCTAGGAATGAAAGAATTACCAATTTCCGCGTCCCCATCTACCTCTGCCGCGGATATACCCTCGATTACTAAAACCGCCTCGGTTTCCGAAACCACCACGACCCCCATAACCGTTACCAAAATCGTTGCCACCAAATCCTCCTTGATTCCCGCCAAAACCGCCTTGGTTTCCGCCAAAACCTTGATGACCGCCAAATCCGCCTTGGTTCCCGCCAAAGCCGCTCTGGTTTCCGCTGCCAAATCCTCCTCTGTTTCCGCCGAACCCTCCTCGGTTACCACCGAAGCCTTGGTTCCCGCCGAAGCCTTGGTTGGGTCCGAAGCCCCCGCGGGGTGCGGAGGTGCCCCAGCCCCTGTTGCCGCCTCTCTTGGCGGGATCAGGCCTGAATGTCGGCGTGCCTGCTTCGCGATGGATATTATAGTCACCAGCCTCAATAACAACCAGCGATTTGAGGCAGTCTATAACCTGCAAAATAACGAGTTTTAAGACATCTGTGAAGATAACTTACGTAGGACATAGCTTAACTTAATCACGCTAAGTTAAGCTATGTAGATACCTAGCCTTTTCCCAACTACATTGGGGTCGGCTACCAATCGTAACCAGTTGCGGCTGAATATCAGTATTTTACATGGAGCGACTGCCTTCTGACCTCCACCACCCAGTAACTGGAGACACTGATACTCTAACGTTAGACTGGTTGTCAGACTTTTTGAGCTACTGACACCCGTAACGACTGTCATAGGTCTTCGTATGACACCCGGGACCAACTGCTTAACGTGCGCAATTCCAAAATCCAGTCTATTGAGAATTTCTTGGACCAAGATCTCACGCTCTCTGTCTTAGGTAATTATAGTTACCTTCTGTTCGGTTGCGGTGAAATGCAGGGCGGCATCAGGCTCTGTGGCGGCTCGCTCCACGATCTTCTCGATGGCGGGTCTCAGCGCAGTGATCAGCGCGGCCGAGCGAGGACTCATGTCGAAGTTCAGCCAATTGTCCAGACGAACCACGTTATCGATCTGGAGCGGTACAATGACATGTTAAAGGTGACAATAGGTGGGAGGGATGAACTATGACGGGTCGGAAACTTAATTTACGACTTAAAATGTTTAGCTTAAGGTTCGAAATCAACAATCATTAGCAGGACTAGCCAATCACAATTTCCAGCTTAAAATATTATGATGAATTGACTCACCCATTCAACCTTCCGGCTCGCAAACAGCAGTACATGCAATGGCGCCACCATAGTGGTCTGCTTGCAACTAATAGCGCGTGTGCGCACCTTTTCACCAAAAACGAACAACGGGGACTTAAACCGTTGTTCTTGGTTGCTGCAGTTCACTGACGTCTTGTGGATGAGGGCGGGCTTGCCTTCCGTTGTTAACACCTGGAACACAACAGGGTAAGATGAAAAGGGTACTAATTGATTTTCATGGTCATCATCTGCCTAGGCTTTTCTCAAAATGGTGGGCATGGCTAACTTATTACTAATATTAAACTGGCAATTAAGTTTCTTTCAACAAACCCGATTAAACGCATCGAACGCGTTCGGCGCTCCGATTGGTTTTAGACTAGGGTCTCTGTTCTCTTGTGTGTACTCACTTTTCTCTTCCCCTGGTGCAGACACACGTTGGGGTACAGTCCCATACACATGAGAGCTATGACCAAGTCCAGCGTCGGGTCCGGACCCGTGGGGATCCAGCGTTGAGACACGCAGCACTCTTCCGGGAAACCGATCGACGTTGTTAGGATATCTGGAAAACATATTTTATTTTAGTGTCCATGATTTGGTAAACGAGATGGCGCGATGAACTCGACACTAAACAACTCCTTGTTGAAATAAGGACTTGACGACATCTAACAAAAGCATATTGCAACAGCTTAACCTTTACCCAAGAATGTTGGAGTCAGCTCTCAGTCTAACCACATTGGGCTGAACTAGGAGGCAGTGACCACTTAGGTGGGCCGCCTCCCTGTATGACATTGCATAAAAAAAATAGCTTTTTTACGTTCACAGATTTCTCATTATCATTTGTACGCTATACGCGACTGGTGTTTAAAAGGTTAACTATGTGCCTGTTTCATTGTTTCCCTATATACAGCATCGTGTTTGGAATCGTCTCATAATAGTAAAAATAAAGTAAGTTACTAACTAGTGAGCTGGTACTTGGCTTCAGAGGTAACCCGCATGGTGGTGGACTGCACTCCCTTCCAGTCACACCACTTCAGTTCCGCGTCCTCACCCTTGGAATGTTCTCGTTCCCACAACTGTAATCCATGAGATAAATAATTATCTACTATTTGGGGTGCCAGCAGAAAGCCTCAGTGAAGTGCGTCAAACGAGTAAAGAAAACTAAGTTCGTTTGGCGCATCCTGGGCAGTCAGCTTCGATATCATTATTGCTGACTGGTTAATCTTTCCACTAGGGCATGAACGATTCACATGTCATAGTGCGTGCCGACTCGACAAAAGATCTACTATTCAATTTTAGTATGGTATTCGTGTCGTCAATTCTCTGTAAATTAAACTTAATGGCATGAAAATACGTCAAATGTTCATGTTTTCAAAATAAAAAATATTTTTGTCGTTAAGAATAATAATCTTCCTATTTATTAATCTTAACACAACGATAATTTAATTATGTCACTGACTGTGCACCCCATAACACACGTCTTTTTAACTAAGCAGTTAAACGGTTTGTCATCAATGTTACCTGGAAGGCGTTAAGCATAGCGATATGGTCGGAGGCCCTATCTCCGGCGAGCGCGCGCTGATGGTTGGAGAGCCGGCGTCGCCCCTCCACTACGAAGATCTCGGGGAACGTGGTGGAGTTGGCCGCCATTGTCGTCAGCGCATCGCCCACGCCCACCACGAAGCCCAGCACCATCATCTTGCCAAGGCGCGGCTCTGTGCATACAATGACAATTAACTACCTACTCATTGATCTAGTGATCGCAAGCTGCTAAGTGTTATTGGAGATTTTATGCATGAAACTTCATAGTAGCAGCCCGGAGTCTTGAATTCTGCTTGGTAGATATACATGTTTGCCTCCTATTACTCTGCTGAGACGTGATTCTTTTATGCCATATCCATGTACTTGATTCTACCTTAAATGATCGGTGAAATAAGGGTGTACAACATTACAGATTTACCTCAGCCTCGCGTTTTGGGGAATACAGACGAGACGCTATGTAAGTATAGTATTATATCCGTATTTCCAAAATGTTGTCTAACTGTTAGACTCTAACAGATTAACCCTTGTTTTCTATGCAAAAAGAGATCCATCTCGCCTTTATATAAATGTGCGGGTTAAAATTTGACTGTCACTAATGTTAACAGTAAAGACAAACATGACGAGGAAACCTGTCTGTGAAGAATGATCTCTGTAGTATGCCCTAAATGCCCTCGCCTATAAGTGGGTTTTTGATGGGATGGATTTGAGTGAAAACTGACCTATAGGTAACTTGGCGAGTATAGCGCCAAGCGGCGTGAGGTTGTCCTGCGCGTCCAGACAGCCGAGCTCGCGCAGCAGCGCCTCCGCCTCGATCACCGCGTCCAGCGGCGGCGGCTCCGGCGCCTTCGACAGGAAGTGACCGATGCCACCCAGGCGGAGCAACTTGATGCTGGAACCATATACATTGTTATAAACCCACCATGTAAACATAAGAAATAAGGTTCGGAACTATGGTACACTCTCTATCGGAGTGAGGCGACAATAACAATTCTTACATCGCAATATTATGAGATTGTGCAACGATTTTAACACATATACAAATGTTGTATAACGACTGTTACCTGGTCGTAGGGTCACCTTCTCCATACATATAGAAACATAGGAACACCAAACCTCATTTTTACCATGAGTAGCGCAGTTACTAAGTACTTGGTTTTCTGTGCTGCTGATTCCCGCACGCAACATTTTTTTTTATAAATAGGTTGGGATATTCCGGATAATATTTGAGATATACAGAGTCAGTTTTTCAAGTGGGCGTGGATGGCTAAATCCGAAACTATAAGGAATATCGAAAAATACTCAAAGGAGTCTAGAGCCCGATTTTGATGAAAACTAAAACTGCATCATTGGATTTGATTGACTGCATCATTACCCACTTGAAAAATTCACTCTGTATATTACGTTATAAACTGAAAAATCCTAGTGGAGCAAAATATTAATAAAAAAAGCTTTTGTAATTGTAATAGTTCGTTTTAAGGGTGCGCTAGTCGAAAGCACGAACTCGTTGATGGGCGTGGCTAATATGCATGCTATCTCACGCAACATCGTCTGAGAAAGGGATAGACCCAGTGATGAGCAGTAAGACGCTACTGCGCGCACACAGGTAAACACTCCCGTATAGTATACCGCCGCTAAGTATCCGCACATATACGCAAGCTCATTGATATAGCGCGCCGGGGCACCGCGCGGCTCCGTTACCGCTGCACTGTGGAAAAGCCCCATACAAAGCCGTCTCAAAACTGTTTTACATGAAAATCGATATTACGGGATAAAAATAATAAATAAATGTTCTATAATAAATGAAGTTTTATTATAGGTATTTTTATTTTATTTGTTAACAGTTACCTATGAAGACGTGTTCCATACCTTGTTATATACTTCGGCAGCCTAATTACGTAAAACAGCGATAGCAACGCGACAGCAACGCGACAGCAATCTCACTGTCAGCCAATACATTATATGTCACAAAAAATGACGTTTGACAGAAGTTATCACGCGATCTACGCCTGTCGCTACATCGGTAATTAGGCTGCCGGTCCCTATATTTCAAGTTTGAGAAATGCCTCTAAAACAATATCAAAAAAGGAACTGTTTGATGAAGCTAAGACCCTTCTTGCTATGAACGAAAATCAATAGGATCTTGCTAAATTTTGTATATGTTTTTTTATATATAGATTGACATTATTTCTTAATCTATTTTAGATAAAATAAATTAAGAAATAAAAATAAAAAAACATATATATTTTTTACTAACATAATAATTCAAAATAAAAAAATATTTCAATAAATCCTTATAGATATATCCAAGTATACGTGTGCAAAATTACAGCTCATTTCATTTTGAAACAACTGAAATATGAAGTTTTGAGACGAAACATACGCGATTTTCCCACTGTGCGCCGCCGCCGCTGCCGCGATTCGCCTACGTAGGTACAACACGCTCACACAAGCTTGAAATAAAACGTAAACTACCAAACCCAACCTAGTTTGATAAAATAATATTATTTATTTGGATTTATTTATCATAGTGTGTTACTCATATTTTTTATGGTACGCATGATGATATATTAGTTTGTCAGTGTAAGCTGAGCTCTCGTTGTACCAAAAGCCTATACAATGCGAGCTCAGCTTATACTGGATATTTACTTGATATGTCACCGTGTGTACTAGATAGGTACTATACGTACGTAATAAATAGGTACCTAGAACTTATCCTAATAATATTTCGTAGGAACCAGGCGTTCACTGCAGGAGATGTACTTACGTTGAGATTGAGACATCTCGTTGTCGAGTTAGCTTTGCCGATCACGAGTTTATCTATACTTCTATACTATATATTAATATATTTATTTATTATTTTTATTTTATTATATTAATATTATAAACCTGAATTGGTTGAACGCGCTAATCTCAGAAACTACTTCGAATTGAAAAATGCTATTTGTGTTGGATAGTCCATGTATCGAGGAATGCTATATAACATCACGCTACGACCAATAGGAGCGGAGAACGGAAAACCAGAACATAAATACAAAACAAAATATACAAGCGAAGTCATTCAATCAATGTACTTATATCGAAATCGGAATCCAAAATTCAAAGCCAGGGGTCAATGTGATAACAATAATAAGATACAAATGATTATAGTCACGTACGTCCTACGATAGGACACACAGGTGCCCGAGAGGCGCCGGTGGGAGTGCGTGTGCGCCACCCCTCCGCTACCCGCGCGGCCCGCAGGGCGGAACTTCGCAGTGAAAGGCACATAATTTCTTGTTAGTAACGAGCGCCTAAAATTTGGCGAATATACTATTGGGAGAGGTGTTCTTACAAAAAAACTACTGAATGTATCAATTCAAAATAAAGTTATTTAGACTTTTGAATAAATAACCTATGCCTGTACGTGTTTTGTTTTAGAGATTTTATACTACTTCTGTTATTTATTTACGCCCAAAGTTGCGTTAAAATTAGTGTTGAAATACGGAACTTTAGAGGCTCATAACTTTCAAATTACTATTTATTTTAGTATTCGACTTACGTACAGGCATAGATAACGACGAGACGAATAGATATCATGCTTAACTTTGGTCCTACGATGTCAAACGGTGGAGTAATCACCCCACAGCGTTTGTATGGAGAAAATGTCGACTAGCGCAGCCTTAAGTAGCATATTAGGAATCGGTATTAAAAAAAAACTATTATATCACCTGAGCGCCAGTTCGTGCAGCGGCGTGCGGAACATCTCTGCGGTCTGATGCTCGTCCAGCTTATCGAAGCGTGCGCGCGAGCACAGGGTGAAGCACACGCCCGGACGGACGCGACCCGCTCGACCTTTGCGCTGCAACCACACATTGTAATATAGCAATGCTATAGGAAGTAACTAAAGCATATTTAATTATTATCGTCCAGATTAAAAGATCTGCTCAAGTAGTCTTTTTGGATTGGCCTAATTAAAGATATTGCTCAATTAAATATGTGAAGTCCTTATTAGATAAGTCTTACCAATACCTTTTTACGAATTTTTAAATAAATCGATACTTGGCCTTCTCCTGATGAAGCACTCATTAATCGATATTACCGCTATTATTATGGTATACGATGGTAAGAAGGAAACCATTAATTTGCTACCTTACATAGTGTCAAAACAACAACAACAACAAAACTGACTGAGTCACTTAACGTGGTGAGCGAGGGCGTTATCTTCTTAATAAGATAAGACAAAGGAATGACTATCATTGAACTGCGCGAAGTAATAACCTCTAAGTTCACGCAGGTAATTCCTGTATGTATGTTACCTGTTCCAGATTAGTCCTGCTGGCCCACACCGTGGCGTATGACGTCATATTGTTGTGTGACGTGAAGAGCTTCATCTTGGCCTTACACGAGTCTATCACGTACACGACGTCGTTGATTGTGATCGATGTTTCTGCTATGTTTGTTGACAGGATCACCTGTTGAACGACAATGTTATTTTAAATATTAGTAAAAATATTGATTATTTCTTAACACACTTTCTACAGTGATACGCCAGAAATACTGTAATAATGGCGAATTTTATTGAAAATTTTTATTGATCTATGATAATACAATATTCGAAAATTCTTTGACATTAACCGCGTGTCAGCTGGACTTAACTTCACAATGAGTTCTTAGTTAACGTATTTACAGAAGTAACAGTAAATAATACAGACAAATGCTACTGGGCATTGGCTCATCTCAGAATGTGCATAATTTCGTCGTCATCATCATTTGAAGCCCTCTCAGACATGCGGTTCTGTTTAGAAAAGTTGTCGAATTCTGATCGGCACATTAATTTACACACAACAAAACAACAAAACACACATATACCTTAGTCATTCCTGGCGGTGGCGTAATAAACACTTTTTTCTGATCCTCTCTAGGGATCTGACTGTGTAGCGGCAGAATCACATACTGTGACGTATCACCGAATATCCGGTGTTGGGACAAATGTTTGGCCAACGCGAAGATGAGGTTCCAACCGGGCAGGAACACTAGGATAGCGCCATCGTTGCCGAGGTCCCGGATGTACAGTAGAATCGCTTCGATTAGCTCGAAACTTAGCTAAAAATAAATTCACAAAATTATTACTATTACTGTTAGCTCCAGTGATGTCGAGAGAACACCGTGTAGTTTTAAATTCGTAACAGTCCAACGTCACCCGACATTTTCCCCAGGGAGGTAGGTACCCATGATCATTGCCACACGTAAACAAAAAGGGTTGCTGAAATATGTGGTATTTTGTCTTAAATATAACTTACATCTTTCTCAGAGAGCTTGGACATGGTTTGCGCTGTCTGCGGTTCATAGTCGTTGCTAAGGTTACAGTTCTTGTTGAGATCCTCCTCTTGTTCTTCTATCGTACCTGGACAAAACATCATCTTTGAGCTTATTCATATCTACAGTCAGTACCATACATAATGATGTATCAAAGGTTACATTTTTTTCGCTTAATGGCGTTAGTATGTAAACGTACCTTCATCATCATCTTCTTCGTCATCTCGTGAGTTGGCCTTCTTGCCGGAAGCTTTGCGCTTGCGTACCTCGGGCGGAGGCACAAACTTGGTGAGTTGCACGCAGTCTTCCAAGAAATATTGCTGTACTGGGTACGTGCGGCCTGGGACCTGGGCAAAACGGTTAGTGTTAAAATAACATGTTTTTAGAGACAAATATAATACATGGTATAGCGTCTTTATTCTGAGTGTTATCGTCACAAAGCTCAGAAAATCAAGAAAATAAACCATATTTCGTTCAATAAAAATTATAAAATAACATCTGTGACAATGCTAAAACAGAACTTTTGTCAAGAGAATAAGCTTTATTTTTCGTAACTGTTGCCATGCATGCATCTAACGTTGACAACACAACTACTTTAATTTATTATTAAATCACCTATTGCCACAAGGCAGTCACAATTCTAAACGTTTATATAGTACAAGAGTAATTACTTCAATGACGGGACAGTTGCCGAAGTAGTTGGTGAAGAGTGTGGTGTCGACGGTGGCCGACATGAGGATGATGCGCAGGTCTGGGTACGTGTGCGCCATGTCGCGCAGCAGGATCAGCGCGAAGTCCGTGTCGGCGTCACGCTCGTGCACCTGGAACCGACATACATTGTACATCGTACAGCACCGAGGATGGCCGAATAGCGACGAACACATCCGAGTTACGCAGGCAGGGAATTAAGGTTTTTTATGAAATTTTTAGTCTTTAATAGGATTCCTAGACGGCACTGTCGCAAAGTATTGTAATAGAAATTCTTAAAAAAAAATAGTAGATTTTATTTCTTCTTATGTTTTAAAATGATATTACTTATAAATAAGTTTTGTTTGACATCATCAAACAAAATAAATAATGGATTTCTTTGAGTTAATAAATTATACTGGCTTGGGCTTAGTCAAGTAGACACTGAGACATTAACTCCAAGTTTAAAGTACTAACCTCATCAACAAGTACATGGCTGACGCCTCTCAGCCCGCCCTCCAGCTTCCTCAACAACACGCCCACAGTACAGAACATTATCGAGCCGTACGGGCGAGGCAGCATCGACTCGAAACGGACTGAGTACCTGTTGAGAGCAAAAATATCTGATTAGATTGGAACTCAGCCACAACATATGGAAAGGGCTAGGCTAATTTCATTTCGTGTTGAGTCGTCCAAAGAAGAGAGAGAGAAGCTCCAGCTTTGCAGACCGCAAGGCTAGGCTGCATCATCAAAAAGAATTACAGTCTGTCCCCTTTAGAACATGAAATATGGATAACGATCAGAAAAACGAGGCAAAACGGTAGTTGACAAAACGATTTTTTAAACCCAACACACTTTGTATTTGCGTTATAAGGTGTGAAACAATGTGAAGCCCTGCTGCTCACATTCGCTTGTCTCTTTCGACAAACGCTGACGATGACGACGGATATACGTTACAGTGGTCTGACACTTAAGTTCAGCAGTGGGCAAACTTACCCGACACTATTAGCCAGGTCCTCGCATCGCTCGTTGGCCACTCGCTCAGCAACGCTTACAGCGGAGATACGCCGCGGTTGTGTGACGCAGATGTTGGCCCACGCACCTTGACCGCTGGCTATGTAATCATCTAGGATGAACTGGCACACCTGATAGAAATGTTTAGGAGTTAAATTTATACTGATTGACAAATGCCACTTGAAGGGAAAGAAAAGTGAACCTTATAATTGGAACCTTAAGGATCAGTTTTAATTTCTTTTCAAACTGGAAGACAAAGTTTTCTTGAAACAGGGTATTCCTTTTTGATTCAATAAAAAATTAACGGAAAATATTAAGTCACGATTTTCTAATAGCATTAGTCACTTCGATGTTTGTTATGATAACCCTTTACTGCTGAACAAAAGACATCTCACAAACTTCGGAGTCCGTAGCAGTGGTCCAAATCAAGAATGCTGAAAGAGGTGTTACCTTAAAATGGGGTGCCAAATAAAACGGAACCTTCGTCCACGAAATAAGGTTCATTTCTCCTTAATGAACAAAATATTATGACCGCTTTATCTATTCAGTGTCTAATGCTAAATATACCTGTGTCGTTTTTCCACACCCAGTGTTGCCTCTGATGATGATGACTGGGTTCTCGTTGATAGCCTCCATGATTTGCGACTTCATCGCGTACACTGGTAACTGTTCCCTCTCGCGAAGACTTTGCTGTAATTAAACAATATATAACTCTGAAAAGAGGCCCTTGCCCAGCAGTGGGACAGTAATGGACTGAATTTTTTGATTTTCTCAGTATGCGAAGGGTTAAGGGTTTCTATACAACGCTTGCCTCTTGCGGGTTGACGGACCGCACGCACCACCAAGAACCTTATGGAACTCTCACATGTGTGCTGGATACTGACCTTTTTTCGATCCACAAACAATTGCAAAAAGGCAGAGGTGCAGAAAAAATAAATATAAAACAAAACAATAAACATACTTAAAATATAAGATTTTTTTGTTTGAGTCCTGTTCTATTGTTTTTATCTTATGTATGTGTACTCTTTTGATGGTGTGGTCTTGTGATGTTTAATAAATGTATTTCATACTTTCTTTCTTTCTAAAATCGTAAGTAAATAAACTAACCTGGTACAGTGTACTATTTTGGCACACATCTCGGTGATGCTTCTCGAGGTCAGCACTGATGTCTTCTAAACTAGTTTTTGCTAGCGGACCCTCATCTGTAACAATTCACCTTGTGATTATTTGCCTACCGATGGACTGACATGCAAGGTTAAGCAGCGCTCGCTGCGGTCAGTCCTCGGATGGGTGATCGTTTATGATTATTATTTATTTGTTTCATCAAATTTGCACCAATAACAATGTTAATACGATATGTTAACCGAAATAGGTACATAAAACATAACAAAATAAACATCGAGAATCAGCTATGCCAAAGAAAGCATGTTAATAATCCTAATATATACATGATAAATAGCTATAACAATCATTACAGTCAGTTAACAGCCCAAACAGTCTGCCCAGTCAGTCTCATATTTAGGATATTAGGTTTAGATTGTAGTGCAAAACGGCTGAATCTAGTAAGACCGGCCAGCAGGCTTCAAAAACACAAAGAAAAAAAAAAAGTGTTACAATATGTTAACAGACAAGATCTTACCAATGTTGCATCCAGTCCAGGCGTTCCAGTTGGCTTGCGGCGGTGACCAGGGGACCACTCCGCCGGGGGTGGGGCGCGCCTCCCGCATCGCCTTCGCTCGGTCCATTTGCAACAATGTTATCCCAGATTGGCCCTCCTCACTGGAATTCGTGTTGGATGGGTCTATTTGTATAGGCTCGATTCCCAGTTCTAAAATAAGATTTATTATTTTTACTTAAAGTATTCTGATCCAAAAGAGAAAATGTTTTTAAGAGATTCATGTTACAATGGTAACACTTAAGTATTGTTAATAAAGACTATTGAAAAGGAGAGAGAAAAAAACTTTAATTGCGGATCAAAGGCGCTGTAACCCGTCAAGTGAAAATCCCTTAATAGAAATACCCACAACAGAAAATCGATTGTTTCTCGTTGCTGGGAGCTGCGTGTGTCTAATGAGTGTTTTCGTACAAAAGTACGCACCAGATAGACGTCACGGCTGACGCGTGCCTTTCAATACGTAATTAAACTTTATATTCTCACCCTAACTAGGTATATAATAAATAAATAAAATTGAAGTGTCTGTTTATAATGTCAAAATAACGGCTTATTACTAAATGTATATAATTAAAGTACATACGGTAAATATACATTATAAAAAAAAAAAAACAATTTTTAAAAAATTTTTCTGTCCGTTTGTTCCGGCTTATCTCTGAAACGGCTGAATCGATTTTGACGGGACTTTCACTGGCAGATGGCTGATGTTATAAGGAGTAACCTAGGCTACTTTTATTTTAGAAAAAGAATTAGGGTTCCGCGCTAAAAAATGTACGCATAATATAATTGTATCTACTGTTACCTTGTAGTGTCTCTTCTATTTGAGATTCCAGTTGAGGGCTTATAGCCACAGGGTATGGCTTCATAATACCTTCCGAGGACCTGATAAAAATAATATTATTTCAAACATAAGATATTGAACTACTGCACAAAAATATATGGAAGCTTGGTAAAGCTTCCTTTAGCCACATTGTTGGGCCTTTATAATAAAAAATACAACTGATATAAAAGTCAGTTAATTACTGTTTCACTGCTGGACAGGAGCCTATTCTCAAAATGGCAAGTCTAGGCGGTAGCAACTCTTGTGGGTTGGTAGACTACACAGACCATCAAGAACTTTTGGAGTTTTCCAGGCTTGGAGGTTTCCTTGCGTTGCGTTGTTTTCCTTCACCGTTAACAAAAGTGATGCAATTATTTTGAATCACATATGACTTCGAAAAGTCGGAAGTGTCGAGTCAGATTTGGATTCACTTGAAAAAAAAGAAGGCAATCGTTCAATCACTGATTTATCTCTAACAAGTCTATCATCATACCGCCACATACCTGTCTCTTTTCAGCGTCCCACTGAAGGCCTCAACCACACCAAGATGGTACAATTGTCTCACAATAGACAACGCACAAGATTTGCTAGCCGTTTGCTTGTTAGATGCAGTCTCACGGCCGGTCACATTGCGCCCTAGTTGGCGAACGAATATCGACATCTCACAGCAGAAGCTCCTGGAATTTTGAGGTTAAATTCGTACAATGTAAACACTATTTAAAAGTCAAAAAAATATGTGTGGTAAAATAAAAACATTAAAATGGTAAATGACATTAGTTCCTTGTAATGCATGCATTGCATCTTGTTAGACCGGAACCTAATAAAAACAGTTGGCTCGGGGAATCGCCATCTGATGATAACAGTGTTAATTGCTTAAATATAATGCTGGGTTAATTTTACATTGAAAATGCGCGCATTTTCAATATACATTTAAAAATTCCATAATCCCAAATAAGTATTAATCAGACAAAAAATTTAAAGGTTTGCTCTACTAATTGTTACTCCCCTCTGAAATCTTAAAAAAGTATTGACTGCACCATCAAAAATGTTGATGGCAATAGACTCATACATGACACTTAATAACAGTATTGACAAATGTGGGTGCATCATAGTACACCTTTGCCAAACCTTTCGAGGATACAGGCGTGATGTTATGTTAAGTTTTCACTTACCATACCTGTAGGAAAAAAATTACATGTGTAGCCCATAAATCAAAACGAGAGCAGAAAACCCCTTAGATGAACAAATGTTTTTATTTTTGCAATTTATTTTAACATGCTAATAATGTATAAACTTACCTTGTCGAAGACTAGGAGCCACGCAAGTGTGATACATTCTGGAAGTGTGGCCAAGTACAGTCAGTTTAAAGAGCTCAAACACACCTGTATTCAGAACAAAATCCAAGACTGTATATTCATTCAAATATTATGAATAATTACTCAATAAAAGATGTTAGAGGATTGATATAGTAACAACAGTATGTTAACAATAGTGAGTGATCTATAGTAGAAATCGGTTGATTTAAACATAGATAAACATCATTAAAGTTCCCACTCCAGGAGACAGTTCTCCTCCCCGAGACGGTCTCTAGAATTTGTGTTTACTTCCAATTACATCCAACCATTGCTCACAACTGTACATTATGAGAAAAGAGAAGACACTTATGTGTCATAATTCAGACATGGTACACTTTTGTCTTGGATTTGTTCTGTGTGGTTGATTATACTGAGCTCTTGAAACAAACTTACTAAATGTTGAAGCAATCTTTGCGTTATATTATTGCAAAGGTAGCTTCAAATGGTTTTGTGAAATATTAATTGTTTGTTGCTGACAATTCTCATTGTGAAGGCCTTATGCTAACTAAAAAAGGGATAGGCGGGCAAAGAAATTCGAAAAAAAAAAAAAATTGCACCAGTTTTAGCAGTTCTGGCGCGGGCGGTCCGCGGAACGCGCCCTTTTCATTCGCTAATACTGATACTGAATATTGATAGTACAATACATAAAATCCAGGTTGACTGTACCCGCGCACAGTCATATATACTAGCAACATTGCTTACGACGGGTGCGCAGACAGATATCTATTGTAGGTGGTATAATATCGTCTGAGTTACCATAAGGGCTGTTCACAATGTTAATGAATAAATTCTATTGAGCTCATTAAGTAATAAAAATTATGTATAAATGTGAGATCAACTGCCCACTTATTATAATCTTTATTATAACAAATAGACAATCAAACACATATTTTTGGATGTACATTTGAAAAATAATGTTATTTTAGAAGAATTTGTTATGATCAAACAACAATCTACACTTCACAATTTCATCCAAACTTAACCCGAAGTAATATCAGCAAGGCAATCAAAAATATATATGTATAAATAAATATTATAATAACTTGACCACATTTCCAGATTGTCTAAACTATAATCATTAGCCAATGATTTTTCAAATTTTATGAATAATCAGTGGCTTATTGTAAAGCAATAACGTAAAGATAGCTAATATAGCTGTGCATAATAATGATAGCAAGATAACCAAAATTAGCAAGATGACAGGACCTTTGGCAGGTTCTGAGCAACTATTACCAAATGAGAGGGACAACTCTATATGTTACAACTCCATCACATAATTGACTAAATGTGTATCCTTGATTCCATATACCTGCAAGCTACATATGACTGACTGGAGGTGAATGTTGCTTTTTTACAGTCCTATGTGGGGTTTTTTCCCTACTAACCTTGGTTATGTTACCGTTTATCTATACATATGGTAAATAAATAAAGATGATTATATAAGAAACACTGAGAAAGAAACTTTCAAGCTGCAGGAAACATTTAATTGTTGATATTTTTGGTAACACTGTTTAAAAATGTTGTTGTATAAGAAAAATATTATGAAATAAACAAATGTAATATCTAGCAGAAAATAAATTATATATGAGAAAATAATACAGTGAGACAAAATGTTAATGGTAAATTCTGTGTACTAAATATTAAACATACCTTGTATGATCAGGACCAACAGCCTTGTACACATAGTCTGTATTTATCTTGTTAACCTGTAAAAACTGATGAAGCTTTGACTTGGCATTCTCCATCGTCCAGTTGCCATGGAGACTCGCATTTACATCAAGGTCCTCTGCCTCTTCAACATTCTTCTGCTGTTGCATACGGTCCATGTATGTGAAGTTTTCGTGATGACCACCATATGCTTGGTATGCTTGGCCCATACTTTGTGGGCCCATGCCCTCCTAAGAAGAAAAAGGATTTGGTGGATAAAGGATTACAATGAAATTTATAAAGTTGTAGAAAATTGGTCATGTGAAAGAACATACTACTACTTATTATGAAAATGCAAAATGTAGGTGAATTTTGGGAAAACGTCACAGCCTTTGCCCAGCTGTGGGGGCACTCGATAGATTATTGAAAAAGAGGTGCATAGTTAACAACAATTGTGGGTCAGTGAGCATCCTGTTTTAACATCCACTCTTTCATATGTGGCAGTAGTTTTTGTAACTGTGTATAATATGTACATTGTATGAAGTGACTTGTTATAATAGTCAAAAAGTAACTACAACACCAACCTGAAAGACAGCCTTCTGTTGCTGCTGTCCCTCATTATCTTGAACTTGGCTGTCATTTTCATCCTTTACGGTTACACCAACTCTGGACTCCTCAGGCACTTCCGATGCAGGCACCAGACCAGTCCTCACAAGGTAGCTGAGGAAATCCTTGGAAGCATTCATCTGAGCTTCCTTCTTAGTTGTGGAGTTCCCCGCCCCGACATAGGATATAGTGTCGACACGAACTTCGCATAAGAATCGCTGCCGATGTTTTGGCCCTTAAAGTATAGGTTATAATTTATTATAATAATGATGTTATATTGCATTATTATTATAACAATAAAAAATATCATATTAAATGATATTTAAAAAAAAACAACGCATAACAAGCGCCCTGTCAGAGGTTTCGCAACTGAATAAATACATAGATCGAGTTTTATTTTTTAATATTCTGTTTGTGTTATGAAAACCATATTCAGGGAAAATTAAGACGATCCTCTGTTCCAAGTGCGAGTTGAAAGCATATTTTTCTTAATCATCATTATCATCATAATCAGCCAGAAGACGTCCACTACTATTTTTTTATTGTGAAGGAATTTTCCGTCCATACCTGTCGCGCGAATATCAAACAGCGGCGTAAGTCCCTTCTTGGCGCACCAAGAGAAAAGAAATGACTTTCCATCCATTGTGGATTCTTCTACAAGAACTTCTTTATTAATTATGCCTTATCGTAGAATCCACTTCCTATAATCTTATAACGCCAAAACAAACACTTCAAACACTAGCAAAAGAAAAGCTTCCGCCGCCTTCAGCAGAGTTCACATGACAGTGACATTACTTTCTTTTTGGACACTGACACAAGTGACACATAATTTTTTTTTTTTTGGAATTTTATGACCTGGTAACTAAGACCTTTAAGTCAAGTCTTATTTTATTTTATGAAACACTGCACTATGTACTTATCACTTCACTTTTATATTGTTTGAATAGTGTTTTTAATATATTTATATATCGGTTTGTAAGTGTTTTTGTTTTTTAATAACAATTCAAGTGGCGGCGGGCGGGATGAAGAATCGCACTTAAAGTTTACATCACTAAGTTCACTAGCCAACACTAATCTGTCAAGCAAGAAGTTTTGACAGTCAAAAATAAGATGCTCCATGGTTCCTTCTTGGGATTCACAATGTGGGCATGTATTGTTTATATTAATGCCAAGTCTAAAAAGGTGTGACGGTGCAGTATTATGGCCAAAGCGTAATCTATTTATCGTAGTGATAAATTCTCGGCTGGCTTCTTTCAATTTATTGTACCAGGGTCTAACAGGTAATCTTTCTTGAATACTTCCATACCACTTTCCTTTGATGTCTTGGTCTTTCTTCCACATTTCTATCCATAACTTATATATATTTTCATTAATACATTGCAGGAAATCAGTCATAGGAATTTCCATTGCGTTTCTAACATCAACAGCATTATAACCTTCATAAGCAGTTTTATCAACTATCTCATTGCCAGAGATACCTCGGTGAGAAGGTACCCACAGGAAGGCAATTTTGATGTGCTTAAGATAATATTGATGAATTATTTCTTTGATAAAATACAGAATATAATTTGACTTAAACGAAACTGTAAGGTTAGATAAGGCTTTTATCAAACTCAGTGAATCAGAGACAATCAAAAAGTATTTACAATTGTTATTTTGGCGAATACGTATTAAAGCCTGATAAACTGCATATGCCTCTGCAGTGAATATAGTACATGTATTGTGCAGAACAAAGCTTAGAGAGAGTTTAGCATGTGGATCATATATAGCAGCACGCACATAATTACTCCCCCTACTGCCATCAGTGTAAATAACATAATAATTCTTATTTTCTGCCAAAAATTGCAACATATCTAAATTATTATTAATGGGATTTTGCAATTCTTTGATGGGATGTGAAATACACTGATAAGAGAAAGAGTAACATGGCCATGGGCACTGTTTTCTAATACCAGTAAAACTATTTTCTGTTTCCAGCAATATTTTGGACAATGTTGGAGATTTGCCATTCAAGAGATCTTCTCCTGTTGTTAGAGGCCCAGGAGTTCTACTTACAGAAGGTACAATTTTGTTTATTATTTTTCTGTTATTTGCAGCAATTAATTTAAGACAGAATCTCTCTGCAAGTAGGATACGTCTCAAAATTAAGGGCATAATTTTAGTCTCCACTTCCATGGCCCTTATGGGAGTAGAGCACATTGCACCAGAAATTGTTCTCAAAGCCCTGTTCTGCAATAGATCTAGTTTATTTACATGAGTACTATTTATATACACTAGTGAACTATAATCAAAATGACTTCTAACTATACTTTTATACAAAATTGACAATATTTTCGGGTCTGCTCCCCATGAGACACCTGCAAGACATTTAATTATATTTAAACCTTTAAGAGCATTCTTTGATATATATTTAATATGTTCCTTAAAAGTTAAATTCCTATCTATTACTATGCCTAAAAATTTCTTTGAATTTACTGGATTTATAAATTCTCCATTATAAATAACTTTTGAATTTGTGTTCTCATTGCCAAATATCATAACACTGCTTTTGGAGGGGTTAATTTTTAAATGTAGCTCATCATTATAATAGTGAAATAGTTGGGACAAGGCTCTGTTAATATTGTCAATTGCAATTTCTACATTATAATTACTACTGTAAAAAACAATATCATCAGCAAACTGCAAAATATCTACATTACTGTTTACAAATTTACAGATTTCACTTGTGTATATATTATATAGCAAAGGAGATAGTGTAGCACCCTGCATTGTACCCTTAGATGCACCTTTTGGACCATACAATGTATTATTATGTTTTACATAGAGTGTTCTATTATTCAAAAAGTTATATATCCATTTACATAGCTGACCAGGTACGCCTAACCTAGACATAACTTGTACAAGTATAGCTGGATCTAGACTGTCGAATGCACCTTGAACATCTAGAAATACACAAACAGTGTGTAATTTTTTATCCTTTGCATGTTTCAGGTCTAAAATTAAGGAAGTGAAGCTGTCTGCACAACTTCGCCCTCGACGAAATCCATATTGAACATGTGGAATGATGCCGTTAGATTCCATATACCAATCCAAACGATTCTTAATCATGTTTTCAAATATTTTACCAAGACATGAAGACAGTGATATTGGTCTATAAGAGCTGGCAAGCTCCGAAGGTTTATCTGGTTTGAGTATCGGAATCACACATTGTGTTTTCCATGATTGTGGAATACATTTACAATGCCAAAGTAAATTAAGAATATTTAGAAACATTTTTTGTGCAGACTCATCTAAATTTTTAATAATACAGTAGGGGAAATCATCTAAACCTGGTGTAGTGTCTTTCCGAGATAACAAACTCATTTTAAATTCAGACCATGTAAAAGCATCTAGCAAAAATTTGGAATTTAGATTATCATTATTTAGTTCGAAAATATTGCCTAAACTATCAGCATCTTTTAAATTGCAATTGTCGGATAATTTATCTAGAAATGGAGAAATAAACTCATCTTTATATGATTTATTGCCAGCTCTTATACCTTTGAACATTTTTAGAAGATTCCAAATCTTACTTATAGGAGTAGTTCTATTGAAAGTGTTACATAAGCTATCCCAACCTATTCTTTTTTGTTCTGATATAGTCCTTTTTTTTAATGCATCTTTTCTTTTGTAATCTAGATAGTTCTCCATAGTGGGTTCACTTCTATAAAATTTCAATGCATTGTAAGAGGCAGTTACACTTTTTTCACAAATGTCATTCCACCAAGGAGCTGGAGGTCTGCTTCTAAAATTATTTGGTTTAGTGAGTTTAGGAATTGTCATATCTTTTAAATTATCTAACCGAGAACAAAAATCATTATAGGTTGAAATAGGATCATACAATTTTAAGACTAAATCATTAAATATTGTTTTGGAAATAGTTTTATACTCCGTCCAATTTGCTTTTTTATATACATACCTATCAACAGGGGGATTAATATGATATTTATCTATATGTAGTGTAATCTCTGTTATTGTTGGGTAGTGGTAGCTGCCCATGGAATCATCATGTACAGACCACTCGCATATTGATGCGAGGTTAGCACTAATAAAGCTAACATCAATTGCAGACGGATTTCGCCTCGGGTTGTTAACAGTTGTAAAACTACCATCATTTAAAATACATAAATCCAAGTCATCAATGATATTAAATAAATCCTGACCTCTGCTCTTAGTGGACAGACAACCAAATGCAATGTGGTGCGCATTAAAGTCACCACTGACAAATATAGGCTTTGGAAGATCATTAATTATATTACGTAGTCTATTAATCCGTATATGCCCACTAGAAGGAGGACAGTATACACAAAGAATAGTCAAGCTATCATGCACAGTAGTTAAGGACAGAGCAACAGTTTGAATGTCTTCATAAAATCTAGTGTTAAAAACTTTGTACTTTAAATATGGTTTAATCAGTATTGCTACACCATTATGAGTGTTATTGGAATTTTTATTATAAATGTTATATCCGGGTATTCTAAAACTATTGTCTTTAAACCATGTTTCGTTAAGTAAGCAAATGTCAACATTTTGTTTTTGTAAGAACTGAATCAATAAGGGTTTTTTACTATTAGCACTTTGAATGTTATACTGAGCAATACGTAGCTTAGACAGTGTGTGACTTGGATCCATTACTTGAGATTTTTAAGTAGTGTTTCTTTAATACTATTTACGGTGGTAGGCGTATTATCTCCCTTATTACCCAGTTCCACCAACGTCTGTACCAGGGCCATAAGTACATCGTTGTTGGCAACTATTTGGGCTTTGATGTCTACCTTAGGAGGGACATCTTTAGATTTATTTACACTATGTACAGGATTATTTACAGATACAGACTTATTTACAGATGTATATACAGGCTTATTTACAGATTTATTAACAGTGTCAATTGGTTTAATTTTTGGAGGTGGCAGAGGTGGGAATTCAATATTATCACTCATGTGTTGTTTCGTCAATGTAGCACTTGCATAAGTAATCTTATTTTTCTTTTCTAAAATTTTATTTAACTTAATTGGACATAATCTAGAAATTGCAAGATGAGGCCCGCTGCAATTACAACAGCAGATCTCTGTTGGTCTATCACATTCTTTATATAAATGCTCACCTCCACAAATGGAACATCTTTGTTTGCCATTGCATATCCTAGCAGAGTGGTTGAATTTAAAACAACGGAAACATTGCTGTAATGGGGGTATATAATCAAAAACACGGTATGAAAACAAATCATATTGTACATTGTCTGGAAGTACATTCGATAGAAAAGTAATGCTTACTGTTTGTAGTCCTACTCGCTCTTGCCCAACCTTTTTTGTGAATCTTCTTATAGCTATAATTTCATATATTGATGTAAGTTTGGTGTATAATTCTTTATTGGAAATATTTGCTGGTACAAATCTAATTATACCTGTTTTTTCTATTTGCGCAGCCGGAATAAAGGCTTTCAAGCCATGTTTGTTGAGAAAAGTGGTGTTGTTAATGAAGTTATTGGCCGTATTATACTGTTTAAATATTACTGCTATTTTATTTGCGTTTATTCGTTGTATAGCCGTCACCCCTTTTATTTCACTGGAAAATATATGATTGAGATAGATAGGGCTCTTATTGCCTATTCTATCCTTGTTGTTGGTAGCTTCAATAAACACTTTAAAATCTAGATATGTGGCATTTTCTGGGTAAAGTCTCTTATAGTCTGGTTTAATATATGGAGAATAGTCAAGCTCACCGCCGCCGCCATCCATGTTTATGTCTGTCCCTCCGCCTCCGGCCTCAGGCCGAGGACGTTTATGTGAGGTGGGCGGGTTATCCCCGCCCCCCTCGTTTCCTACCATTTTTACAGGTTTGCACACCTAGTACTGTTATTTTAATTAACTTTTAAGCAAAAAATTAGGAAATATTTAATAAAAAAGGAATTTGAAAATTTTTCTGAAGCGCTCTTTTTTAAAGTTCCCGCCAAAAAAAAAAAAAAAAAAAAAAAAAAAAAAAAAAAAAAAAAAAGTGTGACACATAACAGTTTTAGGCGTAGCGATGCGAAATATTTTTTCTAATACAATAATGTCGATATTCATATTCTATCTATCTAATAAAAAAAAAGCAAATCCGCTTTTATTCCAGTATGACACTACACCGCTATAATTTAATATTGTCAGTCCGTGTGGGAGTTGATTGGGAGATCGGAGATAAAATTCATCGTAACTGAGCGTAATAATAGGAAAAAAAAACTTTTATAGCTCCATCACTATTCGTGTGCTCTCTCAACGTTATAGTTTACATTGTGATAGTTTAGGAGTGGGCGATACAAATCGTATATAGATACAATATCTATATATCAGCACGATATCAATATCTATCGAACGGCGCACAAACTATGTACAATATCGCTCGACTCGAGTGACACTCCACAGAACCACACAATAATAATAACGTAAAATATCTATGATACTCTGAATACTTAGATACAACCGAACCGCTGAACCACTTTCGTTTCAGAATATCATAGATTCAACCCATACGCTAATACGCCATACAGCGTTCTATAAAACCGAAACTTTAAAAAATAACAGTAACATGTGGTACTACTTAGGTTTCCGAGTACCATAGATTTAGACCAATGAATATGATAATATATAGATGGATAAATAAATAGATTCGATATCTGATATTCAAAACCGATATATAGATACGATTCAATACAGCGTAAAGACGATATTACCAAGCCTATGATAGTTATTAGAGATGGAATAATAGGGTCATTAGTTGGTAATACTATTATTAAATATAACGCTTTACTGATATTATGTCATTATAACTATTACTCGGTAATAGTCAAATAATAGTTTACGGATTCAGTATTCGTTACCCAATAATGTATATTATTCATTTAACGTACTCAGTCGTATGATTACGCTATTATCGATACCGACTAACATATTACGCGAAACGGTCATTCAAATTTCCTTCATACTTTTACAGGCTTAGGAGTACGAACTAAACAACGTTGACAACGTTGTTTAATTCGTTGGCGTATTTAAAAGTTTAATCACCGTTATGTACATTGATTCTTGATTCGTTTTTATTAGAATAGTTATTAATTGATTATTACTGAGTAACACTATTACTGCAGATTTAAATAATCTATTATCATATTAATACTTAATATTATGTTACCAGTAACTATTATGATTATATTAGTGACACCTCTAATAGTTATTAACCGGACATTGAGTCAGGCTAAGCAAGTAATGCACATAGACTTAGAATTCCGCTTACATTCTAAATCTATGGTAATGCATCATAATATTCTAGACACCGTAGTAGAACTCCCGAATGCCAATTCTATATGGGTAGTTGTTGAGAAAAATAATTTGAAAGTTTGTCAACTTTAGATATTTAGAAAGTCTAAAACGGTTTTTATTTTTTCGAAAAATAAAATCGTTTCTGTAAATTTCAAAGCATCATGTTATGAAATCTGTAAAACAGTATTTATTAAGCTTTACCGCATTGCCGAAACACGGACCTATACTCGATTTGTTTAGGTATTTAACTAAAGGTAAACAATCTTGATGTGTCTTTTTAATATTTTTTGTTTAAGAACTGCTTAAAAATAAAACGCGACTAAAAACCAATGTAAAACAACAATAACGATTACCAAATCAATTGAATCACTAGTTTATTTGTTTAATATGAGTTTGTGTAAAAAGTCACATCAAGATTGTTTACCTGTATTTAAGTACCTAAACAAACCGAGTATAGTATGAGTAAATGCAAAATTTCATTCATATGGTTTTAATTTTTTTTTCTCGACTTTGCCGAATTTTAGCACCTAGAAATAGTTTGATAATATAATGTAATGTACATTTTATTAGAACAAAAAAAAAACGGCTTCTAATTCTGACTAAGACTGATTGAATGCGTGAATCAGTATACTATTGTAGTCTTTGGCGTGAATGACTTGTTCGCTAGAAACCGCCACCGCAGCCGCCACCGTGCACACAGATTGGACGTGTTGGTTTGGCTGTAGCTTTAATGTAAATACCGCAACTGGTTGGTAAAGTGAATTTAAATCAAAATACACGATTAAAAGTTTATAAACCATTTTTTATTTAAAAACACACATACAACACTCGTTCACATAATTATAATTAAGTTACAATTGAACGATTTTAACGGTAGCTAATATTGCAAAAGGAACTAAATTAGAATATAAATAAATACGTTTAATTTTCATAATTAAAATATTATGAAGTATTTGTAAAATCGTACAAGTGTAACTGACTTAACAATTAAATTATTAATAACAAACTTCATTTATGCGTTCTTTCAATCATCATAGTGAAAGGAAAACTATTTAAATTAAATTCAGAATTTATTGATATTAGGACGTGATATAATAACGATATTGGACACACAACAATATAGGGGGCGGATTCCACTGCGATCGAAACGCAACCGATAAACGAATTTTGGACAGTTTTTAAATAAAAAACCGTCCAAAAGTAGTTGGTCGGTTACGAGGATTGGGGGCCGATTCTATTGTAAACTGTAATCCAACAGTTTACAATAGAATCGGCCCCCAGTCGTCGCCACGAAATATTAAGATTCACGTGCATGGGTGTGCTATTGAATTATCACCATACATCTCTCATCTCACACATACGCAAAGCTTATTTCTGGTTGCGCGAACTGTAAGATTTCGTCGCGTAATACACAAATGCAGTATCATTGCATTCAGGAACATACCGTATTTTATAATTTTGATAGGAGATCTCTAAAATTGTATAGTCATGGATGATCGCTACCCGTGCTAAGTCCGCACCGGCTAGCCACATTTAACGTTCGTGCAAAGTTTAAGCGACTCAACATTTGTGTATTACGTAAAGAAAGAAAAAATGTGTCCATACCTTTACCATTGTGTACTGATGTAAAAAAAAAATAGCGTGTTTTTTATTGTGATTCTAGAGACTTGTGATTTATTTTTTATAATTGGCTTATTAAAATGATATTAGAGATAAAGTAGCGGCAGAAACTATGGAACCAGCTAAACGATTTGTAAGGTCCTTATTATGGCCTACACGAATAAAAAAATTTGAGTTTGATCCTGACTGTGCGTAATAATAGGAAAAAATAACGTAAACCCTTTCCAGTTTCAATTAATACTTATAGCTCCATCGTTATCCTATCCTAACTAATATTATAAATGCGAAAGTAAGTTTGTCTGTTTGTTACCTTTTCACGCCTAAACCATTGGACCGATTAACATTCATCATCCAGAAAAAAGTACTGTTCCCGAGGGAAAGAACAATAATTTTCGATGGTCACAATTTCTTTAGGTCGCTAGATGGCGCTACGTGTGACCCCAAAAAATGCACGGGTTCGTAATCAATGCGGGCGAAGCCGCAGGCGATCGAAGCGTAGAAATCAGTTCAGCATGTTGAATAATAAATGTATCCCTCTATAATGATTGTTACACAAGATATAACGTGAACGCTGTTTTAGGGTGTTTGATTCCTGACTGCAGTTTATTTTTTTTAATGAATCGAGTCGGTTAACTCAGTATTATAATCTCTTTGGACCTGATTTTGATGTCGATATTTTAGCACCTTCCTACGCCTAACGTTATTTCAATCAATCAGAACGAACTTAAACCTACGCAACACATTTCAACCAATGAAATTTTAGTGGTATCAGAGATAGTGGCGCCGTAAGTTCCATAGTTTCCTATTTCATCCATTTTGTGAAAGTACATAGTAACATAAAAATAATTGTAGCATTATCTTACAACAAAAAAATATAATTAATTTATATTTTATGTGAATACCCAGTTTGATATACATGAGCAAGAAAACATAATATTATGTAAAATAATTATAATTACATAGTGACTATACATATGTATATGTACTTAAGGTTTTTATAACAACTATAAGTTTCAAATGTTGAACTGACAGATAATAAAACGAACTAAAAACCGATTGTTGTGCGGAACTCAGGGGTTCTGAGTCTATTGTCACAGAGGGGTCCAGCATGATGTAGCATAAACGAAAAAAAATGAAGCCAAAAATGACAGCTGGTCTTGTCGTTTTAAGACTGAAATAAAATCCTATTAATATTAATTACTATGATCTAGACAAAAACAGTTCAACATTTGTATATCTGTATTATAATATGTTTATATACGGGACTATTTATGACTATTACCCTCTAACCTAACAAGTGACCACAAAACAACCAAAGATAAAATAGAGTTGTCACGAGATTTCGTTTTAAGAACGCAAAATAATTAAACAAAAATGATCCTTAACTTCGTAAACATTGCTTTGATAACTGAAAAATGTTGCATCTTCAAAAAAGTTGACGAAAACATAGTAATTAACATCATTTGGTTATGCTTTCTATGGGTGATGTATTTGCAGGCGGGATTATATAGCTGTGTCATATTTTTAGCATAGAAGTGCTTAAATATAGTTTTAGAAGAAGAATATATTCTTCTTTCTTTCTTCTTTTATTAAAAATGTCGAGTTTTGGAAACATTATTCTAAATCACAATACCTTGATTATATAGAAGAGAAATAATATGAGATTTCAAGCTACTTTTGCCACAGAAATATATTTACGGAAAATAGGAAGTTATTTTTTAAATACAATTCCTAATACACAGTCTATAATAATATGAAGACCAATCTAATACAGATAACACACATAACATATTGACATCATATTGGTCTTGTTCAATTCTGTATTAATAAAAATCAGTAGTTATACATAATATCATCTCACAATTAAATTGCTGTCTCCATACATACTTTTAAAATGACAACATGTACACTTCTACATAAAGACATTCCTATAAACCTGAAATTAAAGACTTATACGATTGAAAAGAAGATAGAACTGAATAGTACGAGGAATGTCTGAAACACCGAATTGAATTTCCAAAGGCATATTTTGGCAGTATCAATACAACCTTTTTCTTGTTTGTTCTTGACGCTTTTGGTAGTACATAATGCCTAGTACAACGAGTACAATGATGACAATAGCTATGAACATCATGTAGAGAAAGGTTTTCACACCAGACATGGCGGGTTTGGAGTCGTCGATCCTTTCGCGTGGAGCCTCGTACGAAGCAGCTGATGGGATGATTTGGGATCGATCCTCGTCTTTGTTTTGCTGAAAAGATACAATAGAAATAATAAATCTGCCAGACCCACTATTGGGCACGAACCTCTTCTCAGAATGAGAAGGACTTGGTGCAGATTGACGGACTACTGACTATGTTGAGAACTTTATGGAGCTTTGGGATAGGTTCAATGTCAGATTATATAGCAAAATATAAAGGCAGAATGCTACAGGCATATTATAGTAATGTAAGTTTTAGTAACCTACTTGAGTCATAGTCAATTGAATAAAGAAATATTCTATTCTATTGTATAGATTTTATAGGGAGAACTCTCTGCCCAAAAATACTTGGTGTCGATCAAACTCTTCAAGAGGATTACTTTAAGATCACAAACTGCTTTACCTTCTCTCTCATAGGGTCATGTCCAGTACTGGATCAAAAGGCCGAATAAGAGCTAAATAAGAATAACTTACAGCTTCCAGCAGATCGAGCTCGAACATCTTAATAGCGATGATGTCATGGTTGTCGCTCAGGTCGCCAGTGGTCGCCGACGCGCCGAAGTAGTATCCGGTGGGTAGCAACACATTCTCAACTTTGAGGCACTCCTTCCACGCGTTCTTGCCTTCTAGGTCCGTGGATACTGGAATAGAGAAAATAGTTTTATTTTAAATACCTATAAGCTTAAATATTTAGGAAGCGGTCAAGGGCAAAATGAGTTCTGACTAAAAAATAATATTTTTGACGTTTTTATAATTCTGTTTCAATAGACGGTTGGTGCAGTGGATAAGCGATTAGCATTCTGCGCTATGTGTCGCGGGTTCGATTCCCGCACGGAACAAATATTTGTATGATCTACAGATAGTTGTTTCGGGTTTCGTTGAATAGAATAGAATAGAATATCAGTTTATTTGCTCGAATATGTATGTGACATTTATGTTTGTAAACTGTACCCACGATACAGGAGAAATCCTAGTGTGGGGCAAGGGTTTAGTTAAAAAAAAAGAAAACATAAAAAATATATTTTAATAATAAAGTAATGCTTCGCGGTTCAAGAAGTTGTATGTACGAAACAAGATATTTTCTTTGCGCACGTTGTTAACCTACTCTTAAATCAGAAAACTGAGATCATAAATAATAAAATCATATATGTATAGAAGTTCTTTACTCGGTAAATACTAAGTTCTGTAGAGGTTTAATGCAAGTGGTCATACTTTTTCATAAAGGCTGGCAGGTGCAGGTGCTCAAAAGAAAAAAATATTTGACCAATGAGTAAAATATTAAATTTATTGAAATTGGTTGCGAACTCTTGTGCATCAATACAGATAGTGTGATTCTCGCTCCCTCGGTCCTCACAGTACCTACTATCTAATAGAGATATATAATCCTCCTTCAATAGAGATGTTCTTACCTGTCAAAGTATCGTCCATATAAGTGATAGATATATGGGTGTCGTGATTATAGTTTCGGAACTTGCCCTCGCACCCGGAGAGCTGCGTGTGAGTGCCGTCGCGGTCATGGTCGTAGTGGAGCGACCCGTTGTTTATCATGGCCGATATGTACGGGTGCTGGTGCTGTAACAAATTAATTAAATTTATGGCTTTTTATATTAAACCCCTCATGACCATGGTGGCAATCCATTATAGTCATTTGTAGCGACAGGCAGCAACATTCAGCGCCATCTATCGTAGTCAATGGACATTTGCAGTTCTATATGAGAGTTTGTAACGATTCTAAAACATTTCCAAATGTCCAACGAACGTTATACCACAGACTTGCTATAATCAACCTCAGTACCATAGATCGAAGGGTGTTTATGGTTGCATGGCGGATAAGCCACCCGCGAATGTCAAATTCTTTTCTTAAATTAATCCAGGGAATACCTACCGCGTAATCTGTACTAGGAAAAAAGCAACATAGGAGCAATTGGCAGTGCGAGTGGTGCAGTCGCCACATCCTGAGAGTCATAATATTGATACTACGGAGTTCAAAAATTAGATTTTTTCATTCATTGTTATCAAATTCATGATACTGAAAAATATTTTGACTGCTTCATTGGTCTAGTGGTTTTAAGCGCGATTGCTGAGCGTGAGGCCCTGGGTTCGATTCTCGGGTCGGGCAAAGTGTTATTGTATTTTTCTCTCTATTACATGGGACTCAACCTCAACAGCAACGGCGAAATGTGGGTGTACAATACACCTCTGCTTAACCCTTCTGGGAATACAGGCGTGATGCTATAAAAAAGATTTAATAGCGCTTGGAGTTGGAAATTGGAATACCTATATCATAGAAACTATACAAAGCAAATTCTTCCAATGTTTATTTCATAATCTTACGTGGCCTACGATTTATGACTATGACTGTCGTAAAATGAGAATACCTCGTTAAACTTTAGTTGGACGTTTGAATAACAAACTCGAAAAAGTGATTAAATTTGTGATATCGTGTATCATTACGCTACTTTCATCTAAGGATTAAGCAGAGTTATTGAGTGTAGAACTTTACAACTGTATTAAATTATAGTACAAAGCCCGTGAGCCCATAGGTGCTTTACCAGGCATGGCATGGCATGGGCACTGGACTGTTGCTGAGAAATTAGGGAATTGTATCGATATTTACACCATGTATTTTGGAACTGCGCCCAGTATTGAAAAATGAATTTTAATAACACTGGGTTGAATAAGAATTAGACCCGGGTAGGTACGTCTTAAAACTGCGGCCAGACACCGGAGGACGGGCAGCAGCGTCCTCTCACTAATCGGTGAGCCACTGCGATCCCCAAGCCACCTGCCAAGCGTGGGGATTATGGCAAACCCCCCCTTGGGGGAGGCCTTCGTTCAGCAGTGGACGTTTTCTGGCTGATGATGATGATGATCGATGATGATGATAGAAATTATGCAATAGGTATACTTCTTGACATGTCTAAAGCCTACGATAAGGTGCAATTTAAAATACTTTTAAATAAATTATACGGGATCGGGATACGGGGAAATGCCCTAAAATGGTTCGAGTCTTACTTGAAAGATAGAGAACAAATTATAGAAATAGAATATTTTAATAAAAACAATAACGAAATACAACAAATCAGATCAAACCGTAAAGCAGTTAACGCGTCTATTCCGCAAGGGAGCGTCATAGGATGCCTTCTATTTATAATTTACATTAACGACCTTCCCAAAACAATAAACGGACCATGTGTGTTATTTGCAGATGATGTCTCTATACTCACCTCGTGCGAAAAAATTGAGAATATAAACGAAAAACTCAATTTTCTTCTTACTTCAACATTAAACTGGATGGAAAACCATAACTTAGAAATAAACTTCTCAAAAACTAAATTAATTACCTTCCACCCCCACCAAAAAGCCCCGATAAAATTAAACTACTCCTACAATAACACAAAACTAGAACATGTTAACGAATTCACACTCCTTGGTTTAACAATAGATACATATGTAAATTGGAAAGCACATATACAAAAAATTCGAACAAAACTTTCAAAATTTTCATACGCCTTACGCGAAATTAAAAAGACCACCAACCTGCAAACAACACTTATTACATACTATGCCTACGCCCAAGCGTGGCTTAGCTATGGCATCATATTGTGGGGGAATAGTACTGATTCGCATACCATTTTTACCTTGCAAAAGAAACTCATCCGGATAATAACCAATATTGAACAAACAGACAGCTGCAAACCACATTTCCAAAAACACAAAATTCTCACACTTACCTGTTTATACATCCTAGAAGTATGCAAATTCGTCCGACATCATCCTGAATTCTACACTATCCGACAAGATATTCAAAATAAATATAGTCTACGACACAAGAATAGATTAAATCTACCTACATCCAACCTAAAAATACATTCTTCCGGTCCGCTAATCATGTCAATTAAAATATATAACAATCTACCTAAAACGATCAAAGATGAAACAAAAACGACTGTGTTTATAAGCAAATTAAAGAATTTTTTACACTTAAAATGCTACTATACATTACTAGAGTATATGGACGATAAATCAATAAATAAAAAATAATGCACATACTCCTAAAACCCCATACCAATAAATACCAATACAAACACACACACACACACACGCACACGCGCACACACACACACACACACACACACACACACGCACACGCACGCACGCACGCACACACACACACACACACACACACACACACACACACACACACACACACACACACACACACACACACACACACACACACACACTCACACACACACACACACACACACACACACACACACACACACTCACACACACACACACAACAAGAAAAGAATATAATATGTTATTACACTTATATTTTAGTGATAAGCATAGATTTTAGTACTATACTAGGTAATAAGATAATATTATGTACTGCAAACCTCTCCATCCTCTTTATGCTGTGCCCTACCGGGTCCATATTGTTTCGAATATATTGTTTTAACTTTATAAGATGCCAACTGTATAACATATGGAACGCAAATAAAGAATTGAATTGAATTGAATTGAATATTTGTTTGCCATGAAACCACTATACTAGAAAGGCCGTCAATCAATGCTAAGGAAAAACAGACAGAATTGTTCCGTGCGTGCGAATCTGTACATCCACACTATCATTAATGCAAAAGTAAATCGATCGTTATGAAATTTTACATAATGTTAGCCCGGGTCCTGAAGAAGGACATAATATTTTTACTATTGCAATAAAACTCTAATCCTAACTAATATTATAAATGCGAAAATACGTTTGAGTTTGTTACCATTTCACGCCTAAATTACTGAACCAATCGTTACGAAATTATGCATTTACGTTGTAAGGGGTACAGAAAAGGACATAGGGTATCATCACACCTTTCATCCAGAAAAAAGTATTGTACCCGAGGGAAGAACAATAACTTTCGACGGTCACAATTGTTTTAGGACGCTCACGGGTTCGTAATCAATGTGGGCGAAGCAGCTGGCGAAAGCTAGTAAAATAATAAATACAAAAATCACGCAGACGGAGGCAGGCAACAACTTGCACCATATTATGTTACAATGTTAAACTTACATTGTGAGCACCATTATGGTTGCTATACGTATCCAGAATGATCGCGAGGCCATGGAAGTAGTCCTTGCTTCCAAACACAGGGCCGTTTTGCATGCGGTCACGGACGTACCATATCGCGAACCCGTCGCCGAAGAGGTCCTTGCCGCGACCGTGCACTTTGAACTGGACCTGCAGCTCCCAGTTGCGTGTTTGACATGGCTGTGGACAAGGAAATAGTCAGTATAAATATGTTTAAATAAATAAACAATAACAGTTTTCTTGAGTTCCTACATTCATCATCTGCCTAGAGTTTTCCCAAGTATGTCGGCGCCTAATCTAACCGCGGATCTGGCTGCCATCTGACTTTTGCCACCCAATTGGGGTGCCGGAAAGTCTCCGCGGGTACCGAAACCTGAGATCGCCTTTTTTTTTTTTTTTTTTTTTGGGTGGGAAATCATCCAATGACCCCCCTCCGCCCTGGGCAAGAGCGAAGGGATGTGTCAGACTCTTACTGACTAAAACCCACCCGTGTCCCCATGATCGCCCTTGGTGTACCGGGGCCGCGATATCTGTTATATTGGCTCGCAGCCCCGGCAGGCGTTGGCCCGCCCTTAGCCCAGGCGGGCCCCACGACTGTTGCTGACAACCTGAGATCGCCTGTCATATTACCACTAGGTACGGCATAAGTAATTCCCATGTGATATTTCGTGCTGTATCGACCAGAAGACCTAATACCCCTTATTGGGTCTTCTTCTACAAACATAACAATATCAGATCCGATTAATATCACACCTACATGTTACGTGTGCCGAGATCGTATCAGATTATGAGCAAATAACAGTCAGTGCAACCAAAACGAAAGATTTTATGTATTTCGTATAAAGTAATCGTAGCCCAGACTGCGCCATAGGTTAAGTAGTCGCAAGCGCGAAGAACCGTGAGGTCATGGGTTCGATTCTCGAACAAAGAAAAAAAAACTCTCGGTTCAAAGTGTTGTAGGTTTTTTTTAATGAAAATTCTCAATAGCAGCATGGAGTCTGGAACTATGCCCGGTAGATGGCAATAGGCTCGCCATCTATTGGGATTACATGGGACTCAATAACAGCATCGGCGAATGTGGATGTACAAGTCAGTCAATGTATGTCAGTCTTTTAGTTTTCTTGCATATTACTTTTAAAACATTTATGAGATGTAATGAGATAAAACTAAATAATATATTTTGTTACACAAAAGCAGTAGGTAATCAACACTGGACTAGTACTGGTTTTGAGTGGTTACTTCCGCGTGACATGTTCCGCCTGCGACTTCGTGGGATATTGTGGGAAGTGCGTACATAGGCCCGAGTGTAAATTTCTTTTGACAAAGTCGATTTAACGCATCGAACGCGTTGGGCTTTCCGATTGTGGTGGAGAGCACGAAACGGACCAATGAGCGCTGAACGCATTCGATGCGATAAATCGAGTTTGTCAAAAGAAACTTACACTAGGATCTCATATCTCGAAAAATTACTCTCGAAGCACATGCCTACGCGGCTGTAGAAAATCTTTATCATTGCCTAATGAGAAAACCTTGATAGTATTTTTTGTTTGTTTTCTAGCCTACCAGACAGAATGTACGATAGATGACTCACAATGTAGGTACCTACCCAACATCTCGCACAATTTTGTAAACATCTATTTTTGTTTTATTATCCAGACTGATATGACGGAGTTACCACTCATTAAAATACTGCATGTAAATAAACAAAATCATTGGTATCTACACGAGCATTGTTTTGGCGACCAAACCGTATTGTAGGTGCCAAATAGATAGTTCCTATTGCATATAGACCGAATGTCCATGTTGTAAAGAAAGTACATCAAACGTGATTAATTTGTTAAACAATATAAACGTTAATTACGTAGAGCAAAGTTCAGCTAAATTATGTTAACAATAAAGGCCAGCAGACGCCCGAATGATCAGTATCACGGACACAACAGTTAAGTCGTTAATAAAAGGTTAAAGAATTGTGTTGGTGTCGTGTGCGCAGATCCATATTCATTCTAAAGTTTTTTATTACGCACCGGATCAGTCGCCTGTGTGTTGGAGCCCTATTGTATTATGTAGATATTCATGCTAAGGTCACTAGCAATATTAACATCGATTTGCATCTTATTTATTGATAATGGGTAAGGTGCGTTGGGGCAAAATAGGCAATAAGGTAAGATCGTACCGATCGAATTTCTGGCTGATTCGTGCACCTTTTTATTGACCTTATTCTCCGGCTAATACAAGCTAATAAAACTGCTTCTATTGACTGGATAATAACATATAAAAAGTGGTAGAATCAGCCGGAAATTCGATCGGTACGATATTACCCCATTGCCGATCTTACCCCAACGCGCCTTACACATCTTCTTTTCACCCTATAAATTAACTTCTTCTGTTACTCTTTTTACTATAAGAAAATAAAAATCCCGACTAAAAATAGAAAATGGAGTCAGGGACTAGATAGGTCTTTTAAATTTGTTACTATAATGTATCTGTTTTGTTCTGTCTTGTATGTAATATGCGATATTCACAAAGGCGTCCGCAGCCAAAGAGTGGCAAAGACAACCATGAAGGGTACCACATTCTAGAAATCAAACTTCAAGAATCCGGCGTGTAACGGAGTCAAGTGGAGTTGGCAAGACGAGGTGATTCTAAGAGACATGTAGGTATGGGTCACCATATCTAGATGAAGTTTCCTAAACTGTTTTTTTTTACCCAAAATATAATTATTTGGAAAGCAAGGGTGTAACCAGTACACTATTACGGCAATTAATCATCAGTAAGTTTTATATTAAAAAGTAATGAAAATAAGTAATTTTACGTAAAATTATTCTATTACAAAAATTAATGAAGCGTGAACCCTTTCCCTGGCATTGCCATTGAAACTAAGCATTAAATTAGACTCGTTTATAATTGAAAATAAAATTTTATAGCTCAACATATGATATATTGTTTTGGACTTTATGCCTGTGACATAGAGTACTTTTTGTGTAATGTTTCTCATTTATTTCTTTCATTTAACTTTTCATGTAACCTTGCAATGGTTGGTTGCCCCCATTGCAAATTAAACAATTTACTGAAGGCTATGTTTCTCTGTGTATCTTAATTATGCTTACAATGTTTAACGGATTTGATGATTGGAAAAGTTATGCATGTTAAATAGTTTTTGTTAACTTTGTGACATAATTTCTATTAGAGCATCCTCTAAGTCACCCCTTTCCCTTTTTACAGTGATTTTTTAGCGACGATGACATCTTCTTGGAGTCCTAAATGAAAATAACAGTTATTTACAACATTTGTTATATAAGAAAGAGAAATAACTTTAGTAAAACCATCTACCCAAACAAATAGTGAAGTTTTTATAGGAATATAACATAATTATGACATGCATATGGTTTTAAAATTGATTCGAAAGCAAAAGACGTTATCAGGACATTAGAAGATATTATTGATATTTCTTTTGTTTTTTATCATTTGACTCAGATATCAAGTAAACATATGCAAGACCTTAGAAAAGAGTTTAAAAACCTATTGACACATATGTCTTTGCTACTATAACCATTGTCTATTTGTCAATGTTTAATTATGGAAGATGGACAAATAATGGTTTGCTGTCACTTGGGGCATTCTTAGTCCAAATATAAAGTGATATGGTCTAAGACTCTATTTAAAATCTTACAAAACTATTTTATTACCCAGTAATAACCGGGTGACTTCCATACTCATTATGGTGATGAAAATTCTGCTCTCTGTCAAGTTATGTATTAACCGATAGAAAATCAATTGTTTGCCAGTGACCATTCACAGCTTAATGAATTAAAGATCAAATGACCCAACATGAAAAGATGTAGAATAATAAATCATGTAAAAAAAATTAATGATATGTTGATGAGTAAATGGAGACTTTCCATACATGATAACTGGGTTATAAATCTTGTAATATGAAAAAGTTCTAGGCAAAAAAAAAACTCATTTTTATAAATTTGAACTAATATTATTTATATAATGGATACAAGTTAGCTATTTCATTTAAAGCATTCTCAGCAATAAAATTCAACAGTCAAGAAGATAAAAGTGTATTATAAATTTCTGTGGTATGTCTGACTAATAGATAGAATTCATACACTTTTAATTATTTTGATGGAATATGGTAGATGACTACTACTCATCTAAGTTACTTTTTATGTACTGTCAAAAACAACATTTTGTTCTAAAAATGTTTGGAATACAAAGGTGACGTCATAGTTTTTCATTGCCATTGACATACTTATTGAGTGATTTTGATAAATTAAAAATTAAGTTTTACTGAGTAGCAGTATATGGAAAACTATTTACCAAATAAGATTTCAGAATTTATTTTTGATGCAGTCATCTAGCCTATTGTCTTTAAAAATTTAAATGAAACTCATTTAATATAATTTTAAAATAAAGTAGCTTCGTCTTTATATAACAACATCTGAGTAAACATTGTCTGATATCATGTGAAAATGGTACATTGTATTCTTGACACACAGCCCATTACGGAATGATAAAAAAAAACAGCTAAGTTACTCAGCTTATCTCTAGAAGAGATCAGAGTTGCCTTAAAGCACTCTATATAAGTTAACTGCACGTTATCATGCACATAATTATAGCCAAATGATAATGGTTGTAGACTTACCACGGTGTTCCAAATAGCGCCAGACTTTGACTGCAAGTCGGGCGTCAAACGCACGTAATTCGACGTCACTATAGTGCTACCTAAGAAGTCCCAGTAAGGCACCGACATTCCACTCCCTGTAGTTAATTGGTAAATTTTATTGTTAGCGCAAATTCGAGGTAAGATCAAAGTCACCGGCCAGGGGTCACTCACCTTGGTAGGGTTTTGTGAGAGAGTGCTCTCGTCTGATGTAATCCCTTGTATTCCATTCTGCTAGAATAGAACTTATGAATATAGATAGTAAAAACACTTGCACCCAGTACAGCTTTTCATAAAGCATTTTCATAATTTTTTAGACGATACACTAAAGATGACAAGACAAACGCCAAATCATGGCAGATTGGCAGCCAGTGTTGCCAACTCGGATTTTGAAATACGCGTAGGCCAGATTATAAAATTACGTAGGATTAGTAAAATTTGCGTATGAAAAGTTCGTAGATCTACATACTTTTTTCTTAGTGACATGAAGAGGGTAACACTGAATAAAACGTGTGTTTTTTTTAACAATTTATTTAAATTATTTTCAGGCAAATTGAATTTATAGATATATTTATTAAAATGTTTAATAATATATGTTCTTGCAAAGGCTCGCGGTTTTTATTTTAAGCCACTTTTCGAAAATGTAAGCTTGTTAGCGTTTCAAGGGAGTCTATTTCTGATGCTGGTTTTCATTAAATTGATCATTAAGTAGTATCATTTATCATGACCATTAGTATGTCAAAGTCAAGGTTTTTGTATTACAACTTTGCCTTTTCGGGCACTTTTAAAAAGTGGAGACTCTAGGCACACGGTTCCAAAGGGGGTAGGTCTTATGGAGAAGAGACCAGCAGGAGACTCCATGGACGCTCTTTTCAAATAACAAAAAGTTAATTTACAATTAAAAATCTTAAATTAACATGCATTACATACTTATACAGGGTGGAAGGGACATCGACGCACAAACGTTTACCATGCATTCAGTACATGATTCTGGACCCCTCAGCGTTGAAATTTTTCGTCGGCTTTTCCTTAATTTTTACGTTTTTTTCTGCAGTTTTTTTTACTTCAACCTGTATAAAATCGTTATTTCCGTCTAACTCATTGAGATTTTTAATTAAAAAATAATAAATTCACTATTTTCACAAAAAACAGCAATGCAAATAAAACTCTAAAGAGCTACCTGATCAGCTGTTTCGAAAAGTTCACTTGCGAGGTCAACACCGGCCTAGTACCTACACACGCCGGGCGGCGCGCGCGCACTTATTCCCTTCAAAGGCGCCGACAAAGGGCCGCGGCGATAAGCGGTCTCGCAAAAAGCTATTTCGACAGTCCCGATGAATCTAATAGACGCGTCACACAGTACCTCATACTGTAATAATCTCTATTAAAGTCCTATTTACAACTTTTATTTAAACTCATTATGAGGGATCATTATTTTCCTAAACCTTTATCGATTTAAGTAAAGAAGATTTAAAGAAAGATTAAATAAGTTTATTGTATTTTTCAATCAATTTTTGGCATCAACATTAACCTTAGTTTTAAATGCAATTCAACAATCAAATTTATTGTTTCATAAAAAAATAGATCTATTTTCGTAATTATTTTGTGAGTACGTACAACTTAATGTGATTGTACAGTCTATCATTTTATTGATCTGTGGTTGGTCTAGGCATAGTAGGCACCGTTGCGGCAAATTAAAAGAAATTTCGGTTTAATTCAAAGAAACGTCGGTAAAATAAATTTCTTTTGAATGTCGCCGACTTTATCAAATTTTTGCCAGTTCCTAGTTTTCGTTGAGCGCAAACGGGTGTGCTGTTTGTCGTGAATTCGTGTTTAAAAGTAATTTTCTGTGTGTGTGTTTTATTTGTTTGAGTCACAAAGTCAATCATACTTTTAAAATGCTTTGGTGAACAATACTTTAGTGCCCGTGACTACGGGAATATGCTCATGTGCAATGGTGTAGTACGTGGGGACGCGCGTCAGGCACTTCGTATTTAAGTGGAGAGATATCCCGGAGCTGTAAGTTCATTTTTTAATGCCTACTTTATTGGATCGCAATTGTACTTACAAGCAACCTTTTTATTTTAAATCCTCATCGGAATCGCTATTTTATGGGAATAAGCTTGTTATTATTTTTTCCCTTATCGTTGTTACTTAATAAGTACCTATCATCGGTTATCAACACTAATCAAACTTGATTTTATGTGGTATTAATGTTGTCGTTAGGCGTACGTTCTCGAACGCCGCGGCCGCGGCAGACTTACGTGTGAGTGGTACTTAGTTACTTAGGTATGTACAGTGCGCGCGGCCGCGCGCGCCAACATTCACTGCGGAGCGATGTGATCGCGTTGTTTGCAATACATTGCGCGCTCAAAAATAACAATTTCTGTAACCGATCATTAGCGAGATTAATGACTTTAATAATTTGAATTATGGCATCACGTGTGACCTGTCCTCGACGTTTGCGCGTCGATGTCCCTTCCACCCTGTATAAGAAAAATACGAATTTAAAACGTTACTTACATAAGGAGGTAATACAATATGAGTTATACAAGTGTAGTATGAAACGGAACGTAACGTGTATTAACTATTTTTCGCGAAAAAAAAGGAAATTTATGCCCAATAAGCCTAATGAGTTCTGTTATTTTTCAAGTTTGTACAATTTGATAGAAAATACGTAGATCCTGGGATTGAAGTTCGTAGGTTTGCAGGAAAAGCCTAAAGTACGTAGATTTACGTAAAAAGACGTAGCGTTGGCAACGCTGTTGGCAGCCCCTGAACAGGAGTCTACCATGTCTTTAGTCCAGAGAAGTTAGTAGGAGTTCCTTCTTTTTACGTGTCAACATTATTTTGTTTTTGAGTGAGAATAAATATAATAATTTTTGAGACGCTGTAAATGGCCCCGAAGACTTAAAAGGTGAAGCAAAGAAAGAGGGTGATAAAAATATGAAACTACAGTTTTGATATTCTTTGGTAGTTCTATAATTTAAATGCTGGTAACATTTTTGATAATGTCAATTAATATTTACTGTCGGTAAAACAGTATCAATTGATTGGAAGAACATGGTAAAAAAAGATATAAACGTAGTAGATAGTGAGATAGCTTCACAAGAGATGGCGCTTTATCATGAATTTTCCAGAAATTTTAAAGGACATCTTGTGGAAATTCTAGAAATAAAAATTGCTATTAAAATATATTTTTATAACTTTTTGATATATGTATCTCTAAAAAAGCTGTCTAAAATATACGTGCATGTCAGTATCATCACGCCTGAATATAAAAAAGATACACAATTTAAATAAAACCGAAAGAACCGCATTATTAAATTCATAAGCGGGGAGCTCGTGAAAACTGATAATAAAAAACATGACTCGTAAATCTACATGCACAGCAAATTGCACCTGCGGCAAAATATTGCATGCCATCAAGCGAATAACGTGAACGAGAAGCCATGACAAATGAATAGCCGTTATCGACGAGTTAATGAACTAACTGTCCAGCACCAATATGATACAGATGATGATTGCCCATCATCAGAATGATGTTGGAAGGCGCTACAACTTTATCTTAAAGAGATCTTAGGTACTGAAGTCGTTCAACCCAGCCCATCATAATTCTCTTCTGAACATAGGCCTCTCCCAATTTTACGTCATACGACACGGCTCTGCCTTCCGCCTCCAATCCACCCTAGGCATCTTTTTGAGGTCGTCATTCCGGGATTCATCTGCAGGCGGAACATGAATTTTCTGTTCATATTATCTATAAAAATCATAAATTTGCACATGAAATTAATATGTACATATCTACATATACTTACAAAAGAAAAAAGAAACTATAAGATTACTTCTCTAAAAGTGAGGGCGACAAATCTTTCAGTGAGTTGGCTTGGCTAGCGAGTTGGCGACTATGGCGTAAATTCAATCTTTTTGTAGAGTTAACACTGCTATTACTTTCAGTCAGGGGGATAACGGCGAATTTGACTTGACCTAGCTCGAATCTATGTCCCAGACTATCACCGCCGTAACAGGAAACAAAAACCATAGATTTAGAATGAAAAAGCAAAATTCTAAGTCTATGACAAAAACTGTTTTCAATGCCCTCCTGCCGCATTTTTGCGCGTGCTCATTCCCCAGTAATTATCTCTTAATCTCTCGTAACACTTGACGAACTCTTGTATTCTAATCTGAATTACGACCTGTGTGCAGACGAATGGGCGAAGGTTTTGTCGGTTTGAATATGACAAACATGGGAGTGTTGCTTTTTGGGATGTTTGTTAGGCCCCGTTTCTTCTCCCCAAGCACACACACACAAAACACTTAAGAGGCGGTCAAGGGCAGGTGAATAAGTTCTGTCCTTGATATTATATTTTTGATGTTCAGAAAGCACTGTTTGCAGTATAATTTGAATAAATGAATTTATAGTGAGACGGTTTTGTGAATGTTTTACTTTTGTATTATTTTTGGTTTGCTTTTACTGTACCTAATTGGTCGTAGAAAGTTATCATAACAGTGAAATGTTTTAAGATAAAATGTAAGGTGCGCAAAGTAAGCCTCCCCAGTGACAGTGCGTGTCTTCGTTCACGCACCTTGGGCGGTCAGTTCCTTTACCAACCTTACTGTTTTATCTTTCCACCTTTCCAATTTTCATAAGAGAGCATATGCCAATATGATAGAAGATAGTATATTTTAATAGGTCGTAATTTGACGTAAGTAGGTGTATTTCAGATGAACTGTGCTGATGGCCTTTGCCACCTGATAAGAATTAATCCATAAGAAACTTTCATGCGTGTTTATCGACAACTCTTAATGCATTTTTATTGATATATTAATACCAAAGTTAATGTCAGTTAGTCGGATCACTTTTAAGTTAATCAATTTTCAATCAAGCTGGAGAGTAATTATTCGAACACGGAGAACATTTTGAACATTTTTACCTCAAATTACGAGGAAACTAATTATAGACGTCAGTATCAATCAATGTCCATCAATATAGGCCCTTTTAAATTGGTCGTGTAAACGTCAAAATCGAAGGGTGGCCACTTTCCCCGCTAACTGATTGATACATCCACTTTCACTATAGTTTGCTACATAAACTTCTGTTAAGGTCAAAACCGCACATGTCCGCGGGTCAACGGCCTTTACTTGGCAACTTTTACCATACAGGTCTTGGTTTTCGGAGGTCTACACGCGACGGTGGATTCGCCTACAGTTGGTAGGTATCTATACTTGACTTGACATTTTTATATAGATAATTCTTAATTTGAAATTTTGTTGAACTTGGTTGCCATTTTAGTCAATATCAAATCAGTTACTAGTTTTCAAAAATAATTTTAATCCAATGCCAATGTCTTTTAATTAGTTGATTATAAATAAATATCCGCTTATTCCCTAATGATTACACGTTAGGGAATAAGCGGATATACCGATAAATTTATGTTTTTTTTTTTGTGGCAGCAAATTATCTTTTTTTAAATGTGCTAGGTTCTTAAAACCTCCTTTTGTAGCTTACCTATCCGAAAACAGTATGGTGGAGTTCAATGAACTTTTTATAAATCAGGTAGTATTAGCCACGAAAGCTGCCCCAAACTTGATTCTCGAGTAGCTTTTGTTGGTCGACCTGGGATAGGATTTTGAGCTGGAGAAAGTGGAGTTTAGGTATGCCTTAGGCTTAGCCCTGAAGTAGGGCATTGCTTAGATAAATCACCTCGGATATACGTCGGCTGCTAACTCTATTTACTCTATTGATCATTTCTAATCCCCGATTAGATAGATAGACACCATAAATATGAAATCGTATATATTTTTACTTTCTCCATAAAGTTTTCTAAATATAGCGTGGAGAGGAATGCAGTTTTCGCCGTCTACTTAATATTAACAGACCATTTCCTCTCATAAATCATACATTATATGCTATAAAACCTACGCATCGACCTTTTAAATCTCTTTTTTACCAACGTTCAAGAATTTCCGATCTTAAAATCTTCGAATACTTCAGTTATATTATATTATATATAAAATAATAACGTAGAATTTTTGGTCTTGAAGTAGCGTAACTGAAATCATTGGGCCATTATCACATGATTTAAAGTTTTGATAGTGAACTTATTGTGTGATTTAATGTAGGGATAACTTTTCTTATATTTTTCGGAAGGTGGCTGGATGGATGCGTAAGCGATTAGCTTTCTCTATGTGTCGCACGCTTGATTCTCACACGGTAGCAATACTCGTCAACTGCGTTTGCAAACCATTGTTGCATTTCGATAATTAAAAGAAAGGTAAATCGAGCAATACCCTGTACTTTTTTTTCCAATGTATTTTAATTTCATTATGATCTCTAATCGCGCGAGCATCGCCTTCCAGAGCATTCAGAACAATGGATAAAGGAAATTCATTAGCAATAGGTCCTCATATCGAAACAACGGAGCACACTATTCGTAGATCTAAGTGAAGTGTGTAGGTACCTACTCTTGGTTTTCTAAAATGTGAAATCTAAGGGCGGGAGTCAAGCGTGGGTTGTCAATTGGCACATCATGAGAAAACTTTATTGTGTATTGTGGTTTAGTCAAGTGTTAACTTCCACGGGGGCTATTCCTGCGCACGTTAATACAAATCTTTATTGGATTTAGTATCAAATCAAATGAAATTATTTAATTTGTCAATTTTGGTAACAGCAAAATACAATAGGTGTTCACATAAAATAAGTATCACTACATTCTATCCTACATACAAATTTTCAGATTAATTATTTTCTTAAATATCTCTCTCTATAGGCAAAGTCACTAAAATCTGGACTGCATCCGAACATTAGTCGCATGTCGATAGACATGTTCTGTAATAGCTCGAGAATTACCCCATTGTTTTGCTAGAATTAGAAACTAGGTCACCCTTCAATTAAAATGGACTCGATCAAAGAAGAGAGGAAAAAAAAAACTAAGTAATAACACCGTGCAGGCTGCAGAGCTATCCATAATGAACATAACATAACATCACGCCTGTATCTCCGAAGAATTAGGCAGAGATGTACCATAGTGCACCCACATTTGGCCGATGCTGTTATTGATTCCCATGTAATAGGGCTGAAAAACTCAATAACACATTGCCAAACCCGGGAATCGAACTCTGGACGCCCTCACGCTCATCAGTCGCGTTTGCGACCACTAGACCAATGACGCAGGCTATCCATAATGATTGATTTTATACCATTTTCGATGACGTGTTAAAATTAGAAACTTAACATAATAAAATGCAAAGTTTAACAATTTTCCAAAGTTATAGAAAGTTACAAAATGTTAATGTGACTTAAGTGTTTTAAGTATAATATTTGTATGTAATTATCGTTAAAAGATGAATGTGAAAAATCCATCGCTGACTTTTTCTATTTTTGTTTTTACCATGGACTAAGAATTTCGCTTGTTTTTACATAGACAAGATAATTTTTAATGTTACCATAAACAAAAACCATAAAGTTGCATTTATTATCTGTCCAAGGATAATACGTCGAAATGTTAAGTACAATCTCATGTCAAATCTATTTTGCACATCACTTGTGGTCTCCGAAGAAAAATGTATGATATTTCATTTTAACTTGTATATAGGGTGGACTTTTGAGACGGGACAGCAACGGCAGGCTGCCATTCCACTAACTAAACTACAATCAAAGCTCTACCGATCAACTGTTGATCGCCATTTCGACTTCAGTTTTTTATTTTTGTGGATTTGGCCACCGTGTAGTTAAACTGTTGTACCTGTAGGAAAATCTTTTAAGGAGACTGTTCTTTACTTTTGTAGACACTTTGACATGCATTCAAAGTATTGATTACTTCTAGTTTTTATAAAGAATTCGATAAACGAATGATAGGCCTACATTTTGCGTTATGATGACCTCAATAAATTCAGTTTGCCCTTGAGGTATGTTAAGGACTTTAAGTTTTTCACTCCACAGTACAATTCCAAAGACTATAAAGATGTTTTTCTCTTCCTTTTAGCATCATATTTTACTAATGCATACTAGCATTCGTTGAAATCATCACCTAAAGACGTCCCATCATAAAAAGTAAGAGCTGCGTACATCTCAACAACTATCGACCTAATTCCCGTCTCTCTCCTGGTACTTTTACCTTCGACGCCCTAAAATTCTCCGTCACTAACTTTCTACAGACATAGGTTAATGAAAGTGACGGATAAAAACAAAAGTGGTGGCACCCCGAAGGCCAACAACTCGACCTACGACAATACACAGATTTAGGTCGGAGAAAGTAGTGAAAGTCTATATTTGACCGTGATCTACTCTTAATACTCTCCCTAGATATTTTTATCGTGTTCTTGACATTAACCATTCACTTTTTTCTGAAGCTATATAGTAATTTCAACTCTATTACTTAGAATTTTGATATCAGAATTGCTCGCCGAAAATGTAGGTCACGAGCAACAATGTTCTTGTGATTGTGTTTTAATGATGATTTCTTTTTGATCTTTTTTAATGAGATTAACAGCTAACTCGTATTATCGAGATTATTCGAGTTTATTTCACTTACATTCTCGATAGAGATTGCTCGAATAGGATTGTAAATTTATATATGAATATAGAATAGAGAAAGATTGAAACTGACATTATTGGTTAGAATTCATGTGCGGTCGTCGATTTCACATTTCGTTGTCTACCAGTCGTAACTCGTAAAACGTAGGAACAATACTTATGTACTTAGAACTGCATAGGCGTTGCATTTGTCTAGAGTGGTCGCGACGCCGACGAGGAAAGATCGTGCGCCCGTCGAGATTTTCACCACTTTCTATACACTTTCACTTCCGAGGCACAGCAGACAGACAAAACGACTACAACACGAACTATTTATCGGAACTGTGCCGGTGACTCAGTACGTGTTTACAAACTAATGTTGGTTTAGAAGGAAAAAGCCTGATGAATGTGTATGCGCATGCGCAATGTTAGCGTGGTGGATGAAAGTAGGAGCGGTTGCTGCGTCTGCGCTTGTGCTACTCTATGTTGTTTAGATGCGGTGGTCTAGTTTCAGGTGATTTTGTATTATATCTTTTGTCATATCATGTTAAATCATAATCAAATCAAATCAAATCAAAATCGAAATACCTTTATTTTCAGGCTACATTGGCCCATAGATATATACCTTACATACTAACATATATATTATTATATACAAAACTTGTTAGTATATAGAACCTTAAATCTATGTTAGTATATGTTAGTCCTTAAATCTATGTAAGCATCACGTATTTATTTAGGTTTTGTCTACTAAAGTAGGTTTTCTTTTTTAAGCGTTATTTCAAACTGAAAGTAGACCTAGATCGTAAATCACACAGAACAAAACAAACACTATGATATTGTTGACACTAAAAAGAGTGAGTTGACGGCACGTTTAGCGCAGTGGTTGAGAGATCGACTGCTGCTCTACGTGTCGCGGGTTCGATTCCCGCACGTAGCAAATATTTGTATGATCTACTGACAGTTTTAAAACAATACATTAATGATAATATTATTATACCTATGTTCTATTTATGCTCATTACTAGTTTGCTTTTATTAAAAGAGCATTAAAACCATAAATAAGGCTAATATTAAGCGTGGAGTCATTTGCATACTGGAAAAATTTATCCTATGTCACAATTTATTCAAGAATTTAATGATTATGTCGTCATCACGCCTGTCTTCACGAAGGGTTAGGCAGAAATGTACTGTTGTCACCCACATTTCACCGATGACGTTATTACCTAAGCTGCATCTGAAAGGGGGCGAGTATAATGTCATCTACAACACACAATTCTAAACTCCGGACTCCTAAGAATTTTTACCCCAATTACACTTTGCCCGCCCCGGAGATCGAACCCAGGGCTTCATGCTCAGCAGCCGCGCTTTCAACCACTAGGCCAATGAGGCAGTCTTGTTGTAACATCAGTTACAATTAGATAAAAATGAGCTCTACGGTAACTTTACTTGATATTTGTATTATTCACGCGGATAAAGCCACCGGTAAAAGCTAGTTTGAAACACATGAATATTAATTTAGTTTTTTTGGATTTTAAACTCTCCTATATACTAACTTCTATATGTGTCCATACTTACAAAAATCTTCCAAATCTTATTATTCAGAATATTTATTGCGAATTTTATGTCTGTGCATTTATTGTTAAATAAATAAAATCTATAGGTATTTGTGTTAATTAATTTTGCTAGCTACTTAATAATATTCATATTAGTCATTAATTAACAAGAAAATTAAGGTTTTAAGACTTTTTCTACAATTTATTTCTTTTTTACAATTTATTTACGATCGATTATTATCTTAAATTCGAGATTTAGATAATATCATAATGTTTATCCAGTATCTGTTTATTTTGAAATGATTGGATAGACTTAATAGATAGGTACCTAAAAGTATTTGGGTATATTAGATTCATAGTACGTGACGTTTCGTGACCTCTGCTTACCCCATGGACAAAAAAGGCTTGATGTTATGTACGAATATATTTTCTCCATATCATGGATCGGTAAGCACACAGTATAGTGAAATTTCTGTACGTATATACACAATATTAAAAAAAAAAACCTGCTTGTAGGTCCAATAATTTACGAATCGATACGTCATAAAATTTTATATCGAATCGACTTCAACAAACACACCCCGAATGTTGATTGCCAACAATAAAATCAATTTATTTATCAATTGAAGACTGGAATTAAATCAGAGATCGCGATTCGGCCGTTGACCTGCAGATGCAAATCAACGTTTCTTTTTGTAAGCGCGTTCTACATTCAAAACTTTTCTCTTGAACTACATTATTTTATTTTTTTCCTGAAAGTAAACAAGATTGTGATCTCTTTATTTAATAAGGAAGGCATTTGTGTTACCTGATGTTAAATGGTCACCGCTGATGAACACCCTAACACTTGAGGAGTAGATGTTATTTTAGGGGGAGATGTTATTTGAGTGAAAATATTTTGCACCAGAATATAGTCCGAATCCGAAGTATTCGATGCTTATGGATATTTTCCGGATTTCGAATTTCGAATTTCGAATGTAACAATGATACAAAGCTATTATTAGCTTGTTTGTTTTGAACGTACTGTGGGCGACTTTCTTGCGACATAAATGGTAAGGTTTGTGATGACGCCATTCCCTATTCCATTTTTAAAAACATATTTCAAATGTTTGTTTTGCTTTGACGTTTGAATGCTCTCCTGCTATAACGAACTGAAGTAAGGTTATATTGCCATACACACCCGAAAAAAATTGAGAAATCTATTTTGTTGTATGCTTTGACTAGAACAAACGCTTTATGTGTGGTAAGGTCTAGAGGTCGCTAGGACGACTCAGTTTTAAGGTTCTGGGTTAGATTCCCGGATACAATGCTACCTAGAACGCTTAAATCAATGAAGTCTGATGATGCAGTCGTTTTAATTAAAGTGTAATAATTACATTTATTTTCATTAGGGACTTGGAGCTACATAGCTAACGCGCAGATAAGTCGATTTGCGAGGTTAAGTAGCTCTTGCTGCGATGATTTCCTGGATGGGTGGGTGACCGTTGTGCGCATATTGTGACTACTGTCTAATTTGATCGCAGAGGTCAGATGACTCCGTAAAGATATTGATATGCATGCACATCTGGTTAGACCGGGAGTCGATCCAACAAATCACGGAAAATGATGATAAGTTGAATTATTTTAATTTTTTCGTGTATATTTTAAATAAATAAACATATTTACGTGTAATTTCTCAATAGCTGAATAAACCACAGATAATTTATTCCTCTGATAAATTCTAACCAAAATTGTTCCAATTTCAAATTAACAGCTAGATTTGAGTATCGAAAAATCTGGCCTTAAACAAGTCTTTTCTTTGTCGAATTCAGAAAGAAGGCACATAAAACTTAATACCCGATTATAACTTAATGGCTAACTAAAAGGTATCATGTTTATTGACAGCCAGTCATTGCGGAAATATTAATACATTTACGACTGTGTTTGATGAAGAAGAAGCCATTATTCGGTTGGATATTTAGCCAGTTTGATCCGTGAATATAGGGGTCGATGAACTTCGTTTGATGGATTCAAATTGATATGCTTAGCTTATGAAGTGTCGGGAGCAATGGAGTTGGAACAGGAAATAACTGAATATAATTTCATTGAAAAGATAATTTTTGTATATTTGTATATTAACGAATTACCTACTTATTTTCTTGTCATAGTAATACTTATTTGTGAATTTTGAACTATTTTTAAAAAATTAAATTATTGATACTTGCTAATGCTATTAATGCTAATTAATGATAATCATTACATCAACTGACTGAATGATTGTCTCATTGGTCTTGTGGTCACCAGCGCGACAGCTGCGCGTGAGATCTTGAGTTCCATTCCCGGGTCGGGAAAAGTGTTATTGGATTTTTCCGTATAAAAATTCTGAGTAGCGGCATGGAGTCTGGAATTGTGCCCTAAATATGGCAACAAGTTCGCCCCCTATTACATGGGACTTAATATCGGCATCGGCGAAATTTAGGTGTGCAATAGTACACTTCTGCCTAACCCTTCGGGGAGTATAGGCGTGATGCTATGTCCTTACATCGATTCAAGACATCCACAGCTGAAAAAAAGGCCTTAATCAACGACTTTCATTGTCCCTTAATATCTGACATATCGACTGTGAACTGGCAACATGTCCTATCTCGATTTTATGAGGATTTTACTTGGTTATACCATTCTAAACTATTTCATACCCAGCAGCGCTGCAAAAAGCATATTTTACTTCAATCAAAATTAGACGCCAAAATCGAATTGATTCAATTTGTACTAACATTGATCAATAATTTCTGCTTAATCCTGTAATGTTGTCAAAAATGTGATAGTACCAGTTGTCAATTCACAGTCGATATGCTTCGTTCTGTAACAGTAGTTCTCATGTCGAGATCTGCCGCTTTAGACAAGAAAACCATCCCTGATCCCCAGAGAATACAAACCCCTGAAAAATTATGGGTTTTGACATTTACAATTCACGTGACCGTTTGACAGATTATCTGAGTTCTAGAGATCTTATTTTCAAGTTCTGATAAGTTCTGTCATGGATACTCTCCCCTTCTGTCTATCCTTTCCTATGTTACAGGCGTGATGCCTATTTATAACCGGGGTACATTACAATCCTGTTTCAACTGCAACGATTTCCGGACGGCAAAGAGAAAATCTATAAATCAGTGTATTAGTATTAGCGTAGGCATCCTATGTACATAACTAGAGGAGCTCATAGCTACCGCACAGATCAGTCGATTTGCGAGGTTAAGCAGCGCTTGCTGCGGTCAGTCTTCGGATGGGTGACCGTTCCTCATATAACCCGTCCATGCCTAGGAAAGCATATTAAGCAATTGGTCCCGCGTGTCTTACGAATACCTATGGCAGTAGTTACGGGTGTCAGCAGCCCAAAAATGTAATTGGGTGATTGGAAATACAAATATTTGTTTCTTGCGTTATATCGAATCTGGGACCCGTAGCGCAGCAAGCCAATCGGTGTAATTCTGCACCAACTGTGCCATATTTAATAATATCTTTACTTTACTTGCCCTTCAAGTTTGTAGGATTTAAACTCTTGAGATTTCGTTAATTATTGGTATTTCGCTTTTGTAACACGTATTTTCAAAATCAAGATAACTTTTACGAGCATCGGAAGTCCACGCGAACGGCGCGGGCGTCGCAGGCGCAGGTAGTGTGATATGAAGATGATACATTACATTAGATTAACATAGCGGGAGTTGAACTTATATCTAGTCGTAGTAGGAAGCGCATTTCATAGGCGCTAGGCATGTGGGTGGTCCAGGTTCTTTGATATTTACCCAAAGTAAAAGCGCAATACGATGGGCAATTCTCGAACGTTTCGACATACATATAGTCCATTTTAGGGACCCTTGTTGCGTCTAAGTACTGCTATATTTAGAGAATATATAGAGTAACTATATATATTATGTGGTAGTAGTAAAAATAGAAGTAATACCGGCGAGCCCATTGCCATATTTAAAATTATCAGGAGCAGCCCAGTTTTGGATTTGCGGGCACCGCAAGATAGTAACCATTCAAAATTACAGAACTGAGAATACAGAAAAATTGGCTCTTTGCCGAGCCGAGACTCTAAGACCTCACTTGTATCCATTTTTGACTTGACCATAACTAAGTCGAGGATTGGGTAAAGTCACAAATTGGGTAAACTAGTTGAGCTGAAAACACCTACTGAATTAAGTTTTCTTGTTAAACGTATATTTATGTGACATTATAAATCGACCTATGCGTATCATACTTGCATATATAAATATTTAATAGTTGGATACTGATAATAGTTTTTATGAAGAAGTACAATGTACACGGCTAAGACAAGACAAAGCGAATATATTAAAAACAAAGTTCTTGTTTTTGAAATGGTGTGAAGATGCCATAATGATAGCAAACGCATTTTTAAGTGTTAGTTTTAAAGTAAAACATTTAAAATATCGTGTTTATCCTAGCAGCTGTAGCATTGTTGAACGAAGCAGGTGTCCTCACTCATTTAGCGATTACAAACCCTACTTTCGATTTCATTGCGTTTTTTCTTAGCGTAATCGCTCACCGGGGACAAATTAGCAGCCATTGTAAATAATATTTACGATTGTAATCAAGCTTAGGAGATATATATTTCGTTCAACACCTTCTGAAAACAACTCCGCATGCCAAGTTATGTTGGTTTATTTTGATTATACATATATATAGCTATGTTACATAGGTTCGCGCATAGATATAAATAACTAGGCGCACAACACAGACAGGTGGTTCAGGTTATATGAACCCGCCGGCTTGGTGTGACCGCGAAATTATTTTCAAGACTACACCAACCTCGAGCGCACACAAACATACACCAACGCTCATCTGCACACACGTCTCACTACTAACATGCGAATGTAGTGGTAGTCGTGAGAAACTTGCTTTTCTATTCCATAACAGCATATCTACTAGCCGCATACGAAAGAAAATGAACTTAAATTACCCGATTTACTGATTAAATTCGCCAGCCCACCAAAACGTGTTCGCGTCATTTCATTGACACGATGCGTATGGTAAAGTTGCTATCTTGTTCGTAATGTCCGCGAACGGAGGTACATTCAACTTTTAGCCCAGTAAACTCTCGAAGTTCGTTCACCCACTGCTTGTCAACTGACGTAAAGAGAGTGAGACGGGCAATGAGACAGATAGCGGCGTCTCTGTCCCGCGGTATGTTCAAGTTTAGAAGTTTTTATTGAGCGTACGGCTGTCGAAATAGTTTACTTTTGTTTTGGTTATGCTTGCCTGGTACTTTTGACGGTTTACGTTAGCTATATCGATAGATAACGTGACTATGAGTGTTTGCGTCACGTTTCACTTGTCGATGGTTCGATATTCATACAAAGAAATATTCACTATGAGTTTCAGGGCAATATGGGCTCGGTTTTCAGGTGTTTATTGTGTTTGAGGAAATGATCTAACCTTGTGTGTGCACTAGATACTGCTAAATTACCTACTAAAATAAATTTACCTATATTTTGAAAAAAGAATTCAATAAAGCAACAAAACGGAGCGTTTTGTAATGGTTACCTTGGCTTTAAAATTGTTTTTAAGGTTTAAAATTGTGTTCTTAGATAATCAAAGGCAAATTCAGGCTACGTCGCCAACACGTCCAAGCCCACGTCAAATTACGAAACCTAAACGCGGTACCCATACGATCAACGAATTTTTTATCAACTTGATTTTTGACATGTGCATTCAACCTTTTTGGAAGAATCAAACTTCTTGAACTTATTTAGGTAGGGGATAAATTTTTTTTTCTTATTGCTGCGTAAAAAAGTTACATTAATGAATAGTACTTACTTATACGGGACAAAAGAAATTTGTCATTACTTCTGGTGTGTAATATTATATTTATCACAAGTATGACATTACAAAGTAAATAACAAATGCGCTGTTAATTGTTATCTTAGAAACCTTTTTGTAAAATGTAAACGTGTAATTATTGATAATGATCAAACAAGTTTTACACATTATGGTATGAATGATCATTTGATAAAAATAATTTAGCTATCATACATAACGCAATTACAAATTTATTAATATTTATGTTTCTTGTTTCACACACATAAGTATTTTTTATACAGTGTTGTAACTCTTTGTAACGTTTTTTTTTTTACTTTTCTCATCAATTAAGTAGCTACTTATAGATTACGATTCGATTTTTAAAATCAGAACGAGCGAAATACCTTTCGACTGAATCCGATTTTATTTGATTTTTAAAAAGTATTGACAAATTGTCTATACTTTTCTTATTTGTCATCATGCATTTGTTATTTGCCATCTACCAAAAAGGTTGAGTACGTCACTAGAGAGGTTCACACGTTCAAAGGAATACCGAATTGAGAAATGTTGCCCACGTGAAATCATGTCTGAAACCACTATTGTCGGTTGACCCCTTCTGTTTTCCGCATTCCACACTAGATTGGACGTTTTAGGGACCGAAGTATGTAAACCGGGGGTTCTTAGCAATCTGGTTGTGTAAATACCTCATTGTCTATGTTTACTAGGTGGGTGTACCGGTTTTTTATTGTAAATGTGAGGTGAGGTTCATTCAAGCATTGTGGTTTGGACAACCTCCATGGAGTAAGGTGAACGTAGAATTAAATTATCTTGCTGTGTTTTGATGAAAATATGCGTCTTAAGATTGCTTCATTTTCTTATTCGTTATATATTTGCGGTGTGTAAAAGTTCACACAAAGCTATTTTCAAGCGACAAAGCTGAACAAGGTTTGTTCGTATCAAAAAACGCGAATAAAAAAGCAGTCTTAGACTTTTTTTAATTTGATAGGGTCGTTTCACCATTTTCTGTCCAGATGGTAAGCGACGATGATCCACGTTTGCCAGACATTTTACTTACATAGCATCGCTTTCTTGCATCGATTGCATATTATAAAAGAGCTATAAAATATAGGCATCAAAAATAATTTACAGAAACGCATACGTATAGTCTGTGCAAGACCTAATTTCACTACTCGACCATAGACAAGCATCTACTCTAAACCTCTATAATAGATTCATTCGACGTTCGAATCGTAAAAATGCCGCCATAAACTCGTAATGTTAGTTAATTAATCGTAATTCCGCGGAGGCGTGTATCATACTGGCGCGCTACAAACTTTACTTACACCTCTTCAATTCTATATGTTCCTAGTACCTTGCTGGCTAATGTTGGTCTCTGCTTTCTTTTACAATCGACATCAATAGACGCGTCTCCATCAACTTTTCAACTAAAAATAACTTCTATTACATACGATTAGAATTCAAATTGGTCTTTGTAGAAGGAAATTTATAGCAGCCGTTGCAAGTAGCGTACAAAGTTATTTGATGCGTGTCTGAAATTAAACTTTGGTTTGATGTTGTTATGGGTGCAGGGTATTTGACGGTAAATATAAGTTTGCGCACGCACGCTTATGACGGCTTTACACATATGGGTTTGCGGATGCTGCGGTGGCCATCCGCGTAATTGTTGGTTTTTACGATTAAGTGTTAAAGTGCTTTCGCGCAAATAAACAGTATTTGTGTGTAAAATAATATAGGTGTGTGTAAAGTGAAAGATTTTAGGACTGAAGTCTAAATTAGCATTTAATTTATATCTTCGTCTTGTGTCAGGTCGGCACGAGCTCGTTCATGCCATTGTGGAAAGATTAGCCAGTCAGCAATAGTGGTATTGAAGCTGACTATCCAGGGTGTGGCGGACAATTTCATACACACACGTGGAGCCTCTTTCTTTGCAACTGTTAAGAAACCAACTTTAAAATAATTTTCCCGTACGTTAAATGAGAGGTCATATAAGGACGGCTATTTACCTATACACATATTGTTCCTACAGCATCACTACATATTATAAAACATAGTCCCCCGCCGCGTCTGTCTGTCTGTCTGTTCGCGATAAACTCAAAAACTACTGAACGGATTGTCATGCGGTTCTCACCAATAGGCAGAGTGATTCATGAGGAAGGTTTAGGTGTATAACTTGTTAAGGATTTGTGCAAATTTGCTGAAATATGACGATGATAGTTGAAGATGTCGGAAAAAATCATGCCGACTGGAAGCTTTACTGGCGTGCGCCTAGTAAATGCTCGATATAACAGGATGATATGACACTACGACAGAAAAAAAATGAAAGCGTATATGCTCTGCTACCCGTGCGAAGCCGGGGCGGGTCGCTAGTGTTAACTAAAGTGGTTTGATATGGCTTTACAAAATACACTACGTACGGTACGGCATGGATGGATGCAAGTGGCAGAATGTCGTTCGATGTGGTGGTCTAAGGGGGAGGCTTTCGTCCAGCAGTGGACGTCTTCTGGCTGATGATGATGATGATGATGGTACAGCATGGCCAATCATTCTTCTTAGGTCGGTAGGCTTATGGAACAGAAACAGTTTAACCAAAGAGTTCCCAATTCACTTTATCTGTAAAGAACGAAAATACAGTCACACATAATTATATTACTATAGTAAGTATTTAAACTTGTTGCCGAGAGAAGGTGGGTAGTAAGGAGTGACTTACTACGCTCATGCGCACGACAGATTGTTCAAACATGCAACAATATCTGAGAAGCGATAACCATCGTGTCAACATTTAGGATACGAGTCGTTGAACTTTTGACATAAAATAAGGTGAAAATTAAGTAATACAAGTAAACAGGAATTACTGAATGCCTGCCAGTTATATATTTGTTTTTTTAGGTACCTATATATATATTACATAACATGCCTCTTGGCAAAAGCCTCCTCTAGCAATTTCCATTGTTTTCTGTCACGAGATAGAGAGAGAGATAGAGAGAGAGAGAGAGAGAGAGAGAGAGAGAGAGAGATCTGAAAACAATTCAGAATAAAAGGGCATTATTATTATATATATTACATAGCATCACGCCCGTAATCCCCGAAGGGCTAGGCAGAGGTGTACGATTGTACACCCACATTTCACCGATGCTGTTACTGAGTCCCATGTAGTAGGTTCGAGTCTATTGCCATCAAACGGGCACAGTTCCAGACTCCGTGCTGCTAATGAAAATTTCCATACAGAAGAACCCAATAACACTTTGCCCGACCCGGGAATCGAACCCAGGACCTCACGCTTAGCAGTCGCGCTTACGACCACTAGACCAATGAGGCTGATTTGTTTATGATGCTTTGTATTTACGTTGTTCTATGGCTTAAACTCTGTATCATAATTATGCACTTAATCCAAGTTCTTGAACATCTATTTGTAAAAGGGCAATACAAATAGTTATTTCATGGGTATAAAACCCGAGACCTGCTGCACGGAATGACAATATTTCCATCGCGAAAAAAAAAATACAACACAAAATACCGAACAGTCCTCTATATTATGTTGCAACAATAACACAAGCTTACAAAAGGGTCGAAAGTAGAACCTGTCTAAATGCATAAAAAATATATTTTATAATTGATGGCACGGCTGGCGCAGTGGTTGAGAGATCGACTGCTGCGCTTCGATTCCCGCACGGAACAAATATTTGTATGATCTACAGAGAGTTGTTCCGGGACTGGGTGTTTGTCCATGTATATATTTGTGATACAGGAATTATTCCTAGAGAGGGGCAAAGTTTATTAAAAAAAAAAAAGATTTCGGCTATATATGAGTTTACAACAGTACACCTCTGCCTAGCCCTCCGGGGTATATAGGCGTGATGCTATGTAAGTGAACTGCACTACGCTTACAAATCTCGGCCTTAGAATGAACAAAGCCTCCGCGTAGTTGCTACGAAACGCCTACGAGATTGCCTACAGAATTGCTCCGAATTTGATTACCAAAATTATTTACAGACAAATAATCTAAAGACTACACGAACAGACGAAATGACGACACGGTTGGCGCAGTGGCTAAGCGATTAGCTTTCTGCGCTACGTGTCGCGGGTTCGATCCCCGCACGGAACAAATATTTGTATGATCTACAGATAGTTGTTTCGGGTCTGGTTGTTTGTGCATGTGCGATGTATGTTTGTAAACTGTACCCACGATACAGGAGAAATTCTAGTGTGGGGCAATGTTTTTTTAAATAATATTTTTTTTTTAAATAATAAAGATACGCAATTATTTTGGCTTGAAGTGTGATATAAAAGTATAAATATTGTCTTTAAATCTTCTTTGTTTAGACCCCTCTGTGCCTCAGAATGCATAATGTTTTCTCTCTCTGGGTCTCAATATGAGAAAACTCGACCTTAGCGATAGACTATCAAATATTTACTTTACTCCTAACGATCTATTAATTTGCCTCAGTATATTGCAACTAAACCACCATAATGTTCAACACACGTAGCATTACACAAGTCACCCATCCAATTTCCATCCTCAAGTCGTTTATGCAACAAAATAAGAAACGCGATAAACATCATGTCACCACTTGAGCGGGCATTGAACTTTTAGCCCAGTGCTGCCAGACGCGCGAGTTAGACGGGTGCAGGAACAACTTGTTTAGAATTATGCGATCCTGGTAGGGTTGCGAGTGAGGTACTCCGTGCGGAGTGCATAAAATGAAGGATATGGAGGAAAATATGGGTTTTCAGTGATTTCTCTTTTATCATTTGTGGTATATTTCTTTAGGCGTTAGAATCGCCAGCTCTTTCACATGCATTTCCTCAAGAGATTGGTCTTGTGTGATTTACTCAAGGCATACAAGTATCTGAAAACTTACAGTCAATTTGCTTGTAACAAAGAAGAAACTATGTACCAGCAAAGTTCGAGTTTTCTTTCGAACAGAGGTCGGTAGCAGTCGCTTCCCGCAAATCTTTATGTGTAATATACTATAACTTACCATGTTATGGGATGAAAAGACTGGTAAATAATACTAGTAAAACGGCAGAAATTGCCACACAAAGAAGTGATAGTATTTAATTAATTGCTAAAATGAGATAGTTCTTTGTTTTTTTTTGTGTATTAATTGAAAGTCATGTATCGACCGCCACCCCTGTCCCGCCAAGACGAGAGTATCCAACGTATCACGCTCACACAGATAGCCTGTGATAAAGTGACGATCGCCACTCGATTGTGTCAACTCGATATCATCTGATACATCCTGGTTCCCTGATTACTTATGTCAGTAATAAGGCAATAATATATTTTAAGACGTTCGATTTCAAAGGAATAGTACATACAAGAGTTAATTTCAAACAAAAATTGAAAAAAAAAAAAAAAAACTAATATGATTATTTCATAGTAAAAAACAGAAGCAGCGTGGTTTTTAGTTTTGGAATGGAAAACAGAAATATAAATTAGCTTCTTATTTATTTCTTATTTAGATTCGGCCAGTTTCTTCTGGCAAACCTGATCTTTTCGTATAAGATTTCGATTTAGGGGAAAATGTTAATTATTATCCTAGGAATAGTATTTTTTGCACCCTGTCACGGTTTGTTTTGACAATAATTTATCGATTACTATGTTATCCATTTGATATTTTTATTCTAAAGTTCTCGATCAAACCTTGGCACAAAACTATTTTTGCGACGTAATCTAATCATAAATCAGTTAATTTTACCAACAAACTTATAGATGAAAGCAAAACCCTTTTCAAAAAATATTCTTTCTATTAAAAACACCGAAACTACATCCTCTGTTCATTAGTTTCCGAGAATAATGCGAACATAAGGACAGGCTTTAAGATTATTCGCTTAGCGTTTTTATCAGTGGGGTTCGTGCTACGAATAGAAATATTTTTCCAATATTTGTTTTGCGCTTTCGATCCAACATATTATAAATTGTCAACTTCCCCATTCCTGAGGCGGCAAAGCGATTCTAAACATGGAGCCCTTGAAGCAGAATTATGTACCGACAAGCGACTTAACTGGCTACAAGATTGTAATAACCATTAATATGTAATATCTTGATCAAATAGAACATATATTCTCAGGACTTGAGGTCAAAAGCTTGCATGAATAAATGGAAGGAGTTAGTTCAGTGAGTTTAGCTTGAAGTCAAATTCCTTGGACAACATTTTTAGTCCTAAAATATGTCAAGTGTCAAAAAATTACTTCACATTTCGCTCGAAACATCGACAAAATTGTAGTTTACGTTTGTATACTTGTAGCATAGGCAAAATATAGTTTAATTGATCTTTTGTTCGAATTTTAAGTTTATACTCTAATGGTAGGTTTACACCAGCGCTTGTTTGTATCAAAGTACGGTAATTACTTCTTCAATGGAGGGCTTGCAAGATATATCGAGATTTACAACGTCCGGACTGGGACGCAATTGACAGAGATACATAGCGGCTTAGGTAAATTCTACTTTATTTTGCGGAAATGGAAGGAATTAAGTTCTTTTTTTTAAATCATGTGCTCTTTTTATTTTTTATGTAGTTTTGTCTCGTAAAACTTTTAGGTCAGGTTTGGATTGATATAAAGAAAATACTTTTATTTGATTGATTTTCTGAGATGGGTGCTCAGCATTCGGTAGATACAGGTTGAAGAAGAGATACAGAGATAGAGAGAACTTGGGTAATTTATACTTTTTAATTCATCAAGCACCGAAACCCGGCCGGGAAAGATTTTCAAATATGTCTACTATATGCTGCCTGAAGGGTTAAAATTGAATGAATTATATTAACATCAATTGAAAAGGTATTTCTTGAATCCATGACAAACAGAAACAATTTTGCGAGATCATTTCTAAGATTGATAGAATATAAATAAAGAACACAATCTTCTGTCCCATGTTCATTTTTAAAACTATAATGGTCTTGATCTTCTCTTCAATGCAATGACTTATAAAAATAATTATTCAAATGAATAAACAAATTAACACCCCGACTGTTAACACAAACAACTAGCGAAACTGATAAAGTAATAAGATGTGATCGTGTAATAATTTTCGATTTTCTCGCAGTTTTCCCGGCGGGTGCGCATTAATTGGCGCCGGACGGGTTCCGTGCATTTGCATCTGTAGTCGTTCACCCCGGAACACGGCATGTAGCACCACTGCATCATGAGGCATTGGTATACACTGCGCGGAAGAACATGCTTTGGTCATGTTATGTGACTCATCATGTTTTACATTTCTTTGCTGAATTGTCTTTGTTTGATGACAGATGAGTTGTATTATTGTGATATTGGGAGCATGGAACAGAGAGCTTTTTGATTGATTTTAGAAAATAAAAGACGTTACTGTCTTTTTATTCAATTTTACTTTTAGAATTGTTTTATTTTGACGATAAGCCCTTTCTCTACTGAAAACAAACGAATTAATAATCTATTCGGGAATTAAATGACTGAGGTAAGAAGTGCTTATTCTAATGATTTTGGGAAATATTCTTGCTAACACCTTATTTTGAATGGCTATCATAAAAACTCTAGAAAAAAATGTTAAAAGTATTTCTATTATCTTCAATCCTTCTAAAATACAATATATTAGAATTATTATCCCATTATGGCCTGCCCCCACTACACTACACTACAGTACAAATACACAGATGAATTTTAATATAACTGATCTTTTAAAAGCGCTAGAAATTGTGTGCGTACGCACTACGTTTTCCACTATAGCTGTTATACGTGCGTAGCGCTACGATTCGTAGAGCCTACTACGAAAACAATACATTCCATTCAGTCTACGAAAATTGCGTAGAAGGAAAATATTTGAATGCAGAAATTTTATTTTTATAAAAAAAAATCATTCGGATAATTTCTTAAATGCATTTAAAATCACTATATATTATAAAACAAAGTCCCCCGCCGCGTTTGTCTGTCTGTTCGCGATAAACTCAAAAACTACTCAACAGATTTTCAAGCGGTTTTTACCAATAGACAGAGTGATTCATGAGAAAGGTTTAGGTGTATAATTCGTTAAGATTTTGTGTAAATTAGCTGAAATATGACGATGATTGTTGAAGATGTCGGAAAAATCATGCCGACTGGAAGCTTTACTGGTGTGACGTATCAGGCTGATACGACACTACGACAGACAAAAAATTGAGGTGTATTTATATGCTCTGCTACCCGTGCGAAGCCGGGGCGGGTCGCTAGTACTACTCTTAAAAGAGAGATACGCTAACTAGTTCGTAACTAGAAGTAACTCATATTAACTCACATAGGACGATCTTATACTGTTTGGTTATAAAACGTTGTGATACTTGCTCTAACACTTTTCTTTAATAATCTATCGGTTCTTAATCACGTGAAACAAATTATAAAGTACGATACCTTATGTTTTCTGACGTTATGACCGAACTGCACCGGTTGTGGTCACGGGCTGCCTGTAGTGGTGAACTGTCACCTTCGTGAAGCCGGGGTTTTTTCACCTCTCTACGTCAGTACTTCTACACTATACTGACGACAGTGTGAGTTAAGGATGACTCTAGCTGAAACCATAAGAGGATCATATTGTACCGTAAACACTGTCATGACAATGCGTCTTGAAATCATCATCAGCCAGAAGACGTCCACTGCTGAACGAAGGCGTCCCTCAAGAAGGGGGGGGGGGGGTTTGCCATAATCCTCACGCTTGGCAGGCGGCTTGGGGATCGCAGTGGCTCACCGATTAGTGAGAGGACGCTGCTGCCCGTCCTCCGGTGTCTGGCCGCAGTTTTATGACGTACCCGGGTCACCGTCTTGAAATATATCATAAAAAAAACAATAATTTTGTCGTTAGTGACTGTGAAACGACGAGACTAAGCCTTTGCTCTAAATCACGCTTAGCCTAATTTTGGACTCTAGCAGGCGACCGACTCATATTTATAATAATATCGCCCATTAATATAACCCGGGTACGTCTTAAAACTGCGGCCAGACACCGGAGGACAGGCAGCAGCGTCCTCTCACTAATCGGTGAGCCACTGCGATCCCCAAGCCGCCTGCTAAGCGTGGGGATTATGGCAAACCCCCCCTTGAGGGAGGCCTTCGTTCAGCAGTGGACGTCTTATGGCTGATGATGATGATGAATATCGCACTGCTGGGATGGTCTTTACACTGGTGGTCAGGAAAAGGCTAAAATTTGTAATTGATTAAACAATCCAAAGTTTAATTGTTCGTGATGTCTTGAAATTCCAGTGGCGCTTACTGGGAGAGGCCTATGTCCAGCAGTGGACGAATGTGGGCTGATGATAATGATAATGTTGCATTGAAATATAAATACTACCTATATCGATAATTGACAGTCGAGGCAAATTGACAATATGGTTTTATTTGTTGACGACGGCACGTTTGGCGCAGTGCTTAAGTAATTAGCTTTCTGCGCTTAGTGTCGCGGGTTCGATTCCCGCACAGAACCAATATTTGTATGATCTACATATAGTTGTTTCGGGTTTGGATGTGTGTGGATGTGACACGTACGAGTATGTTTATAAATATGTACCCACGACACAGGAGAAATCCAAGTGTGGGGAAGTCTTTAAAAAAAAGATTTAATAAGCTCCCAAAATGTATGCACGGCCTTTGTTTCATACTGGCTCATGTCGTTTAGATTAACCAAATTTAATGAGATAGCGCGGTTGGCGCAGCGGCTACGTGATTAGCTTTTTGTGTGACGTGTCGTGGGTTCGATTCCGGCACTGAACTAACACATATTTGTATGATATACAATTGTTTCGGGTGTGAGTTTGTCAGCATATGTAAGTTACGCCATATACCTATGACTGTATCCACGATATAGGACAAATAAAAGTGTGGAACAACGTTTAAAAAAATAAAATGTCTACTTTATACTTTACAGATGGAAGAACATTCAAAATATTAAGTGGGTTATAGATGTAATGTTTTGTTTTTTACTTTTTTATTAGGCCGTGTACACAAGTACAATGTATTAGGTAGAATATTTTTTGATTCTCAGATAAAAGTTATCTAGCTGTCCATTTCAAATTGGAACAGTTTTTGTATGGACTTATCAGAAAAAGCTCTATCTAAGGTTTTTTCAGCTGTTGAAAAATCACCTCTCAGTTATATCGATGGTTATAAAATAAATAAAGAAACCTCTAAAAATAAGTTTTTCTTGAGTCGAAGCGTTGTTAACATAAAATATCTTGAGATTTAGAATATAATGATCTGCACAATAATGTTCTGTAATGTAGAGTTTCACAAAGTATTTACACTCTCAAAGTTGAAATGAATTTTTAGCCGCGAATGCCCTTTTTACTTTTCTCAACGCGGAAATGCAAAGACGGTTTTAAGAAATGGCCCCGTCAATCCGGTTTGGTTATTTTAAACTGCAAGTAAAAAAACTCGTACTAAAATGTATGCGCAAACAAGATCCAAGTTACCAGGCTAGCATAAGTTGACGGAGTTCGCCCAGTCATACGAGTCAGAGCCTCATTAAACGTATCGCCTACGCGCTCACTCACACCGCAAGTCCAATATTAATTGCAACCCCATCTCTTTCCAATATTACATTTAAATTTAATATACGTCAAATTATAAAGGTGATTGTGATCGTGCAGGTGTCTCTGATCAAATGATAAATTATAAATCTTTATCATCAATTTGTCTGCGCTTCGATTCCGGGCAAACGTGTCATGAATTCATTGCCGCTGATTGGGTATGTCTGTCTCTGTCTGTCCCAAAAACTTACGCACACAAACAAAAAGTTCGTTCACACGTTAAAAATTTAAACAAAGAATTTGATTTTCGAAAAGCGTTTCGAACGTGTTGATTCTATTCAAAGTCGGAAGTGACGATCGGGCTCACTAACGCAAGTGAGTTATCAACATTTCTCACGGTTAGTTTCCATCGGTGTGTGTCGAGTCCATCTTTGTTTCTTCGCTGGTGTTTCCGTGTATGTATGTTATCTGGGTGTCGGTGTGTGCGAGAGCTGAGAGCAATGAGACGCAAGCGCTTCCTAGGTTCGTTCAACTTTTAGCCCAGTAAACTCTGTGCGAGTGACTATACTTAGCTGTGCTTGTGTCGCCAGTATCTATGGTGTACAATGGGGTAGGCTGCATAGTGGCGCGCATTTAATGCCATGTTTACACTGTCCCTTTGTTCTGGACGCTTTATACTGTCATTTGCAATTCTATGCTGTTTGAAAATGCGCTCGTTGGGCTATAATAATGATTTCTCAGGAGAAAATGTATCTATTATCGGACGCACATTGTAAATAGCAGCTATTGACTTTAAATGAATTGGTTACGGACATATTGGGTTTTAAATAGCTTTGTCTATTATAAGTTTTCTTGGAAATAAGTAGGTATTCCTATTTCGTCAATGTTGTTACTAAATGGGTACATATTTTGAAAAATATTTGTACAAAATTAAATAATTAATGTAGTACTCATACAATTTGTTATTTTGCGAAGACGTTAAGACTTCAAGTTCACTAACTATATATATAATAGCTCGTTAAACTATCGTTAAACCAGATCGTCGATTAGATCGATTTATCTATAGATCTCTAATCATAATAATTCTTGGTTTGATTAGATTGATAAGCATAGGAACGTAACCCTGAATGCTGTGCACATTCATCTACAACATTTAAACTGAAAGTATTATCATTTTTTTTTTATTGACCTTTTAATGGCCCGGAAATCATTAGAAAAAATTGCGTCGTGACATCATCAAACTTTCCTAAAATACAATGTTGAATTCCTGGAAAGATTCATATCAATATTATACTTTTGATATGTTAATATATACCTACTAAAAACTGTCTTATTGGTCTAGCGATAAGTGCGTTTACTACTACAGCTTGAGCTGCTGGGTTCAATTCCTAGTACGGGCATTTTTACAAAATATCGGATAGTAGCACGTACTTCGGATTTGTGCTTTTAACATGGGGCTTAGTAAATTTAATAATGTCATCGATGTAATGAGTTTTACGTTAACGTTCAGGAAAACATTTGGATGCTATATATATTAAGTTAAAATTAATTATGTGTATAAGGTGAATACATACTTACGTATTATATGTAAATATGGAAAATTCTAACGAGTCTCCCGGTGTCAGCTAATTTAGTTCGGGTGTTCTTCGAACGGGTGTGAGATTCGAATCACGTACGAAATGTTCGTACATTTGGAAACCCACAGATACTATTGAAGTAATCAACGTTTTTGCGTTTAGCTGGAAATCGTTATTGATGGAAATTGCCTGTTACGTGACGAATAAGTAATATTGTTGACTGAAATATAGAGAAGGAACATGTGGAGGATTTTTATGAAATTAGAAGCCACTCATAGTCGTCTCTATGATTTTCTAATTTTATGAGCCTTTGATGTAAAGTTTGTGCATTTTAAATTCTAGTTAAAAAAAAGAACGTTATAGATTTCTAAACGGTAAACGATTTTTTTCAATACAATTTCTAAATCCTATGTATTTCTGATTTCTAAATGCCTTAGGAATCTCCTTTATCTTAATCTTATATATAAATATGTATTATGTAGGTTCTTATATAAGCCAAAGGATAGGCAGTGTACAAACTGCGTTTATAACTTTATAAAGCACTCAAAATAACATACGTATTTAATGTCTAGAAGTACTGAAAAAAATTATCATCGGTACTTCTAGAAATTAAATACGTAAAAAATAAATATAATAATACACTTCAATCGATCATTAACAAAGAATGGCGCGAATGAAACAAAAATGCTTACGAGCTTTTCTTGTCGATGGTATATAAAATAAAAAAAAGTTAATAAACTTATCGACTGTCGTATGACACGAGAGCCGCATTTGTATTCTTTACGCGAATAGTTGGAATTGGTGATGTAAAAAATATTTAATCTATTCGCAGCTGCGGAAGGAATAGCGAATGATCTTGTTGCGATCGATTGCTCGTGTTATTTTCTGCAATTTGCTTCGATATACATGTTAATGTGAGCAATTTTAAGTAATTTAGTTGACGGAAAATTTGTCGTCATGCAACTAATATTAATTAATGTTTTTATTAGAGACTTTAGACTGAAGTTTTCGACAAAATAATTATTTATATTTTTTTAAAGTTCTTTGTTGAATTTATAAAAGCGATGTTATTTTATCGTGAAAATAAAATTATTTTTCGCTATAAATTCAGGGCTTTTCTTCGACTTTTTACCTCATCAGAAAATCACGCCATCTAGTGTCGAGTAGTGGAACTGCACAACTTCAAGAAATCGTCATTCCCACCAAGTTCAATCTTCGGCAAATAATAAACCAATTAAATTGCTAAGTTAAGAGGAAAGCAATAACTTGTCGAGTTTATTAGTTTGACTTGATTCGCATTATAAATCGTTCACCCTAATTCTGTTTTAATGCGAAAGAGCGATGTTCCGTTTTTCACATTAGATTTTACATCGAAAATGTTTGGAATTTATGTATTACCAAAATTACTTGAGTAGCAATTGACGTTTTAAATAATTTGCCAATTAATAATGTCTTAGTGTAATACCTAAGCACCTAAAAAGTGCAACCATATTCAAAAAAGTTACAATGGGTCCACCAATATAATTTATGAAATTTTCCAGATAAGCTTTCCAGAATCACGTATTTAAATAAATAAAAAAATCGCCGCATACTGTAAAAATGTAATCGATTTGCACATTGATTGATTCGCGATCGCGTACGGAATCGATAGTAATTAGTACAGAATAGGGGTGCCAGGGTCACTGACCGGTGTTTTGGCGATGGACGACGTTCGCATCGATAAACGAACAGCGTCGTCTAGACCAACCATAGACGAACCGATTTTTACTTGTTTTATTTCTTGTAATTTATTTTATAGATACTCTGTTACAAACTAATTAGTGATTATAATTTGAGATTGATCACGTTTGCCGAAAGGATTTGTTTAGAACGTACTTAAACGATCACCTTCCACGTAGGCGGGTCTGACTTCGAACCCATCTCTGACTTGGAATTCTGATTTTTGAACATCACAATTTGATTATCACTCACTTTAATGGTGAAGCAAAGAACGCCAGCAACGTGAGGAACGGAACGCGACCTGAGAGGGATCCATAATTTTAATTCTCGATGGTCTCCACCAAACCACACCAGGCCGAAATGGAGGAGTAAGGCTTTAACCCTTCTCATTCTGAGAAGAGATCCGTGTCCAGCAGTAAAACATTAATAGGTTGAATTATTGTTTTATAATTGAAATAGTATAATACCCAGTAATGTGTATCTATATACAACCAGCTGAGAGAGGCCTGTTTCCTTACAGTGGGAACATTATGAATACTCTGATGATGATAACGATAATCATTTCATATATAAATAGTACAAAGGGAATAGAAAATTCTCATTGTCGTTTCTCAGAAAATAACATCGTTTTTACGGCAATTATGTAACAATCAAATTATTTGGCCAAACTTGACATGCTTTGTTCTCGTAAAGATGCCAGATGGCAAAATGCCACTTATGGCGCTCATGTTGATTAAAATGTTGCCAGAATATTTAATAAATTACAGCATGACAAATAATCACATATTTTGAAAATTAAGTTATTAATTCGGGCTGTATTATAATAGTCATTATCCAAAGACAAACATGCCTGTACCTATTTTCTCTCATATAATTAAAACAGGCTATTCGTTTTAAATTAACACGTAAAAGTTTGACGCATTTCCATTACATTATTTACACAATCATTATCCAAAGACAAACCTACCTGTACCTATTTTCTCTTAGTAATTGATACAGGTTATTTTTTTTTTTATATTAACTATTTACAGTTACAGTTTTGTTGCATTTCATCAGCAAATAAAAATGGCACCTGTGCAAGTTGTTCTCACGGCGCCCGACCGTGTCATACCATAAACTAAACTAAACTTATAAAGAAATTTTCCCGCATATCAAAGACAAACTTGGCATCAATCGAGACTTAATCATTTCCTCTAACTGGACAACTTGATAATTAGACTTTTTTTTAAATTGTTAATTACCAAAAGCAGACGTCTTGCACGGGAGGGGGCTAGGACGGACGTTGAACTTCGCGAGCGCGAGATAAATCTGCAACAGAGAACGGCTTAAATCGCAGCTTTCGCCGCAAGACAATTTAAACTCTAAAATTAGTTTATAGAGTTCGTTTTCCATTGTATACGGAAGCGGGATCATTGAGCTTTGTAGCAATTTATTTTGCTAAATCGAAAAGACCGAAGCGCTTCGGTCAATCACGTCCTAATTCCAACTTTAAATCAAGGATATAAGATTCTATTTCTCTTATGTAGTGAAAGTGGTAAGGTCGATTGTGGTGTCTTCCTGGTACATATCATATCAATTAAGCGTATTGGTTTGCTAATTTATTAAGTAATCAGGGCAGTTCACTCACGCGCCTTTAATAATACCTAGTAATAGCTTTGAATTATTAAATCGTACTATTAACACTTTCCTCGTAGTAAATATGTGGCAGGAAGGACGTTGTATGATTTTAAATGATAGCCTATTAAAATTAATTGCTTTAAAGAGCATGTGAAAGATTTCGGTTAGTGAATAATTGGTATCACTGCCGCATTGAGCTAGTGGTCGCGGAATATGAGGTCCTGGACTCGAATTCTAGGTCGAGCAGTGTCATTAGGAATTTTCTGACATTTTGGGATGACAATTGGTCCGCCCCCTATAACATGGGATTCAACAACTCCAACGCTGTGAAATGTATCATATTTACAGTACACCTCTGGCTAACCTTTTGGGGAATACAAGCGTGATACTATATTCAGCTCCTATTATCAAAAATGCATGATGCTTCATATTAAACTACAAATTTTAAATTCGGATTCTAAAGCCCTACCTGTATTTAAATGAGGTTAGTTTACATGTGATTGTACATAAATTGAGAGCACTTGAGTCTTACACATTGCTTTTCTTAACAAATTTTTTAGTCTGTTTTATATAGACTCTTTCTGGATTGTCATAATCAACACGATTAGCATAGAGATTGGAGATTGCAGTATGCGATCGTAGTCGGTGAAGGCAGACATCACCCGTCGACTGAGGGCATTCGTTTGGTAAATAGACGGAAGATGATGCTTTTCTACATGTGCAAAAACGTGCCTCTTTCGATACAATATCACTTACGCTTAGGGAGTTGGCTCCGTCCAGTGTCACTCTGGTAGGAGGTTTCTAGTTTTGTAGCAAGCAACTTGCGATAAAGTCACGTATATTAATAAAATTACAGATTTTTTTAAAACATGTTTGTCATATTATGGTATAATAGTGGTCGAACACTTGCCTTCTACTCAAGAGAGTCTGAGTTGGAACGCGATCCGCACCTCTAAATAGAATTTGACGTTCACGAATTATAAAGTTGAAGAAAACATCGCGAGGACACCTGCACACCTGAAAGGGCTTCACATGGCTCTTGTTGGTAGTACTACATTAGGCTCCAAGTCTCAGGACCGGGAATATTAAGCTGATGGTGAACTAGTGATTGAAGGAAAGGTAGAAGGAACGAGAGTGAGAATAAGACCAAGGATAAGTTACATGACACAAATAAAAGAAAAAGTTGCCATCATGTCGTAAAAGGAGGTAAAGGAAACTGCACTGGAGAGATAAAAATATCAAGAACTTCATTAGCACCACCAACAAGAGCAAGGCTCTTAAATAAAAAGAAGATGAACTAGTATATGAAACAAACAAATATATCCGCAACCTAGATATAAAGTGAAGTACTATAAAAATATTATAAGCTTTCAATAAATAAAACATAGTACTGAAATTCAAATGTGGTACAAAACGCGGTTCATGTCAACAGATGGTAACGGTGAACCTATGAAATGGTCACGTGGGACACAACGTGAAGGGACATGGTGCAATGGTGCATTTGGCTTGTAAAGTAAATTAAGTAGGACAAGGAAAGGTTTTAGTGTTCGCAATGGTTTTGTATCTCGTTCTTCTATTTAAAAGAGCTATGTTATTGTTATGTATGTGTTTTGTTAACTCTACTGTGTTTTAAAACTAAGCGACACGCCAGGTAGCCACAAAGGGTTAGGTAGAGGAGAAAGCTGTACACTTTCAGTTCGCCAATGTCGTTATTAAGTGCCGCTGTTGCCATCTAACGATCTAATTCTAAACTGCTACTGAAAACTGAAAATTCCGTGAGTATATACATATACAAATATATACATGCGTAAGCCCATTAATATGTGATATCAAGATTGAATTGCCGTGGCTTATCATTGGAGGGCTTTCAATTATTAGAGGATGGCCATTCTCCGTGTTTGTTCACCCTGTACACATTTCTTTTCGTTCGTGTACGAAGTCGGTATGAGTGTCTTCGCGAAAGCAAAGCTCTTGAATTCCTGACATATTATAGCTTCCGTATCTATTCCTGGGGCAGTAAAATAGCTGTGAGCTGCGCCAGAGCTTCTGCCACAGTTCAGTACTTATAAACTTGGCCTATACTATCGTGTTCCAATTTTAAGATTTTCAAGAATGTTATGTTCATTTAAGAAATCATTAGTGATTTCGTAAATTTTAAATAGAACTTGTAAACTTACACCTGAGACTATACGATGAGGTATACGAAAGTCCGACATCAATCGTCAGGCGTCGGCCCGCCAGGCTAACCACCTTGCCTGGTCGGAGGATCCTCACTTTTCAATGGAGGAACCACACCACACCATATCTCGTTCCCCCATATTTTTATTACAGTTATACAAAGAAAAATAGTACAGAACACAGTTGTTTTGGATCTGGATCTGGTTGTATTTGACATGTTTGTTTGTAAACTGTACCCACGATACAGAAAAAATCCTATGTGTTTAAAAATAAATCTTTGTATCCTTCAAAAGATACCCATTGACTTGTATTACCCATTTCAACGGATGCCAAGTTTTCATTCAGTAAGTGTAAATCATCAATGAAGCCATATTTAATTCATGAATTCAATTGAAAAAAACATATGCAGGCAGAATTGAAAATTTCCCAATTGTAAACTCGGTTTAAACGTACAATATTTCACGGTCGTAGGTAAACCCATGTTGATGTCCAAGGTTGCATAAAATCAATGTAAAAACTCAATTTCCATTGAAAAGATATTTCTGTAGATTGGGGTTTTTGTATTTTACAAAATGTTTGTGTAAAATTGTAATTAATAATTGTAATAAGAAAACCCCGCTCTTATAGGGTTAAGTTTATTTTCTTTGAAATTGCATTCACGGTTTTAACTGCTTCATCAGATTTCAGTAATCTTTTGTGAATAACCAAATAATAAACGATCTATATTTAACCAATACATAGCCACGATGGAAGTCAGCAATCAAAACTGATTGGCCAGTTCATTGACCCGTCACGTTGCATACTCAACGCATGCGCCGTGCTCAAAGAATCGCTGAATGTATGTATTTGAATGTATGAAACGCATTTACAATTAAAACATTGTTCTCCGAGCACGTACCGTTTTTACTTGAGATTCAATTCTTTCTTTACTGTTTTATTGGAACACATTCTTTTGAGTTAGCCCACTCTTGGGACTATCCCACTGTTGGGTAAAGGTCTCCCCCAAGTTCTTTCACGCATATTTTTAAAGAAAAAATATATTTTTATAGACAGACAAACATAGATTTCATTATCAAAGCTCTACTGGTACGGATCTTAGAGTCACAAAGACACGTCATCTCCTAGTCCTCAATAGGCCCGCATGGTTATATGTATACGATGACATTTTTTCCCTTTTTTGCCAGTTATTTTTAGTTTACCAGTAAGTACGTGCTGTTATGTAATTTGTATTTATGTAACCAGAGAAGAAACTGTCTCCTGAAATACAGGCTAATAATTTAATTCAGAATGAAGGCCTTCTATGTATTAGTGTCACTATAGTTTCCATTTTAAACAAAACTAAGCTGCGCTTAACCTGACGTGAATCCACCCGCTTCCGTGACGCCCGCGCCGTATATTTGACGAATTCCTGCAGTTCTAAAAAACAGCAGCGCGAGCAGGAGACAAGCGGATTTGCGTCAGTTTGAGCGCAAGTTTGGACAGATTGTAGCAAGATATGAGCTCGGTTTTCAAAGAGAATAAGGCCGCATCAAAGATACGATAAGGCATTCAGAAACCAAGGGTTAAGTACCTTTTGTCTAAAGGGTACTGTAAAAGCGATTTCAATAAGCTTTGTCAACGAACTGCTGCATTGCAATATTTTCATGATATTCACAGCCCTGACTTAATGGACTGGGGTGACAAAACAAGGAGTCATCGGACTTTTCAATGATTCAATAATGCGATGCATATATTATTGAGAAACATCACGAAAAAAGGGTCGAAATACTTTCTTTTTCTACTTTAAATTTCTAAAAAGGTCTCGTGTTGTGTGCCTGTGGTAATTTAAAGATCACACCTTTTTGTATATTGAAGGTTTCGGGAGATGGATTCTGATGATTCAATTTGGATATCGATTCAGCAATTTGTTGCAAATTGTATTCAAGAAAATCTTCTATTTTTATTAATAAATGGGAATATTGTCTAATGATCTGACTTTTAATATCTGACATGATAAAAATCAAAGTTTTTTGTTTTAACTAGGCCTTGCAGGTACCTTGAAAATGTCGAAATTTCCAAAGTCCTAAGTTTTATTGGTAATGGGCAATCTAGCTCCGCTTTAGCTCGCTATGTTCTACACTGGCGAGTAAATGGAGGATGTGGAGACATTATCGAACCATAGTAACATTTATGATATCGTATATAACTTTGAATCATTTGTGTAAGGATACAAATGATTCAAAGTTATATATTATTCATTCCTTGCTAATATAAAATTCTATCCATTAATCAAACATAGATAAAAGTTTTGTCTTGCACGACGTTATCGTTTCATATATGACATCACACATACTGAAACGCAAACACCACAATATCGGGAACACTTAATCAAACCAAGCCCAATTGAAACTTGAAAGCCGGTTAAAAAGCCTTTTACTTTCGTTAATTTATATATTTCTGGCATGCGGATGTTGATTTATTTTTCACAATTTAAACCGGTCTTACACGGAAGTGAAGTAGGAACAAAGGTGGTATTTCCATTTCTTTATGTTCCTGAATAATGTCGGTGAAAACCGAGGTATAACCGATGCTGCCGGATATTCTGGTGAAATTTTTATGGGCCAATGAGGAAAAACATAAAGGACAGGGGAAAATATAAACGTAGAATAGATTTTGACGATTGCGGTATCGTTGTACTGTGTGTTTTATGGGCACGTTATTTCTTGACTGTTGCCAGGATGTAGCTAGTGCTTGAATAAATATTTTAATGTGATGTTTGACGTGGTAAACATAAACAGTTGACCGATGGCTTTATTAGTTCTAAAGTGTTTTTTTTTTTATGTGAAATGTACCTGTGCTTTGTAACTATCTTGATGGATCTAGGTGTGTTGGTGTGCTAGGTTTGTTGATGAGGAGTGTTGTTCAGGCTCTGTGTCAGTAGCTAGTTAGCCATGTTTGGGTACCATGGACAGTGCTATCAGCGTCGAAACTAGCTGATCCCTCAAAGTTTTAAAAGATTTGTTATGAACGAGAAGTAGCAAATTTCAATATTATTCAGTTTAATTGATCGCGTAACTATAATAAAATATATTAATAATTACGAAAAATTCATTAACTTATGTCAATGTTGTACGTCCTTATGTGGTGAAATGATTCAGCAGTTAATTTCGATCACCTGTTAATGATATTATTATTATAGTTTGAAGAGTATTCAGCAAGATCCATTTTAAAGTTCAAGATCCAAAAAATCGAATAAAATTAACACTTTTTCTGAGTTCACCGGTACCAGGATTGTAGAAGCGTTAAGGAACTTACACAAATCCAAAAATAGTATTAACAAAAACAGGTTGTACTTCGTTACGGAATTATTCTTAGTGGCCCACCAGGGGGTAGTCCGTATTTCATACAAGAAATGACAGATATGTGATAATTACACTTAATTATCACGTATCTAACAAAAAGCACTCCATGTCTATAAACTCCTGGTTGCAAAAACATCTTAGATTTGCAATATGGGAAATGAAGACTAGTTTTTGCATGTGGCAACAGTTAGCAAATGTGTTGTCATTAAGAACATTAGGCATTTCCATTATGTACTTTAAAGGACGAGGAGTTTAGAGGTTGGGAATTCGAATCCAGCTTTGTCAAAAAAACACTGAAATATTAATAAGTACAATAACAGAATAGGTTTGGTGACGTCATTGCGCAATCGGGTTAACTAGGACGTCTCTACCTATGTCATTAATCATCAAGCAACGGTAGGGTCCCGGGACTCGAAAACCATAGTCTTTTATGTGTCTACTTCGCGCTGTTGGGTTATGAGGTCCAAGTAGTAATTAGCTAATGATGTTTGCTATGTGAGCATTTCGTTCGCGTTTCAGTGAAAAAATACTGCGGAAAAATATATGAATCTTAGTCTACCTATGAAGTTTTCAGTATGTATTTAGGACAGACTGCAGATGATGTTAAGCTAGAGTATTAATAAGACAAGGTTTTTGTCTGTAACTGCACCTACCACACCGCTGTCCAGCAAACTTAGTTTAAGCTATCAGTAAACAAAGCGTTGTTAAACTTGTACTCGCCAAGATTTATGACAGTTTTATCACTAAATGAGAGTACTGCTTTCATCCTACTAATATTATAAATGCGAAAGTTTGTGAGGATGGATGGATGGATATGGATGAAATTTGTATATATTGTATATAGTCTGGAATAGCACATAGGCTACTTTTTATCCCGGCAAAATGCACGGATTCTTAATCCACGCGGGCGAAGCCGCGGCCGGAAGCTAGTCTATTTATATTTAACACTTCAAAGAACCTAAAATATTATTATAGCTGGTCTTATATATACTCTAAGGTGTAAAGTCCAACGACTTCACATCAGTTACAGTTAGCGATACACTTACATCGCTAAGTTTTCAGTTTTTCAAGAAGCGTTGTATTGGCCAGTGTTATTTTATATGGTATCGTTGTTTTTCAGGAATGAAAACACTTGAAATGTTCTTATATTTTAGAATAGTATTGAATAGTATTTAATATTTTAATTATTATCCTATCCTTCCCTATGATTATGTCGGCTTATAAATTCAATTTACAAGATTTATGGTTAATGGAAATTGGTGCATAGAAAGAGCTTCCACGAGTGAATAATCTTGATATCGTATGGCTCATTCTGGGCAGTCAGCATCGATACCACTTTTGCTAATTGGCTAATTATTGCTTCTTAAATACATAGCTTGCAGATGTTGAAATAGATAGCCCGCCCATAAGAAGAATGGGTCAGAAAAATAACAAAAAAAAATCTATGAAGTGAGAGATTCTTCTCTTGACGCGTTTAGAATTACCTACTAAACCAGTGTAAGCCCGAGGTTAACTGAAAACTTAGAAAAAACCTTTATTGCGCATGCGCATACAGTGTTATCGCACTATTGTCATTTATAATTCATGAATGCCTAGTCTTCATTATCTCCTAGTCCATGACGCTACTGAATATTTTTTCAGGTTGTTGACAGAATTGATATTTTATGCAGTCGCTGAATGATTTTCAATTTTTTGGGTATTTCTTTCAGTGTTTTACATTAAGGATGTCGAATACTGAAAATTATGCCATAATATTGTAAACAAAATTCTAAATATGTCACAGCTGGCCAGGTTGGCTCACGGTGTAATTCTTGCGCGATTAGAGATCATGTCGAAAATACATGGCGGATACCACTCGTCTACCTTATTCCGAATCCTTGTAATATCACATTAGTGATATCTTTACTTTAATAATCTCTAATAGACATATATGTCGAAACGCGAAGCCTTACCTCGCTCCGGTAGGAATCCCGAAGCCAGTTTTTTGGGTGGAGCCCTCTGAGTGCATTTCAGTTATGATTAGCTAGATTAGATAACCAGAATCCCGTGGTCACTACACTAATCAGTCACTGTGTCTACAGTACCATTTCTCTCTCACCGGTACCAAAGCTGCCGTCGCCAGCCAGAAGGGGAAGTAGAATAATTATTTATGCTGAAAGCTGGCTCTGCAATCTACATTACAGCATTTCCACGATCTCGAATTGAATAGAAGTAGTTCATCTTCGTGACCTACATACATATATTGGTGTCATTGTTCGTCAACAAACTTTTACTTACATAAATAATTAGTATTTTATTTTTGTCTGCCTTTTGTTCATATTTCATATAAAAATATAAGTAACATTTATTATTTTATTAATTAAGTATCTGAGTGTAAACTGTCGTCAAATTATCTATTTTTTTTTCTAATATATAAGCGTTTTGGTTTTATACTGTGAGTTTATATTGTTATTGAATAAATAAATATATAAATATAATTTATAGCCTATAGCAATAGCACTTTTGGATAATGTAGCTATCTATCAGTGAAAGAATTTTCATAATCGGATCATTCGTTCCTGAGATTACCCCCTACATACAAACTAACAAATTTTACCTCTTTATAATATTGATATAGATTTAAAAATGAAATTATTTTTATTGGCTGAGATTTTAGCATCTTTTTTATGGTTTTTGACTATATAATCGATATTCTGTTAGATATAAGTACTAAAACTACGCTATTGTATTAGGTTAAGATCTGTCATAATAGTTGGATGAGTGAGTGAAAAAAAAAAAAAACAAAGACAAATATCTCTTGTTGATAATATTTCACAAAAATCGGTTTGATTAAGCATTTTTAAACCTAAAAACTTTTCCTTTATCCATTTAGTGGTGGTATCCACTTAGTTCATTTTATTCTAATAAGATTTAAACTTGTTAGAACACAAACTGAATTTGTTTCTCAAACTCGGATAAAATTCTAACCAGACAGTTAAAATAACAACCAATATGCTATTGATATTGTACAAACAAGATAGATCAGTGTTCTATATTTAAGCGTGTCTTTTTTTTTGTGAATTGCCAGCCCTATCTAACGTTATTTGTTCACGAGACGAGACGTGTAGGTTATACTGCTATATCTCCTGTGTGTGTGGGATATCGAAAATTTGGGTGAAGAATACGCATGATCAACAAAATGTTGGTTCAAATAACGATTTATAAATAAATCTTTATGGTTTATACATGCTGCATGATTTCCTTTTATTAAGTTCCTGATAAAAAAATGAGATGTTACACTATTTTTATGGATCCTAACATAACATACCATAACGCCTGTATTCCCCGAAGGGTTATGCAGAGATGTACTTACTATTGTAAATCCACATTTAGCTGATGCCGTTATTGAGCCCCATGTAGTCGGGAGCGAGCCTATTGCCATCTACCGGGCACATTTCCAGACTTCTTACTGTTACTGCGAATGTCCATACAGAAAACCCAATAACACTTTGACCGACCCGGGAATCGAAACCCAGGATCTCACGCTCAGTAGTAGCGCTTGCGACAACTATACTAATGAGTGAGATTTATTTTAGTCTCTCTTAGATTGTTTTGAAGTCTCACTGAGTCCCCTCTCGGAATGAGAAGAGTCAGTGCCACAGTCCACCACGCTGGCCTGGTAAGGGTTAGCGGACTGCACACACCAGTAAAAACTTTATCCTGTTGAATACCGCAATTATAGACACAACTGAATTCCCTTTGTGTCTCGCATGGATCAGCGTTCCAGCAACAGTGAGGTTATCTCTTTCAGGTGTTCCGGTTTTCTCACCATATTTTCTTTTAAAGTTGAACAAAGTGTCAATGTAATTAAATTCTGACGTCGTGAACCGAAAAGTCAGACGTGCGGGCTAGTCAAACTTAGACTCCCAAAAATTTATGTTTGCAGGTGAGAAAGGTGATTGGAATTTTTTTAGGGCTAGAAATAATCGATCGAAATGTCTAATGTAGGATTATGCAGCAAAAAATAGGGCTTATATAATACATATAAGCAATACACCTATTTTAATAACATCAAAACTTTTTGTCATTCCGGTGGGTAAAAACTATAGAGCATCACGGTTCTTTCTATTACATTTATTATACATATTTTTTTCGTCTGGTACCTATAATATAGTCTATTCTGAGCAAGAATAAATCTAGAAGAAACAATACTACACAAAAAACTACAGGAACCAACATATTTTATCTATTTATAGTCAAAACAATATCCATAATCGAAACTTCTGCATCATTGCGTAAACTATTGAAGAAACATGTAAACAAACCTACTTTCGCGGACGTCGTCACGTGTAAAAGCTATATAAGGATTATAGGCGGCATGCATAATGGAGGGATCAGGGAATGCACTGATATCTTTAAAGAGGTCAAAAACAAATTTGAATAAATAGACTTGCGAAATAAACCTTCGTCGGATCATATTTATTCAGTTCCTCAGTGAAGTCATTGTACCAGCAGATAATGGGGCCATGTTTGCCTGACTGGTAAACAATCTTTCTACGTGATTTTTATTATGAAGTTGCTTTGGATGATCTAGCTAGTATAATTGCAGCCTTTTTTACATGAGTACTTCTTCCTCTGTATTTTTCTTTGGGGAATATAGACGTGATGTTATGCTATACATATTTTTAGGATTACTGTATTTTGTTCAGTGTAAATAAGATTATTCTATTAAAATAAAATAAGATTTTTAGTGTGTTTTGATGAAATAACTTAAAATATTAACGCTACTACGATATTATTAAAGCAATTTATAAACTATAACAAAAACAAAATGTTGAGGCCGTTTTTTGGGACGGCTCCATAGCTATGTTCGAAAAATTATTTCCATACAAATTATCGGTTATTTTGTAAATGTTTTTTTAGTTTGATAAACTAAAGATATTTGTTGTAAAGACTGAACTCATTTTCTTTTGTTATTTCTACAGGAGACTTACTTTTCTTGAGAAAAGTATGCTCACGGAATTCACTCAAACCGTCCGGTGTATAACATCGTATATTTATCGATTTTCGGGCAAAATAATTAATGCTGCCAACATTTTACAATAACAAAGCAGTTGTCAACAACACCATGCTGTCATGTTTAATTCATTTTTTTAATAAAATCATAACATTAAGTTTGTTCGTGTTGGTGTCGATTGACTCACAAAGTAGCAGGGGAAGTGTTGTGTAGTTTATTGGCCACCAATTAATAATGTAACACCACTTTTCGGGTATGTTAGGTAACATTGTATTTAGATACTATCGATATTTCGTAACAGGAAATCAATGTTTCAACGGTTTTCGTGAGTTTTCCTGATATAAAAATATGTTAGAAATTTTCTTATTACAGAATGATTCTTGGTAGTTTAAGTATTTGTTTTTAAGGTTTCATTAAGCAAAAATTGACAGGGTTAATTAAAACAAAATATCCTACAAGCTTTTTTGATAAACCAAAGAAAGTTTTATTTTTGGAAACTATTTTTCTTAATTAATTTTAAAATAATGTAACAATATTCCGAAATCACAGCTAAAATTTTTATATTTTTTATTTTCTTGTCACGTTATAAATAAAAAGATATTAATTTTCCATTATAAATATTGCTCCACTTTTTTAAATTGATAAACAGAGGCTGGGGTTATACAATTATATTCGCAAACAAGTAATGACGGCTAAATACGTACGTATGTTAATTATGGTTGTTTTTATGCATGCGTTTGGAAGGGGAGACGTATGTAAATCGTGTGGTTTTAAAAATTCTAATTCTTAAACAATATGGCGTCGTGTTCCGGTCAAGTTCGCTGTCCAAGGTGTTACGGTCAAGAACGTGTATCAATTTATCAAATGTACGCATTTTTTTTTGCCGAATGGAACAATCGCCATTAAAAAAGTGTAAGATGTTTCTTATCATTATTTATGAAATTAAAGTAATTTTCAAGTTTTTAACTTTAAAAATTCTATACTTTTTGTAAATAATTCGATTAGTGTTTAGTTACCACTGTTTTGTTAGGAGCAATAAAATAAAAATACGAAAAACTCATTCATTACGTCGCTGACTGTATTACAATCGGATTTTTTTTTATAATAACAATATCAAAACAGAATGGTTGAACAAATATTAATATTTTTATGTACTGCCAAAATTAATGAACAGTATTTGATGCAAAATTTAAATATTATAAATATGGATAGATATTATAATAAATGAGTCAGTTTAAGTGATGATTATCCCATAGAAGACTAGCAATTCTACTTCACTTCGCATTAATAGAATGATAAATGATAAAATTATAATTTTTCATGTATTCCCGAGCAGTTTTGACAACGTTTGCGAAAATAAACTTTGAAGTATCATTAATATTATCTAAAACGATTTGCGGCCATGTAATACACATTTCGACAATTGTTGCCTATTGTGTACTATTGTTAGTATAATCCTTTTGTGATTAGTTAATAAAGTGTGGATTTTGAAGCGGTGTGCGTTTTGCGATTGTCGCACAAGACAAGCTGCCAAAAAATATGTTCGGACATGAATGACCGATGTATTTGTGTACAGGGTGATGAGAAATTTATATTTCAGTAATCGGAATATATTTTTGGGCTTTCTGAGAATGATAGGCTGGTCTTGCTTTCATATGATCGGAAACGGGGCATCGGGGAAAATAAATTGCAAAGGAAGATTTACTGTCAGTGCTAGCTTAGCTTTAATCTAAGTTTAAAATCAATTGAGCATCGTTATAAGTGCTCTACAATTAACAAATTTGCTTAAAATCTGTAAGCTTACATTTAATTAAGCTTGCTGCTATTTTTCAGTGGTCAGGCAAGTTAGTGTTTTGTTTTTGAATAAATTTAACTTTTTATTTTAGTTTCAGCATCATGCTGTGTGTGATGTGTGACGTGGCAGCGGGCGGTGTAAGGCTGGTCACTAAAGCTGCGGACACAATACAAGGACAGCTCGTAATTCGCACGTCTGCACTAGCCCGCACGAGGCGACGAAGTACGGCTGGAAAAAGTACAGATTAATAGATAAAGTGGACAGCGGCTATTTAATGTTTTGTTGTTCTGATATCACCATCAACAACATTTTCAACTTTTGACCACCTGCTTCAGGGTATATAGACAGCTCATTTTTCGCAATTCTCCTCTGTTCTTGTCTTTCCGAGGTGATTCATATACTGATTGATTTTTTTTTTGATTGATTCATATACTGATAGGCTTATAAATAATATTTAATCGTCCTTTGTTATGTCATGCCTTCCAAAAGCCTCAAAAGTCCTTTGGGTCCTACAGATGTACCTAAATAAATAATATATTAACATGTATGTGTGATGAATTAAGTATGTTCTGGTTTAATATTAAAATGTTCAGCGTCAGCCAAAACTTTCGAGCATCCATGCATAACCCACCTCGTCGATCCTTCAACCCTCAATAACCGCTTTGTGGTCAAGTCGACCACATTGTCCACTTGTGAAAAAAATAAGGATTATAATCTTGTAATACATTTTCCACAGTACATTTGGACGCCGCGTGAACATGTTTTTTTTTTCTATAAAATTATGAATAAGTGGGCATGAGTCGCCCTTAAAGGGTTAAGGTGGTTAAGTGATTTTAATATCGATTATTTTAATATTATTTTATTAGATCAAATATGCATGAAATATATAATAAATGAATTAATTTTGAAACTAATTTTCTCCAATTTCTTAATATACATAATAATTTTTGAAACTTTGATACGAGATGATCTTTTATCAAACATTTATTATAATATGAATAAATTATTACGTACCTCTACCGGTAAAATGGCTGAGCCTGATGTTTTCCTTTAACCTTTATAGGTATTAAAAAATAATGTCTAATTCTTAATTAATATTTCATTAAACAAACTTAAAAACCTATTAGAGAATGTAGTTGAAAAAATAAATATGGAACTCATCGCGCAAATAAGGACACAATCATCGACAAAATAACCACCGCTCATCAGCAAACACATCCCTATCTCACAAAAACTGCGGATATGTCGCAAAATATCGGAAAGCAAGGTGCTCACTGACCACCGGTACATCTACTGGCGAAAAAAGCACAGCATACAAAAATGAACACAATTGCATGTGGTGATGGATGGCCCATGTGTTTCCGTACGAATGTCTATAGCTGGACGCGAGGTAAGATAGCAGGGAAAGAACTCGTGTTTAAGATCACAAAATAATTTAAAATTCTGTTTTTAAAGAAACTTACCTACATAAACGTCTTCATGGACACATCAACACGTGTTAACCGTGTTAGCATTTGACGCATTACAACTGTTTACGTCAATGGACGCAAAATAATGTGTGCTGAGTATTTTCATTAGGTCAATGTTTAAATACTGATTAGTATAAATCAATTTATGAAAAAAAAAAAATACAATTTATCGACTATTCTTCAACAATTGAAATATAAGTTCGCCATTTTATTTTTGCCTACGAAGTTTCACGATTCTACACGAAGTTCTCCGAATCGTTTTGGCAAAAGTCCTTTCCTTACAAATCTAACCCTATATCAGATTGACCAGAAGTATCCGTGCGCGTGCTTGCCGCGATTAAGTTCCTCTAAACCTAATATTTCGGCATTATAACACTGGAATAAGGTTTATTTTCGGTTGGGTAACGTGAAGTATTTCGCTAAGTGCTTGTATTGTCATTTATTATGTCTTCCGCACGTGTCCGTTGATGCGTACGTTTATCGAACGTTTGGATACGTCCAACTCAATACAACACATCATTTATTATTCGAATGAATCCTTCCAAGTTTTTGTTCGATTTTTGTTAAACGATGTCGTTTTTCACGAGTTGAAATGTTATTTAAATTAAGAGTTTATGTATGTACTGACTTTGTTGGAATATTTGGTCAAAAATAAAAAATATTATAGTTCTTTTTTCATGTTTTATGAACTATGTTACTCTTATTTAAATATAGGTACTGTCACCGTGGCTTCAAATTCTAGTAGACGTAGTAGTTTCTATAAGACGTTACCGTAATGCAGCTGACGCAATGTGGACATCTATTTAAAAAGACCGTTTAAATAATCTCACCCTTTTAAATTCCCCTAAGATTAAATCGATCTTGCGTGTATTGTAGTAGTTAAACAGATAATTAGCCGAAAAAGGTTCAGTAGTTTTCACTACCTCTTTCAAATGCCGCACATTGCTCAAAAACATATTTATCCAGGACAAAATTGTTAATAAAAATGCCACCCAAAAATCATTATTTACGGAGCTATGCTCCTGACAATTGTCGCCTGATTTGGAAAAAAGTTATTAGTTCAAAATTGGGTACACGTATTGGAATTAGTATTCTTTCTTGGGTGGTAAGCTAAGAAGTGGAATGAGCATTCAAGTGGCCTTTTGGAGTATTTATTTAAAGGATTACGCACATTACGGCAACTATAGGACCTTATTCGTCTTTTGTGGGGCTTGTTTTGTTACGAGAAAGCTTCCTCTTCATATTTATTTACTTTCGTTGGAGGCTCAAATATTTGAAACCGAATTTTGAATGACAATGTACATACGTACTTGAGAAAAAAAGGGCTACATCGTTTTTTGTCATTTATCAACGTCCAACGTATAAAATAGTTCTTGAAACTGTTTTTTTTTTCGTTAAACAATAATCACTGTAATGACAGATAATACTGACCATTACATTAAAAACTTTACTTTATTATACGTATATTATGTTTCTTAGGAAAATACCTTTGGGACCCTTAATCTTTTAAAAATATTCACTAATATTGTTAATAGAAACCCTTCATCTTGCCTTTTTTGAATGTCATAACGAAGATTTATGTGAACATTGCAACAATTGTGTGGGATTTGCAAAAAATCGAAAGGATGCGGCGCTAACTTCTAGAAGCGATAATCCCTGAGGAATCGCAACCCTTCTGTGGTCTTCGTGGACATTTTTTCTTTGTCTAGATAAGTCTTGAATGGGAGCATTGTGCGCGCGTAATGTACAGGAAGCTATTGAGTTCAATTGTCTACGCTTCGATGGTTAATGCGTATACATATTAATATAAGAAAGTAGCAGAAATAATGTGCAAGAAGGGATTTATGTATTTTGAAATTGGAATTTAGGGACGATATTTAAATATTTCGATAGAATGTTTGTTTACAAATGAAATTATTCTGTATTCAAAAATGACGCGTACGCTGTGTATTGGTTACACGTACTTTATTATAAATTATGCAGTGTACACACTGTATATTTCAGTATAAATATTATGCTAATAGTTAAATATGACGACCTAATATCGTCAATATGGATGATCTTGTAATCTTAAATTTCGTAACAGGAAAATGGGATTTGTTACTCTTCGGTTTGGTATTCTTAGTCACATGTGTGAACAAGAGAAAAAAAAAAAAACAAACATTCATTGGGGATTACCCATTAATTTCACTATAGGTACCAGTTCATAGAAATAAAACGTGTTTCGTGTCGAAATCTATTCTAAATTAAAAATAAAATATTTCTAATTTGGAACGAGAGATTGAAGAATCACTCAGAGTACAGTCATGGACAGAAAAAAGAACATCATAATCGGCCGTACAAAACCGTATTCAAACACAAAGATATGAATAACACCTCACAATATCCTCAGGTCGTTGGCACACATACGGCTTTATACCACTGAATCATATACGCTAATTCACATCTCTTATAATGTAAATTAGCAAATACTTATTTTGCCGCCTTTACTTGTAAGTGTGTCAGCCAAACAAAAGAAGTATTTTACTCTATGAACGGGGTCACGAGATGTATGGGTCATTGTCTCACTGGTGTCGATTCGGTTTTTTTTTTTTTTTTTTTTTTGATGACGTTTTCAGGTCCGAATAATTTGTCGTTGAAACTGCATGAGCTTCGGTTCGTAGCCAAGAAGCCCATTAATATCCTAGTGCTGGTCACGCACTTCTCAGAGTGAGAAGTGTAGGCCTTATTTCATCACGCTGTCTGGTGCGGGTTGGCGACGTACTCATGACCTCGACAACTGAAATCGTCCTGCACCAAATATTAATTAACACAAACTGAAATTCATAGAAGAAGCAATGCAAAGAAAGCAGCAATGGATGTACGGGCTGTTCGCTGAATATTTATTGATATCCATATCCATAGTATTATAAATGCGAAAGCATCTGCGTCTGTTTGTTTGTTACCTCATCACGACTAAACCACTGAACTGATCGGTATGAAATTTTACGAAGAGGTAGCCTGTGACAGGACTTAGACTTATTTTTACTATTGCATCAAAACACTAATTAGATACATACGAAAAATAGGAATACGAAGTCTCAGGTAAAAGTTAGTCACATCATACAAGGTAGTATGAACATAGTATAAATAAATTCAACCCATTACTGTCCCACTGCTGGGCAAGGGTCTCTTCTCAGAACGAGAAGGGTTAGGCCTTAGTCCACCACGCTGGCCCGGTGCGGGTTGGCGGACTACACACACTATCAAGAACTTTATGGAGCCCTCTCAGGTGTGCAGGTTTCCTCACGATGTTTTCCTTCACCGTAAACGAAAATGATAATCAAATTCTGATCCGCACATGATTCCAAAAAGTCAGAGGTGCAGGCCGTGTTCGAACTCAGACCCTCCTGCATGGAAGGCAAGCGTTCGACCGCTAGGCTATCACTGCTTTTAGCATGAAGATAGTAGGTTTTTTTTTTCAAATAGCATAGTATAACATAGCATCACGCCTCGATTCCCCGAATGGTTAGGCAGAGGTGTACTATTGTACACCAACATTTCGCCAATGCCGTTACTGAGTCCCATGTAATAGGAGGCAAGCCTATTGCCATGTACCGGACACAGTTCCAGACTCCGTGCTGCTACTGAGAATGTTCAAACAGAAAATCCCGATAACACTGCCCGACCCGGAAATCGAGCCCAGTACCTCACGCTCAGCAGTTGTGATTGCGACCACTAGACCAATGAGGCAGTTGTCTATAGACAGTTTTTTTTTTTTTTTCAAATTTTTTTCAAACTTTAATGAATAGTCACTTACAAGTTGTCTTATTTTGTTGTGCACCAAGAAATGAATAGATACTCGAGATTTATACCTAAATTGTTAGTTATTAAAACTTATTGCAAGTGTGGGCACTTTTACATACCTATCTAATTCTATGGTATTAATTTAATGGTATGTGAAGAAATCGCTATGGGGAATTTCGCGGCATCTGTTTTATTGAGGGTTAGATTACACATGGGGGATTGATCTAGCTTTTATGCCAGCACTAATTGTTTATGGAAAGTATTGGAATATGAAATGAAAATGACGTTTTGATCATATTCAGTGAACTGGCATCGAACGAAATTGGTTTAATGGTTTGGTCATACAAATATTTGTTCCGTGCTGGACTCGAAACCGTGACACGTTGCGCAGCAGTCGATCGCTCAACTCCTGCGCCAACCGCGCCGTCTCATGCATCTAATGCCTTTGATATCATTAATGTTTAATCCGACACTGTCATACGAATAACCTGTAATTCTACCCCCCTATCATACTAACTAGCCAGCTAACTGGTTGGCTTGGGGCGTGTTTACATTGGTACAGTAAATAGTCTAGTACGGTAGTCCTTACCATATATATATACACAGATTCCGAAAAAACTAGCTCTTCTTCTTCAGTTTACTACGAGATTTTGATCTCAACCATAGTATGATGTAAGCCAAAATTGTATGAAATGCATAAGCACTAGGGGCGAAAAGTGGATGCTGTCTTATATTGACTTCATGAAGACTTTTAACACTTGACTATATTTGTTATTGACTCATTCGTTGGTTTAGTGTTCGTAAGTGCGACTGCTAAGCGTGAGACCCTGGGTTCGATTCCTGGTTCGGACAAAGTGTTATTGGGTTTTTTTGTATGGAAATTCTCATTAGGAGCACAAAATGTCTGGAACTATGCCCGGTAGATGGCAATAGGCTCGCCCCCTATTACATGGGACTCAACAGCATCAGCGAAATGTAGGTGTACAATAGTACACCTCTGTCTACCCCTACGGGGAATATAGGCGTTATATTATGCTATTTTCTATGCTATTTATATTACAGAAATATTCACATGCACAAATGAACATCTATTTGTAGTTCATACAAATATTTGTCCGTGCGGAAATCGAACCAGCGATACATAGCGCAACAATCGATCAACAACTGCGCATCGATCGAGCGATCGCAATCGATCAAAATAAATTTAAGAATAAATAGATATAAACTTAAATAACAAATTAACAAGAACACTTTTGTTGTTATTAAATGAATGGGGAGATAGAATTGGAGAAGAAGTAAACCAACTCCTTCTAGAAGTAGCGAAGTAAACTAGAAGATGAGAAGATAGATATATACTGGTTACTCGACCAATATAAACGCGCCTTAACTTGCCATTACCCGCAGCAATTGAGTACTAACAGTTCACCGAGTGAAAGGGGAAACGCGCCGGGTTCGGTGCCCGGGCTGATCACTGTTTCCTTGTTCCGACTGAGTAATACATACTTCCTATAATAACTTGTTAGTGTCATTGTACTAATATTTGAAAAGGAAAGTGTTTGTTTGTTAGGGATTCGGATATGGGCTTTATAATACAATATTTGGTTGTCTGGTACATAGTACATACATAGTTAGGCTTTTTGATTGCGTGTCCGCCCAAAATAAAAGGAGTCCGGTTTTTGTTAGGCTTTTTACATTTCGCAAACGGGCGAGCGCCGAGCGTGGAGCATGGTTTTTTTTTCGTACCTATTAATACTGAGACACAAAATCCTCAATAATGTAGGGTGTCCGGCCTTTTTACCCAAATGACCGGCCAAACTGGCTGGTCTGTCCGGCTATTAGGTTTGGCGACCTGGCAACCCTATCTGGAAGAAATGTCTTTTACCGAAACAACCGCCATTTGTACCCTATGTTTATGTAATTTAAGTTTCTTTGGGGTACAAAAAAGCATACTCTATCTATGATATGATAGCTGCCTGGCAGTTTGAGTTTTGTCATGCTCACTAAAATGTCCTGCTGATGGTGGCGATGTGTGTCGGGTCGGTCGGTTCCCTGCAATATGGAGCTGGGTGACGCTGACACTATACGTGAACGGGTGCTGTCTGCTGTCAGAAATATATGAATATTTAGTCTAGATCTATAACTACGTTTCATAAGTATGAAATTTTAAATAATCATTATTTAAAAGATTAACCGTGGAGTTTATATTTTATATTGTTCTTTATTTTTTAAAAAATACGTTGCCCCACACTAGGATGTCTCCTGTGGGTGGGTACAGTTTACAAACATACATGACACATGCACACACAACCAGACCCGAAACAACTATCTGTAGATCATACAAATATTTGTTCCGTGCGGGGAACGAACCCGCGACACTTAGCGCAGAAAGCTAATCACTTAGCCACTGCACCATACGTGTCGTCAAAAGTTACTTCCACGTTCTTCTCCATAGGAAAACAACACTTTGGAAAGTGGCAACTAGAGTTTGACTCTGACATCATAAGTGTCTTTAACTGGTTTACATGAATAAAAAAACATTTTATTATTATTGTAAATATGTCTTCTCCTTGCACGGGACTACAGAGTCCCGGACGTTTGGAAGGCGTACGTGGGGCCGAAGCCACTGTAGAAGACATTTAATACATCTTTAATAGAATGTAATGGTGACATACCCAGCGATTATCCCTGTATGCACTATTATATTATTATTTGTAGTAATCCAGTATTTGCAATTGCGATAGTGGATGGCGATAGGCATGCCTCTTTTATATCATCGGCTAATTGTGTGTGTACACCTGCATACATACAAGCATGATCCTATGTTATATGTTACTAGCTTCCGCCCGCGGCTTAGCCCGCGTGGTTTACGAACCCGTACATTTTCCCGGGATAAAAAGCCTATGTGCTATTCCAGACTATAATCTATCTCTGTGCCAAATTTCATCCAGATCCGTTCAGCCGTTCTGGCGCGAAAGAATAACAAAGATCCATCCATCCATCCATTCATACTCATAAACTTACACGTTTATAATATTAGTAGGATAGTAGGATAGGATTAGTAGGATAGTAGGAAGGATAGGATTAAAAATAAACTACAAACGTAATCGAAAGTAATCAATTCCTACATGCGTCTGCAATCTAAATTATATTACATACATATATACCTAATCCACGATATTTGATTAAAACAACTAATAATTTACGGAAAATGGCCGGTGTCCGGGAAGCGTGCACTTTTCTGCCGGCCGGAAGTGAAAGCCGGCAGGCAGCACAGCCAAGCGGCTTCCGGTCCGGGATCGGTAATGGCAGATGCCAAGAATACCTTGTGAGATTATAAACCTGTAGTTTATGGTGATTGAATCAATTTATTAATGTTATCAGAATGCGGAGTGACTCATTGGTCTATGGTCCAAAGCGTGGCAGCTAATTGTACTAGTCCTGGGTACGACACCCGGGTCAGTATTATTGCTACTTTAGATATTCTAATATAGCTAAAAATCTCACTAGAAAACAGAAACAATACACAAACTATTGGTACAATCAGTGACACAAATAGATGGAATTTCAGTACCAACGAAATTAATTTATCATAAATAAAGTAATAATTAAATAATGATCATGCAACTTTCTATTCAAAAAATACGTGTAAAATATTATATCTGTCTACAATGATCAGCTACGAGTACTTTTGACACCGTCTGTACCTAGTCTATTCCCAGGCTATAAAAGTTTTACGAGCTCTCTCATGTCAGCGACAGTTTCATAGCCTGCGCCAAACAGTCAACATACAAAGTTTAAGTGGGGCAGGACAGGATGCACTTTCTGTTCGCCGTTATTGCACTCCGGTTTTGTGTTTTGTATCGTCGCTAGTCTGCTAGAGATCGCTAATAAATTCGATGTTCATAGATCGTACGTTAGAGGGCGTACGGACAGCGATAAGTAAAGTATTCGATCTTCAAAAACTGTGTTAGTGACGGTACTGTTTTCGATTCTATTTGAATTTCGAACTTTCGTCTTCAGCAATAATGTATTAAAATATGTAACATTACATAAAATAGCATCACGCCTGTATTACCCGGAGGGTTAGGTAGAGGTGTATTATTGTACACCCACATTTCGCTGATGGCGTTTTTGAGTTGCATGTAACAGGGGGCGAGCCTATTGCCATCTACCGGGCACGGTGCCAGACTTCGTGCTACTACTCAGAATTACCATACAGAAAAACCAATATCACCTTGCCCGGCCCGGGAATCGAACCTAGACTAATGAGGCAGTCACAGGTGACTATTTACGACTATTGATTCTTAAACACTTGTTACTGATAAATAATCAGCGTGGGTTTATTAGATGAATGAATCTTCAATCAGTTTTAAAGAGGTCAAAATCCAATAAATAGAAAAACAACAATTAGCGTTCTTGCTCATGTGTTAATGAATACAGGTTTAATGATGATTCATATTCTAATAATACTATTTACATTGTATGGAGAGAATGTTTCGGCACGGCGTTCATAAACATGCATATGATTGGCTTAACATACATATAAATGTGAAATTAAAATAATTTTAATTCTTTATTCGCTCGTGTTGGCATGAATGGTATTTTTTTGGCGACGAAAGCCTTTTTAGCCTTCATTAGTGAGTACTTCTTCCACAGCTCAATGCAGGCATACGACGTGGCTAGTCTAAATCTACTAAAACTGCATGACGTTTGACCAGGACTGTTGTAATCGCCAACAGGCTATTCCAGGCGCGTCAAGATTTAAGTACACGCTAGCCTTCTTTTCTGAAAATGGAGAATAATACGGTTACCGGATCTAATGTGGATTGGTCCTTCTAAATTTCAAACTGATTAATTACTATAATAAGTATGTCTCCTCTTTCCACGGGACTACAGGGTCCTGGACTTTTGGAACGCGTGCGTGGGCCCGAAGCCAACACATAGAGGCCCTTTAAGACAGCTTTAATGAAATGTTATGGTAAAATAATTAATAATTATAATAAATATTATTATTATAACGACTGAATACGGACATCGAGTTCACTATATACTTATACACTTTACTCTTTAGGTACATCATCTAAAATCATGGATCGTTTAGAACATGCACGCTGGTTGCCCCGTACCTGAACTTTTAGGAGGAAAAAAAAAATGTTTAAGTCCTCCTACCATCACTGTGTTCCATGTTCAGTATTGATACTACATTTAAGTCATTTAAAAAAAAAATACGGACATAAAACAAGCTAAAGAAAGTGCATTAGAAATTGTTTAGCATATAAACAGGCATGTCCTTGTAACAAACATTAGAACATTAGTCATAGACGGGTCTAGATTCTGCATGGAATAACTAATAGGTGACATTGCTGCGTGGTTAGGTACATCCTGTCCTACTTTCTATGTATAGCCGGGAATGGTTCACTACAGGGCAGTATTACACCATAGAACCTATATTTTGTTTTATAATCTGCAAAGAAAAAATGTAAGGATGTATGTAAAATTTTTGTCTGACATTTTGTTGAGTGCCTCATTGGTTATCAGTCAACGGCGAAGGAGTTTCTCCACGAGTAACGAAACTCGAGGTTATCTATCACTCTTGCTGACTGACTAATCTTTCTACTACAGCATGAGCAATTCCCAAAACCTAGCTCATGACCGACAGAAGAAGAATGATTAGCAAACGCAAGTGACAACGGGACTTGAAGGTTTTATCTCTATTGAAGTCTACTATCACTTTGCTGGCTTTGCTGGGTTTGGTCTGTCCACGTCGTATGGCTGACCTGTGGGAGAAGTACCCACTCATATAGCCTTGAGAGGCTTTTGTCGCCAAACAAACTCGGGTAGATCTGGCCACGTCATAGGCCTGGCTGAGCGATGGAAGAATAAAGCCTTTCAGGCTTTCGTCACCAAACAAAATACCATTCATGCCAACACGAGCGAATAAAGAATTAAAATTGTTTTAATTTCACATTTATATGTATGTTAAGCCAATCATATGCATGTTTATGAACGCCGTGAAGAAACATTCTCCCCCTACAATGTAAATGGTATTATTAGAATATGAATCATCATTAAACCTGTATTCATTAACACATGAGTTAGAATTCTAATTGTTGTTTTTCTATTTATTGGATTTTGACCTCTTTAGAACCGATTGAAGATTCATTCATCTAATAAACCCAGGCTGATTATCATTAACAAGTGTTTAAGATACAATAGTGTTTGTCAACGTTTATAAGAAGTTTATTTATATAAAGCCACATGTGTCTTCCTGATTGGTCTAGTGATCCCGAGTGCAGCTGCTGGTTGAAAGATTCTGTGTTGGATTCCCAGGTCTGGCAAAGTGTTTCTCATAGAAAATTCTCTTAAGCAGTCCAGTGTCAGAAATTGTTTTCAGTACTTATTAACAGCATGCCATCAACCGAACACAATTCCTAATTTCAGGCTGCAACAGAGAATTTTCTAACAACATTAAATTAATATCATGTATTATTGAGTTTCTTGCTGGTTCTTCTTCATTTCATTTCCGTTTTCATTAACGTTTTAAGAGTATCCGAGATAGGTTTATGAATATTTGAAAAAGAATCAATTCAATTGCGTTCAATCAGAAATCTAAAGCGAGTTACTTTAATCAGGAAACCAAAAGCATATTTAAGGAACCAATGAATTCAAATGTGCATAAAGTTGTTTGTTATAGAATCGGAAATAACACAAATATATAACTCGCAAAATTATCCGGTAATAGGTCGGGTAACATCAGATAATCTTATATATATAATGTAGAACCCCGTAATATATGCGTAATAATTAATAATTTTTCTCCTTTGTCCACATGCAGTAAATAACCAATAACCATATCAACATCGGATTTCCAGCCGATTATGGTAGCAGAATACTTCAAAATGGAAAGTATTTAATACTTAGGACATTTAATTAACGCCCGGGCTGCGCCAGACGATCCCAGGTTTCGTCACTTCGAGGAGGCTCTTTTCTTACACCCCGAACTAACCCTAGTTGGTTCTCCGTGAAATACTGGTATCCAGTCAATTCCCTTACACCGGAATTAGACCCCGTCTTCCGAAATCTGTACTAATGATGGTGACTTCCAGGTAATAGTGGAAGCTCCTGTAATAAATATAGGTGAATTAGTATTGAGCGTCATTCTCACGAGTTATAGAATGGCGGAGTATTCAGCACACGTCGCATAGACGTGGGACATCCGTTTGATATAGTGCTGCCAACTTTTGTGGACTTTGCGGGACATTATCTTTGGGCTAGATCAGTTGATAGTTGCCACTAAGTTTGCGGTTAGAATTGCTGCATTTTACATAATAAAACCATCGTGTAAAATGCTCCTATTGTAAGTCGATTTCGGCTTCAGCGGCATCTAAGCTTCATATTAGCTAGAAAACCTTCATAGTAATAGGAGGCCCAGTTACGACAGATAAATAGGCCTCCTAAACGATATTGTCTTTAGGTGTCCATCATGCATTAGGCGGCACAGTAAAGCAAAATGGCAAAGCAAAATCCTAAGTTTCTTTAATTTGTATGTACCAGTACGCTCGTATGTATAAGACATCACGCCTATATTGTTCAATAGAGCCCAAAGTTTAGGTGTAGACCTGGATTTCACCGATGATATAAGTCCAATGGTATTGTATGCGAGCCTATTGCCATATACCAGTACAAATGCAAATCCTAGACTACTTGAACTCTCTGGTAACGCGAGCTACAACCACTTCACAAAAAGTACTTTTCTTGCCTGTCGAAACATTAATATCAAGTCAAACAAACATGAATCTCTACTAGACGCGAGGTGTTATCACAACAGATGAGCAATATGGCTCTAGGCCAAGGTTACGCTACCCGGCGGACTCCTGACGTCACCTTGAGCACATAGTTTGAAAACGCACATGCATACAAATATTAGTATTAGTAATGATATTAAATTCTTCGTTCTATAAATACTCGTGTTTTATGTGGATTGCATAGCTATAAATATATACCAGGTACTCTGTCGTATCTTTTATATGGGCTTTTGTAGTGCTAACAGCGTCAGTATTTTGACGTTTACAAATATCAAAATACTTTGGAAATAAATTAAAAATATGTATTTGGAAAGTTTTTGTAAGAAAAGTATCGTATTTTATTACGGAAGTAGGCTGGCGAAGGACTTGCAAGTTAGCCAGTGGGGTCGTATAGCCGGTGTTACTTAGGATGTTGGTATACCCTAGGAATCGCCGCCAATGTTAGATGGCTGTCGTTCTCTGTTAAATACTGTTATTCAGCCTCATTGGAGAGTCATAAGCATAACGTTGGGAAAGACGAAGTTGCTGATGTTCTAGCATATAAAATAGTAATACAGGGTGTCCAGGTTATTTACGGGCCAATAAAATGTCCTCCTTCAGCAAAATAGCTTTTTAACGCCCATATGCCTTCCAACCTGTCTTAGGAAAATAATAGTCCTAGATTCTAGGACAGTCTGCACTTTTCATGATGTATGGTAGTCTTAGCTATGTTGTAACTATTTAAAACAATTTGCAAGTCACATGGGCTCATGTATGGAAGGGAAATACCCAGGCGCATGACGTTAGGCGCAAATCAGTAGAAAGTATCAATGGACATACTATGGGATTAATTCTTTATGTACCATCTACTATGATACACTTTCTTGTAGGTCAAGGTTACCTTAACCTACAAGAACCTTGGATCAAAATTGGAAAAATGGATCGATAAACTCTTTCGATCCAATACATTGAAATAGTTTTTCGATGTAGTGGATATAATAGTTGGAAGATATCGTGTTGTTAGCCAGGAAGATCCGCAACATGACCGCGGAACAGGCAAAAGTGGCTTAAAAAGGAGGAGGCCTAAATTCAGCAGCGGGTAGAGGTGGGCTGTATATATTTGTGAAAATCGTCATCACCATCATCAGCATGTATTCACTGCTAGGACACAGGCCATATCTCTGAAAGAAAAAATAAAAAAAGTAAAAATAGCCTTTGAAAATGGAACTATGGATTTATTCATAGTGAAGGGATTTTTGTGATTTTATACCAATCTTTACTATAGAGCACTACTGAATCCAGGTATGTACAACTACCTTCATCTCATACTTCTCAACAAGTCTACTCCGTAATTTATTGGTTCAATTAACATAAGCTTTAGTTTATTAATTCTACGACAATTTCCTAAACTTATTAGGATATAAAATAACGGATGTTCAAGAACCAAAATTGCAAGATAAAGTTATCTGAATTGAAAAAATAAATTATTTTTATGTCCAAATCCTTCTTACGATAGAGGCCATTATAGCCAAATGTTATTTTATAGTTTTGAGTACATGACACTTTAATAGGTTTTCTAACCTCCGAGTCATGTAGCATTGGCAGAAATGTTATATTTTGGTGTCGATAACCACTCACGCACTAGGTGTGCATTTATATCAGTTTTATGAGAAATATAAATTACTTTTTTGATTCAGCTCAAGATTTTTCTAGATTTTAGCGGAAGTAAAAAAAATCTTAAAGAATTATCCTCTTATTAATTATACAATAAACCTCATTTAACTATACTGCCTTTATCTCTTTTCATTGTTTATGTAAGTGTAAATAATGATCTCTGTAATACAGGATTTTCCTACTGCAGACATTCTCTTATTTAAGGAAATGATAACTCAATTATGTTATGTGATAATGAGAAAAATAAAGAAAGAAAGAAGAAATTTCTTTCTTCTTTCTTTCTTTCTTTTTACTTTATAATAATAATAATAAAGACGAATAAAGGAAATTTATTATTATAATAATAGCATATAATTTATCGAGCAAGATCGTCAGTTTTTGTGAAAAAGGGGGTTAGTTTTGATAGAGCAACATAGAGCAATATTTTACAACACACAAACACACATAATATTATGTAACTTTCTATAATGTTTCTATACTTATCACGGCAACTTAAAACTTTATTTGTTATCCGTTGTGTCCACTACCACTTGCAAACGTTACTCCACAAAAAACTTCGAAGAGGACGCAACTTAAGAGTTTCGTCTCATAGAACTTTTGTCAAACTTTCACGACTTTTATCGAAATTAATTGTAATTCTTGGCAAATATAACCAACATTTCATCTTTCCTTCTGCAAAGAATATTTTATTGACTAAGTTATGTCGCTTTTACCGATTAAATTGCTAATTTCTCCTTACTAACATTGAATGTTAATGCTATACACGCATAGTGTTACGAATAATACTTTATCACCTAATTGGTCTAGTCGTGGCAAGTGGGACTGCTGAGCCTGAGGTTCTAGATTCGATTTGCGGTCGGGCAAAGTGTTACTGGGGTTTTCCTGTATGGAACATCTGCAACTGTACCCGGTAGATAGCAGTGGGTTTGTCCCCTATTATATGGGACTCAATAACAGCATTGGCGAAATGTCGGTGTATAATAGTACTTCTCTGCCTAACGCTTCGGGGAATACAGGCGTAATGCTATGTTATGTTATATGTTAACACTTTATCACTATATCGAAGTTCTTCAAAAGAGAGAGTTACAGCATATTACATAATAGGATATCGTAAAATAATAGTAATTACTAGACTTAATCAATTTATCCGTTTATCTTTTTGAAAATTTGAACATGAACTTTTGTCGACTTTTCTCACTCAAGTTCACTGTCCAAATCTGTAAAATGCTCGATGTTCAATCACGCAGCAAGGTGATTATGGTAAAATAACCTATTAATATGAAGAACACTTATAGATCCTTCCACTTTAGGACGTTTAAGAACTGTTATTAATTGTGGCATTTCACTCATTTTTCAAAACTAACAAGAAACGAGTTTTTCTATTATGGTGTTATCGGCGTCTAAACTATGTACAGTATGTGCATTATTTCATTCTTTAATATCTGCATATTCATCTACATTTCATAAGGCAATAGCCCCTTGTAAAATGGTTCCCGGAAAGGCTGGACTACTCATATCAAGAGCGCTATATTACCATAATCTAGATTATGTCATGGGATTACTAGAACTTGAATAATCGCATTTCACTCGAGGTCATCATTGCGCATGCGTGGAGCTAGCGTCGGCCAATCAGCGTTTAGCAAGCGACGCACGTTCAGCCATCATTGGCTATGCTGCCCGTTCCCTCTGCGCTCGCGCATAGTTACAGACTATGTAGGTGCACTATGATTGTCCTACTGTGTTCCTAGTACAATTGATTTCTTGATTAGTTTTTATGGATGAAAAACCATTATATTGTTTATTCACGGTGGTATTTTCGCAGAACCAGTCGTGAACGATGGGCTCTGTTAGTGTCAAGATCATGAAGAATAAGAAAAAGTCTTCTGAAATGTGATAAACCTCTATATTCATTACTTCATGCTGAAAATGAATAAACTTTAGACTAAAATACAACATTTACATAGAAAACAAATGAGTCATAGGATATATTCAGATATTTTCGGTGTTCATCACTCCCGGTGGGTGGATAGGTGTGTTGTTTAACAAGACGAAGATCTACATCATCTGCACCCACAGCCTCCACAACCTATAAATTATACCTACTACAAACCCAAGGTAACAGACATTTCTCTAGGTCTCTAGGACACTTCATAGCAGGTGTCTAAGCCAGCGGCATACTGACTTGGTAACATTCTGGCAGGTTAGTATCAAAATATCGGCTAATACAGTCATCTGCAATCAGCTGGGGTTCCTGGTGCCTCATAGCTACCCTACCCGGTGCGGGTCAATGGTGCAGTGGACTAAGTCGCGTCCGCCTGTCGGCACCACGCCAACTGCTAATGCACATGACACAGAGTAGCCGCAGCGGATAGAGAAAGCCGTAAGTATTTATATTGATGATGTAATCATTACGCGTAATATGCATTGATATTAAGCTCTTCTGGGGGTTTTTGTGATGGCTTGTTTTGAATTTTTGGACACTTCTCAGTTCTTCTCTTGCCTGATTTCCTTCTGATTTAGAAAATAAATACAAAATGTAATGAAATCGCTAAAAAATTAAGTTTTTGTAATTAGCAGATTTGTATTTTCTGGTCGAAGACAACACTTGGAGTTGAGAATCTCTTCTGATATTTATGCTATACGAGATTTTATTTATAGCTTTAGGACTAATTTGTTGCAGAGCTCAAATTCAAGCAATTTCTATTAAAATATTTAAAGTTATTTATTTTTTAACAATCATATTCAAATTCGCGAATTTCTCTGTCCACAACTACTCTATGTCGTATGTGATATCCCGATCACGCGTGTGCATAGTAAAAGTACTTTCGTTCGAGGCCGCATTGTCATTCATGTTGGTTTTATCGCAGCGACGGACAAACTATACGTCTTCTGTCACCGCCTACTTTAGAATCGACAATGTTGTCATGTACTTGATACGAATCAAGGTTTTGCTGTTTTCTTTTATGCGGCCTTGGTACCTACCAATTTCTAGAAAACGGGAAAAAGGAATTTCCATCTATATGTCGTTGTAATTTTTTCGAATGATTTAAAAACTCGGAAAACTTGTGATTATTGTATCAGTATTACAGTTCCTATTTTTTTTTTATTCACAACTTTTTATGGCATTTAACTAGTTAATTTAAATTACGTAAAACATTGCGTTATTATTACTTCTAAACATATCCAAAACCGTAAATGTAACATTTGCATAAGTTTTTCATCTATACTAATATTAAAAAGAGGTAAAATTTGTTTGTTTGTATGCAGGGGGTATTTTCCAGAATTTATAATAATTTCTGAATATTCTTTCATCGATAGATAGCTAAATTATCCCCGAGTGCTTTAGGCTATAAATTATATATGTAGATCACGCGAACAAAGTCGAGGGCTGAAGCTAGTGTTTAATAAATGTTCAATCGCGTATATACAATGAAAAGAGATTAAAATTTTAAATTCATACACTACGTTCATTACTTTGGTTTCAAAGTTCATTCTTATTGATTATGATCCTTCCTTATTAAACATGTATGAGTCTGAATATTTTATGTATTCCATTCAGTTGCTAAGACCGTAAAAAAGGCTGAAAACATTTCATCAAAAATATATGTCTGAATTTGCGACTCCCTTTTCAGATCAACTCTTTCTTTTATAACTATTACAGAAAGTGTAAAGAAAATGACGGCACGATTGACGCAGTGGTTTAGACATCCTGCGCTACGTGTCGTGGGTATTTTTATGATATGCAGATAGTTGTTCCAGGTTTGTGTGTATGTCCATGTGAATATATGTGTCTGTAAACGCACCCACGATACAGGAATTATTACTAGAGTGAGGCAACGTTTAAAAAAAATATATCCTACTACTTATAATATAATATAATATAATCCTATTCCTATTTATTAATATATTATATTAATATATTCATTATTAATTAATTATTAATAATATAATATTATAAATGTGAAAGTTTGTGAGGATGGATGGATGGATGGATGGATCTTTGTTACTCTTTCACGTCAGAACGGCAGAACGGATTTGGATAAAATTTGGCACAGAGATAGATTATAGTCTGGGATAGCACATAGACTACTTTTTATCCCGGAAAAATATACGGGTTCGTAAACCACGCGGGCGGAAGCTAGTTTACAATATATTTTTTGTACCGAAAAGGAATCAGAGCGGTTAATTTGGTTTAACCCTTCGGGGAATACAGGCAAGATGTTATGTTGTGCTATTCCAACATAATTGGCATATAAGCAGTCACCGAAACATTCCATATAACCTCATTTAATGCATGGTGTCGTATTTTTAGTCTACAAAATAGTACAATAAAATCGATATATTAGTCTAAAATATTTTTTTTCCTGTTACATTGAAAATTACGTAACACATTATCTGAAAAATATTAAAACGAAATACGTTTAAACTTTTTGAATTTAAGATTTGACTCCATCGAATACATGTTTAAATTAATATGTAATTCAAGGGGATATTTAAATATTTAGAATTGGGAAGGAGGGTTTATTTATTTACAATTTTAATCAAGCAAATGACGTTGTTACTGAATTTAGCATGTCGTGTTAGTGAGCTGAGTCTCAAGAGTGAGTATTCCTTTACTTCCAATGTGGTTACCGTCAAGTCAAAATGAATGAAAATAGTGTTTTTTCTTTTAATTTTTTTGATTTCATTTAATTGATTATTTTTAATTTTAGATACAAATTCACTTAAATGCGCGCTTAGGTAGTCGCAGGGTAGCGTACGTTTCATTACGTAGGAATATTTATTATTTACGTAATTACGTTAATGGACCGCTTTAATTGATAAACACGTTTGCGTAAGTTTCAATGAAATTTTAAAATCCATTTTCATGATTTGCTTAATATAGATCTTTTCCACCTGTAACCCCTGAAGGGTTAGGCAGAGGTGTACTATTGTTCACCCAGATTTCGCAGATGCTGTTATTGAGTCCCTTGAATAACAGGCGAGGCTATTGTCATCTACTGGGCACAGTTCCAGACTCCGTGCTGTTAGTGAGAATTTCCATACAGAAAAACCCCAATATCACTATGCCTGATCCGGGCATCGAACCCAGGACCTCACGCTCAGCAGTCGCGCTTGCGAGCATTAGACCAATGAGGCAATCAAATATTTGTGCTATGTTAAGTTATTTAAAAAATTTCACTATCAACAAAAACAATTGATAATAATTAACACTAAGAATCTATATATTACGTGAAGCAAAATCTTTGTACCCCTTTTTACGAAAATTACACGGACGGAGGAGTATGAAATTTGGCACAGTTAAAGTTTATATGGAGAAGGAGTGCAGAAAGCTAATATTTTTATATTGCGTTAGAAATACATTAAATTAATAAAAAAAAAAAATTGATACGCTCGAAATTTGGCCACTAGGCAACCATTAGTAATATTTATAATCTGTTTTTCCTATAACTATCTCGTAGAATAATTAAACACAAATTAACGCGCTATGTTGCTTTACCAGGAATACCTTTACACCTCGCGAGCGAAAGAATGTCACAATACACACATAAATACACACTTCCTTTATGCACGTAACATCACGCTATCATTCGTAATGGGTTAGACAGAATGCAATTAGTTCAGAGCCGGTTTTGAACGTATGCTGAACATGGCCCACGTACACTGTTTTGAAAGATCTATCCCTCCCCAAACTCCCAAACATCATATGCCTTCTTTGATCCTAACCATTTTGAGGTTGTTTCTAGTCTCAACATGTGATAAGATAAGATAAGATATGTTTTTATTCATGTAGACCATATATAGGTACTTAAGAACAGTTACGACTCTAGGTGCCACGTTCCAAAATGTTGACTTCCAATGGAGAAGAACGGGTAAGAAACTCCATGGTTACTCTTTCAAATTCAGAATTTCTTATAATATTTTGTTAAATACACTGTTCTCGAAAACTTATGTGAGGACAATGTAAATAAAGTCTGAACTAAACAAGCCTGATTTTTAAATTAATAACAAATATTCTGATAAGATTGACATGGCAGCTATGAGCTGACCAGTCCCAACAGACGGCACCCGTTCACGAGTATGACGCGCGTCTCGGCATCGCTCAACTCAACCATATTGCAGGGAACTCATTATGCTTCTTACTCAATTTCTTAACTCAATATGCGTCCTAATATCATCATTTTATACAGAGCGACTGCTTTTTCACCACAACAACTGGGATCCAAATATTCTCAAGAAAACCCAATTGATGGGGCGTAATATCAGCAGTTTAAACGGAACTACTGCTATCTGACCTCGGTATGGCTCAGTTAATCTTCGGTGCATCCGATTGTCCAACTTTAAGTCTTCTGACTGTCCATAACAATTGTCATAGTGTTATCCAAACTGCGAGAACATAAACTAAATAAGGTACAAGCATCGAGAGTCCTGGACTCGATGTTTGAAGAGCCCTCGCCAGTCCAAGTAGCGACTTCGGACGGAGCTCTAGCTTATATGCAGATCAGATCCCACTGGTCTGATCACCATCAGACCCCACTACACCGCCACCGTCAACGAATGGTCACTACCATCGCAGTATGAAGCTATTGGCTGAATTTACGAACTCTTAAAAAAATATAAGTGTTAGTCTGTGAACCTTTGTTAACAAGTAATTATGATGGATGAATATCGCCATAATTACAAACCTTGTCGGGCTGATATACGGCTTGATATTATACTGAATTTATTGACATGGTTCTAATAATGTAGTAGGTGTTAAAAAACGGTGTTAAATTACGGTATGTACAATTGACAGCGGCAGCCTAGACGTTCAACGTTTGCCTTCCATACAGGAGGTTCCGATGTCAAAACCAGCCACTGATGACTTTTCGAATTCATGTGCAGATGAAAATTTAATTAGCGAAAACTACATAAGTAAACCTGTACTCCTGAGAGGACTCCATAGTTCTCGATTGTGTGAGTTGTGTACCCATACCAGACCAGGGTGGTGGACTAAGGCCTAACTGGTATACTAATGAGCTGAATTAATATTTTTATTATTATTATACAAAAAAATCGGTCACTAATTAGTTTTCTCACCCTGTATATACTCGTATGTGACAGACTGACAGTAACAATTAATATGAACGTTTTTTACTATTACAGGATAAAATTCCACATCGCTTGTATAGTCTGTGGAATCCAGTACATAGTGGTTATGTAAGAGCAATTGTCTCAGGTATTTTCTACGAATGCTAAGTATTCGGTTATCTGCCGGCTGCACTTTGTGGCTTCAAACTCGTTGACTAATCCTATTATTGTAATGGCAATGTATTTACTATTCCTGTTGCAAGTAATAGATTGGTTGGTTGTTGTTGAGAGAATTGATACAATGTTGAGATAAAAAAATCGTTTTGTATTAAACGTACAGAGCTCGTTATCACCATCAAAAAGTTAAGAGGCAATTGGTTTTTAAATTTTTTGTCCGTCAAAACCGAATTGAATTTCTTTTATTTTGAAAATACTATCATGGCTTCCTTAGGGTTCGGAAAATGTTGTAAAAAATAGCAATCTCAAAAAAAATATCTGAAGAAATGTGTATGTCAAAAGTAAAATTGAAAAGGTTTTTTTTTAAATTTGAAAATACTATCTATTATTATTCCTTAGCCTTGAGAACGAGTGTTCCTAAATAATGCCATTGCCTCTAGAACTTGGTATTTTGTTGAACAAAATTAATATTTTAAACAATTTTCATCGCCATAAAAAAAAAAAAAAAACTGTCAGACTTACATTACGTCTTATGTTAAAAATACAAAATTATTAGTTATTTATTTTTATATACTTAGATATATATTTTAAACTTTCATTCTTCTCGCTAGTCAGTCAATAACAATCTAGATACGTAATAAAATCACGTTCCCGTGTTATAAAAGAATTAACATTTTTTTTTAAATAACAACAACCTTTATAACAGACAAAATTAATAAAATATAATATCAGAACACGATATACGTTAAATACTGCCAAAAATTTATGTTTTATGTCCTCTACGTTATTTGTCAGTATGAGACAAATGATGTGTAATTTGAACCCTCTCATTTGCTCATTTAATTAACATAATTTTATTAAGTGGCTAAGAACGCCGATTAATTATGTTTCGCAGTTTATAAATGCGACTCGTTAGGGCTGCTTGTTGAATTTATAAACATATGTTTAATTTTTGATTTTTAAGTTATAAATACGTGTAGAATATTATATTATTATTTCTTATACTTTTTCGCATTAGAACTACAGAAAATAAACACTTTTGGAAAGAACTGTACAAACGTATTGTCTGTGACAGTCATATGAGATAATAGAATATGTAGAACAAATTCAAATTCTTTATTGCATTCATGTGTACATACGGTTTTTTTTCAGTTGCTTACTCATTGACAAATATTGTATTTAATTTAAAATCATTTTTTGAATAGGTATCTTTAAAAATCGTGTACTTATTGGTGTACTACTACTCTTTTTCATCATGTGTTGCTAGATTTAGGTGGACTAAATGAATGAATGAACTTTATGATAAAGATGCTAAGGTAGGTTGAGGGTTAACGGATTTCTGCAGCATGTTTACCAACGTCCCATGTACAGGTGTGTATTGTAATGTACGCTTGACACACGATGCGTGCGCGCCGGAACTCCATGTCTAGTTGCGTTACCTGTCGCCGTTCTTGGGACCACTACACACGGTACATTGTATACACATGTGTTGGTTATCTTACGTTTCCTTCTTAGAAACAGTGATATGTTTTTCTTCGAACACTTTTGTTAATAATAGTACTATTCGGAAAAAATTATACAAAAATAGTCCAGTGCTAATAAGGATATATTTAGCGTGCAAATGAGAAAAAATAGTATTGTAATCTTATTTATTATAATAATAAGTATTTATTCAAATAAGATAATTAGTATTGAAATCTTAATTATAAATAAGGACCGATACTGCGTGGATGAAGAAATCACAGAATCGAGCGGATTTTGAATACTTCTGAATACCTATGAACATAACGAAAGTGGCATACACAATAAGAGAAAGAAGCCATTGAAAAAAACAAAAAAAAACAAGTAATATTGCACATTCCAGATAACTAAAAACAAAAAAAAATTCCATAGATATATGAATGAAATATCTATACAACGACTTTTGAATGGTGGCTTAATAAAATCATACATACACTAAGAACTTAACGACTTTAAAAACTTTTTCCTGAAGTCTGAAATTTCCACCTTGTTAATTATCGTATATTCGGATTGATGAAGGTTGCGTAGCAAGGGTAAAAAAAGGTTTTATTTACAAAAGCTATGAAAAAAAGCTAAATTTGCGACAAAAATATTACCCTATCAATGGAGTATGATCAATGAATTTATTTTTTACGTAATTCCTGTAATAATGATGGTTATAATTATAATTGAACCGCGTTAGACAGACAATGTGTTTCCTATTCTCATTACATAAATACTATTCATTAGCCGACGAGCCGTACACGCTAGGGTTGCCACATAAATAGACAATAATATTCTTGATAAAGTTTCAGGATATTTTATGTAAAATAAGTTTTATAAAATAATTTTTAGTTATTCAAAATATGGAAACTGTGAAAAATAAATTGGGAATTTGCAATGAATCTTCACTAGTGACGAGACTAGCGTGAGTATTGGCTATCTTAAGGAAACTAAACACCCTTGTTGCAAACCTTGCTGTCAGACTAATCTTTTCACCCTAGCATAAGCAATTTTGTAAGGTCCATGGTTTAATTTTCAGGTCGGGCAAAGTGCTAATAGATTTTTCTGAATGGTTTATTCTCAGTAGTAGCATGAAGTCCCGAACTAACGCCGGTAGATGGCAATAGGCCCTCTATCACAAGAGACTCAATAACGGCATCGATGAAATGTAGGAGTACAATGACAGGAATACAGGCATGATGCCAACGGCAACAATACATAAGAAGAATTAATAATAATAATCAGTATTTGTAATTTTGGAGATCGTCAGGAGATAAGCAAGTCACGATATTTGGCGAACAGATTGGTAATTGTAGTGTGATGTCATCATTGGACAGGTGGATACTGATGACATAATGGTATATGTCTCTCAGGGCTTCCACGCGCCCGAATTGTGGCGCACCACGTGGCTGTCGGCCAGTGACCTCAGTTTGGTCTCATTAGTATGAAAAACATAGACCACCGATCTTTAACTGCAAAGATTTTTATACTTATAATGATGAATTTTGGCCCAACATTGGGCTTAACTCCAGCAGTGGACTACAATATGGTGAGTTGATTGATTAATGCTCATTAAGGGTACTTATGATAATCCTTCTCATGTCACTCAAATTGACAAATATTGTTTTCTATTAGAATAATTTTAAGGTTAAAATTCTCTAGTGCTGTGCCAACCCTACTATCCGCCGTCGGATGGCAGTGATTCAGTGTTGTGTTCCCTGTGTTTTTGCGAGCGGCCGGGGTGTTGCGCTCGCCACGTGCTCCCGGGCATCGAACCCGGCACACATCTCCTAAAGGAATACTATGCGCCCGCGCATGGTCGCGGGAAATGTTGACGATCGTGTGCTGGGAAATATAGAAAACTTATTTCGTTTTAGTTTTGAGTGGTTTTTCATGGGATGGGATAGCATGGAACATCTACCAATTAGCAATCGTTTAAATAGTTATTTATCTGCAGACATATCCTGTAATATTTCTTCAAACATTCTGTAAAACAAAATAGTTACCACTGTTTTCCAGGGTCATATTTTTTAATTTGACTAAGATTTCAAAAACACCATGTAATATAAGTACTAGTATTGAAAATCAGTAAAGTGGTCCTATACAAAAATACCTACTGACGACCTACAAAAAGGAGAGACATTATAATAAAAGAAAAAAAAAAATTAAATACCCAGAGATATCAATTAGAACCTCTACCCTATACAAATGTAGGAAAACCACCATTCTGTCGTGGTTTTTCTATGTAACATGTCCAATAAGGCACAGGCCCCGTCAAGTTCAAATTAAGAGCCATTCGCCGGCCTCATGGATCGATAGAAATGTATCTTTTTTATACTGTGAACGCACATACTATGTGCTGAAAGTATTCACATTAGAAACGTCTTAACGTCCTTTATGTCAGGTGTAATTAGTAATTATAATATGAATAGCTTTCACATACGACTGCGCCGGGTTGGTACTACGTATATAACAGATTTGAACTTTTTATGGTGTCCATTTGACAATTTTAGTCTTGCCATTAAGTATTACTTTACTTTACTTTTTTTATTTATTACACGCACTAGAATTTGTCCTGTGTCGTGGGCACAATTTACAAACATACATGTCACATGCACACACAACCAGACCCGAAACAAATATCTGTAGATCATACCAATATTTGTTGCGTGCGGGAATCGAACTCATGACACCTAGCGCAGAAAGCTAATCACTTAGCCACTGCACCAACCGTGTCGTCAAATTTGGCGGTAACATAACATAGCAACGCCTGTTTTCCCCTTACGGTTAGGTAGAGGTGTATTGTACAACATTTTGCCAAAATTGAGTCCCATTTAATAGGGCGTGAGCCTATTGCCATTTACCAGGCTCCGAGCTGAAAGATAGTAATAGAACACCCCATAATACTTTGACCGACACGGGGTTTGAACCCAGGATCTCACGCTCAGCAGCCGCGCTTGACCAGTTTAGGCAGTATTTGGAGGTATATTGTTGGATTTATTTTTATTTTTAATGTCTAGGCTGGCATCAAATGATGTTCACATATGTATATGTGAAGTCACGGACAATTAGTTCAGAAACATTGGCCTAAAATCTTCCCGGTCAAAATTTCAATACCTTTTTAGTATAGTGGTGCTAGAGTTCCATGTTACGAGCTCGATTGGGAGGATATTACAGTTTACCTATTTAAACTGTCATAAAAACTATCTCAGCGTAGTTATATTACGAGAGAAGGGAAGGACCAGCCTGTGAAATTACCACAACACAAGGCACCTTAGGTGACAACGCATGCGTAATAATTTGGCTGCGGATCTTCATGGGCAGCGGTGATCGCTTACCATCAGGTGACACGCAAGGTGGTTTACCTCCTTCTAACATAAAGAAATAGGTCATACAACAATTTGAAGAGAAATAAATCCTACATATCATATAAATTAAAACTAAACCTTTCCATCAGAAACACAGACATAAAATTTCCCGCGCTCAAACATAAACAAACATTCTAGCCACGTGGTGCGCCGGCGAACTTTTTACGCGCGGTCGTTGACCCGCACGCAATTAAGACGATATCACACCGAGATACTGATAGCGATCGTTTGTATTCGGAATCGATCGTGTGAATTCGTACTTAGTGTTCTAATTATAAATGTGTGTTTAGGATTTATGTATGTGTTATGGCGTAACTAGGGAGATACAGAGGATTGTATTATGAAATATAATGTGGACGATACTGTTCACGTGGTGCCATTATTATTATTATTATATATAACATAGTTACTAGTTTGTGACGTCATCTGCGAACTAACGAATGGTTGGGAGACCAAAGTATTGAAATTAAATTGAAAAACTACGAATAAAGTACTAAGAATAAAAAATAGTACCTAAAAGAATTGTACACATGAAATACTCTTATTTAGTAATAGAGAGGACGATTGCGTTAACCGAATTATTCACAAAAACACAACGTAACGTAATATGCTATCACACAAATTCCACAATGAATTCCATATTAGACAAAGTCAAATATGGCGACGTAAACAAATTTTCCCATTAGCCAACATGACAGGTATCATAATAATTTGGATCATTAGCTAAAATAATACTATCTACCAACCAGTTTTAAGATGAGAAGCTATAAACAGATTGATTTGTAAAAATATACACGAAAAAAAAAACACGAACCACCTGATCAATTTGACAGATATTAATTGTCCCATAGACAAGTAAAAAAAAAAGTTAGTCGAACGTTAAACAGTTCCAAAAGGAAGCGGCGAACGTATGGTGATTATAGTTTTATTGATGATAATTACTTTTATAATAAAGATGTCTAACTTATCAAAAGAAAGAGTATCCGCTTTTTTCGTCCAATTAGCTAGAAGTGGGTTCAAGTATCTTGTTCGCAGAATTACCCAGGCCGTTGACGGGTATCAGCGACACAGGTGATGTTTGGATGGGTGACCGGTCACCAACCTGCGTGCGCAGCGTGGTTAAGCATCTCGTCAGGCGAATAACCAAGGCCGTTGACGGGCATCAACGTCATCACTGACAGTAGACTGGGTGAACGGTCACCAACCTGCCGCTTCTTACATGCAAATGACTCATGTATCCACGGTGTAATAGTCAGGGATCGTTACTCGGGGAGGCTCTTTTCGCGCACCCCACGAGCGGGAGAGGCGGATGTTTGTCCATCTGTTGCTCTAGGTGTCGCAAAGGGTGGTGAAGAAATTATAATTACATCGGGGCATGGTCAGCAACAAGACAAAAAAAATCGTTTATAGCCACTTCAAATATCTTTACGTAACCCTGTTAACTTGGTTTCTGAACTCAGTATAATAATTCCAACCCATTAGGATACTCCTACAAACCACAAGTCTCTTCTTAGAATTCGAATGGTTTAGACCCCGCCCCAGTTCCGTGTTAGGGCTTTTGGACAATAATAATTGTCCTTATATACAGGAGCTGAGTCACAATAACCAAATTTGCTCTTTCAGGGAAATAAAGGATTGTACCTCATTTACGTGTTAATTTCGTATTAAATTTCAGTAGTGACTTCACTAAATCACACACGTAAAACCCCTTATGCAATATACTACATTTTGAAAAAACATTTTTTGACTTGTATTGTATAACAATAGTTCCAAATCGGTTTAACAAAAAAGAGGTATATATTCCAAATTATGTAATAACATCAAACAAATGCAAAAACAGGTTGCTTAGCAAAAATAATAGCGCAACACACAGAACATTGTCGTACAAGCTAGACAAGGCTGAATATAATTAATACGTTTGCCACACAAGTGAGGGAGAAATCGCGAGTCGGGGGAATGAACGTTAAATTGGAACGACCTAGGAAGAAATGTTCCATCCGACGATTTTTTCCTGGTAATCAGTGATTAGTCGGTTATTTTATAGAATCAGCATCAAGCTGTTATATTTTTGTTAGTAAAATAAGCAGACCACGTATAAATATTGCGTTGTCTATGGCACTCAATACTTTTTAGTATTATATTTATTTTTGAAAATAGAATCGGTTTTATCAGTATTTTCTTACAGTTTTTTTTTTTACTGAATAAACAAACAAGTAAGTAAACTATATTTATTCCTATAAATTATTTAAACAAGTTCTATAAACAATTGCATGGTAACAACAACACTTGCTAAGTTAATTCAAGCTGAATAAAGCAGTAAACATATTTTAAATATTACAGCAATATTTATAATAATCAAACATACCTAGTTAGATTATTTAAAAAATATAATCATGAATATATTTGCGCGGGTAAATGACAATCGGCCATATTGAAATTTTCCTCCCACAGATAACCAAATAAAAAAATATTTCCTAGATTAGCCGTGTTCTGTAATGTGTCACTAACTTTTTGGTGGTATTGAACTCAAAATAAAAAGGTATAATTAAGACTAAAGGTATACCACCTATTGCATAGGTACTTAGCAACGGCTAGTACATACAAAATATAAGTTCATTGACCTTTAGAATTCGTTGAAGCCCATTTAATTATAGTATTTATTGTCTATACAAGTGTTTATTTGCTAAGTACCTCATGCCAATGTATGAGTCATGGTACTCATGATATTTGCACGTGGGGTAGGTTGATGTCCAAGTTACGCCACGCGGCGCAATTATTTTGAACTATAGGGCGTTGAACTTTGAGGTATGTCTTCTGTTTCGATATTTAGGTAGTCGCGGGTTTAATGAAGTACGCTGGCGTCCTCGAGTACGTTGTCTACGTACTTACTGAATATCACACTATTACTTATATAGAATAAGCAGAGACTTAATTGAAATGAAATTAACTTATGGTTTCACCTGTATATTCAGTTTTAGGAAACTTTAAAATACTTCGCGTATATTTATCAGTTTTCCTCTGGTAGTGTAAAGTCTAGATCTACTTTTATCCATTAGAGTTTTAAATAGACTCCAATTATTAATAAATGCTGCTTAAAACTGCTTGTATTGCAAATATCCATATGGGAGACATTAGCTAATCAATTTGAAAAAAAAAAAACGTCTTTACAAAAATACAGCAGTGTAGCAGGTAGTAAATCTACTTTTAGTAATGCCGAGGAAAGGCAATTATAATTCGAATAATTCACTAGGATTTTTGAGCTATACGGCTTTTTTGGTGTATGTGTTATGTAGGTGCTACCGGTGCTCTCACTGTCCATAAACGATAAATAGGTTCATCATAAGCAAAATGGAGGAGTTCCACATTGGTTTCCAATCTACGGTCCGCATATAACATGTGAGAAACAAATAGTTGCCAACAATTAATTATATTATTAAATGGGTGTCTCTTTTGTTGATCTTTTCTTTCGTAGAGATTTCTTTTAGAAAACAAATCCTACAACTGATGAGATGAGACATAATTTCTTTAATCTTCATTAAAAACATTTAAGAATCGCTGAAGCAGAAAAAAAATCTTCATCAATTTTTAATCACGGTTCACTTGGAATTGCTAATACTTTTAGAGAAAAGTCGGTAGACCAATAGACAAGTGACAGACCGGTCATCGACCTCCAAATTATTAGAGGAAAGAAAGCAACAAGAAACACCTGACATGTGATTGTCATAGAACAGATGAATGGCATAAAGGGGACGAAGAAAAAAGTAGACTATAGAATGTTCTTATTTCAAACGATTGCTATATTTGAACAGACAAGTTTTTCTGCTTAGCAACAGACAGCTGCAATAAATCTCTTGAAATACCAATTGCGTCAAGAAGGACAACGAAGAGGAATGACCGAGAAGTACCTTTTTTGGACCACACCGCGTCGCCGTCTTCTCGGGGGTCGCGAGACGAGAGCGCAGAGTCTTCACTCTGCGCGCTCGCGACTACTAAAGCTCCGAAAAGGGAAATACCTACCATATTATTTTTCGTCCGCAAACGTATTAGACTAACACTAAAATAAAACAGACGATTCGAATCGAGATGGAAAAATTCAAAAAATCTACCAAACTTCAAAGCGTACTCTTCCCTAATCACGTAGTCTCAATTATGATTCGTCACACGTCACAAATAGTAACACTTCGTCACATTTCGTCACAAGTGACTCGATGGTCAGGGCCGCTGGCTACGCGGAGTTCATTGGCCGGTCAAATATTTTCGGAGACTATAAAAAAATCTGCAACTCCTATTATGATGTCACGAGCAGTTCGACCAGTTTTGCAAGGATTTCTTTTTGCGTGTAATTATTTTTTTACGCGTTCATCAACTTCGTTTGCATAACGATCTAGTAATAACTATTTTTTTTTGCTATAAACACGTTTTTAGCGCTTCTATTTTTGTGTTTTGAGTGATCTGTAATTACATAGTTACTCTAATTAGATCTGTAATGAAAGTTAAAAGAAATATCTATTATAAACTGCGGATAAAAATATTACCTAATTTAAACACAGAAATAACCAATTAGAATAGTTATTTAGTTCAATAATTGGTCAGAATCCAATAAAATCTTAAGAAGCCGCCACCGAGTAAGATACATTGCGAAATTCGCAAAACAAGATGGCGCCCGCTTTTTATATACGATGCGCGCCAAAATAAACTGGCGGTCGTTCGTTGACCTCAGCGTGTTGACCCTGTGTGACGTCACGTGACGTTGTGGCTGTGACGTCAGGTTCGCGCGCGCTGCCCGCGGCCTCGCGCCTTCGCGATGATTTAATACAATCGTTCAAGGTTCCTTTTTGTTATAGTACGGATATTGTCCTATATTACTTCAAAGAAACGTGCGCAGTGGTGTTATAATTATTAGGTTTTAATTCTTGGTATTATTTTTATGGATAAGGATGTTTATAGGTACTAGATTTAAAATAGATTGCAGCAAATAAGATTTGATAGAGAAATAAAGACTTAAAATTATCTATTTTGTGTCTCTATTTTGTGTATTTTAGTGAAATGAAATTATTTAGGACAGTATTGTATAGGAACTTTTCATAGTTTTTTCCATTAGTGTCCCTGCAAATGGAATAAATTTACAGGAGGATGTGTATTATCGGCAGCATTAACCTTATTACTAATGCTATTATCACGTATTCTATGATGATTGTATTTTCACGTATTCTATGATGATTGAATTGAATGACAATATCCTTCTTTGAGTGTGTTGACAGATCCATGTCAAGTAAATCATTTTTAAATTCAATCTAAACTGACTAACGCCCGATTTTTCATTGCCCGTATAAAAGCTGTGTAACTATTAATTTATATTTATCAAAGGAATACTTTTCCAAGGTTTATTACTTGAAAAATCGGTCGTAAAGATTTCTTTTTTCTTTTTATTTCTATTTGAAAAGCACCTTATTTAAATCGTAAGATGTTTTATCAAACGTAGGCCTGGTATTTCGATCGTCAGATAACTTTTATCTGAGGATTTTGTAATTTGGTGACTATTGTATAGAAAATATGTCAAACCGCCTGTCAAACTGAACGTAGGATTTGAGTCTGTCTCATTGGTTTGGTGGTCGCAAGCGTGGCCGGGTTCGTTCCCTGGGTCGGGCAAAGTGTTATAGGTATTTTCTATTAGAATATTCTCAGTAGCAGGTGTGATGGCAATAGACTAACTTCCCATTACATGTGTCTTAATAATGGCGACATGTACATTAGTATACTCTGCCTAACCCCTTGGGTAATTCAGGATCCGCGAATTTTTGGTTCTAAGAGAGCCTGGTTTCCTTAAGGTGTTCTCCTTCACCATTAGAGCTGTGGTGATGAAATGCGCACATCAGACTTCAATAAAACCGATACATTGGTGTGCCCTCACCTGGATTAAAACTCACTCGTAAGCTTTGTTGACTCCTTTGGGTCGCCTCTGTTCTTTGGACTAATTTAATTTTCTTCATGTAACTCATGTCGACCACATAATATTCGCATTTATGTCAAAAACCAGACGCTACAACGCGACATACTTAATAACAAAAGCATGCCTACAAAGCCACATACATAATTTGTTGCCGAAAGCACAAAATAAATTGAGAACATGTGCAAAACAATAGTCCGACAAAAGTCGCCTAGTTTTTTAATGACAGAGTTCAAGGAACTTTAAGAAAGGTGTGGCCTACTTATGAAGACTGTATGTATTCTTTTCTAGACTCTAATTCTTTGGAAACCTACTAAATGGTATTCAAACACTCAAAATGTCGTTTCGTGCGTAAACTTAGTCTGCGGCCGTATTCTGGGCAAATATTTTTTTTTTAAGATTTGGTATGTAGGTAGAAATATTATGACAAAGAATTTTTCCTGACGAGCTTTTTTTTTCTATTTACATTCCCTTTTGCTGATGCAGAATTAACAATAGTCTGGCACAAGGCGTGTCCCAGAGAACATGGAGGAGAAAATATGACTGAATTCACCTAATTGGACCTTCAAGCCAAATATGGCATTTCCCTATTTATAAATTAACGTCTTTCGATAGTTTGGGGAAAGAAAATTAGAACCTAAAGAGCCGAAATCGGAATAACGAAATAGAATCGGATGGAAAAAATGTAGTCTCCACTTTAGGCAGCTCGAGGTGTTTTATGACCTAATAAAAAAGGACCCAAATCGCGCATGCTACCATCATAATCAAAACTATGTAGTAAAAATATTGTCTTGTTTGTTTTACCATAAGGTAAAACATACTTAAATATATAAATACTTAAGTATGGTGGTATTAAAGTAATGCGTATTCGATATTATGTGGTTTAGCTAAAAGACGTAATAATGTAAAAGACGTAAGTAATCCACAGTGACGTTTGAACTGAGTTTAATTGCCAATTGTTTTGGCACGACGTTTCTTTCCTCTGACGTTTGATGTTAAACAAAAACAACGTCATGGACTTGCGTAAGTTAATTTTTATACAGGAAAATGTTACAACTTTTGACGATATGGGATATTTGTATAGAGATTGGTGATTGATATTCGAGTTAGTGGACCTATAGTTAATTGCTGTGTGTTTGTTGCGCCGGTTCTTTTTCCCAGCTAAAACACTATGAGGCGGTAAAGGGTGGGAGTTTTGGGGGTGCTGTTTTAGGTTGATGTTAAAAGTACTAAATGTCTACTTTGAATAAACGCTTTTTTTGATAAAAAGAAAGTAAAGCAGCCTTGTAAATAAAGGCTAGTGTTTCTCGTTATGTAGATTTCTCGTCTCTTTTCGGTGCATCGAAAGAACCTCCCTCAGTGCGAGGAACCAAGAACGTCTAATTATTGTATCACTGCTGGGAATGGGTCTCTTCTTAGAATGACAAGGTTGGGGCTTAGTTCACCACACTGGCCTGATGTTGGCGGACTACAGATCATAGAAAACAATGAATGAATGAAGAAAAACTTAATATAATCAAATTCTGATCCGCGCATAAGTTGTTTGGTACATAAATAAACTGACGCGTGTTTAAATTTAGACCACCCTGCATGGAAGGCAAGCGATTGTCTGCTACTTCACATCTTTGCTGACTTCCATTACCACTTTTTTACATTCCATTTCGCAATTTCGAATGTACTAGCTCCTCCCTTCACGACAGAAGAAGAATGAATTAAAATCATTGTGTATGCAATATGCATGCATGATAGATTTTCCGAAGCGATCGTTTAATAGTGATAGTTTCGAAGAAATCGTGGAACCTATCCAAGAAGTTAAGCTAGCAAGCTCTCCGGCGCAGTTTTTTTAATTAACATGCCATGTTTTTAACTGGCCTTATTTAGAGATTATGTCCAGAAAAAATTGCACGTTTTTAAATAATCTGTGTTAGGATCATGATAAGGAAAAAGTTTAGTCAGTGCTGATGTGGTCTAATCCACGAGATAGAACTAAGTGATTGCGATGTCGCTGGTCACACATCAGACCGGTTCCACACGTTGGTCCCAATATTATTTTCCCAATATTTGGATCCACAAAATAGCGTTGGCATTGTTGGGGCCAATGTAAGTATCGAAACCTAATCAGTCCCCTTGAAAAATACAAGCAAAATGTATGGGGCTGATATTTTGCTTGTATTTTCTTTAGTGATTGTATATTGTACAATTGTCTACATCTAATAGGTACAATTATTAATCAATACAAACTTAAGTTTCTTATAATTTTTTTGTTAGAATAAAATCACGTCTACATTTCTGAGTTCCATGTATTTTTAGAATATCAGGCTCAGGCTTTTGAATATCACTCAATAGAGCATTGATGAAATTCCATAAGCTTAAAGCCATTATGACGATTCACTCAACATCTTGTATCTTGAGTGAATCGTAATAATGGCTAAATAAACAAATAATGTTAATATCCGCATCAGAATAGGTGCGCAGGCGATGTGCGTCGGCGCAGAGTACGGCGAACGGTCGACCTACATACCGGCCGGGGTTCGACCTCCTCAAGTTTATTGCCAATCTTATACCATATACTTAGAGGCGGCATGCAGCCTACTAACTACTAAACATATTATTTGCTATCGCTTTAGCAGAAGATAAATTGTACAAATACACGCACGCATCCAACGGATGTGATTAAGATTTAAGATCGTGATCCAAATTATTATGACAAATGAAAACCAAACTGCGTCAATACAATTTCCGTCAAACGATAAGAAAAAATAAAAGCATAGGAAATCCGTTGAAGTAAACAAGTAAGGAATCGATTCCTTTTTCGAATAAAATAGCCTGACTGCTCCGTGCAGCACAGGAAAAATAGTAAGAACGCGCTTGCGCATTATTTTTCGCATTGTTTGACGTAAACGGAATTAAGACGCAGTTTGATTTCCCTTAAAATTAAGTGTATTGACAGATCAACGTTGTTCGGTCCTCATTATTGACGATTGCTAGGGGCAGTTGCAGTATTGCAGTATTGTCGTAAGGGTTACAAGGAAAGAGCCTCCACGAGCGACAATACCTGAGAATACCTGAGATCCTGGGACGCATCCATGGGCATCAGCTTCGGCGTCATCATTTCTGACTGGCTAATCTTTCCACTAAGAAGAAGATCATTGTTTTGGAAGGTTGAGAAATGAGAACTGAGTATTTCGGCGAAACTAGGAGCAAATGTGAAGTGATAAACCATGATTGTTTCAACCCTATTTCAATCTTTTCGACATTGAACGATTTCAAATTGCTCCACAGCATCTGGTAGTCCACAATCAGGATATATTCTGCATCTGCTGCCATCTTCTTGTCATCAATACATTTTGCACGAAGAGTTTAGTCTCAAAGAGGACGTTTATCCATACAAAGTTTCTCTTATACCATTAAATACCAATGTACCCATTTGGGACGACTTCATCACATTTTATCGATTAATTCAAGTCCCAATGTTCCCATTTGAAAACAAATATAAAAGCGAATTATTTGCAGTTTCATTTGGTTAAATATTTTTTTAATAATTTTTTGTTTCTTATTGTATATATTCTGTAAAAAATATGTCTAACAATATAGAAAAAAGTTGGTACTTAATGGGTTAAGGATGTTGCTGTTTCAATGGCCATCGGTCCTTCAGCATACATTACAAGCCCACTTATCTTCTTAATTCCGGAAAGTTGGTCCTTGGAATCGGTCCTCTTCTGGATACAGTTTACTAGTCTTATTCATCGCTCTAGTTATATCCAAGACTATATTACAACAGTGTATCCAAGTATATAGTGGATATATGTGCCCATTGGATCATAAAATAGCACTCATTGCTACTAAAATTAGAATAGAATGGCTAGCCGAGTTATACAATGAGTTTTCATTCAACATTGAACTTACTATGATTCAATGGTTTATATGATGAATATGGTTTAGTGAACGTAAGGACGGTTGCTGCGTGTTCCGTTTTCGATCTCCGGTTCGGAATGTATTATTGGGTTTTTCTGTAAGAAAATTCTCAATGGCAGTCTGGAGTTTTGAATTCTGGCCGGCAGATGGCAATAGGCTCACCGTTTATTACATGAAACTCAATAACGGCATCGGCGAAATGTCGATGTACAATAGACCACCTCTGCTTTACCCTTAGAGGAATACAGGCGTGATGCCATTTCAATGCCATAAACTTACAATGGCTTGACGAAATACGTAACAGACATCTAACTCCGTACCAATGATGACGTCACTACTTTATCACAGTACTTCCGTCTTCAATATCCTAAAGGTTTTTTAATGTACATTATATTTGACACATTTCATCAACCAGTGGCGTATAGCCTACTTTGAGACGGAACTGTATGAGTCAGCTTCACTGCGGATCTCAACACGCCGGCAAACTTGTTTTGTTTAGCACTTGAGGTTGCGTAGAAAGCCTTGCTAAGGTTAGAATAGTATTGAAGTTATTCATAGGTTAGACACGTTGTTTTCGGTATACAATAGGTCATGGTTAGATAACGGTGTCTTTGGGACTTTGTCATGCGGTCTGGATGGAGCACAAGACATATCTCGTGCTTTTAGGAAGAAAGATAAGTCTGTGGCCATCAAGAGTATCAACTATGTTGCTAATGGGATTATGTCAATGTATCTCAAGTAATGTACATATGTATGCGCTTGTCAATTATCTTATATTTTGCAATCCACAACAAACAGTCAACGCCGAAATAAAATAAAAATAAATTCTCATCTCAAAACTCAAACTCATACTACACAATAGACGAAGAACAGGCATTGTAGACACATTGCCTGTTCTGCGTCTATTGTATGTAATATCCAAAAGTAGAAATAATCAATGTAATGCATAGATAAAATCTATATTCAAAGATACGATGATGACGTTGACGCTCTGGTGACGCATTTTAATATAACGATTTATTAAGCAACCCTGTCTAAACTGCCAAGATAGGACAAAGCAAACTTAACTTAACGCGATAATTTGACAGATAGAACACAAGCTATGTCCAGCTATATCTCCTCTATTATTCCATCAACTAAGGCTATGTTGTACAAACAAAACAAACACCATATCACTTCCCCATTCGAACATTACGACCATAACAGAACACCGCGGCTCGTAACGGTCGCCCTACATACAGCCTTTGATCCTCAACACGAGACGTAACTGTCTCGTATCAGACCGTGTAGATATGTTGTTTGTCGTATGTACTTACGCACATAAATTGTTCGGTTCGTGCATTTTGTTTGGTATATAGTGGAGACGGTGAGTCAAATGAGGTTGGCAGAAAGACTGTAGCACCAAAGAAGTCCTCGTTTTTTGTTGAGGAGAAAAGCTACAAAAGGCACTTTGTGGGGGCGTTCGGGTAGTAAGGGATTTTTAAGGGGCACTGGGAACTCGAATCAGCGCACTGATGCCAACCGACTAGATCAGGTAAGGAACAGCGTGACAGGTTGACTAATTCAGGGTGAAGGCCTTGACCGAGCCAGTCGTACCACCGATAAGCATAGTGACAGTATAGCAGACTATTTGCTCGAAGGCCTGACGTCATCATCAGAAGTGGACAAGTATCTGCATAAGACAAGGTTGTTACGAAACCAAAAATGATACAAAAGAAGAGGTGTATTTCCAGCAGGTAGATAGAGAGGCTGAGTTCTTGGCTTGATTTCAAATAGTCATGCAGACTTGCACCTCGATCCAGACGTCATCATTATATCAAGTAAAGCTAAACATAAGTCACCCAATTACCGCTACAATAAACATGGTAAAGTAGGCGCTTTTTTCTAAGCAAGGTCAAATACATAATGCATCATAAATTTGTTGACCCAAGTTCGTTTAATCTGGCTTTTAATTTGAATTCACCCAATCATTACCTCGGCTATACATTATCGAATATGTCCGTTGAGAACCCCGCCCTAACTACAGTTGGGAGCCATAACTCCAAGCTATCAGTAACGGTTGACCCACAAAGAGTTACTTAACGAGAGAACTCACAGTTACATCCTGATATGGCCGCTCTCGGAACTGGGATGGTGAGATAACTGTCCAGCGGCTTATTATGCAGATCCTGATAAACTGGATGTGGTAGCCGACTTTGGATTACAGGCCTCCCCCTGACGGGGTGAATGGGCAGTCGTGGCCATGTTGTTTGTCCGCGAAAATAGTCACTATGCAACCCTATGCGTCAATGAAACCGTAGGTCAGCACGTCTGAGTTTGCGCATACACAAACATTTCCTGGCAGACTAACCGTCGTTTGCAAAAGACGGTTTCTGAATGTGAATTGCTGGTCTTTCCACCAAATCGTGAGCAATGCCCATATGAGGGCTCGTATTGACGGGCAGACGTATAGAAAGGCCACGAGGGGTTTGTCTTCCCTGGGTTATAATATCATCCCGTAGACAGAGTTGACTTGAAACTTGGGCCTCTATCTGGTACAGTGAATGAACGTGACAATATTGGCTACTAGCATGGAACACGGATTGGTGACAGCTATGATGTTGTTAATGAGCACGCAGTAAGAGGATGATCGCTCCCTTTCGTCTTTACTTCCTCCCTTAAGTGCATGTTGTGATACCCACAAGATGGACGATTGCATTAATTCGTTTTCCCTTAACGTACAAAGTAAATACGTTGCTGCAGCCGTTCATACTTATATAATTTTAGCTGTAATTTTTATTTGATATATGAGGGCTAATATTGAAACTCATAGCATATTTCCGAGTATGGGAAGTATCTATAGAGTATTAATGTAAAATTGCGTCATAACCCTGACGATATAATTTCATATTTATATCCTAGTCTTATCCAGTATGTTTCTATATCAACCAAACGTAGTATTATCGGTTTACTGGAAGTGTTTGCGGATCTTACACCAAGATGGCGATATATTTTCTTTAGATGTAAGCTAATTACAGAAGGACAACCCTACGGACTTTATATAGACACCTATTAGACAGCGATTGTGAACCTAATACGTCACAACTATATGTGGATTGGTACGGGACTTGGGCACATGTAGAAAAGTGTGCAAACTACAAACACACAAAACAGAAACGCCTAGAAAATGTACTGAATTGACATAACCAGTGAAATAGTCAAGTCATGCGTAAATGTCAAAAGATTGGAGCTTAATTGTAATAAACCGGGGAAAATTGGAAGGTGAGAAGGCAAACCTTTGCCTTGCATTTTTTTATGTGATAGGCGGCATATGAGCACACGTGTCGCCTAATGGTAAGCGATTACCGTCGCCCATGGACACCCGCAACACCAGAGGAGCCACAAGTGCGTTGCCGGCCTTTGAGACGCTACAGACTTGTAAATAATAATAATGATGATGAGTGAGATATGATGTAATATAAACCTTTGGTCAGCAGATCAAAATCATGTTGTAATACAATTTATCGGACATCGAACTGGTAGGTACACATTGATGGTAATTTTCTATTAAGTATTAAACGATTACGAAAAAACACATAATTTTGCAACATTTTTACCACACAATAAAAAATGTCAGCGTGACATAACAATTTATTTGAATCACTTATTATTTCCTCATATACTTAGCTTCGGAACACTGTGCCAAATTATAATATATATTTTATCAAAGATATATAAGACTCACGTACAGTTAAGTCATTAAGCCCAGTGTGTCAAACGATGCATAACGGGACAAAATTCATTCGCATCCTGTTTGAATGACCCAAATTTGAATAAAATTAAAATACATAAAGCCTTTTTTGATTTTGGTTGTTAAAAATGCTTTTAAATTTAGGTCGAATAACGGTGCGAAGGATGAATGGTATTTCCTTTATGAGTCAGATTTTGGTATCTTATGTTCAGACACAGTGTTCAACATTCATCATGAATCTTAAGAAAAATGTTTAGACGTGCCAAAAGTATTCTTTATTCCATGTAACTTTATCGTCAAAAGATTTTTAAAGAAACTGCTAACCATTATAAAACACTAGCTTCTGCCCGCAGCTTCGCCCGCGTGGTTTACGAACCCGTACATTTTCCCGGGATAAAAAGTCTATAAGTCTATAAGCCTATGTGCTATTCCAGACTATAATCCATCTCTGTTTCAAATTTCATCCAGATCCGTTCAGCTGTTCTGGCGTGAAAGAGTAACAAAGATCCATCTATCCATCCATCCATCCATCCATCCTCACAAACTTTCGCATTTATAATATTAAAAGTAGGAGTAGGATTATAAAATATAAACGTATGGCCGTCTCCAGCAATATTGACGAGGAGCCTGTCAAGATGACAATCTCGCGTCGCTGGAGAATAGAAACACCAGAAACATTTACTGTACTTGTAGTGTTTAATCTCTAGAGTATAGTGAACTCAAGTGACTAACGCTGTCACTTATTTCGTAAATGTAAATCTATAACTTGTAAGAGAGATCCCTCCGGTCTTTAATTCTATGTTCTAGCAGTCAATTTCGGTGCATTTAAGAGCAATGTAGCTCGATCAATGCCATCCCTGAAAGTAAACATCAACTGTATAAACGAACAAACAGAAAAGAGGCCTATACTCGGCAGACAGTGGTTAAACGTTGAAGTGATGACGATGATGATGACGACATTGCAAAGAAGGCTATCGTTTAATAAGATTGTAAGGCTGTTACGAGTGACAAAATTTGAGATCGTATGGTGCTCTTTCTTGCTTGGATCGCAGTCAGCCTCGATGCTATTAATGACTGGCTAATCTTTACAGTCGGGAAATGAAGAAATGTAAAGGGTCAAAGGATTGTACAGGTTCTTCAGCGCGAAGGAGCTATGTTATAGGGCTGACCCATTTCTCTTCTGTAAATAAATGTTATTAACCGACATCTTCAAACCAACTGATATATGATGTCTGTGTATGAATAATGTGGGTATTTGCAATATTAATAAGTGTTTCCTTATGGAAATCTGCAAAGCCTTTTAAAACAAACACTAATTGTATTCAAACATTAAACTAAACATTAAAACTGTATCCAAACTTTTTGCTTACAAAATTCGGACACCTACCCATTATGTATGAATTATAGACACCGAACCGACCTGCCTTAATTCCGCAGTGTTCCGCATAAATGTCACACTTGGGGTGCAGGTTCGATGTCCGGTAACGGTACACATTTATCTGGGTCACAAGGCTTCGCTAATATCATCGCAACGTTATACCGTTACTGCCAAGATCATACTACATTAGTGTCTGAGAGCCAGTGTAAGTTGGCCTGTCCTAAGTACAGCAGTGTAAAGTTTCGTTCGACATGCTTAGGTCAAGTTGGCTGGTATGTAATCTGAGAAGGTTGTCCGAATGGGGTTACATAACTGTGAGCGACACGTGTTTTGTGGTTCGTGGGAGTATTATATTAGAGTGCAACTAAGTGTACGATTCGATGGAGGAAGTTAAATGGGCACAATGAGTACCTATAGAAAATTTATTCAGTAAACGAAGATCCCAACGTTGGACAATGTATATGTAACGTACGAGCGTACGTGTGTGTCCCATCCCTATTTTTCCAGGGATATCGCAAGAAAAGACTAGAGACATTCACATTGCTTTACCACGCTTGGTTTGGATTGGTGATGTATGTTACAAATAGCATACAGGAGCCCAGTGCTGCCGATCATCAGAAATCCTATAAGTTGTCTTTTCGACACCCACGGGCGAGAGGAGTCAGGCCCTTTCTTCACTAGTTACTGGGTATTATTATTTAGGTCCTACTTAAAGTCAGAAATGTATATATGCGCGCTGGTGAGAACGAGGTCCTGGGTTCGATTCCCCGTTCAGGCAAAGTGTTTTGAGTTATTCATAAGGATGATCATTTTGATAAGCAGATCAGAGTTTGGAATTGCGCTTGGTAGATAACAATAACCTTGCCTCCTATTACAAGAGACAGAATAACAGCATTAGCCATATGTGAATACAACACCTCTGCACAACCCTTCGCGGAATACAGTCGTAATGCTATTGTGTATCTTATGTTATGTTTCGGTTCGAAATGAAATGAAATTATTTATTTTGCAATTAAGATTTTTCAATCACTTTTACACGTCTTTTCGGTTTCCATTCCACCCAGATGTAGCCGAATTCGGAGTCTTCTGACGTTTCAGACTAATATTACGTGATACCAGACATTGTCCGATAATATTTGACCGGTGACGTGGTCGTGTGGTTTAATATACCTTATCGTACATCCTACAATACTACATCAAAACCAATTCCTGAATAAATTGGGGTTCACTTATCATTTTAGGGAAATCTAGAGGTATTAATTAGGTTTTTGCCTAGAGGAAAATGGTATGGCATCCGTTCAGAGGCTTTTAATAATTAGCTCATATTAATAAAGTCCTACAAACGACGATAACTTTATATTGTGCCCGATAGCGCACCGGCGCACTGATAGCGCAGTCTTTGTAGCAAATTGGGCTGGGACTGTTCAGATTGCCATCGACTGACTAAGGGGAGGAACATTAATTAATATTGATCAGCACGAAATGAATTCTGTTTTTTTGAAGACAGCATCAAAGAATAACATCACGCCTGCCTTCTCTGAAAGGTTAAGTAGAGGTGTATCATGTAATAGTGGGCATTATTTTAAATTAGATTTTTTTAACGGAAAAACCAAACTATATACAGCACTGCCCGATCCGGAAATCGAACCCATGACCCAACCTAATTTGATAGAATTGCAGTCGCTATTTGAGAATCTTTCTTTCCTATCGGGGTTTACGTTTTCCTATTTAATGACAGGAAATTTAAATCACAGGAAAATATTATCATGACTAAGAACAATGATTACATACATACATAGCATCACGCCTGTATTACCCGAAGGATTAGGCAGAGGTGTACTATTGTACACCCACATTTCGCCGATGCTGTTATTGAGTCCCATGTAATAGGGGACGAGGTTATTGCCATCCACAGTTCCAGACTCCGTGCTGCCACTGAGAATTTTCATACAAAAAACTAAATAACACTTTGCCCGACCCGGGAATCGAACCAAGGACCTCACGCTCAGCAGTCGCGCTTACGACCACTAGACCAATGAGGCAGTCCAACAATGATTATTAAAAATAATTAAATTATAATTGCCCATGGTTATGGGATGTTGCCGGGGAAATCCTTGCGATATTGGTTAATTTAATTTACATTCAATTGATATAATCTGTCTAGTATAATTGTTATATTATTTTCGGTGACGTACGTTGTCACTGTGTGTCCAGATAAGGCTAACTTTTTCTTTGGTATGTAATACCACCATATGAGGATAAGTAGTGTAATTACCGTTAATGGCTCCTGTAGTTCAAATTTCTTGCTAAGCTCAAAACTCTTCATCGAACGAGGAGGCATTAGCGAGAACAGGTATTTAAACCGATGCGCATCCTAGTAATATATCGGAAAACACATGTAAAAAGATCGTTTTATAGAATAATGGTGTATTTAATAATGTAACTGACGGTTTCTTCAACGAAAACTGAGCTACCACAATTCTACGACCACACATCATCCTAAAACCCTGGTCTGTTACCACAGTCATAACCGTAGTCTTTAATTTTACTCATTTCAACTTATGTTTTTGTCTCTAGTGCGATGCTGAAAGTGAGGTTCTCGCTTCGTTTTTTGATGTTATATATATAATGTTGATTTTTAAGTCTTCATTTTAATTTATTAAATGGATGAACGATTGTCATCAAAATCAGCCAATTAACTTAATTTTATATGAAAATATAATTAATATATTACTAGGGGCACATAAAGTGATTAGATATCTAGTTGTTTGTATAGAAATAATGAGTAATTTATATGATTCGAATACAATTGTCAGCCATACAATAATAATAATTCGTCCGATCAGTTTATACGCTGTTTAGTCACTCTTGAATACGCATATTTTTTACCCCATTTAAAGGATGACAGTAAAGAGTGTGTGACAATGAATAAGAAAGTATATTTTCACAGAGGCATTAGCTATTTCTATAGAAGAGCCGACTTACAAATAAATAAAATTTTAATATTTAAACGCCAATAATTGGCCCATTCACCATTAAATGTATATTATAGACATGATTAGATAAAATTATTACAAAAAATAATTAATAATCAAATTAATTACATGTACATTATTCATTGAATGTACTAGGAATGCATAAACGTTAAAAGGTTTTACACGTTAGACATAATAATCGCCCTTATCAATACCCGATAAGGTTTAATTAGCGCTGATTGGTGGAGAACTAGAGCGGATATGATAGTAATTATGTATGTTTGTTTGGATATCTAATTACTTAAATTTAGTCAGTTACTACCTATTTTTATAAGGGCATCATAAGGTAGAGGGGCTATCTTGAAAAATTAAGTGAGTGAAGATTAGATTGTAGCGATAGATTGGCATAGGTAATAAATATATGATATTACATTAAGCCTATATTTGTACAAATACTAGGTAGGTAAAAAATTATTTAATATTGCGGTTGCAATTGGATTATGAAACTGGCGCCAGCAATACTGACCCTTTCTTTTTTACGGGATGAGAATCCTAATTGATTATGCTCGACGCCAGAGATGAAAAAGGAGAACAGTGGATTGATTGTAGCTGTGGGTGAAAATGAACATTAGGTTAGTACACAAAGAAAATATTAACTATGGGTGGAACTAGTCTATTGATGTCGTGTTTTTGACCGCAAATAAGATTGTGAACAAATTATATCAGTATGCACATAATGCAAACTAATAAAGGAGAAAATAAAACACCAATCGATGAGCAATTGTTAGATGTCAAAACTGTACGATTTTATTGATTTTAAACTATAGTCTTAAGTTGAATGAAGAATGTACGCATAGGTACAAGTAAAACCTCATTATTCATAGCGAGAAAGCATCTAATTTGTTTATAGTTGTGTTTATTCCGGCATCATTACCAGATGGGTCAGTTTTTCCTATCGTACACATTAACATAATATATTCTGTTCTGTAGATTATTATCGGCGACTAATTGATAAGGTGCGTGCTGTATGGAATGTTATATAGGTACATTGATATATTTTCATAAATCTAAACTTTACGAAATACGTCATTGGCCAAGTGGTCGCAAACTGGGACACTGAGCGGAAAGTCCTTGTTTAATCCCCGGGACGGGCAAAGCGTTATTGGGGATTTCTGTTATAAAATTTGTCAGTGGGGGGACCCCTCAGTTTGGAACTGTGCCCGGTACATGGTAATATTAGAACATGGGGCTGAATAAGGGTATCGGGGAAATGGATATTATGGCGAACCGAATGACTGATTTTCTGACTTAATATTTTTTTACGTATAGCGTACTATGTATATATTCAGATCTTCAACATAGCAAAGCATGTCTTTAGCTGGAGCTGCACCACATAGACATAATGCATGGATCGCGATCAGTGTCCTCAAGCGATGCGAGGCGAGCATCATCCGGATAGCATAGAAAACAAAAGCTAACACTGTAAAAACAGTGCCAAGATAGGACTGGCATAAAGAATATTGTACGGATTTATACACAATGGCCAATGTTTGCCCAACCCTGACAGCTTTGAAATTGAACACGAATCTAGCTGGTGCCATAGACTTAGGATTCCGCTTACTAATTCTAAATCTAGGGCTAGTGCCATAGACTACGGCTGGTGCAGACAATTTCTTTTTTTATTGATCTTTTGCACACAGTGCAACTGGCCAGTAAAATCCAGTGAAATGCCAGTAAAATTTGAAACTGTTCTTTTTAAGAAGGCTTTTAACATGTTTATCTTATAGTCGACGTTCTTCAATTGTTGTAATTGGAACCAGTACCAATCAATCAACCCAATTTTACGACGCCCTATGATTTCTTCCCCTCTCTGTTTTAAACAGTTTATACTTTTATTTATATGTTTATAGCTTGTATATATATTTTAATAAGTCTGCATTTCCGACTGTAAATGGTTTACATTGTCAGCTATAATTAGCCTACAATATCAACTCAGCTCTTTGAAGTCCGAGTGGAAAATAATAGAGCTAAAAGGAGGAAATGTGATGATGAGGAATGAAATGAATGAATGAGGAGATTTGTGTCAGGTGCCCTTCAATCTGGTTAATTTCATAAAATAAAATTACCTTTTATTTCAGTTACAATTCGGAGGTCAATTGTTTTTTTTTTGTTCTCTATGGCAAGTTAGTCAACGTCAAACATAAAATGTCTCGTAATTCTTCTTCAATAATTATAAAGAAAATAATAGATAACTACTATTATACTTAGTAAACAACTTCCAAATAATATTTGAAGTGTGTAATTTCATTACCTTCGCGCCGGAACCCAAGTTAAGAAGAAAAACAGTGGCGGCCATCTTACTTTTCCTTTACGCATGCGTATCCATTTTCTCGTCGTAGCGTAGTCGAGCGCGATTTTACTGGGTCCGAGTACTTACTCTTAAATCAGGTGTAGACAAGGATTTCAGTTAAATATTCTGATAATTAACTAAAGACAATGAAAGTGATATTGTATGAAATTTCTCTTATTAATTATAAGAATGGAGTAAAAAAAAATATAAATTAAATTATACCACAACACTTATAACAAACTAGTTTTTTTACATTATTTAATATCTAACCTCGCTTGTTAACTCCAACAACGTTGCGCATTGTATACAACCCCTTTAAATATTTGTATATCTATATAAACAAAAATCAATTGCCAAAAATTTATGTAAGCGCATAACGTGCATCTATTTGGCTAATAAGATTTTTTTTACGGAAAAGTGAAAATTTTGGTTTAAAAATTCTCCATATAAAAAGTGAGTGAGTGTGACAGAAGACACTAGGTTCTGTAAAGGGAAGATTTGGTCAAATTTTCTTCATTAGCGCACCCGTGCGAAGCCGGGGCGGGTAGCTAGTTCATAATATCGCATTAGGATAAACCCTGTAATGATAGTTTAAGCTGTTATAAATAAATAAATAAATAAATAATCAGTTGCGACTTTCCTTATACGCGACGCAACGCACCGATAGTCGAATATTTGGGACACATTCGAATGTCACGCGCTGGGCATTCAAATAAAATGCGTACGTGTGTTTGTGTTTTTTTCAGATGGCCTCCAAACGGCTATGCGTCCCTAGTACTTTGTTAGAAGAGTGTTAGTTTTTTTATACGTCAACCGTGAATATTTTTTTATTCTATGAATGAATTGTTTGACTCGTGTGACATATTCATGTCATTATGTGACTGTATGAATCATCAATGAGACATTTGGTATATATAGTATATAAAATTTGAAATTATACCATTGACATTCTACTAGAAATGTGATTACCGTCTCCAGTTGCTTGACGGATGGTTTCTTCTACGCAGAAAGTCTTAATTGAAGTGGGATGGTGACCGCTGAGCAGTTCTTCGTATCCAAAATAGATTCCTGTTAACGAACCTTTGGAGTATCGGTATCCAGTCATGAAATTGTATAATGAACAATATTTTCCCGAGTTTCTTCCTTTACAATATTACCATTGAAATATTATCATTATTAAATAAAACTGTGACTAATTTACGTTCCTTCGAATCTTTAGTTATGTCAATTATGACTGACTACATAATAATCAGTTTATCCTGTTTACCCTGTCTGGATTGATGGATGTCACCAATCTTAGAATTGTGTTTCTAGTATATCCTTCACCATTTTAGCAGTCATCAAAGCCTTTTCGTCTATTCCAGACTTCTAGTATTGTCTAAGAGTAGATGTATGATAAATGTTAATTGATCGAGGAAATAAAATCTGACGCTATATGATGCTTGCTTAAATTTCCCGGAATGACATATTTAATCCTTTGTTATCATCCTGTGACATATTTCCATTAAATAATAATAATGTCCTCCTGACCGATTTCGGTCACGGCGGCCAATCTCACCGGAGATTAGCCAACTACGCAGAACTGAAATTCACAGATACATTTATTAATTAACCTACGCAGGAGATATTATAGAGCACAAGTGTGTGCGCAAACACAGGTGCTCTGTCTATTCCTTCACTGTCATAGTCCGATGGGACGGGAATTCAATACGACCGGAGAGAGATCAGGCGCAGGACCAACGGCTTTACGTGCTTTCCTAGGCACGGTGTGTATTCACATACACAAAGACCCAGACCCGAAACAAGTATCAGTAGTATACAAATATTTGTTCCGTGCGGGAATCGAACCCGCGACACGTAGCACAGCAGTCGATCTCTCAACCACTGCGCCAACCGTGCCGTCAAATACGCGAGTTATAAATAGGTAGGTTCTTCCGTGTGCAGGTGGTAACTAAAGTCACGTGTATAGTATCTCTTTATGGAGGAAACTGGCAGGGCTGCCGACATAATGCGTAATTAAGGTTTGATAAGTTGAGGTAAAATAATTACAAATTATCACTTATGCACATCAAAGTAATCGTTAGCGTACGTCACTGTAGTTAAGTAATCCTGCGCAGGAAAAATGTATGATCTAATGTGCGGTGACAAAATTGTTCACGTGATTTTAAGGAAACGTATTTTCGATGATTGTATATGTGCATATGATTGTGTGCGTGCCTCGGAAAGCACCTAAAGCCGTTGGTCCTGCGCCTGATCTCTCTCCGGTCGTGTCGGATTGCCGTCCCATCGGACTATGAGAGTGAAGGAATAGAGGGAGCACCTGTGTTTGCGCACACACTTGTGCTCTATAATATCTCCTGCGTAGTTGGCTAATCTCCGGTGAGATTGGTCGCCGTGACCGAAATCGGTCAGGAGAACATTATTATTATGTGCATATGATTATTATAAGAAAGACACCAGCAAAAAGCAGCAACTTCGCATTCATACTTAAAATTTAATATATACATACATATGTATATAAGTATGAGAATGTAATTCAATATTATAACATAGCATCATGCCTGTATTCCTCAAAGGGTTAGGCGGACGTGTACTATTGGACATTCATTTTTCGCCGATACCGTTATTAAGTCCCATGACGAGGCTATTGCCATCAACCGGGCACAGTTCCAGGCTCCATGCTGCTGAAAATTTCCATACAAAAAACCCCAATAACACTTTGCCCGATCCGGGAATTGAACGCAGAACGCTCAGCTATCGCGCTTGCGGCCACTAGACCAATGAGGCATTAATTAAATTTCATAGAATAGTAAATATAGTTACCGTGTACAACCTTTTCCTAATCATGATTACGATATAATCAGGAAAAAGTAAACACTGTGGCTCGAACTTGGCCCTTAATTTCGTTTTGAAATATATTTCCAGAATGGAACCATCACTATCGGCGATAAACGGTAGAACTGCTCTACCTTCAATACGATCCCTTCAGTCGTAACTTCGTATGTTTACGTGATATGTCCGTTTTCGGGGTACTATACCCCGAGTACAAACAATTAAGGATACTGAAAGGGCTATTTTGAGAGTTGAAAAATGTAAAGACATTCGGAAAACGTGGGAAATGTAAAATATTTAAGAACCTGTCTGTAGTTTCCAAGTTTCAGTTTGTATTATGGTGTTTACAAATGTGTTCACTGCAGAAGTATTTAAGACCTTTTTTTATGTGTGAACCTTTATGCCTTAACCTTTATATTTGGACGAGGTTGCCTAAGAAAATTACACTAGAAATATATGACGTCGAAACAACATTTCTGAGGAGATAATGTGTGTAACAAATTATATGTATGAGAATAAAAGTATAGGTAGTTTCATGTTCAATTTGCTCTATACCTACTTACAATATTTTTTTAAATTTCTGCTTCTTATAATTAATATATGTACTCTGTTTTCTTAAGAATTTGTGAATGAAACTATCCAATCGGCCTACATTCAACAGGTACCTACTAAATAATTTGACAGATGATCGTTTCTCCGTTTCACTCTTTTTTTAATGGCGAATGTAAACAAACGTTCACTGAGCTTTCTACTACTACGCGACTACAATGACTGTCGCACACATGCGCACTTGTATACACGCACACAATCAAACAGTCGAAAATCAACCTTTCTCTAGTTCATTTTCCCCTGGTACTGCCGGTGGCGATATTTTTTTTTTCACCACGAGTCAAATGCCAAATTGGTCGGTCGTTGTACTACATTTAGAGTTCACTGTCGGATACCGTTTGCCGACCTACCTTCACATTTGGCTGGTATTTATTTTGGACAGACAGTTAGGTTTTATGCGGCATTAAAATGCTGTGCAAGATGAGATCGCCGTTACGATAAAGGCGTATTTTATTGATCGGTGGCGACGTGACGCGGGCACGCGAGTCCGTCCGTTCGTTACGTGCACACGCTCATTCATAAACGTTACATTTTCCCAATATGATGAAAACAGCGCAGATTGACACTCGAGGCTTAAAAACAATGTTTATAAGCGGCACCCACGTGCGGGCTCGCTAAGCGATCTGTTCAACTGTTTAAATTATATTACACAGTCGAAAATTACGTTTTACATACCAAAAATTTCCTATGAAAACAGAGTATACACGTAGCTAATATGATGATTAAAATTCGGCAATGCTAGCCCGCATTCGAGGTCGACAGTCTCGATAATTCAGATAAAGTTTTACATTCATATAATTCACCCTAATTTTTCGCGATAAATGATTTTATTCATGTTCAACGATAGCGAAATAACATGTCTATAGTTGAATACAAAAATTATATCCACATAGAAAAATGAGCTACTTTTATTTCAGTTAAGCTTTGCTTATCGAAGCACAAAGGCTTTTTTGTGCATCTATGTTATGTTACTTCCTATAGACTACAATTACGACTTGTTATACGTCATTCACTGACACACTTACTGCACAAAAACTATGGAAAATTTCTTCAACTAAAAAATATGTCCGATAAGTATGTATCGTACTACAGATTATACGCTGTCAATTTGTGGAGTACGCAATTATATATGGCATTGGTCGTGATACGGTGCCAACTATTCTCGGTCGCTGTGTATTTAGGCAAATTGGGTGAAAGGTGAACGAACCTCGCAGTCATTTCACCGGGCGTTGACTCATCGCAGTGCGATTACAGTGCTATCATTACTGGCCGAATTTTCGCTCGACATTCAAAATTTAACGTTCGAAATGAGGTCCCATTTTTAATTTTTCTTTCTGGAATTTTGGCAATTTGAATCATGAATGCACAAAATTGAAAAAGGTGCAAGTTCAGGGAACTATGAATACGCGTTTATTTGCACGATTCGATTTTTGATTTTAATCCTTTTGTACACGAATCACGTAACAGTAAATTATTGGGTTTTTACTATTGACTACCTACTTAGAATTTAATTATTTAATTGAGGAATAGCTATAGATTTAGTTACAGAGTACAAGCAGGAGTAGCTATTATATTCTACGCATGCTGCTACATACGACCGCAAGCAAAAACTAGTGTTAAAATAAATCGCATTTTTTCTTATATAGGTACATACTTAATTCATTGAACATCATTATAAAAATAGTATTACGTGCATGAATATCTTTTACGTTTGAATACTCGTCATTGATTAACTAACGTAGTTTTTTCACAATCGTGTAAATATATTTGTTTTGCTCCTTATAAAATGCAATTTGTAAAAATCGATACTAACATATACCAACTACTTTTCATAGGCCATTTGCGTCAGTCAATCAAAATATTCGAAAAACTTGAAGGAAGTTAATTCGAGTAAAAAAAGTATGTCACAACTAGATGTGAAATCGAAATATTATGTAGGTCTCGTTCACAAACGAAACAATCCTAACTTTCCAAAACTAAAATTGATAATAAACGCATAGGTACATAGTATTCTTTGTCTGTAATGTCGCTTCTGTTTTTATTTATAATATACACCTATAATTATCTATTATACTAAAAAGAAAGAAGTTATTAATTCTGTCGCTCAATTTCCGTTGCCCGTAGCAAGTCAGGGAGGCAATTTCCACGCACTTCGAGATAAGTCTATTTTAGAGAAAATCTTTCCCTCTACAGAATGAGTAATTAAAATCTCGACTGCAACCGACTACTAGTTACATTTTCTAGCTTTTAAATTAAAAAAAACCTTTAATGCCATATTACGGGATTTGAGAAAAATAAATCTATATTCGATATATGTATTCTACATATCTCCATTTCGACATGATCTCTAATAATGTGAGAATCGGCCCCCTATAGTGGGCAGGGTAACGCGGCCAATGTTCGCGACTCGACAAGTGTGAGACGACTTTCATCGAAACTTCGGAACTCGTAGAAAGTTAGGGAATCGACTATTTGACGCGGCGAAAGCTTCGGGCTTTGTGCCGACGTACAATTATGTACTATTGCACTTGATTTTGTACTACCTTGGTACTAAAGTGTACAATATAAAGATAATATAAAATAAGACGTCAATGTGTGACACAGTAAAATGATGGGATGAGCTCCCAAATACAATTAATTCAAATAATAAGGTTAATTGAATAGATCAGTGAGTCCTTCTGGGACGTCTTCTGGGCTTTTCCACTTAAATTCGCACTTTATTTTTTTTTTAAACGTTGCCCCTCCCTATTAAGTATTCCTGTACAATGGGTGCGTTTACAAACACAAATATTCACATACACAAAGACCCAAACCCGAAACAACTATCTGTAGATCATACAAATATTTGATGCGCGCGGAAATCGAACCCGCGACACGTACAGCAGTCGATCTCTCAACGACTGCGCCAACCGTGCCGTCAAAAATTCCCATTGTTAATCATTTTTCCAATCTTCTCTTATCCTTCTTCAAGAAATTTTAGATTGTTTTGATTTCGAGTAAGACAAACTTATGTTATAAACAGGTGATATGGTATGAATCCCATTTTCTGATAAATTCTCGCAAGTGTACTCTCAGGTCGACATATATTGAGAGGTAACCCCACTTGACCCCCGCTCAATATTAAAGAAGAATCATACTTATAAAAGAGTACACAGGAAATGATTGGAAAGGCAGACCTACGATTAACTGGGACAAATGACCGATGATGACTGTAAAATTGTCAAAAAGTCGTCTCTAAGAGAAAATGACTCAAGATCAGTGTGTGGCTTGCAAATCTGGGTCGGTCAACGACCATATTGGCCGCCCACCACTAGTGGTACGAAAAAGTCTAGAAAGATCCATTTGAACTTCGACGAACTCTCTTTGTATGGACTTCAGACTAAGAACGTGCTCACCATAGTCAATATTGCAGTTGACTATTTAGTCAGACTAGCCTTCTCTATCAAATGCCGCCATTTATGTCTGTAGATACGCTCTATGCCTCTGTCAAATGTAAAATAATGGAACATTTGTTTTACATTTCTTATGACAGAAGAAGTCATGTTCGAAATTCAAACAGAACAGCGATTCAGTTAATAATATCTAGTAATGATTATACTTTTTGAAATAGGAATAGTTGACTCGCTTTTGGAGTCCCCTAAGCTTATCTATAGACAACGATGTATGGCGCAGACTTGAGACGGTTTGACGTTAGACAATCTAGTCTAGACGTGTTGTTGTAAGTGTGCGATCATTGCTTTCAGGTAGAAGCTTGTCTGACAACTATCTTGACTATTGTCTATGAAGGGACTTGTCGGTGGCCAAGATAATGGATCACGTAATACGATTCATATTGATTCTAGTGCCTGGTTTCACGCAGATATAAAAATTCGTCTTGGCGACAATATTCGTATTGTTGCTCTGTAGATTTTCAACAACATATAAAATTTAAAAGTAAACATTCTATTAGAGGAATTATGAGAACTTAACGAGAGTTGCTATTAAAAAAAAAAGATTGAAAAGTAAAAGTATTTAAATATTAAAGTATTTTTCCAAAATATACCCATTTCGCTATTTTACGTTACAGCGGTTCAGAATAACTGAAGAATGCCTTATTATTTTATTTAATAAATAATAATATAGTCAAGGAAATTCAAATTACGTCAGAGTGGTTAATGCGGTCAAGTAATAAACTATATAAATGATAAAAAAAACCAAAAGATTTTGCAATACATAGTTATAGTTTACGTGAACACGTACTGGTTTTCTTTCCTCATAAGCATTATATATCTATTCCTTTAATTATTGTAAAAAAGAACATTAAATGACGAATTCGATTGTTCGGTCAGCACATATTCACACACTGTCCAGTTATACGGAAAAATTCTTAGACCGAATGACAACAAAAAAAAAATCTCATATCAAAACTTTCTTGTAATAAAATTAAAGGAATTTGAAAAAGGAAATCCGTATCAAGATAAGAGAATAATTTAATGATATTACACGTAAAAGTGGACGAAATACAGCGGCTATAAATTGTAGGCGTGGCTTTAACATCGCGAATGGACGGCGGGAAAGCCCGAGCCTTAATCGAATACTGGAAACGGTTGAATAATTTTGAAAATGGAATCTTATTGATTTTCATTTCTTGTGTCCAATGTAGAAAAAACTCTGCTTATTTGTATTAATATTTTTTACTTTAATCTACTTATATATTTAAAAAATAAACTGTAAAATATATGGTATCGAGAATCAGTTAAAAAAATTAGTTAGGTATATTTTAACAATATTGTTTGTCCAAAAGAAAGTTGGGCATCCATGTTGGCCTTATAATTTGATTACATCGACGTCTTTCATCCTATCCTACTTCCTACTAATATTATAAATGTGAAAGTTTGTGAGGATGGATGGATGGATGGATGAATCTGTTGTTACACTTTCATGCCCGAACGGCTGAACGGATCTCGATGAAATTTGGCACAGAGATAGGTTACAGTCTAGAATAGCACATAGGCTTTTTATCCCGGAAAAATCTAAACCACGCGGGCGAAGCCGCGAGCGGAAGCTAGTACCTAATAAGTAATGATTGCAATTGAACAATTAGGTGCAGCAGACACGCTACAACTGTATTCGATGTGTAATGTAACAAAAAGTATTACGAACTATGAATGTTATCACAAAAACTAGATTGCTCATAACAATTATGTATGTTACAAAATAAGTAATTGTTTACAACGTAAGTCTAGGTAACACGACGATTTGACTCATTGTCAAGGGTTTCCCCTCGGACTGCCATGGCGATATTGACGTGGAACAGCAATAATACCATCACCGCAATACTAACATGGTTTGAATCGGTGAGGAATCCCCCAGTCCTCAGAACTGGCCAGAGTCAATTATATTATATTACTACACCTCGGTGTAGTTAAGTAATAAAAATCTTTGATATCGAAAATGGTGTGTGTATAATCAATAACAGAATCAGTAAAAAAGACGGGAACAATTGGGTTTCATCATCATCATCAGCCAGAAGACGTCCACTGCTGAACGAAGGCCTCCCTCAAGGGGGGGTTTGCCATAATCCCCACGCTTGGCAGGCGGCTTGGGGATCGCAGTGGCTCACCGATTAGTGAGAGGACGCTGCTGCCCATCCTCCGGTGTCTGGCCGCAGTTTTAAGACATACCCGGGTCACCATTGGGTTTAAAAAGTGTAAAAATCATAAATACATATTACATGTGTTAATAGCATAAACTTATTAAACGTATATTAAGTTTAAGGTACTATTCGAATTTCAAAAATCAAGCTAAGGACAAATGCTTGACATGAGGTTCGGAATTTAGCAAAAAATAAAATTGGTGACTACAACACTATGAAATCGCCAAGAATTTTACTAAACGTATGCATGTTTAACAGATAAGGTATTTTTGTATATCTTTTACAATTAGACAAACTCGCTTTTCTTTATTATAGAAAAATAATTTATGGAGAGGCTACCTCTAGCTCTTGTCAGCTGAAAAACTACAACCACTCTTTCAGTGTCACCACAAATTTTGGCAGATACCATCACATACTTTTAACGTAACATTATGACGTATGTAATAACCCAAACAATCGACTTCCAATGTCACCAATGACTCATTCTCTATCAATCGTAATCAGTTGCGAAAGTTTCGCGATTTTGTTTACGTTAGCGACTCTTGCGCAAGTCCTCCGTACGAGACGGCTGACTCAGGCCTTTCCTTGAATCTTTTGGTCCATTGATGCGGAATCATAGTTATGTCATGTCGTAAGATGCGATCTGCAATCAGAAATAACCTCGAAATTGCGATTGTGTTACATTTTGACGCAGAGTTTTTGAACGTTTTCTTAGGATGAAGCAACCCATTGTAAGTAACCTCGATTAATTAATTTTTTTGATTGAATAACACTCACAACATCGCTAAACGAAAAGCACAAAGAAATCCTGAAGGATTTCTCTTTAATTAAATCACAGTCCTTTATTTTCGCGAATTCTGAATAAAACGACCACACGGTTGGCGTAGTGGCTAAGCGATTAGCTTTCTGCGCTAAGTGTCGCGGGTTCGATCCCCGCACGGAACAAATATTTGTATGATCTACAGATAATTGTTTCGGGTCTGGGCGTTTGTGTATGTGAATATATGTGTTTGTAAACGCACCCACGATACAGGAATTATTCCTAGTGTGGGGCAACGTTTTTTAAAAAAAAAAAAAAAAAAAAAAAAAGCAAGTATGCATCCATCATGTTAGATGCACATTTCGGCAGTTGCCACCACCGGTCATCGACCCTCCATCCAACGCCAATACGAGTCGTTAACATTTCTGCATTGTCTATGGACCCCGAGGAAGTGGTCAGCGAAATATCAGGGGACAATGACCTGTAACGCATGATAGTGATTTATATTACCTACGCATTGATAAGATTTATCGTGCACGCACAAATTTATTATTGAGTAGATAAAATAAATAAAAAATATATACATATCTCAGTTTTAATATAGTTTTATTTTGAAACGTATTCTATATTTTAAAAAGAGGGTTGACACTACTGACACAATTTTCATAAATCGAATACAACTAAAACAAAAGCCATTCCATGTTCAAATACGATTAACCGCCAAACACAACGTAAAATACACATTGGTAATGATATTGATTATTTGTATGCAATTTGGATCGTAAGTTTTATCCTACGAGCCATCTCACGATTTCGCTGACGATAGAAGGTGTATGACTCTTTAGTCACAGACGTTAGGTTATCAACCTATCACTTCCTATGTACCGGCGAATTCTTATACCTAATACAAACGTTCTACACGGTTTGAAAATAGCTTGCGAAAGTAAAAATACATTTTTCACCAATTTTTTTTTAATAATGATTTATTTGTAAAAAGGTCGTATGTCGAAAAGCTGAGCCTACACCCTTCGATGTGCTTGTAACAACATTCAGAGGTCACCAATCCAAATTTGGTAAAGTGTGTTAATTGAAGCAATGTTCATTATGTTTTTGTTAGTGTCTTCAAGGAAGTGGTCCACAGATAAAATCTTCATAAGTGACAATACCTGTCTACTTTGAACACCCTGCACCAGGAAATGACCAGTTCCAGTACTTGCAATCTGAGAACCTGGACGGATTAATTAGATAATTTTAATCCATGCAATTGTTATTAAAATAAAGATCAACACACAATATCTAAAGTTAGTTTGTCTTCATATTATTATTATTTTTTTTTCAGTTTTTTGCAAACCAAATCTTTCCGAACTAATCTCTAATATTCGCATAAAAAAAATCACAATTATTATAAAAGGTAAGAAAAATGAATCGTTTTAAAAAAATAAAAAATACAGAAAAGAACATGCAACGTCACTATTGTTTCGTAATAGCCAAGGAGTTTACTTTTGATTGTTGCTAGCGAATAGCGTCAAAACGTACGATTTTCAGGTGCTAATGACCTTCGTGTGTGGATCGGAAGTGGCATGATTCATGATCGATAGAACTCGGATCGATCGTGAATCGTTAGATATTTACTATATGAAAACTAGTATTTTATAAGAAAAAGTATGATAAATTAAAAAAAAATGAAATACAGTTGTTTCTAGCCGTATGTAGTGAAAACATTCAGCTAAAATTACTTAGGAAATAAATTTAACCTTTAAGTAATATAAGAAAATACCTTTTACAAGAACTCCTAAGGAAAAATGATACAAATATTAATAACTCAGGCTAAGTTAAATACTCCTAATGTATGTCAGTAAATTAAATAATATCTTTACTGCGCTTGCGCTTTTCTCGATAATTCCACTTCAAAAATAAATCTATTAATGTAAATATGTCAGGGGAGACAAACAGATATTAATTTGACTGAAAGTTGTCCAGTGACGCATGAGCGGCATGTATTATTTATTGTATTCGTACTCCGGCGCACACGCAGCGGAAGAAACCAAAGACTACAATAGTATACTGGAAATAGACTGGCAACTCGAGTATTATCAATGCTTAAAGGAGTGGCGCTCTCTGGCCGCCAGATAGGGTAAACTTCTCCATGACATATAGCTATACGTAGGTATACAGCTATCTATAGAATGCTACATTTACGTAGCTATAGCTATACGACTATAGAATACTATATTTACGTAGGAATTGCTATCTTTATATGATGTATGATTATATCATTTTATTGTTCTTGTGGCGCTAAAGCAAGAAAATTTGTTACACATCTTATTAATAATGTAAATGAATGCATCTCAAAGTATAATTATTTATGTAACTTAAGAATGTTTGTGTAGATAAAATAACACATCACTATTAATAAGAAACAGTAAATAATGTAACAAATTCTTTGTTTTAACTAGAGGAAAATTCAGGACATCCTAAATAAATAATACACTCAACGTGGATGTACATGCGAAACAATTAAGGCAAAACATAATAGCAAAACAAAACCGACACGAGTAGAAAACACTCGCGCGCAGACATTTGCAATTAAGTGATTTAGTGTTGCTATTACGAAATTAGAACCTTATCAAACTTTGAAAATGCATCGGAATTATTCAACGAATTCTTTATTTTTAAGCAACTGAGCATATTCATAAGCTATAATAAATAAATCCTTTTAATTTCTGATGTAGCTATATTAGAATCAATAATTTAAAAAAATATTGCTATAATTTCTTTTAGCGTAAATTTCCAGCATAGAAATAATATATTTAAGTATTGCAACACTTAACATTTTCTCGATTTTTTTAAGTGTATCTGACGGCTAGATGGAGCTATTTTGATTTAAAAAGGGGTTTGTTCTAAGTTGCCATAGCATGGAAGAAACCACAATTACATGTCTCGGATATTGATTTATGTTTAGGATATGTGCTTTTTTGTTTCTTTATCATAGAGTAGCTAGTCTGAAAGTTAAGGAAAAAGTGTAGCTTTTTAAGATGTATTTGGTACAAAATGTTTTCTGTTCCTGTTTTTGACGATAAAGATTTAATTAATTATTTATTTATTAGGTATTCTTATGTGATAAATACAATTGAAAGGCAAAGGGATCCAAAAAATTATAAAAATATTATCTGCTTCTGTAACTGTTATGGTTGAGAGTTTAAGAATGGTCATTAATGTTAGCCTAATTAGAACTGATAATATTATAGTATCCCCAATTATCACAGATGGCGTTGCATTACGATTAAAATAAGGAACTTTCTCAACACACCCTCTACTTATTTAAAAATTGATGTTTGCAGTAAAGGTCATTGACACTGCGCGAGCGCATCCACACTTTTGGCTAGCTCTCATACATTACGTGACGGAATTTTTTAATTGCCTCCCGTTCTAACTTTGGACTATATAAAGTGGTGCGAAAGAGATAGGTAATAATACTTAATATATGTAAAATACGTTAGAGATTAAAAATTGATTTTTCACAATAGAGAGGTCGTTAACTAGTGGGATTTCGTGGACCGGATGTGGCGATCACCAATCAATCACAATTTGCCTATCGTTGTTACTATGGCAACATTTCCCAATTACCGTTTATTGTAGTCGTTAGGAGGCCCATGTTTAATAGTCGACGTTATATTAATATTCTGTCGTCATTTAGTTATAGAAATTCATTATTATACCTAATTAATTTCTTTCAGACTAATTAGTGTCTCCACATTGTGTGAAAAAACGCTTCAAAAGATCCACGATTAAAATACTTTCTAAACTACCATATCGAAGAATAATTAAGGTCCTACCAAGTGTTTATCTATATCAAACACTATTTTTTAGTTCTCTTAATTAAAAGACTTGTGGTACAATGTTGCTTGCCACCAAAATCTTTGTGAAGTTCAAACGCAAAACTCTTGTTTTTCCCGCCATTTTATCGCACACAAACAAAGTCCAATTACAAATAAGAAGTCAAAACTATATTTTTTTTTTTAGTATCCACATCACTATTTGCATAAGCAAAAGATAAGCCCATACAGCCCAAACCCCTAATCTATGTAAAGAAAAAAAAAAAACACTGGCTACAAAACTCGCGCGTTCTAAAAACAAAATATTCAAATACATGCCGCACACTTACGCAACGGATCATTTTGAAGTCAATATAGATGTCATAATTTACTTGTATTAAACCGAATTGACCGTTCCTTGAACCAGCTTCGTATTCAGAAGTCGTTCCTATTTACCAATGGTAATGATCGTTTAAGACTCCACATATAGGTAGCTATGCCTATGTATAGCTCAAGTGTATGCTTTGGGCGTTTTGCGCAACGTCTCGGAGTAAAAGTTATTGTAATTTCATGCGACGAATTCGGGGTGTTTTCTTCTGTCAGCACGACTTCTGCCGGAGTGCAAACATTAGAAAATTGATGGTGGTTGTATCGAGGCTGAGTGCCCAGGGACCAGTATCAGTACGAGATTTCCTAGACCTTGACTGTAGTTATCAAAAATGTATGTAAATATTGTACGCGCGTATTTTAGGGAAATTCTATCACACTGTTTTCATAGATTTTTGTCTTTATGGTAACGACGTTCGATCAATTCGATGTTCGTAAAAATACAAACGATGTTTCTATCTTCCCCTGAATCGTGGTTGCAGCCCTGTCTCTGATAACATAAGAAAATTCTGACAGTTGCTATTGCTATGCCATTCTGTATCCTTCCAAGAAAAAATACATAGTTAAGCGAAAAAAGAATACACTGGTTATTGGTTATTTACTTAATCGACGAAACAACTCTCTGTAAATCATACAAATAATTGTTTCACGCACACGAACTCGCAACTGCAGCGCATATAACCAAACGATAAGCCACTGCGCCAACAGTGTCAAGACAGGGCTTAATTAACATTGGAGACAGATTACGATAGGCTTTTCGTGATTGACTTAAATCAATTGTATTGCTTTCATTACTGGTAATATGTCCCTAAACAAAACACTACTATGCTATTAAGCAAAATTTTTTACACTGTATTCCAATAAGTTATTGCATTTGTGGCGGCTCTAATTAGAATAAACATTTTACATTTTTATTAGATGTTCATGGGTTCATTCTGCTTCGTTTGTGTTGTTTGACACTAGCTTGATCTACTGATTGATTGAGTGTTATTAAACGATAGCATCACGCTTGTATTCCTCGAATGTTCGAGGTTAGGGAGTGATGTACAGTTGTAGGTAGACCTACATTTCGAGCGAGGTCAATTGCCATTTATCAGTCAAAATTTCAAACCTTAGGCTGCTACTGAAAATTTTCTAATAGAACACAATATATACCCAAACTGATTATTGAACCGAGGACCTGTGCTCAGACGAATGAAGCACCTCTAGACCAATGAGGCAGTTTTCGAAAAATGTGTAATTGAATTGGATTAGAATCCTTTTGCCTCATTTACACTACAATGAAAACCTTGTATCTTTACAAGGTTTTCATTGTAGTGAAGAAGAAAGAGGAACTTTACATAAACGTATCCTGAAACGCCATTCACTCCTAGTACATAAAACTGAAGCAGTAGGTATTATTTATCTGTGTTCATTCATAAATATTTCTTCAGTTTCAGACGTCAAGATTTTTGTATGAAAAATTAATGAGTCAACCCACGAACACATTTTAATTTCAGACGCACGAGTGAATTTCCATTAACAGAAAATAAATTATTTATCGAAATCGCAAATCAAAGTTGAAAGATTTTTTAATAAAAAAAAATCTTGTTCGAGGACTTCAAACGCGTTCTGGTCACATCGTCAGCGATAATCGGATATGAGTTTCCGTAGCCAACTAAGGCTAAAGTTAAAATGTCTTTTTTTTTTGTAAATCCATCTGTTGCTATACTGCAACAGGAATATAACTACGACTACACATAGAGGTTATGACGGGAAAAATACATACATATGACTGTTAGTATTGAGAAGGTTTTATGTAAGAGGTTATCTTAGAAACAAGAACTGGCAGGTGAGAACAAGGATTTATAAGGATTTCAATGTGTGACAGTATTCAGGAGTGGATTAATATTGATAACTTGATTGAGTTTGCTGGTGCAGATAATACAGAGAGTATATTGTAACTGCAGTTTTATTTAAAACACCTTCCTGGTACTATAGTGTCACCCGAATCGAGCAACCTTAATATGTAACTCTACTACCCTAAAAAGGTTATAAAAGACGGCTAATTCTAGGTCACAGCTACTGCGGTTGGCTGGTGGACATCGCAGGTTTTAATGCGCACGCAAGGAAGACGAGACCCAATTGCCATTTATCAGTTCTTAGAATATAAATTGTTTGTGGCTAAGTCACGACTGAACTATAAAAAGGTAAAAAATCAGCACTTATTCCCAATTTTGATTAATGGGGCATTTTACATAAGTCTATTTTATTTTACATTCAATATGGTTGTAGAAAGATATTTTTTGTGAACAATCCCTCTGTTATGATATAACGTTCCCAGCTACTTTAAATAAAGGATAATGATATTTAAAATTCAAAAGATTTTTCAGAATTGGCCACCGTCAAAATTTCACGCAATAAAAGTTACCAAAGACTTGTGTTGTTTTACGAAAAAATTGACAAAAACTTTTTTCACCGCGAGCGCCGTTCGGACCACTGTTCAATAGCGGTGTTTGTTTGACATACCGTTGGCACAGTGGGCCCGCAGCATCGTAAATTAGACAAAATATAATGAACGGGAACGTTTGTAAAACTGTACTTGGGTTATTTTTTTTGTGACAGGTCCCATGGGTTGATGACGTTGCAATTGTTGGTCAAAAGTTGTCGTCAAAAGGCATATTGGATGATTTTTGACTGTATCCCTTTGGTATAAAAGCGTTATAAAATATCTGTCTGGTATTTTGAAGTTTGTAATGTTGGACATTTGTCATTTGGTCAACTCAACGGGCAATTCCGTTAGGCAGGCTTTATTGTCAATAGTGTGACAATATTTTTGTCACAAATAAGCTAATGTTGCAGCAATGCGGTGAGGCACGTCATTTGTTTTTAATATTACTTCATATGTTAATTTATGACTTAATATTGTTTTTAATACCTAAAAAGTATTTATGTAGTTACTACGGCTTATTTTTTTACTAGTAGTCACGTACCATGCGGTTTTAGGGGAGTTTCCTTCCACGTATGTTCAGGTTATGGAATCAGCTCTCCACCGAGGTTTTCCCAATAGTCTACAGCTTTCACAAACGTTTACAGGGTCGGGACCGCGATTGATGCATCCATAGGTTACCCATCAGGTGGGCCGTATACATGGTTGCAACGTTTGTAATATAAAAAAACTATATTAGCAATAAATATGATATTCTTTCATTTTTTACCATTATTTTATAATTAAAATATTGTTGTTGACTTACCTATTTACAGAGAACTATTATATTTAGTTGTGTGCAGATCATAGGCAGCTGTTAAAACCATTTCTTCCTATATAAAATGAATAACATACCCCAATTATTTTGCTTTTTGAATTAACTTTATGTGGATTGCGCTGGACTAAATGGTTGGTTATCTTCAGAAGATTACAATAGTAGAATAAAAGGTAATTAAAAACAACTATCTGTAGATCAAATAAGTATTTGTTCCGTCCGGAAATCCGCGAAACGTTGCACAGAAAACTAATCGCTTAGCCACTGGACCAATCGTGCCGTATCTAGATAAAAATTCGATAACTTTCGAAAATTCTTCAAAACAATCTCGAAACAGTAGCAACCCAAACAGTTACCTAGTAACAAAGAATTAGGCCAGTGTCACAGGAATCAACAATACAAACTTGAAACAAAAACAAAACACAAAAGTCTTCGGTAGCTGAACATTGTCACACCTAACAAATGTTTCTTCGCTCATGAATATTTAATCCTTTCACGAACTAACGGTACTACTAGGGTAGGTTGTAAATCAAACAGAAAGGGTGAAACGGTACCGTGGCCAAATTTTATATTTAGTGGTATTTTATATGGCCGAGAGTTAAGTTTTACAGTGGCAAATAAAACTATCTTGTTTTGAGTATGACATATAAATATTGGTTTAGTTTTTGAGATAAAGTTTACAGCTCCGTTGTATCGGTTTTGGTTGAATAACAGTTAAGACAAGGACGCCTCAATGTTTGAGACAGGTTAGGAATGATGGTGGTCATATAAACCGAAATGCACAAAATTAAAAAATGAATTAATAATAAGCATAGACGAATTAAGAGATCTTAAATTTTTTTTTAATTTTCTGTCTCTGATATTCCTATTATTTTTTTCACATTACAATTTATTAATTTTCATTCGTAACCTATTAAAAAGGTTTAAAAATAAAGTTAAAGTTAAAAAAATATATTTATTTTTATTTGTATCTTATTCCGTTTTGTTATTAAGCTCAGTATCTCTGTGTGATCTTATCATCGTTTACAATACGCGGAAATTAGAAAGTAGTTCTATAGTATTCGCATCTCATCATCAACACTTGATTCTTATTGCTGAGTAATCTTTATTGTATATTTTTCCTCTTGCTGCTGCTGTTGCATTGCCAGCATTTTTTATATCAGAACCAAATATTTATTTTCTAGAGCATGCCAATTTAATAACATTATAATACAATCGTCATATGATTTAAACTTGACTACTAATAGAACAATGTAAGTATATATTACACGGACAAAATAAAATTTGTGTGAAAACAAAGCATCACCCAAAAGCAATATTTTTTTTTAAATTGGAACAGTCTACATAACCTAACCTAACCTAACCTAAAAAAAAAAATTAAACAATTGTATCAATTCAAATTAAACCATTTATAGATAGATAGGCTCTTATGCCCGTTTTAAATAAATAAATAGATTGACTGTATGAGAAAAACTGAGAAAAGATCACACAAGAATTTAAATTTATATAATTTTAATAAGTCACCGCGAAAATGGTTGAATTTGACCGGTTCTTGACTCATTGCTGGCTTGTGTTCCATATGCCATATTATAATGTAACTTTCATAAAAGTATAATGCCTAGGGGTTTTTCTTTACATAAAAAATAATATGAGTTCAAGTTCTATGTCAATGAACGCGGGTCGAAACAGTCGGAAACTCGGCCGGAAACGGACGAACAAACTCTATGGTATCACGTTTTGCTTACACGTTTCACATTTTTGTATTTCGAATGCTTATTAGAGAATGGTCTATTCTGCGGGTATTTTTAGTTGAAAAAAGATAAGATATTTGATTGACATGACTTTTGAACGAAACTCTATTTTGTCAACGTCTTTAGTAATAGTCATTAGATATGTGTAATTTAACTAATATAGATTAACTTAATATTTCAATATTAACTCAAATATTAATTTAGACAGTATCTTTTATGTAACCGGAATTATTAAACCAAAGGACAGCTCTTTTGGTTTAATATTTCTTTGTATTGCTATTTTATTATTATAAAAACATGACTAAACAGTGAATTGCTTTAACCCGGACAATGCCTGACTGCTGCCGTCTATTTATAAATTATAGTGAAAACATGTTAAATATTCAGATACAATATTATAATAAACAACACAACCTACCCAATATAAACCGCTTTCTTTACAAATTAAATCGAAGGTTAAAATAAACGACAGAAAAAACGGAATTAATCAAACATCTAAAATGCTGAATAAAAACGGGGACTTTTCTAAAGCGACGCGAATCTCGTGAAAGAATAAATTAATTATAATTTATAAATAGACGGCAGCAGTCAGGCATTGTCCGGGTTAAAGCAATTCACTGTTTAGTCATGTTATACACAATTAGAATACATCAGATATTTAGTGAAACAATACATTATTATCAAATAACGGCCCTATTAAAAATGCCGTGAATAAAAAGACGACGGCTGGTTGTTCGGTCTGTAATTTTCTGATCAATTTAAAATATTTCTGTCTAACGAACTCATCTATCATCTGCCTAGCCTTTTCCCAACTACATTGGGGTCGGCTTCCAATCTAACCAGTTGCGGCTGAACATCAGTATTTTACACGAAGCGACTGCTTTCTGACCTTTGCCACCCAATTACTGTAAGACACTGATACTCTAATATTAGATTGGTTGTCAGACTTTTTCGGCTACTGGCACCCGTAACGACTGTCATAGGTCTTCGTATGATACCCAGGACCAACTGTTTAACGTGGTTTCCGAGGCACGGAGGGGTCTCGATGTGTGAAAAACAGTCACTCATCCAAGAACTGACCGGATCAAGTGGTGATTATGTAACTACGAGCCCCTCTATCTTCTGCGAAACGAACTAAATCGAAAAATGCGCTAAAATAAATTAATATATTTTTGTAAGATCTAATATTATTTCACATTCGAGACTACAGTATTTTGAATATATTATCATATACCTATTCAAAATCGGCTAACCCAAAACATCTTTAAAAAATATAAACGAGGTAAAATATGTCCGTATACTACATAAGTAAACCATTGAAGGTAATTAACTGCTAAAAAAACTAAAAACCCTTCGGACCGCAATAAAAATAGGTAAAACATGCCGCCAGAGTTTACATAAAAAATGTTTCCAGTAACTAAAAAGATTGTTTGAATTTTTATTCATATTGTAATTATTGTGTTTGCATAACATTAAAATTTGAGATGTTAATTTTGAAATTACTGCCCTTGGATTTTATTTACAGTGACATCGACACAGTGGATTTTAATTTTTTGTTTGTTTAGTATCACCCTTTAGATAGACAATTTGTAGTAAAGGGTGTGACAAAGCTTTTTTATGTCAAGATATAGAACTCAAAAGTATAGGAATAAATGATGCTTTAATAATGAAGTTTAAATTTTAGCGCAATAACCGTATCAAGGTAAAAGCAAAAATTAATAAAAAGTCACTAAAAGTACAAGAAATCAATGTTAAAAGAAATGAAAAAGACAGCCAAACATTTAAAACAAATAAACGCTCAATAAAACTACATAAAAGGAGCGTTACCAACTTTCTAATCGTAAAAAAAATCCCTAAGTTGCAATTTTAGCAATACTCCGTATTTTTTGTAATGGACGATAAAAAGTGCCAACTGTTACTGTCGTAAAATTACTAAAATATATAAAAGGGCTTTAAAGTGTACAAGCAAAAAAGGTTTGCAATATTACAGTTAGGTACTGTAAGATTATTTTTAAAATAATATCTCTAAAATTTTGCACCCGTAGAAAAAAAAAATGACTATGAAATACACTTAAAAATATATTTCATTAAAATGACACATTAAAAAAAGAATATCCAATCAAATCAAATCAAATCAAATCAAATCATCAATCCAACCATCAATCATCAATAATACAACATTTTTAAATCGCAACCGAATATGAGGAGTTAATTTATTCAAATCTTCTATCACTTCATTTAATTCGTATTAAATTCCTCAATCTAAAATTCACTTGGAAGTTTACCCTTACGTTAGAAATATAAACGACGAAAGACAGACAAGTTTTGACACGAAAGAGGTTAAAGAGAACTCATTTTTTTTTAATATTCGGGAAACCCAAAATATTTAAATTATCAAAAAAATGTTCTCATTCTATTTTGTCATTAGCACGATACATTTTATTTTGTCGTCGTGGTCATCAAAGAGTCACTTACTAATCTGTCGTGGAGCCCATTATTCAATTAGTAAGCCGTGACAGGAGGGCTTATGGTAATCCCTCTAGCTACTCCAGCACTATCTTAATCCATCATCTGTTTGTGATTCCTAAAAGATTATTGTTTTAAAACTCTTAGAATATTTAGTACCGAAAGGGTCTTTCAGCGGTATTACTTTTATAGGATTATGGGTGATTTCGATTTGTTGACAAAATACTGTCACAGCTGTGTGAAAATCCCATATTTGGAGACATGGATATTTTTAATAATTGTGTCATTAATTTCGTACTTAACACAAACTGAAAATCCTATAAAGGCCGGCCGAACTGCCTCGGTCTCTCCACAATGGATGTGTACACAATAATATCGTGTAAATTATGAAATGTATCCGTCGGTACGGCCTTTGAATGAACCTCGATCCCGAGGCAAGATCTCCTATGCATGGGTATGAATTTTCTACTGAGATTGCCCGAAGAGATGACTTGCATCTTTAGAACATACACTTTTTTTAATGGGGCTCATACTTTCTGCCTAATCGGAAAAACAAAAGCGCGCAGCCAAAATAAAGAATGTTTATTTAAAATAAAGAATGTTTGCGGTTCTGTAAGAAGACAGTGTGATAGGTTTAATTTTCAAAAGTTATTTAGTTTTAATGGCTAATCGCTGTACTAATAAACAACATTAAGCGAGGACATCCACTAGAAGGACTCGAGTCTCGGCTTAGGTGCTGGGGGAACGTCCAGTGAACTAGATCCAGCGTAGATTATTTTGGGAGGAAATTTTACGTCAGCTGATAACAGTTCTCGTAACAAGGAAAGGTACGTTCGTAACGCGCGTGAAATATTAAAAAACCTACCTATTAAAAAAAACAATTCTTAAATTTTCCACTGATACAAATTTATTTGTAAATCTACAAATAAATTTGTATCAAAGTAATATTTCCATATAACTGCATTTATGCAGTTATATGGAAATATTACTCAGCTTTTGATGTTCAATGTAATTAATCTCAATATATACGAGTACACTAAAATGACTTAATATTACGTATTAAATTAAATAATATCACATATGACTTAATAATTACTCGTTATCGTATCGTGCGGTTGCTTTAGTTGGAGGATTTTCCGAAACTAGATAAAACCCTTTAAATTCCTAAATTTAATAATTTTGAAATATGTGGCTTTAATCAGTAATTAATTAACTTAATATAAATTATTTTCCTGGATGGATTTTGTTGCTAAGTCTCGCATGTATGACGTCCTTTTAAGTTGTGTAATTAATTCATAATCATTAATATATATACGCAATTAATTTTATTTGATAAAATGGTCTTCTTGTGTCTTGTTGGCACGAGCGATCACATAGGAATCGCTCGTACCGTAGTCGAAAAATTAGCCCGTCAGCGATCGAGGCTGACAGCCCAGGGTACGCCAGAAATCTCAGAATCATCGCTCGTGGAGGCTCTTTCCTTGAACTATAAAATGGTCTTCTGAATATAAATGTTTCGTATAACATTTACTTAGTAGGAAAATAATAACTTTTTGTCAAAAGTAAAATCCAATATGTATTATTTATACTGGAAACTGATTGAAAAACAACAATGCCCTATATATACCTGTATTCAGAGTCGCAGACGCATTTATCTACGACTTCCACGGGGCATTGTTCCTTGTCAGCCACCCAGAGTTCAAGATACGGGAAAACGATGCGCTCCAATTTTCATAGTACTTTGAACTCGGCAAAAACTGGGTAATTTATTTGAAGTACGAATTTTGTTGGTGGGTTTTTTTTATAACCTTCTCATACCTGATGCCGCCCTAGTACTTTGATATAGTTTTTTTTTTGTGTGTAATTAAGAAAAAATTAAGAAGCTATTTTACGTGTTATTTAAAAGTGAAATTTTAGTATTAATTCTATGAAAAAATATCGTTTTTTAATATGCTACCTAATCTCTAACATTTCATATATTTTTTCAATGTATTTTTTTTTTGATGACATGACATTTTTTTTAATTTTCATTTCGAAAAACTTTTTTTGTATGTTATATGTATCTTCGCCCTTTCTTTGATTGCAGGGTAATCTGAATTCTAAAGTCACTAGCTCTAGGTGCGTTGGCCGCTTGAAGCCACATGCAAGCTATGTGTCGGGTTTAATGATCGCAGTAGTGCAGCCAGCCAACAAGCGATTATCATTGAAAATGTATTTTTTTTAATTATTAAAAATATATTGTTATGCTTATGTAAAACTAAGCTACTCAAATACATGGACTATTGTATGAGACTAAATTCCCATTCCATTTCGTACTTAAATAAACTCATAACATGATTTTACATATCTTACTTACTTATTCTTAAAAATATCTCATTTCTAATCTCGTTTCTCCCATAGATAACCTAAAAGCAATTATTTAATCTATGACCCTAGTCGCATGACAGTCTCGGTTCATTGACTTTGACATTTCTAATTTAGGCCTCGCACAACCCGCCCAAATTGTGTTGAAAAGTCTTATCATACTTTTCATACAATTCTTGTTGCTACTTTACTTAGCAGGGTTATCCGCGAAAAACGTTCTCCAACCGAGTTCACGTCTGCTTTCTTTTATTCAAATTTGTCCGTAGTGAAACCAATAATTGTATATTAAGTTAGCAGACATATAAATTATGTTTATATTCGCTGTTTTTCAATTTTTCATTAATAACGCTATCGATTTATGACACATTGTCAATGGATATCGATAGCGAAACCGTTTGATAAATAGAATTTAATCGATTAAATGGATTTTTATACGATTGCTACTTCGAATCATGTGTTTAATGCATAAAAAACACATAATTTAATACATTATGAAAATTGTATGCAGTATTTTATTTAGTCTTTCAAAAAATTGTGTTAATAACTATTATAGATAGTTTTTCTGAACAGGTGCATCGAAGATTTTGTATTAAAAATAAAGACCTTAATAAAAGTACTATTTTCACAGCTGCGTTTAAAAACCTCAGAATTTTACAAAACAATTCCGCCTTTAGACAGGCCACCAAAAGTGCAAAAAATCGCAAGTAATTCGCGTTATTGTTAACCACTCGGTAGCAAAAGCGAACAATTGGTGCATTCAGACGGGCTTATTATTTAAAACAATCCACCCGGTAGTTGTTAGACTGACAAATTGTTAAATAATTGAGCCATAGAAACGTAACAGAAAGTAAATAGACGAACTAAGCAGTGGCCATAAAGGAAAGGGTACCGTGGTCACGTTATATGGCGTACTATTTTACAAATCTGTAAAATCATATAACTGTCATATACAAAAATATGCATTAATTTTAATTTTAACTGTATTAATTTATTTATGTACAAAGCTTCTATTTTAAAAAAAGTACTCAACATATTCGCGATTGACGTTCGGATTTTGAAAAATATGACGTAGAAGTCAAGTATATTTTTATTTTACAAAAAAGTATATTTGACGCTTAACCTTTTTAGAGCGAGCAAAGACGTCTAACCAAATGCGTTGACCTTGTATCAGCGTCATCAATACTAATCAACTCATTTTTATTACGCCACAGATAAAAAAGAAGGAAGGTGCTCACAACGTGGTATTTATTTGTACCTAAACCTGTTGACGTACAAATTACAGCATATCTACGTTTATTCTTGCGTCTTGTCTTGTAAATTATGTTATATTATCAACGTTACAACTGCATAATAAATAGAATTTAATGTGTAAATAACATATTGTTTAGTAAATGTGTTTTTTGTTTTTAATGTAAATTGGGCCATATTTTAATGAAATTAAACAGTATGAAATTGTAAGAATTACATATAAAGAGGTATAAAATATGCTTTTCTGGATTGAATCAATCTGAAAAATAGTTTCAGTATTATCTCAAGCGCTTAACTTTACGTACGGCGTTAGCTAAAATTAATTCTCACATGAACTAAACTAAAAAACTTGCATCTCTTCCTGGAATCTGAAGAAAGTCAGCCCTTACGTACTTTCTAATGGTAAAAAATACCTTAAAAAGGTTGCAATTTTTTGCACAATAACGAAAACAAAGAATATTAGTATCTATGGCAATAAAATAGCAATTAGAAACACGTTGTTGCCAACAATTCTTAATTTTCAAAATGGCGTCCTTGGAAACATTTGCACAATACACTCATGGGGTTATAAAACTATTAAAAAACGCACAAAGAATGACGCAAGACTGCAATACTATCAAGTGGTATAAAAAGCAATAAAAAGTTTGTTTCTAAAAATACAAACGATGTATTTTGCACAAAGTTTGAAACTCATTATAAAAGTTAATGGTTAGTTTGTTTCCCGTTCATTGAGATTCATTTTCGAATATCTCTGTTGTACCTGCCAGTGTCTGTAAACTGCAATAGTGTTTGAAATCGGAATCTCATGGCATTTTGTTTCAATAGAGGGGGAAAAAATATTTGATTTTGTTGTAATATAAAAAATTGCACCTCTGACTCTTTAAGGTCGGGGGCGGGCTTACTAAATACTAAAATTAATTTAACCCTATCTCGAGATGTTCAAGTTCAAGTTCAATTTCTTTATTGTGCATTCATGTGTCAAATTCAAGAGGTTCAAGAAGTCTATATTTTACTAAAAGACTCCGAAAATTTTGTTTTATCATTTATAGTACATACATACAAACCATTAAAAATACTTCAAGAATTGGAAAGTGTTACATGACATACCCGAACAACATGCATATTAATGAAAATTAGTTTTTTATTTACTCAACGATTAATAAAGTAATTATGATACTTCATTGATGATCAAACCGCATTAGAACTGGATAGTGATTAAATTGTGGTTTTTGGAATAATATGGGTAGTAATCAAAACTAATTTTACGAAGATAAAAGTATTACGGATATTCTAGCATATAAAAAAAACTGTAATGTTAATGCAAAGTAAATTAAATACTTATTTATTTTTATTTAAACATTATAACAAGCAATCATGAAACTTTAATTATACTTAACAATATAAAATTTAAAATTAAATGTCTATAACTTAAATATAAAATTAAAGTAATATATAAATACTATCTTGAATAAAAACCATTGTTAAATATTTTTTAGACATATTGCACTTTTGCACCACATGCAGTAATACAAAATAAAATCCCTAAATAAACTGATCACTTTATTACAGAAACGTGTACAATAATTTATACAAAGACAAAGACGTACAAACAAGAATGTGGTGTACAAACAAGTAAACAAGTATACAGCTATAGAAACATTTAATTGCCACATTGTTAGAACTATTAACGTGTGGTAGAAACCACAAGTTGATGACCCATTATTATTTCACATTATAATGTTGCTAGATGTCAAAAACCGGAACCAGGTCATTAATATATTGCTTTTACATCATAAATTTAACCTTGGACACAGAAACAACCTCCTCCTTCTCAAAACCTCCTGCTACCTACTGGACAGCATATAGCCCTAACGTACTTTATAAAGTACAAACTAATTGTAGCACAGACCTGACATTGGAATGTTATAGTAAGACTAACTGCCTAATGTACTACGTACCGAACTGTACGTGAAGTACAAATGATGATTTTTGTTTTCTGTTCTGTTTTTTGTTCTGTTGACTATATATAAACCTAAAGAATCAAATTGAGTACAAAAGATTATTGAGTATTTTCTTCATAATGTAGTTTAAAGTATATCAAACATACTAAAAACTATATTAATAAACAGGTATCACGTCTAAAATAGTCTGAAACACTATTTTTAGTTTGTACTTTTTGTAGTACATTAGATTGTTAAAACTACACCTGTTTATAAAACACAGGACTTACGAGGATAGAGTAATTATTTCGGATACTAGTAAGGGTCAATTCCCATAGTACAATATTCAACGCCATGCAATTTGTCGCTTTTAAGAAATGTTGCTGCATTTATCATAAATATGACGTAGTATGAGTTGCATGCGAAAAAATTCTGATCAAGCGAGAATTGGCCGTCTGGTCGCAGGCTTTCATGACAATGGTACGAAGCATTAACGATCAACATCAACCTGTCAACGTATTAATCGTTACATCACGTAATACGAATGACGCACGTCAGTTGATTTTATTTTACTTATTTAAACCTTTCCGTTTTTTGTTTAATTATCCAAAAGAAAATTAGGTAAAATAAATCTGTATGTTTTTGCATCAATTACTAACCAACTTAAAACTAAATAAACGCAAAATTGCTTCTTAATTCCAAAATGGCGGGACGGAGCAAAAAGTTATTTTAATATAATCCTCTTTACGTCGCTAATTTTCCTAGTTTTTTCCTAAACTTTATAACCACCCGCATACAGTTAAAGCGCCGAAGAGGATTAAAAATTAGGCCGTCGGAACATCAATATTGTCGCAGAACATCAAATCTTTTGTCAATACCATAGCCTATTATGTTATCTTTTAATCCGTTACAGATTTTAATCCCACTAAAGACTATCTTAATCCGTCGCCGGATTTAAAAAATCCAAAATTTTTAGTAATCCTGTAAATATAGAATATTTTAGTTTTGAATATTATCTTTTTTTTTTGTGTGTATATTTACGGAAGGTTAAAACAAAAGCGGTAGCGTTTACAGGATTATACGGGTTGCAGAATTTGTGGAAAGAACCAGTGGCTACATGATTTAAGGATTTAATTGAAGTCTGGTTACTAAGAACAAAGATATAAATATATTTTAACTTTTTAAAGTGCCGTACCTACTGAGAAAGAAAAATATATTCCTTAGGCAAACTTGAGTCTGTACTACTAATGTAGCAAAAGTATGCCATATGATTATAAAAGGCAGTAGTGAATTATCTGCAAAGGCCAATATTGATGTATCACGACGTAACGATTTCTCTCGAGACAAGTTCAAAGTCCCCGAGCGTCGAGAGCGAACATCTCAACAATCGAAGACGCGACAAGTGTGAAAGATTGAACTTGTCATTTCCGAGTATTCTTTTTTTGAATGGCATATTTAAATTAATTATTCTTCGTTTTTTTTCTGTTTTTACTTTTTGACATTTAATTTATTTCTGTTAATTGTTTATTTAATTGATATATTACATACATTTAAAGTAATAAATATTTTATTGATTATATTACATACATTTAAAGTAATAAATATATATATATATATGTATTTAATATGTTAAATTTGAAAAAAATAATAAATTTATAAGTTATCTATTTTGTTAAGATCGATTAATTAAATCTTTATTATTTATGTTGATGCACAATTTTTTTATTAAATTTTCATTTAAAAAAAAAATTATCGTAACACAAAATTTTGTAAATAATTTATTCCACGTAACGTATAAGTAATAAAAGTGGGAAATTTAATAGTAAACATGTTTCATTAATAAGTTTCCTCAATGAACCTATCATCCATGCTTTAAGGCTATCAAATAATGTACGTACGTGTCCATTGTAACAAACATTATGAAACATACATATTTTGTATTTTACGTTTAACATAATTGTATGTATGGGGAGGGAAAAACATCTTAATTAGAAATTTTACATTTGGTTACCTGAACAAATATTTTCTTTGTTTTTTTACCTTTGCAAGTAGGTAGTGATAATTTGCATAATTATAATAGATATTATAAAAAAAATGTGTTTAATATGCATACCAGGCTCAGTTGTTTAATAAACATGAATGAAAAATATTTTTCGTACACGTATTAATATCGATGATAGTTCATAATCATAATGTTGATTAATCAAAACAATGACTGTTTATATTTCAATTCATCTCTTTGTCACGTATTAAAAAATATTTTTTCTATCTGTCTACAAAGCAGATTCATTGTACCTGACCTAAATACATCTCTACTTCTAGTAATCATTACATTTAAAAAAAAAAAATTAAATAAAAATAAATTTGTAAATTAACGCCAAATTCGTAATTAAATATTAAATTTAATTAAAATAAATATACTCTTTCTCTTGCTGTTAAAATTCAGTATGAGTCATTTATACATATAATAATATTTTCGCTGCAAAGAAGTCATAAACAATTCCGAAGTATGTAAAAAAGTTAAATAATGTTGTATTTTAATTTACTAATCATTGATATAAATCAAAAGAAATTAAAAATCCAACCATTACTAAAATGAAGTCCCTATCAGATTTATAATTAAATTAATGAATATTTAAAAAGGGCATTATCTGTTACAGCATGTGCTAAACAGCAACGTGGCATTAAAAAAATATTGCAAAAAATTGTAAGGGCGGGGGCGCATAGATGCCCACCCGGCTGAAAGCTTCCAAATTCGAATCGCAAAAAAAATGCGCGAGTGCGCACGAGAGCGGATTATAAAAGGAAGGCACGTGGTCGCGTTACCACAGTCGTGAGACAACCTCGCAAGCGAACGCACGTCACTGTATTCCGCGCGCGCTCCTTCATCGTAAATAAGATCGATATTTTCAAGTTCAAAAATAATTGAATATGGATATCAAAGTTTTGGATCCTACTGGCATCTATTGAAGAATCCAAAATTCATCAATCAATTTTAGAACATTTGGAATTTAACAAAATATCTGCAAAAATGTTCGGCTTGGACCCCACTGGTGTCTACTGATTTTCTGAAAATATTTTTTTGGAAGAAAAAAGAAAATTATTGTGATCAAGATGTTTGTTCTGGATCCGACTGGTGTTTACTGATTTGGGATAATTCATCTCAAATATCCTAAGTTTCTACTTCTGAAAATTTTGTATCCTGCTCATCAAAATGTTCGGGCTCGATCCCACGGGAGTGTACTGAAGAATTTTTGTTTCGTGTGAAGAATATTAGTGTTTCAAAATGTTCGGCTTAGACCCGACCGGAGTGTACTGAAAAAAACTGTTTTAGTGTTAAGTGTTGTTAGTTAACAATCAAAATGGTCGCACTTGACCCCACTAATGTGTATTAGGTTTAATTTTTAGTTTTTTTTTTTCTTCTTTTTATTGTTACTCCTTCAAAATGGCGTTTGGTCTAGATCCTACGGGAGTCTACTAGGTTAGTTCAGCGCAATGTCGCATCCAATTTCAAACCAGATTATTTAATCATTCCATAATATTTTCTTTAGTAAAATGTCAGTAATATGTTGTTCATCAACCCGCCACAAATTAATATCATTCAGTAGAAATGCATTTTCATCAAACAGAAAAAAAAGGAAATTCATCATTGTAACTGTAAAGTGAACTTTGTAATTATGTAAATAGGGAACCAAAGACTGTTACTGCCTATCCGATGATAAACTGTTTGTTTATAAGTCTGGTCGAAGACTAGGAACGAATGTTCTTTAATTTATTGAAGTTACCTTAGAGTAAGTGATTATTTATTGACTAACATTAGGTAAGTAGAATAATTTAGTTGAAATATCAGCAGTTGGTTTGACAACTGATGTTGTCATTTATGTTGTTTCTGATGTTATTTGGTTGTCAGCCAAACATAATGATATTTCTTGCATTTCTATGTACCCATTGCATTTCTTTTCGACTAGGGCAGTGATTTTATACTCTTGTAAAATAATAAGACTGTTAGATGAATACTCTAGCTAATTGTTGCTGAATAAGCATCGAAAAATGTAGAAAATATACATTTCTTTTAAAATTTAAACCTTTGTTTATTTATTATTATTAATCAAACCCTTACACACTTTATTTAATTATGAAACACTATAATATTGCACTTTTTAAAATCTTAAATTCTGCAATAACATAAAATATTTAATTAAATTTTTCAACATAAACCCGAACTTGGATACTTGGTGGTGATATACTTTACAAAACAAAAATGATGAATCATTTTACATAACACACTGCATCAAAAATAAAAATATAAAACATTTTACAAAATGTTTAAAAAATAATATTTATGAAACATGTTACAAGAACATTGCTGTGGTTGCATCAGCCGATTGCAAGTTAATTCATCATCACGTTAGAGAACGGTGCTCCTCCACATCACTAATGTCATTGAAACTGTCAGTAAATACATCAACAACAATAATAATATCGATATAACATTCTACACAAATTTACAAAAATCCAGACCTCTCAGTATTCATTTAAACATTTATTGAATAAATGAATAAAAAAGAGATATAAGAATAAATATCAAAAATAAAAAATAGCGAAGTTTGTTTAATAAATAGTAATATTTGCTCAACAAGATTCCTTCATTTTACTATTCATGAAAATATAGTCTTACTTATACATAAGGAAGAATAAACGAACAGCTATCAACTGGTGACTGCACCTAAAATATCGAAACTTCAACCTTGTTATTGAAACTGTCGAAACAATCACATGCAACAAAATAAAAACATTACATCAGATGACATCAAAGAAAACTAAGCAATCAAGGAAATATGTGGTTTGACAGTACATGGACAATGCACCCGAAGGCTTACCACGACACTTTATTGCTAGCCAGTTTTGACGCTCCCAAACTACCCAGCTGGTTAGTATTATCAGGTTATCAACAGGGCGTCACAGTTGAAATTAGTCACTCGTGGAGGCTCTTTCCTTACAACCCAAATAAGAATAATTCCGCATTTCTACACAGATTTAGCAGGGCCGGGCTAAACTAAAACTATGCACATTAGAGCCAACGTATGCTGAATAATGATCAGTAAACAATAAATACCTAATATAAATAAACTCGTTTTCTTATATTCCCAGGTCAGCGAATTAATCCTGTACATTTAAATACATACCTACTTATTTCAGCTTCGATAAAATGACGCGAGGACGAGATGGACATAATATATTGTAATGAAAGCGATTTGAAGCCCATGGTCGAAGGGGTAATGTGTACGAACTGCACAAAATATATACAATAATACGACGTTATGTATTTGCTTCAAGCTTAAGATCCCAAGGTGACTGCCAAGTTATCCAACGGGAGTTAAAACCCACTGGGGATGCGGTGAATGCGAAAGTAAACACGTTAAAAAAAATGCTGGAATGATCAGATCACCCCGCAAACATATACTAGTAACAGCCATATTTTTTGAGACATGTCTCTCACTGGTATCTCAACGAGAGCTTTAGCTGTTTGACTAGACAAAACGCTAGTTTACCCATAGAGTAACCCATAGTGGGTCTCTGCTTAGCACTGCTGAAAGAACAAGAGACATGCTGGATCTGTTTATAAATATTTTGGTACATGTGGCTCAGCACGGCTAGTTTCTATTAAGGGTCGAGACAGCATTACAATTATCAAAACACCTCTGCCTATCCATTCACCAAATAAAGGCGTGTATTAAGTCCCAAATCGCACAAATTGCACAGTAAATTACCTGTGCTACTTGAAATTGAAACTTGTTTGAAACCATCTTATCTTAAAACTTAAAAGTAAACGTAAATTCTCTCGGCGTTTATCTTTATTTTATACAAAAACAATTTAGTTTGACAATGTACATAAAATGTAGAATTTAGCTAACAACAATATGGGCGGAACTGGCTCACTAAATAGGGATAATCTTGAACAGAAGGGTGCTTAGGCAACCGTATCGAAACATTTAGTCTAACATTGTTATAATAAATTATGTTGATATGAAATTGACCTGTAACGCCTCTTACTAGACTACTAAAGATACACCTCAATTTTATCTCTTAATGTGAAAAGACCTTTATATTTAGTAGCTCGCAGAATATTTGACTCTTTCAACGAGAGGCCACCCAACAGTGGGTGAAGTGGCGCTGTGGATGATGATGATGAGAACATGCTCTTGACTTTAAACATAAACTCTACAATATCTTTTGAAGCATTTCTTCAGGTTATTGTATATCTTAATAAACGGGTGCTCTATACTTTTATGAACCATAATCTATGATGGATTCCTTTTTCCATGGGTACATTACCTCTCTCAACCTTATTTCTTTATTGTTTTAATAAATGTAGTACCTATTGATGATTTATCATCTGCTATAAAAAAACAGTGGTTTACGAAAGAATTCAGACAGATAGATATTTTCATTGGTAGCTGTGTCAACCTATTACATCAGGAAGGTAAACTACATATTACATAACATAGCATCACGCCTGTATCGCCGAAGGGTTAGGCAGAGGTGTAGGTACTATTGTACAGCCACATTTCGCCGATGCTGTTATTAAATCCCAAATAATAGGGGGCGAGCCTATTGCTATCAATCAGACAGTTCCAAACTCCGTGTACTGAGAATTTATATACAGAAAAACGCAGTAATACTTTGCATCGAACCAAGAACCTCACGCACAGCAGTCATGCTTGTGACCACTAGACCAATGACACAGTTTAGTAGATAGGTAAACTCTTAAAATGTACTTAGACGCCTTTTCATTAGATTGATTTTCTGATAGCTCCTAAACTATGACTTGTGAAATGTTGTACAAGAAAACTCAGGATTTCCCTGTTTGTTATCAAAATGTTTTTAGATCTCTCTTTAACAACAAACTTATCTTCAATAATACAATAGTAAGAATTCTATCCACGAGAACGCCAAACGAAACAAGTAGATCTAAAAAATCATTGATATAAGAACAAAAACACTATAAAAATAACGATGATTTCTGTATGTTGTATAATTAAATCGTTGCCAATGCCAAGGCCGGCCAACTTGTTTCGAATAATCAAATATAAATGATGACAATGTTCGAGGTCGCGGTCGGCGATGGCCCTTACACAATATTACTAACTTGTTTAATATGATTTGTATGTTCTGTAGTAGTACCAACCAGCCTCAAAAATATATTTTACGCTACATACGCTCCTGTATTCCCCGAAAGGTTAGGCACAGGTGTACTATTGTACATCCACATTTCGCCGATGCCATCCTATTGCCATCTATCGGGAACAGTTCCAGCCTCCATGCTGCTAAAGAGACTTGGGTATCGAAATCAGGACATGACACTCAGCAGTTGCGCTTCGACCACTAGACAAGGTAGTCTTATTTAAATATGTTTAACACATTACAAAATTCAAAAATTTTGTTCCACTTGTAAGTAATGATTGAAATCATTTAATGACCATTTTTATGTATTCTTAGTATGTAAGTAGTAATAATGTTCTTGTTTGCCTGCATTGTTTAGCTTTTTGTATTATTTTAGTTTTATTAATGCTTGTGGTGTTTACCTTTCTTTCTTCTTCTTTCTTTTTTAAAAAACATTGCCCCGCACTAGGATTTCTCCTGTGTCGTGGGTACAGTTTACAAACATACATGTCACATACACACACGACCAGACCCGAAACAACTATCTGTAGATCATACAAATATTTGTTCCGCGCGGGAATCGAACCCGCGACACCTAGCGCAGCAGTCGATCTCTCAACACACTGCGCTAACCGTGCCGTCAACCGTACCTTTAAGTGATTGTTACACAATTTTTTTTATTTAATCAATAGAGTGTATCTGTTTCTTTTTATCGGTATAAACAATTGTTGGTGAGCTAAATTAAATAAATAAATGTGCGAAATTTCTCAAAACTACAAACTTTGTTGATTTACTTACTTTTAAATACCCATATGTATTCTGGCTGTAAGTACATGGCATAAGAATTTGTTTGTGAAATATGGCCTTATTACCAAAAATCGACGTAGGTTTGACGATCCATGAATTATACTACGGCGATGAAATAAACGCAAAGATCACTATAGATTTTAAGGCTCACGCACATCATTCTGGGTCAATAAACTGTCATAAATTAGTGTGAATCAGGTAAATGATGAAATGTTGTGTAAAAGTTACGCATTGAATTGTCAAAGAATGCAAATGATTATTAGTATATAAACCACATTTAGATGAGACTCTTCAACCTATATGCCATATGACAGGAACATGTCACGACACGGCTAAATGAGTCTGATTTGCGCCAATATCATTCAAAATTTGAAGACACGGTTGGCGCAGTGGCTAAGCGATTAGCTTTCTGCGCTACGTGTCGCGGGTTCCGCGGATCCCCACACGGAACAAATATTTGTATGATCTACAGATAGTTGTTTCCGGTTTGGGTTTTTGTGTATGTGAATATATGTGTTTGTAAACGCACCCACGATACAACAGCAGTCGATCTCTCAACCACTGTGCCAACCGTGCCGTCAATCGAACCCAGGACCTCACGGTCAGTAGTTATATTTGCGACCAGTGCCGGATTAACCACGTAGCAAGAGTAGCAATTGCTACGGGCCCCGCGTAAAATGGGGCCCCGCGTATCCATCCCGCCTCAGCGTAATTTTTTGGGTAAAACTTATTAAGAAAATATAACACAGAATTTCATACGGTAAACGCACAAGTTCTACAAAAAGTCACTTTATACTTAAGAGGCCTTAGCAGATCAAGGGCCGCCGATAGAATTTGCTATGGGCCCGCGCTTGCTTAATCCGACACTGCTTATGCACTAACCCCAATCAAAGAGACATTGCACGAACAAATTAGGTCATGCCATAAACAATATACTCAGCATAATATCCTTCTTATCCTTCTCGATGGAATAATAATAATGACAGATTTGTGAGTCTACGTCAGTATCGCAAATATTCCCCTCTTCGATTTAAATAGTGGAACATTCGAACATGTCAATACAATATAATGAATATGTGAACGATTCTAGCACTGATCTCATGATCACAATAATATATGAGTGCAAGTGCTTTGACACCGATATTATTCATCTGCCTAGCCTTATCCCAACTATGTTTGGATCGGCTCCCAGTCTAACCAGATGCGGCTGGATATTAGTATTGTATACGGAGCGAACGCATCTGACCTCCGCCACCTAATTAGATACACTTAACATAGCATTACGCCTGTATTCCCGGAAGGGTTAGGCAGTGGTTTACTATTGTACACCCACATTTCGTCGATGTCGTTATTGAGTCCTATGTAATATGCGAGCCGATTGCCATCTACCGGGCGCACTTCCAGACTCCGTGCTGCTACTGAGAATTTCGATACAGAAAAACTCGATAACACTTTGCCCGATCCGGGAATCGAACCCGGGGCCGCATGCTCAGCAATCGTGGTTGCGACCACTAGACCAATGAGGCAGTCTACACTTATTTTGGTTTTTTTTCTGTTGGATACGCTTCTCCTTCTGTAATATCTTTCTGAGGATGATAGGTGTGTCTGTGGACCTACATAGACAATGGAGCACCTACCGTTGTGTCCTAACTGCCATATCTCCTGTAATATGAAGGATCTAATGGACGCCATGACCCGGGTACGTCTTAAAACTGCGGCCAGACACCGGAGGACGGGCAGCAGTGTCCTCTCACTAATCGGTGAGCCACTGCGATCCCCAAGCCGCCTGCCAAGCGTGGGGATTATGGCAAACCCCCCCTTGAGGGAGGCCTTCGTTCAGCAGTGGACGTCTTCTAGCTGATGATGAATGGACGCCAATCAGAGATCGGTCGTTGGCCATGCATTTTGGGCCGAACTTTAAAATTAGCGATCGACACCAAAAGAAGAAGAATTGTCGACAGGAAGACAAGGAAATTATGCCATAAAGTAAAGATGAAAAGAGAGAGCAATACTCGTACGATCTAAGTAAATACTGACAACTATTTACGTACTTATTTTTATAATACAGTACACATTAATATTACATACTTAACTTTACGCTTATAAACCATGGGCGTAACTGGACATTACGCCACGTTAATCATATTTATAATATATATAACTTTATTATAATTCAAGAAATATAACTTGACTTTTAGAACACAATCAACTCCTGCGCCGGATTAAGAGACCGCGAGGCGCCAACCGGAGACACACCATCATTATATCATTAGCTAGCTAGTCGCGAAGGCCTTGATGGCCAGTGCCAGTAGATCCGCGAACCAGTACCGGCTGATACAGAAGTGGGTGCGTATTCCAAGAAATAATACGTTCGTTTTAGTATTGTGGTTAAAAGTTCAGAGGCTAACTTTATAATAAATTCTTGACACTTGTAAATGTATCGTTCTTGTTCTTGGTACTCAATAAACTTAAAATAAATACTATTTATTATATATTTAGCTCTACTCTGCTAGGCTCAGCATATCAATTAACCAACTGAAATCGTTATACTATGTTCAGCTATTTTTGTCGCTGACTGTACTGTACCAATTAGATCAATCGATCCATCATTATCAATCAACAATTAAATGATAATCTGTCGTCAATACAATAAGACGACTTCAACCAAATATTAAACGACGTAATTAAGCTTACTTATAAGTTACACAGTTAGTTGTAATGATTTTACCAATATCAACCTACTAATTCCTGATCCTACTAATATTATAAATGTGAAAGTTTGTGAGGATGGATGGATGGTTGGATATTTGTTACTCAATCACGCCAGAACGGGTGAACGGATCTGTATGAAATTTGGCACAGAGATAGATTATAGTCTGGAATAGCAAATAGATTACTTTTTATCCCGAAAAAATGTACGGGTTCGTAAATGACCCGGGCGAAGCCGCGGGCGGGAGCTAGTGCATCATAATATCCTAACCAGATATAAGCAGAAATGCAGGTGCTGTTTAAAACCAACATTTGGACATGAAACAGGTTAATATACCTTATCAATTCTGGAACAAAGAATAAACTATTTATAGACCTCACAAAGTACCTACAGGAAGTACTAATTAAGTATTTGAATTTATTTCCTCACTGATTAGCTCATGTTACATAGCAACTTGAATTAGTTACATGAACGAATCAGGAAAATGGACCAATCTAGTATTGCGAGGCTATTTAGGTATGACGCAATTATATTTGGTTGCTGCCTCATTTGAGATAATGTTGCATGGCAATTATTGACTTTATCCTGTTCATATATTCAAATTAAAGGTTTCTATATGGCCAAGACTTTAATGAAGAAAAAAAAAAAATCTTTAAAAATTTTTCCCTTCCCTAGGATTTCTCTCTCGTAGATACAGTCTACAAATGTAGTTTACACATACACACACTCAAACCCATAACAACGAATTGCCAGACAGTTAGGTACTACCAGGTGCTCAAACTGTGTTGGGATTTGGAACTCCCTAAGAGAGGAGCTAGATATTAATTGGTATACGTCATAATACGGTAGTTTACTAGTAATCTGACTTACTTTTTACTAACTGTCAAAAAGGACATTTTATTATATATAAGGGTATTTTGTTATATATTTTAGGAGCCATACAGAAAATGCTTTTACTCATTAGTGCTGAATTAGCTCTTCACTCAATAACGGCATCGGCGGAATATGGGTGCAAAATATTACATCTCTGCCTAACCCTTCGAGGAATGCAGGCGGGATGCTACGTTATGTTATGTTTTAATAATACTAACAATTGGACTTTTGACTACGTCACATTAGAAATCCCTCAATGTAATGTATATACCCCTCGTAAGAGGAAGTTTATTGCAGTTAATACAAGTCCATTCATTAAGAAGCAAACTAGGTTATTTGTTATGCTAGATTATTTTAAATGTCAAGGAAAATTTTTATTTAAATTATTGTATAATAGTTACATGACATACGTCACAAGGGAAACACATAGAAAGCGTCATAAATTGTGGTTATACGAAAAGGAAGGAAAATCTCTTAAATAAACAATATTGTTTATATATTCTTTATTTGAATATTTTCATTAACTTTTTCCTGAGACGCCAATGGGCTGTTCTCATGTGCAACTGATGAGGTAGGTCTTATTCGGTTGCCAGATCGCATGAGGAGTTAATAGGTAAAAAAATTTATAATATAAAAAGTGTATCAGAAAAAAAAAAATTTTTTTTTCGATATTATCATTTATTTAGATATAGGACATAAGTTAATTTCGCGACGGATTTTAAGTGATGATTAAGTATGAATGTGAGAAACTATATTAGTGAATGTCTATGTGATGGAAACAAAAAATAAAAATGTTTTGCCCTTCCAAAAAAATCATATCCAGAATCAAACCCAGGGTCATTTTGCCTGAAGATAGGCCAAACTTGACCCTAATATTAAGATCTGATGAAGATATCAATAATCTCAATGACAATACCTACATATATATATATATACAATTAGTATATACAATTTATTAACTTTTATAATTTACACAAGTACTAGCTTTTGCCCGCAACCTCGTATGCGTGGATTTTAGAATCTGATATATTCCTACACTAAAATGGAGCCTATATTTTAAGTTAGACCTCTAGCAATACATCGGTGAAAACTGCATTCAATTCCATGCAGTAGTTTTTGCGCGATGCGTGTACAAACATAAAGACAGACAGACAAAAATTATAAAACCTGCTTTTTTTCTTCTGTTGCTCTAATAAAGACCCCCATATTAGTTTTTCTCCAATATCTATAATGTACAGATAACGGCCTGTTATAATTTTATTATGTATGTATAGATGAGCATAAAGCTTCAAACCGTAAATGACAACCAACTTAGAGACTGCTGGTAGACTGGTAGTCAGTCGATGACTGTCACTGATGATTAGCATATTTGGGATCGTAGGCCCCCACCAAAATGTACTGTTGACACACTTAGACTGGTGTTGTCAGACTTTCTGTCTTGTTGTTGTACTACTAGCTAAAAACAAAATATTACGGTTGTTTATTTCCATGAATTCGGCGTTGTAAAATACCGACCCATGAATCAATGTTTATTGTCCAAGGTACCTACATAAATACCCGTTAAATTTAATAATATAAATCAGGTTATGTCAGAGGTGTACTGTTGACTGTTGTACACCTCATTTCGCCACTGCTTTTGTTAAGTAACATGTAAGGCGACCCTTTAGCTATCTAACAGACACACTTCGAAATTCCGATCTGCTGGTGAGAATTTTCCACAAAAGAATTTCCCTGGCCCGAAAATCGAACCCACGACCTCAAATTCAGCGGTCACGCATACGATCACCAGACCAACATAGCATCAAGACTCTATTCCCCAAAAGGTTAGGCAGAGGTGTACTATTGAACACCCACACTTCGCCGATACCGTTATTGAGTCCTATGTAATAGGGGGCGAGCCTATTACCATCTACAGGACACAGTTCCAGACTCCGTGCTGCTACTGAGAATTTCCATGCAGAAAAACACAGTAAAACTTTGCCCGACGCGGGAATCGAACCTAGGACCTCTCGTTCAGCAGTCGTGCTTGTCAGTCGCAATTGCGACCTCTTGGACGAACGAGGCAATCATATGAGTCAATGTGTTTATGAAATAGTAGGTAAGTAAATTTTAAGGTAATGTATCATACAATACATAAATATTCTAATACACGTGGGGTTTTACGTGTAGCTGCCACATACAGCCTCGAGCCTTCGTGCCAGAAACCCATATTAGCATGTCCTATTTACCTGCAACTTATATGACACTGCGCATATGCCCATGCGCTCTTGGATATAACCGGGTTCGATTACCGCATGGAATAAATATTTGTATGATAAACAGATAATTGTTTCGGGTCTGGTTGGGTGTGCATGTGACATGTATGTTTGTAAACTGTACCCACGATACAGGAAATCCTAGTGTGGGGCAACGATTTAATAAAAGAAAAAAAAAACAATAACAAAGAGCTAAAAAAACCTTTTTTTGATAGTTGAAATTGGAGTGGTCTTGCCAGTACTTATGGCAAATACTGTGATACACCTAAAATAACATAGAATCACGCCTATATTTCCCAAAGAGTTAAACAGAGTCGTACTTATGTACAAAAACATTTCGCGGATGCTGTTATTGAGTTCCAAGTAACACGCATAGTTCCAAACTCCGTGCTGCTACTGAGAATTTCCACAACTGGGGTAATAATGTCCTCCTAACCGATTTCGGTCACGGCGGCCAATCTCACCGGAGATTAGCCAACTACGCAGGAGATATTATAGAGCTCAAGTGTGTGCAAACACAGGTGCTCTCTCTATTCATTCACTCTCATAGTCCGATGGGACGACAATCCAACACGACCGATGAGAGATCAGGCGCAGGACAAACGGCTTTACGTGCTTTCCGAGGCACGGGGTGTATTCACATACACGAAGACCCAGACCCGAAACAACTATCTGTAAATCATATAAATAATTGTTCCATGCGGGAATCGAACCTGCTACACGTAGCTCAGCAATCGATCTCTCAACCACTGCGCCCATCGTACCGTCTTAACTAAATTACAACTGGGGTAAGCAGTGCAGCATAACATAACATAGCATCACGCCTGTATTCTCCGAAGGATTAGGCAGAGGTGTACTATTGTATACCCACTTTCGCCGATGCCGTTGTTGAGTCCCATGTAATAAACGAACCTATTGCCAACTACCAGGTACACTCCCAGACTCCGTGCTGCTACTGAGAATTACCAGACAGAAAAACCCAAAAACACTTCGCCCGACCCGGGAATCGAACCCCTGGGTTCGATTCTGATTCGATTCTGGGTTGAGGCCCTGGCTTCACGCTAGACCAATGAAGCATTACAGTTTTGGGATTATTGCCGTGACGACGCTAGGTACCTATTTACTACATGTGTTTGTGGTTTTTTCTGTGTTTTTCAGGCTTAGGTAACCTACGTATGTCTGAAGAAGGAAAACTGTAATAAGTCACAGTAAAAATATGTCATAGTGGGTGTGTTATATAGGCGTGGCTTTTGTGACATATATAAATGTTACCTTCTTCTTCTTGGTCGTTTCGCTCTTGACAGAGCGGTCATGGTCGTCATGGCGTAGTATCGGAGGCGGCATGTAATATGCGTTTCATGATGTCCCGCCATTTCTCCCTGTTGGAGGTCATCCTGCTGCACTCGTTTAAGGGACCGCCCACAGCAGACTTAATCTGGTCAGTCCAACGCATTGGTGACGGCGTTCGCGAAATGTTATCTATTTACTTCAATAGTAGCTTATCCGACAAACGTCATGTCCTCCTGGTCTGGAGTTCATACAAAGATCTCATTAAACAAGTATTTCCTGAATTTTTCAGTTTTCCGGGCAACGTTTCCAATTTTCCTTTGCCCCAAATCTTATTTGAACTATTACGAACGATTTCAAAAAAAGCCAAATCGATCCATTCGTTCTCAAGTGATACGCTCACCAAAAAACGAAATTTAATTTTTATTTATGTAGAAATTTTTTGAGCCATTAAATACTCACTAAAATTCCATAATTAGAGAAACTAACAATTACAATCACATACCACTATTGTAAATTTTTAACCGACGACTTATTTACGAACATTTTACAATATATTCAAACTACTAAGTACAAAGTTAAAACAAAAGAGTAAAAAGTGTATGCGAGGTGCGCGCGCGCAGGTGGGCGCAGTTCGCGCATGCGCTGTGCGGCGCGACGCTTTCTTGCGTTAACCCACTTTTAGAGCACGGTGCGGCAGAGTCGCTCAACTTGCGAGCTTCTTGGTTGTTTTTTTTTCTACTTTTGTCTATGTTTCTGAACATATAATTGCATATTTAATATATTCGTAAAATGTGTTGTCTTAATTATAAATTAATCGTATATGGGATAAAGCTCGGTTTCTATCATGTACCTCTGCCAACCCTTCAGGGAATACAGGCGTGACGCTATGTTCATATCATTGAAATTCACAATCGAAGAGTGTATTCATATCATATTAAAAAAAAAAACGGTAAGTAATAAAGATCTGTGGAAAACCACCCATAAATCTATTTTCTGTAGAGATATCCTCTTTTGAAAAGAACACACGTTATTATATTTTAAATTGGTTCAAATTGAGAACTCCTTTTTTGCTAACAAATCATTAAAAAAAATCTAATAAGTTACTATACTTATACTTCTCAACATTTCTTTTAGATTTCAGTGCCTAAATGGCCACCGAAAATTATTTAATTATTTATTTATTTATTTTCGGAAAGCTTACAGACTAATATGAAATGTAAAATTGTATTTTATAAATTGCTAATAACAAATTCAGTATCTAAAAGATAAATCAAAAATAAAAATTCCATGAGCTAATATTTTTTTTTGGTCCTATGGTCCTATGGTCTTCATAACATCATAGACAAACGTTAGGCGCGACATTATTCCTTTGCCTTACTTTTGGTGAATCCAGACATAACAATACTGTTACACTTAAATGTAATATATCAGTAATCCATTCAACAATTTGATTCCATACATGTTTCATAATTATTATCCTACGCGGCCGGGAAGCCCATTGACTTATAATGGGAATTAACAGTTGTATAAATTTAAATTATGAATTTTCCTATTACACAAAAAATAACAACTTATTATGAACAGGAATTATTTAATATTATTATATTAAATAATTACAATTGTTTCTTAAAATTATTCTCAAAATATGCATAATGCTGTTGTTTTTGTTGTTTTTTTCCGGGATTTAAATTTATTTATCTGTGGTTTCCACACTAGGTCGAACCCATCGGTTGAACCTGTCTCGTGGACAATTTCAGCTAGGGTTTTCCTGATTTAATCTGTGGTCTCCTTTTATATATGTATACGTAGAAAATAGAGTGAGGGTCATAAATAGGATACCTATCTTAATAACTAATTTGTTTCAGACTAACGTGTAAGTACTACCACGAATCTTTTAATGAGAGAGTTCTCGTAGGTAGGCAGAACAATTAATAGTTAACTAATAGTTGCAGTGTCACCATCTAGCGATATAGCGTTAGGCGAGTACTATTGTACACCTACATTTCGTCGATGCCATTACTGAGTCCCACGTAGCGAGCCTATTGCCATCCAAGCACGGTTCCAGACTCCGAGCTGCTACTGAGAATTTCCATAAAGAACAACACTATAACACCTTGCCCGAGAATCAAACCTACGACTTCTCGTTCAGCAGTCACGCTTACGACCACTAGACCTATGAGACAATCAGTTGAATTAAATGTCTCAAAACATGTTTATAATATTTCTAGAAAAGTATAATTTGATCTTTCGAATGGATACAATTAATATAATTTAATAAATTTTCCGCTAATTTTCAAAGTCCAAACATTCCATAAATGCGAAAGTAACTCTGTTTGTTTGTTAAGTACCTCATGACGACTTAACCACTGAACCGATCGTTATGAAATTTTACCAAGAGGTACCTGGAGAAAAGCATAAGCTATATTCTTACTATTTTTACTATTGCAGCAAAAAAATTATTAGATAATGAATACAAAATATATTCAGACGAAGTCGCGGGTAACAGTAAGTACCTAAATAACAGAGTAATTTTACAAAAAAAAATCTACACCACATCGACTCCACATAATCCTCTATCCAAAAATGCATCTAAACAAAGCTAGGAGTCGCATCTTAAGTGCGCGCGCGCACTCTCTCCGGCTTAACGCCACCGCCGCAATTACAGACACTTACGTCAAATCTATATTAGTATACATTCTCAGAAGCGACTGATTGTCGCAGCTATCACGAACTTTTTGTTGCAGCGAAAGCTACTGGGACCAACATTTTAAATTCTCTTTTTTAACCGACTTCAAAAAGGAGGAGGTTCTCAATTCCAATGTATGTTTTTTTTTTGTTTGTTACGCTATCATATAGTATCAAGACCAAGTATGTAGTACCAATTGCTAAACATCGAAAAACATAAGCTCCATACAAATCACATTGCTCGGTATGCCAACTTTACAAGTCCAGACTAGTACCTACTGACTGGATACGGGCCACTTTTCATAATGAGAAGGGTTAGGCCTTAGTTCATCACGCTGGCGTGGTATGAGTTGGCAGACTACACACACCATCGAGAACTCTAAGAAGCCCTTAAAATGAGTAGGTTTCCTTACAAAATTTTCCTTCACAGTGAAGTCACATATGCAATTGAAAAATCAGAGGTGCGTGTAATTTCGAACTTAAAACCTCTTGCAATGAGAACAAACGTTTAACCGCTATGCTATAAATTACACAGACCAGTGCAAACTTTACGGCCAAGATTATATTATATCAAATCTAATATCAGTTCATGTTCTGACCAACCTGATTGGTGTTCATCGAGTTTATAGCAGAGAAAGCTGCAAATGATACTAGATATCGTGTTCGGTCGTTCGTTAGAGATATTCCGCAGGGAAATGGCTACATCAGTCATTTAATTATAACTAAGACATATATACGACTTTAACTTTTACCATGTGAAATAGGGCAATGAAACTACATATAGATGTGACGGTACGGTTGGCGCAGTGGCTAAGTGATTAGCTTTCTGCGATAGGTGTCGTTTGTTCGATTCCCGCACGGAACGAACATTTGTATGATTTACAGATATTTTTTTCGGAGGTTGTGTGTGTATGTGACATGTATGTTTGTAAGCTGTACCCACGAGACAGGAGAAGTACTTGAGTGAGGTAACCATTAAAAAAATACGTTTTTATTTGGGAAACAAAGCTAATTCAGAATAATATTTGTCATCGTTTTAAACCATACTTTTTATTAGAAAATTCAATTGAAATTATATTAGAAACCACTGTTTAAAAGCAGTTAATACATAAATGTATGAAAAAGCAGTGATAGGCCTAGTGGTTGAACGCTTGCCTTCCAAGCAAGAGGGTCCGAGTTCAAACCCAGCCCGCACCTCTGACTTTTCGGAATCATGTGCGGATCAGAATTTGTTTATCATTTGCGTTAACGGTAAGGATAACATCGTGAGGACACCTGCAGACCTGAGAGGGCTCCATAAAGTTCTTAATGGTGTGTGTAGTTCGCCAACCCGCACCAGGCCAGCGTGGTGGACTAAGACCTTACCCTTCTCAATCTGAGAAGAGGCCCTTGCCCAGCAGTGGGACAATAATGGGCTGAATTTATTTATTATGAGAAGTACGCATTATTACTTATTTAAATCCCCAATTAACCCAGCGGTTCCCAAATTGTTCCATTTTACGGTACTTGCCGTCGGGAGAGCAAAAACCGTAGAGAAAACGTTAGACTCATCAAGTTTAGTTTAATTAGACTCATAGAATCCCTGTAACAATACTAGCTTTGTCTCTGTAGACTTTTACGACTTAAACGGGAATATAAGCAAACCACATTGTAATATTATAAATTTTATGAGAAATCAAAGCTAAATTTGCGATAATACATAATAAGTATTACACATAATTCGGTGTAAGTATCTTGAAATATTTTTGTACTTTCATTAGTGTCCTTTTTTTACTTGTCTCTCTGTAGCATCTAGGGATTTGATTAAATACCTGATTTTGTCATTTGCCTGCAATCAACAATTTACAACATGTTCCGTGAATTAAGTTCAATATGTATCGGTCACGACTTTTTTTCTATTGGCAACCACTACAAGCGACATTAACATGCTATACATAATTATATGCACTTTGCTTCAGACGTGTAAACAAGAGCTTAGCTAATTTACATGTAATTTATAAATAAATTTAAGTTCACAAGTTTAATTTAACAAAGCCGGTTTCTTAAGCTATTTCTTTACAAATCTCAAATTGATTACTGTATACAATAGATATCACAAAGTTATATGTGTCAATATAGGTTTTATAACATAGCATCATGCCTGTTTTCCTCGAAGGGTTAGGCAGAGGTGTATTATTGTACACCCACATTTCGCCGATGCTTTATTGAATACCATCACCGTGCACAGTTCTAGATTTAGAGAGAATTTCCGTACAGAAAAACCCAATAACACTTTGCCCGACCCGGGAATCGAACCCAGGACCCCACGCTCGGCTGCCGTGCTTACGACCACTAGACCAATGAGGCAGGATACAGATTTTTTTTATATTATATATTTTTTATTATATTTCATTCAGACCTTCAGTGAAGGTATGCTACCTTCTATGCTATATCCTACTGAAACGGCTGGTGGAACAAAACCAGAGATAGGAGGAAAAAGTAGCCTAAGGAAGGAGAGGAAAAAGGAGGAAGAGGAAAAAGATCTTTGCTTTGCAGCAACAATATATTCTGAAAAAATAATAATAATACCATTTAGAAATTCCTACTGAAAATACTGGGTGTCTATTAGCAAAGCTAGAGATCGGAGGAAAAAGGAGCCTAAAAAAGGAGCGAAAAAAGCAAGGAGGAGGAAAAAGGTCTTTGTCTTGCAGCGATACAATGAAATGATAGATCATAATAATAACATCTAGAAATCGGGTTAATGTGAAACATCTCATATTTTTTCATGATGAAGAAAAACTTACACTACTGACCGCAGGCTTGACCGCTATATTGATAGATCGTCAGGTATAATTATCACCACACGCAACACAAATTGATTAATTATCACAGTAGTATTGCTAATTAGCTCGAAATAGAATCAATCGCGTTTCATCGGTTCATCTGCTTAGCCTTTTTCCAAATATGGTAGGGCCAGTTCCAGTTTTCGTTTATTATTAATTCCCAATTCCTAAAAGACTCTGGTTAGACCGTTTGGGCTGCTGACTTTCCATAACGACTGTCATAGGTATTTGTATAACAACCTTATTTCTCATGCATTGTTCAAATATGAGAATACAAGGCCAATTTTAGGCACTGGTGATATGAAATGCCGCTCATGACTCACATAAATTCTACAACACAAATAATATGTAAATATACAAAAAAAGCCTGTGGTAAATCTATCGTAATTGTAAAATGGAGGATATCAGAACATTGCGCAAGCGTCACGACGCGCAATGCATAGCAAAGGCTGCATTACTATACGATGCGCGTACACAGCGTAGTGAAAACTCGCCGCGCACCGCTTGTGTACTGCCACACTAATAGCTACCGAACTATATAACGTATTGACACTAGTTAACCGTACTATCTTGTGTGCTCAGCCCATTGCAGTTCATAGCCGGACATAGGCACCTGTCCAACAAGAGTTATTGCCTTTAATCACTACACTTGCCACGAGTATTGGTGAGAAAAAACAAAAGCCTCTCACCACTATATGGAATCTTAAATCTAAATAAAAGAGGGGTAACTAAAAGACTTAAACCAATTCATTTATTAGGCCCAAATTGCACAATTCCGAGGATCCACATCCTCTAGAGACCAATATCCAATACTAAATAACGCCAGGTTGATCATTTAAAACAAAAATAATCTGTATAGGTGTATTCCAAACGTATAAGAACTATATCGACTAGTCCACAATCGGTTAAAGTGGCTTCCGTTGGTAAAGGCTTGGTTCCTCACGCTTTATGAAAAAGTTAACTGTGGTCAGTTGTGCGAACCAAACCGTTTAAAATTATTTAATAATTGACCCGTAATCGAAGACTCCTTATCTATCATAATAAGAGCAGTACCCAAATACGGTCCCTTAAGCCTTCCTAATGTTTCAATTGGGGAAAAGAAGCACCAAAGCTCCCTAGCAACACATATCCCAATTAAACATTGCCAAATCGAAATCAGAACCAATAAGTATCTATTATGTACAACTGAAGCGACGCAAGCGCAGTTTGAATTGATGACAGACTGCAATTCAATTGCGATGGACAACGTTGACCCATTTAAAGTTTTACGAATTTGATTGAGTGGAATGATAAATAGCAGAACATGGGCGTACTCAGCATTTTGTCTGAGGGGTGAGGGGGGAGGGGCAAATAAGGCATTAGCAACAGTACCTGAGGCAGGCCAGGTCAAGGATATAGATATTCGTATGACAACCGGGACCGACCGCTTCCAATGCTCTCAACAGCACTAGGGTAAAGAAAACCCATCTAAAAGCTAACCACAGTACTTAGCCTCACCTCACAGATTCCATCTCCACGGATTTACACAAATTAGTATTTTATAAAGATCTTTTTCAACCAAAAAATTGGAGAAACCCAAAGTGTGCGCAATAGTACATTTTTTCCATGCAAAACTGACATAATCAATATTTACATTGTTCTAGCGTTAAATGAGCATAGGGAAATCAAACGTCTTCACTAATTTACAATTAACTCGTTGTCAGATTCTTACAGCTAAGCTGCAGTGGCGACACTATAAAAAGGTACATTTTATAGATTAGAAAACTAGGAACTAGAAATCTAACTTATAGGAGACTTGTTTTCTAATAACAGGTGTACACTCGCGTACGACAGTGTTTAAAAAAGACAGATCACAAACTGAAATATCTGTCGCTAGGATGCCAAGCGTGAAGCCAAAGTTTAATTCCCAGGCAAAGTGGCAAAGTGGTATTCATTTTTTTTTTTGTTAGGGAATTTGAATTAGCAGCCCTGAGTTAGGAATGATGTTAAAAATACCAACATCCTCGCTATTTGTTTATTTTAGTTTTAAAATCCTTTTTTTTTTCTTTTTAATCATTTGATCAGCTCTCCTTATATTCAACCACGATATTGTTGACTATACACACTTGCCTAGAAGAATACCTATCCATTCATGGCTCGATGACTCCTACAATATAATCATATCTAAATTATTCTGCTCAGCTCAGAATACGAAATGACCACCTAAGTCCATTACATTATCTTCTAAGATAGCATGAATTTAAACTAAAAAACCAAAAAAAAAATGTGGACTTCTACATAATTCAAATTATTATTAAAATAGGCAACTTAGAAACGCAAGAAGCTGAAATTCATGACTGAATGACGTCACAGAAACTAGTGGACAACAAAAACTGACTTAATTACTTTAATATAACCTCAACCTGCAAAATAATAAGGTTAATAGAACGCGGCGGAGATGCTCCTAATTAAGTTTAACTATTATTGCATGAATATCAACACGCCTTGATTCCATGAGGGTAGGCAGGAACTACAGAACTTGACGGTCCTTACATATTCTGCCTATGCTTTTTGACAAATCACCAATGAGGTCAATATTCAACTAAAAAAAAACCTTTCATAAAAGCTGTGTTAGGTAAGATGACTGACTCCTTCTTTTTAAAAATAGAATCAGCTGTCAACCCGTTTACGAAATTCGAATTCAATTTAAAATTTTATCAGTTTAATGATTAATTCATAGCAACTGTTTACCGTGCTCGGTGCTCCGAACGCATGGAAGTACATAGATTACGTCTGTACGAATTGGATATCGACAGATAAGAAAGCAGTTTTCACTCGCAAGGAAAAGGAAACGTCTCGGTCTAGACCGGCTGATAGCTGCCGGCATGTGAGGTAGCTGCACGCTCAGTTTACTATAGGATAAATATACTAATGACAATGTTTGAAGGGCTTGTTACTACGACCGTCTATCTTGAGATTGTTTTGTTTTAGTCTTTTTTGTAACGTCGCTATGGTAACGTAGGTTTTCTATGGATTATTCGTGTATCGTGAATGCGTTTACAAACAAAAATTGTTACATGCACAAACACCTCTAAACAATGTTTCACTGTTTGATGTGTATACACAGGTCGGACCGAAATTACTTTTTAGGTGCTGCAAGATCTCCCGTATCTCTCTTTGCACTTAAAGAGCTCTTATATACGATATTACGTGTAAGGGAACAATGTAACATGTATCAGTCGCTCTAACCACTAAGCTATTAGGTCGTGACTGATATTTTTACCTGGCGTTTTTGTAGGGCTCCTAACGCCCTAGAGCTGCCACTGGTACATAATTAACGTATGTTTATAAATAACAGATTATGAAGCTAGCTAATCGAATAATTGGTCTGCCTTTATGTCAAAGCTCACACACGAAAGCCTCGACAAAAAACTTCCATGATGAAAAAAATAGCATAGAGCATCGTTTCCATGGTAACCCTAACAAAATTTCCCCCTTATTTCCCGCACATCTGTTTATTTTTGTGTGTCCTATGTAAGCGAATATATCGGCATTATAATATACCCAAAGACATCACTATTTCAATTCACAAAGTACTGCAATATTTACATACATTTTGTAAAACATTTAAGTTTTTATTTTTGGATTTGACTTTTTTGATTCGTTGTACTGCCATTGTCCCTACTGCTAGACATGGCACTTTATTTTTAAGAGTAAATTCGTATTTAGGGGTCATATTCATGCTTGAAACTTGAAACTAATTTGGGCCGCCATCGCCGATTCAGCGTAGAGGACTAATAATATATAATAACAGTTTTCATTCAGCCCATTACTCATATTCATATTCAAACTTATTCATAATTAATATATAAACAAGTATTTTGTTTATAAATGCATCAAAATTCATTTTACGTTACCTCATTAATAAATAATTATGGTAGTACAATTATTTCAACAAGTTATTTGTAAACAATTAATTTGTCATCAATAGTAAACATGTTTTCAACTAGTGATACATTGTTAAAACCCGATGTGCTATGTACGGCTTTGACGTTTTCCGCAATCAAAAATATAAATAAATGTATATATAAGTCAGTGCATTCATATTTGTGCGGTAAGTAACTTTGAAAAAAAAAATATAATTAAACCACTATTTATAAATGCCAAAGTAGCACTATCTGTTTGTTACCCCGTCACGACTAAACCATTGAACCGATAGTTATGAAAATTTACAAAGAGGTAGCCTGGGCCCTGGAGAAAGACATAAGCTATATTCTTACTATTTTTTGTATAACAGTAAAACGCCAATCCTATCCTACTTCGTACTTAAACCTATCCTACTAATCCTACTTTAATCCTTACTATATCCTATCCTACTTTTTAATATTATAAATGTGAAAGTTTGTGAGGATGGATGGATGAATGGATGGATGGATCTTTGTTACTCTACCACGCCAGAACGACTGGACGGATCTGGATGAAATTTGGCACAGAGATAGATTATAGTCTGGAATAACACATAGGCTACTTTTTATCCCGGAAAAATGTACGGGTTCGTAAGCCACGCGGGCGAAGCCGCGGGTGGAAGCTAGTTAGATAATAAACCCAAAATACACGTAGACCAAGTCACGGGCAACAGCTAGATAATAGTGAACATAAACGACTTTGATAAGTTGAAAGTCAGACGAAAACATACTTTGTAACAGACTTAAAAAAGTCGGCTCCCAAATCACTTTGTTACAAACGTCATTGAACGTGATGGAAAATATTTAGAACCGTCAATTATTTAGCCTATGCCTTTGACATTTACAGGAAATAAGACGCGACCTATTGCGTCGACTGAATAAGCATCTACGTCACGTCTAAGGTGTCTGACCTTAGCCAATTTGTTATTGGTACCAATTCTGTTGTTTAAAGTCTAAACTGATTTAGTCTATGTCTCTTTCTACCAAAAAAAATGTGAGACGCTCATTCAGTGGAGACCAAGCAGTCTTCTTTTTCTTTTTCTAGCGAGTCGGCACAGCCTATCACATGGGAATTGCTCATATGACGACACGGTTGGCGCAGTGGCTAAGCGATTAGCTTTCTGCGCTACGTGTCGCGGGTTCGATCCCCGCACGGAACAAATATTTGTATGATCTACAGATAGTTGTTTCGGGTCTGGTTGTGTGTGTATGTGACATGTATGTTTGTAAACTGTACCCACGATACAGGAGAAATCCTAGTGTGGGGCAACGTTTAAAAAAAAAAAATCGTTGATTAGATTAGCCAATCAGCAATGATATGATCAAGACTGACTGCCCAGGGCGCGCCGGACGATCTCATGTACGCCGATCTCATCTCTCGTCACTCGTCGAGTCACCGAGCGTTCGTGAGTTCGAACCCCACCACAATAAAACATAATTTGATGTTTATTGCTTGTTATTGAGCAATAAACGTCTCTATGTATTTAGTTGCAACAAACGTGTTGGTTATGTGAGAAAGGCAACGAAATTTTCTGACTACTTTGACAAGAGACGTCACTCTTTCAGCAAAATTAACAACTGCTTGTAAAAGAAAAATAAATTAAATTAATTGCTTAAAAAAGCCGATAATCCATAGACTAAATAAATTCTTAAAAACACTTAAGAAAGGTGCCAAACTTCTTCGTCTCATCATGTATTATTAATTATTTTTTTTAAGACTCGTCTTCCAGTCTCCCAGTGCTTGGGTCCAGTAAAAACTACTAGAGCCTCAAACAGTAATTAGCACTAAGAGGATCCTTCAGCCGAACGGTAACATTAGTTTTTTCAACTGCCCCAGCAACATTCCAATTAAAGCAACGATTTTCATAAATATTTAATCTGTTACTTAGTAGGTACTTCATATTTTTATGGCGTAATGAAGGACTTTATTTGTGTAAGACAGTATTTTTTTCTTATTTAACTGACTCATCGGTCTAGAAGTCATGACTTGTAAACCACAAGGAACTGGTGAGAGGCGTTTTTGGGTGTGTTGTCACACGATGAAATCAAGTACTAGTGTTAACTAATCTAATTTGAGTAAACGATATTTGAATTTGAATAAATGGGATGTTCTAGGTTGGATTACCAGATCAGCCAGTATTTATGGGTTTTTCTATATAGAAATTCTGTCTATCAATTAGCAGTCTAGAGTTAGGTATAAGTAGTGCCCAATGGATAGCAATAGACTCGCCCCCTATTACACGACACGAAATAACGACATCGGAAAATGTGGTAGTAGAATAATACCTACACCTCTGCCTAACCCTTCGGGAGTCACAAGCGTAATGCTTTTTAATATCCTGTGGTTGTAGGGATTCGGTTTTCGAAGAACTTTATAATAAAACTATACGCTGTTAACAGAAGTTCACGTTTAAAAATCCCCTTCATGTATGGAAAACCACAAAATTCATGTGTTAATGATTGCAATCAATTTTCAGTCTTATGGCTTGACCAATAAAGTTCATTGGGAGATTACGCAGCGCGTTGAACTCTTTCATATGCAAATGAATCATGCGCACGATTGTCCAGAAGTTAAACAAATATTTTTCACTTAATTAATTTTTATGTATTTGTTGACCTTCGCAAATGTGAAATTCTGAACAGGATCAATTGGACACAATACGTACAAAATTCATGTGAAAAAAAACTTAAAATTACGCTGTTTTCTTTATATGACGTGTTATATAAAATAAGATAATCTACATCAAAAAAGTTGTTCTATCACAGATTTTAATATTTTGCTTTAAAATATAGAAAACAAAAATATTGTCTTCACATCGATAAAAATGGTGAGAACCAACAAAATGTTGTCATATTTGATTGTATGTAAATATATAAATATGTCAGAGCAACGTATTTGTATCTTTACATACAATTAAATTTGACAACATTTTGTTGTTTCTCACCATTTGGCATATTTATCACAATGACAAAACTACCACCGGATTCCGCCACAAACAGTGGCAAACTAGGTATATGGCAAATCATCCTATGCAATGGAATCAGTTTCATATAAAAGTGAGTGACTTTTGTTCAAATATATTATAGAGCTCTATATCTGTTTATGAATATACTAGCTTCCGCCAACGGCTTCGCCCGCGGGGTTTACGAACCCGTGCATTTTTCCGGGATAAAAAGTAGCCTATGCGCTATTCCAGACTATAATCTATATCGGTGCCAAATTTCATCCAGATTCTTTCAGTAGTTTTTATGTTAAAGAGAGTTTTTATGTTAAAGAGTAACAAACATCTATCCATCCATCCTCACAAACTTTCACATTTATAATATTCGTACGGTAAGTACAGTCAGTCTTAAAACGATTGATATACATAGCGAAAATCACACCTATATTCTAGGATAAGTGATTAAAATCGTATAAAAAAATATATCCGTGTATTCTTCCATAGATACTATGTGAAATTTTCTGAAGACTTTAATCATGATTTCTTTTAAAAATCACTTTTGAATACTGTTGAGATTTAGACAAAATTCCCACTTTTTGAGTATAATGATACCATTAACCATTGTTGTGGGTTCTGTAACCTGATCTTTTACAAAAAGTTTAACAAATACCATTCGCCTATTTAGTCCTTTAACTAAAACTATATCCGAATCTATCGGATATCCGAAATAATTTTCCATATCCATAACCGAACGTGATAAATGATTCCTTATAGGTATATCCAATTCAATGACGAACTGCCATAATTATAACCCTGATATTTTTAACCCTATGCTGCTCATATAGTGTCTTTGTTTATAAGGCAATTAAATAATAAACAAAAATCGGTCATTATGAGTTAAAATTATACATATATGCCGCAACTATTAATAATATACTGACGCAAATTGATTGTAAACCACAAAATTAATCTCTTTCCGCTGAAACGACTCACTTCTTGTTCTTTATAGGTAATTACAATAAATATAAATTATTATATTATTATATATTATAATGTAAATTATCTATGTTATGTAATAATATTTTTATAACTACATAGTTTTCAACCGCGACTTTGTCCACTGACTTCTGGATCTCGACAACAGCATCACCTACTGGGTCCAACTACAGCTAAGAACTATCCGGGTGACCCCATAAATAGAAAAATTATCAAAATCGATCAAGCAGTTCAGGAGGAAAATAATTACGAACACACCGGAATTTAATATATAAAAATAATAATATACAGGGTGATTTTTTCAAGTGGGCGTGGATGGCTAATACCGAAACCGAAAGATATTAATAATTACATAGATTATGAAAATTTACAAGTACATAGTTCCCATACTAATGAAGCCTGTATATACGGATCCAAAGATAAGATTCGCTATTTCTAATAACTAATTAGTGATTGCCTCATTAGTCTAGAGATCGCAGGCACGACTGCTGAGCGTGAGGTCCTAGATTCGATTACGAGGCATTTTTTCATTAATAGCCCGGAATTTGTGCCCGGATAATGGTCATAAGCTCGCCCCCTTTTACATGGAACTCAATAAAGGCAGCGGCGAAATGTGGGTGTACAATGGAATACCTCTGTTTAACCGATCGGAGAATACAAGCGTGAGGCGCTAAGTTATGTTTTGTTAATTAATATGAATACAGTTGGTCTCGTTGTCTTATAGAATAAAATTCATATGCGATAGTTGATGTAGACTTGAATATATTCCGTACTGTTGTGCGAACATTTAAAATTGGTCTTTGCAGCCGCTTTTGACGTTGAGAATCTGGTTGCACAGTTCTAAAGTCCTATGGAAAAGAGCCAATATATCAGGTCTTAACGGTCCCGATGGACTACTTAACTTAACATCTAACTGTAAAATATTTTTTTTAAGTATATTGACAAAACAACATTTGAATATGGCCTCGTTTTTACACGTCACATGCGAAAATAATTATACGACAGCTATTTTTTTTTAAATTAAACAATTAGATATTTTGTTATCTATTATGTATGGACAATATGGAGAACTGGCCAAAGTGCGATGTTTAATCGTAATCATTATACACGAACAATGTAAAACAAAGACTAAATTTTATTACTTATTTGGGAGGCCTTTAGGATCGAACAAATAGCTTTGAAATTAAAACAATACTAATACAGGGAATTTTCCACTCGTTGCGCTTGCGCTGAAAATTTCTAGTATTTTCTGAGTGTTTCGTTCTTCTTGTAGTAAAGTTTTGTCATACCAATTTTCGTTAAATTCACAATACTTCATTATTGTTCCTGATTTCTTGGAAACTTCAAGTCATTTGAAAATATGTGTTTTGGTCATATCTCTTGGTGTAGCACATTAAGTACTACAATATCTTTCGCCTTAAATATATCTACAGGTATTTTTCAAACTATCGATTTCATTTTATTCGATAAGTGAAGTAGTCATAAAACTCGATAATATTGACAGAATAAACGCTTGGGAACAATTAACTTTCAATAAGCTATGTAAATAATATAAAAAAAAATGGTACGACAAAACCGCAATCTGACCTGCGCAACCAATTAGCAGTCAGGAAGCGGGGTGAGTGAGTGAGTGAATAAAGTGAAAAAAAAAAAAAACGATTACACACGCGAGGCTCAACCGTCAATAACACCTCACAGATGAATTAATCAGCGTGTTAACTAATTTAGCTACAAACCTCGACAATAATTAATTATATAAAACAATTTCAGCGATTTACGCGATCCGTGGAAAATAATATAATTATGACAAAACACTGTTTGTATGAATATTATTTTAGAGGATTCATTTCCGTTTAAGCAATAGATACTCCCAGAGTAAATGGCGAGAGACAATTTCAATAAAAAACATGTTCTTAGAATAGAAACGATCTACGGATCTCTAACATTAAACATAGCCTTAATTCTTGAGTACATAGCCTACATTCTATAAAATCTAGATCTAAGAAAAAACCTTCTTAATTTTCTCTAATCAAAGAAAATTATACAACGAAGTTTTCAGTGGAAAAAGCAGTCATAAGCCGTTCGGAAAACTATATTTCCACGTTTCGTCCACTCGCCGCCAGATGTCGGCTACATAGCGCGCTTCTATCATATAAGCGCGCAGGCGCAGCGCTCGTCTCATTGGCCGGCACGACGCACGCGCGATCACTACAGTGCCCCGAACCAAACTCGCGACCGTGCACTAAACGAACTGTTGTGTTGACTGTGCTAACATGGATATATTTACCCTGGACCCAACTGGACTTTATTAAAAAAAAAAAACAATCAAGATGGACTCCACTCTGGATCCCACCGGTCAGTACTAACTTCTACAACCCCACTTGTCCAATCCTTATTAGAATCTTATAAAAATGGACATAAAAGTACTCGATCCTACTGGGCAATACTAAAGTGAAAATGATCGGTTTAGACCCCACGGAAATATACTAAACCCCATCTCCGATGAGACAAGATGTGTTGCGGAAGACGCAGGATATTCACAGGCACCAGTCCGCGGGAGACCTCCTCCTGTAGAAAGAGAAGGTTCACGTCCAGACGTGTCCACTGAACGATAAACAACTCATCGCCTGTAAATAGTATGAATAAAATGAAGGGAGGACGTGTTCGCAAGGTCATTGGATGGAAATCAGCTGACTCGCGCGCCGCGTGCAATCCGGAAATGTACACCCATAGAAACAACATCCACATTATGAAGAGAAATTTGCAAAACGAGCTCTTTCAATTTGGACAACACTAAAATTCAATTCTAAGTGAGTATTCCTTTTTTTTTTCTTGTTTTATTTGTGGAGATGGCTGTCAACTTTTGAATTCTAAAATAGAATAGCCCCATTGTTCTTGACACTTTGACAGACATCTCCATTTTTAAGGGTTGGTCAAAATTAAGATTCAGTCATGGGTGCTGAGAGACAAAGAGCGAAACGGACAGCTGTCGCCGTGGCGGACACGAGAGCTGCACGCTGCATATTAAAGTTCGTTGCACAGCTGTAATCCTTCCTATTCCCCGGCCACCATATTCGGACTTTTCGGACACCAAAATAAGATCATTTTGAAGTTAGAACACGCGCTGTGCCTGGATGCTACCATAAACTTATATTTTTAAATCAATTATAAGGTTGAATATTCGGTTTTCTGTCCGAATTTCGGCCAGTATCGCGATTTTTATGGCACCGACCGCGAGTTCATTGACCGGACATATTTTATTTCATCGCGCGCTTCCACGTACACACACAGAGACTACACACCCACACTAGTGAAGTGACGCACCCACACAGACGCGACCCATCTCTGCATGTTTGCGTCCACTTCGCGTAAACACAACACAACGTTCATTTGTATTGCGAATGTAATCGTTGCTATAATTAATTATCACTATTGTGTCATATAATTCATGAACACAAAAAACAACTTTTGAGAAACGCGGTTTTAAATTTTGTTGGAACGATTCAATTACCTGATACGAATCTATTAATATCGCGTCAGTATCGATTTCCTTTAAGTCATACTAAGTTTATTACATTAAGTAACATAAATATAAAACAGATACGCGTCTATACGAGTACGCGGAAAGGTATTTTATAATCGGCACACGGCCGAACACGTATCATAATATCTCGAGATTAACAAGCGCGTAATGTGCCTGTGTTTGCCGAATTATTCCAGTTCAACAACCGGGCGAACGTCCGATCGGGGAGTTCAAAATAGACGCGGACACGATTCCACCACGCTCCTCGACATCAAAAAATGTCGTTACTTGAACCACCAAGCTAATACCAATTTAGTAGACACAAAATATTCTATACAGATTTTATAGAATTGCAACACTGAACTCGATATTTGACAAATGTAACACGGAAGAGACGATCGTTACGTAAACGTACTTCGAAACTTTGAATTTGGAAATTGATTTTTTTATCGCAGCGATGACACGGTGATTCGCGAGGACGTGATATTTAGGTTCGCACATGTCTGTATCAGATTGCTTAATATTCCGCGATGAACTTCCTTGACCCCGGTCGACAGCGAGCCTCTGTCGGCTGCAGTGTGGCCTGTTTTTGGCATTGCGTCATCATAGGTCACTACCACCCTAGCCCGCCATATTTTTTGCTCATAATATTCACCTCACGTTGGCTTCTTCCTTTGTTAGTCCATTTAAACTCATGCCATCTATTTCGGTAACTTAATATAGTCAAGACTGGTCGCGTCGTAACTTAATGTGGCGTAATTTGATTGTGATAAAACTTGAGCGAGAAAAATATATTTTATTTCTCTTTTTGGGGCAAGTAGGAGTAATAAAACACGTTATATGGTCAGGCTAAAGTCTCGAAGACAAGTTTCCTAAAAAGATGCTTTGTGTATAGATAATCGAGCTGAAATATAAAACAAGCCTACACGTTTGATGTATGATAAAAATTACACGAGCCATGATATATGTCGCTTTCCATAGACAATTTATTGCGCGTCCTTTACCGACATTACGTGTGCATAAATTATGGTCAATGAACACAGAATTAGTTCTTACACAAACTCGTATGATCCTTCAGTCAATTCTTAAAACTTGAGTAAAATAATTTCATTTTTAAGCACTTGCCTCAGATATTTGCTACAGACTTCACAACATTATGTAAAAACATGAAATCAAGTACGACACACATACTTAACAATCAATGTTGCGACAGCAGGTCAGGAATTTGCAACGTAGTGACGAAATAAAATGCATATTTGAAAAACGCCAAACAACATTTTAATACGCAAATTGTAGGGTTAAACATAAAATGACCGGTTCTTCGTTTTGAACTTTTAAATAAAGAATCGGGCGTCGAGGTTAATTTGTGGTTTAACGAATGTAAGTTATTTGTTGAAAAACTTTATACCAAGCAGTTTTTTTTGCAGTGTAGCATAAGAGAGGATAATATTTAACTTTGATACAATTATACTTTCTATACAAAAGGTAAGTATTATAATTCTTAAAGCGTCTAAAATGACTTTATCATTCCTAGGTTCCGCGCAGACCAAAATTGCATAGCAAAATACGACACGACAAAAATAGATATTAATTGTAGTCTGAATGCACAGCATGTGTCCTAAAAGTAAACGAAACGTGTGCAGTTTGACGTACAGGTGAGCATTTAACATAATAGACAGCAGAGTACAGGCACGCACAGAAGCACGCGAATGCATACTGCCCAACAAGCAGATGCATTAATCGACAAACTTCATACACTTAATATTCTGTTTAACATGCAAATTAGACCAATAATGTTATCGATTCTTAAAATATCAACAGAGAACGTCGGGAGATCGCCGTTTTTTCTGCAACCGGCAAAAACAGCGCATGAATTGAAGTTAAAAATGTATACTTTTTGCGATGCAAAATACTGCTTGTCGCATTACAAAGGTGCAATACAAGGTCGCATGGCAGCTGGTAGGTCTAATTAAAGGTTTTATGTTTAAATAATTAAGTGGGCAGTGCCAAGCCACGCTGGACGGCGGAGCAGGTGTCACCTTGTTTATGCAAGAATAAAATCATTATTTAGGGACATGCCAAATTACGTACATTAATAATATGTTCTCGATGGTATTATTGCCTGTGCGCACGTAAGATAAATTGTTCGAAATGCTCATTTGAATATGTTAACAATAGTTTTTGCTGTCAAGTCAAAATTACGTTGGCATGTAGGTGTTTGCATATTGAAAGTTATGAGTCTTGCAGATGGTTTTCAGCTTTTAATCAGTAGGTACCTGCTTAGCCTCGATAAAGAATTTATCTCCCTCTTTAATGGTTTCTAGTTTAGTTTTTCCTCATCACACTTGAACAAGAAGCTTCAGATAAATCTAAGTTTATTAAATGAGAATCATTCCGTCACTTCAATTTTTTTTTTACAATTCAAAAGAATACCTATTTACTATGTTAGGACATTTGTCCTAACATAGTAATATATAAGAGCATAAGAGCTAATGCTAATCATATTTGGAATCCTTAGTATTTACTAAGGATTCCAAATATGATTAGCATTAGCTCTCGAATAATCTAGAAACATTCAATAAACACATCACTACATAAGCTAACGAGCAAAAAAACCATGACTCTACATCACCCAGTGTTTTAATTTTCTATCAAAAAATATGAGTCGAGGAATGTATGGTAGAATTTTGGTGGAGTCAATAAACTTAAGGAACCAGTTCCTATTTGTTTGAACACAAATATCTTTGACCAAACATTAGAAAAAAGATAATACAATATTGTCGATGGCTAACGTATCTTAATTATCAATGAATTTATTGAGGACTTCATTTTAATTGGACTTTTATTTTGAATAACGAAAATCCAAATTTGAATTTCCTTAATCATAGATTATGAGCCTTCTTTTATTAATAAAAATGTTGTGGCATAAACAAATACTCTAATCAATTTCATATTAAAACTTATTCAAGTTTTAACACGTCAATTTAGCACTGGAACATAGACTAGGTTTAAATGAATATATTTTTATTAGCTTTCTGACTTAAAGTATGTAGCATTGAGTAACATTTGCATGGATTATGGCACAATATTGCCCGTTTCCTTAACTTTAGCGTTTCAAATGACACAATTCCTTTCACTTGGACCATCACAATTTAAAATTTAAAGGTTCGACGGACCTGTATGAAATAAATCACGAAATAATTACACAATTGTATGACCTCCAACGGCTCCAATGCCTGTATCGTGTGCAATTTCGAACGACATTATTTGAGGCACTAATTGAGTGTGCAAACATTTGCTCCTTGTTTGTGTGGCGATTTTACCTATGTAGATCTACTAATCCATAGAGGTTTTGCAATGCTTATCTTTGAATAAAACCTGTATTGTTTTATCCGCTTATCTTTCTTACATAAGGTTTTCTTTTCATTATTGCACGCGATATGTTAGTCGCCTGTCTTGGTACCTATCTTTAAAACCGATAGTGTTATTTTTCTACAATTTTAGTTCCAACTTTTTGTTACCTTGCTGTATTTTATTTTTTTAAATTAGATACAACTTTATTTTCTGTAAGAAATACTTTACGAATATAAGTTATCGAAAGAATTTTACTTTATAATTTGACATTTACCGCACTCGTGCCGAATGTACATCAAACTGGCGGTCAGTAAATGCAGTCAGTGGGTCAGATATTGGTCACAGACACCTAAAATTAAATATTTATCTGCAACCTTACTCGTTACAATACAAGTTTAGTTGCATCAGAGTTTGCATAACATATCGCCTGGCGTAATATCCGCGTGAACGTTCCTTTTTCAAGTGATCAATTTGAACTGCAGTTTTATAATTCTTTATACTGTTTTTACTTTTTAAGTTATCCGATATAAGGCTTTATTTATATTGAATTTTATTCTCATTGCGAGTTTTAGTTTAAATGTGTGTTCCATCTTAGTCTAAAGTCCGTGTGTAGTGCGAATAGTCGGAATAATCAACATTCTAAACTATTTTTAAATATTGCATATTTATGTATACTCGTTTCTACAGACCTGCCTACATAGAACCTATTTATACATTGTTTTGACAAAATTAATATTTTTTCCACGAGGAATTCTTTATAATCGAATCGTTTCAATCTACGTACTAAACACGTGCTACGTGTTTAGTAATTTGCATAAAAATATTCAAGTATCATCAGTGTATAATAAATATAATCAATAGACAGATACGAAAATTTGCCGTCAAATATAGATACGAGATTAGACAACCATTATTCATACTCTGTCACCTGCTATCTCCGTGTAGATCCATTATAAGATAATAAATGTGGATGATCATTTTAATTTACTGATGATAGCTTTCCTCGTATATTTTTTCTGTTGTTGGCTACCGACGGATTCGTCATCGATCAAGTCATTGACACGACTGCACTGAACGCCAATATACTAGGATATGATGAGATCGCAGGCGTTCAATCAACTCTAGAGGTGCATCCACCTTATCAAGACCGCCCAACTAGCATGTTCTGAAAACAATGACCTAATAAGTGCCACAAAATTTCCAACTATTTTTAAATTTAAATTCTAATCAAAACATGAAAACACCAATTGATGTGTTTGTCGTGTCTATTAGATAAGCGCGGTGTTTAGATAACGCACACATCCAAGGAAAAACTTGTGCGTGTGTGCTCATATTATCTCCTCAAAACTACTGCTCTCCTGGTACCCGAAACATGGAAACTGCTCACGAACGAATCTGAAAATACAACATGAACGCAACTTTCACATGTGGAAAATCGTACACAAATGTAAAATCTACATGCGTACACGGCGCATGCTCTCATTCTACTTGTATTTGGACGGATGCCTGTGTGTTGTGTAGTGAAAACGCTTTCCTCGTACAACACTTATACTATGTATGTATGTATGTACGTGCATAAGTGGCAGTATCTCATAGTAAAGGAACGCGTGTTAATAGCAAAGTTGTGTTTCCGCATAGGCAGTTCGTAGAGGCAACGAACACGAACGTGTGAAGGCTTGCCCCCGTGTGAACACGAGAGCGTCAACCTTACGAATTAGAAAAAAGTCGCTTTACGCCTCGCCTTGACGCATGGCCCGGATTTTAAATTCATGATTTTAAGGATTTAGAGAATTTTCTCAAAGTAGCAATTTATTGGTTCTTGTCATAAAGAAATTTTTAGGACCGGTTATTGTAACAACATTCCATTAGCTCATATAATGTTAAGTAAAAAAAAAACATGCATTTTTTCAAAGAAACAGAAAAGTTCGTCAAAATGTCGTCAGTCGCTGTGATTGTGACGCGCCTACACGCGCTCACGCACACCTCCAAACGTGCCCACGTACTCACGTCTGTGTATATAACTACAACATTGAAACTAAGTACGTCACAAGTTGGCCTCCCGCAATCTCTGCGAGCCTGGTACCTCGTCTCCCCGTAATAAGCTGAAGATAACTCGCTTTTCTTGATCTTACAATAAAGGAAGGCATTATTTAGCTTCCGTGTTCTTTTTTTAGATAAGGATTAAGAAAAATAAACCCATTTTTTGAATGCTGCTAGTTACATTTTAAGAAACAGACGAGCTAATGAGAAATAAAATCATCAGGCAATAAATTCATTTAAAAAATAATTAAAAATATATATTATAAACCAGGTTTAAGCGAAGTAGTTCCCCAGTTCCCCATCTGGGCAGGTCGATCAAACCTGCAAGTCCTTTCATATGACTTACACTTACACTCGGTATTCAGAACTGCCAAGAAGGCGTCACCTTGTAATGTACGAGCATGTAACGTACAGCAAACTCTTTATGTTCTCTGCTGTCCTGGTACCGAGTGTTCTAGTTGACGATCCTAGCAGTCACGAGATGACGATCGTAATTCGAGATCTTTAATCGATTCCATACTTAGTTTTAATGAGATGAGATGCTATATTTTAATTACAAAAAAAACATTTTTGGAATAAGTAAACTGAATCAGAATACTAAATAGCATCCAGCCGCGCACCGCCATCTGTTATCGACTAGCGTTAAACAACATAATGTATGAACAGACAAGACAAACAAGAATAATAGTAATTTTTTATAAAAATTATTCAATACACAGCGTATGCGAGCGTACAATTTGAGGAATTATTTAAGGCAATGTGTCGCCAGGTTTAATTGAACAATGACAGGTGCACGGAGCCTGCCCCAGCCAAGGATGACTACTGGCAGCCGGTGCACACTGGGGCAATGGCGGCAAATATTGGCTAGTTTTTTGCTCTAGCACATGAGCGGGACACGCAGCGCACTTCTATTATAATTAGTTGGTTTATCAGTAGATTGTAATTGGATGCGTCGCGTTAAAAACTAGATCCTTTGTGTCCAGAATGTGTGGCAATAGGGAATTTAAAATGTAAGCGCCTGCCAACTGCCCCGGCTATTAAAGTAAACATTTAAACGCTTGTTTCGCTGTTCAATTAAAATATAAAATATATCTATGACCGCCACGATATTTATGCGTGTTTGAAATAAAAATTCAATTCAATAGCTATAAATACTCAAAGATCATAATCGAGAGGATGCGTATGCGCAATGAAAAGAATCTATAGTTTTCATTTTATGTGTTTTTATTTCATAGTTTATTTTGATCGTTAAAATTGTGAGTAGGCAGGCGCATTCGCTTGAAATATTAAAGTTCATAAAACATGTTGATGTACCAGCTTTTTATTAAAATTCAGATCAACAGTGTGTAATTTCTCGGCAGTTCGGGGTGCGTTAAAAGAAGACCCGAACACTAAAACATAATAAGTAACAAAGACTTGAAGACCATTCGCCAACAATTATCTTGCGCAAATAGACGTAAAAAAGGTCTTAGAAAACAAATGACCACTTTTTGCAATGTGGATTGTTAAAAAATGTGTATGCCTTTGCGAAAAAAAAAAATAAAAAAATTGGTACCGACCTTGTAATAAAACTATACGCAATGGTTTCGGGGTGATCTAGGTGGTCGTCCGAATGTTTGTGCAAAAAATCTTTTTATGATTATTGTTCAATTGTGTTACGAATATCAAAGAACACACCGCCTTTTGTGATGACAGTTTTTGTTGCAGCGGTGACAGCGTCTATGAGTTTTGTAAATTATGAAACGCTAAATTACTTCCACACAGATTTTAAAATAAAATACCCTAAGTTCTTACTGATTTTTTTAAATATTTTTGATACTTTAGAATCACATAAATAATCCAAATAAAGATAAAGATTATTTTATATCTAAAAGAAACACACCGTATATCACAAGAAAAAATATTAATTAAGAAAAAATCGATCTGGACATTCATGAAGTTCTGAATTGAAAGGAATACTGTTTTAATAACCATTATATTTTTTTATTACACCAACACTGGCATCTAAAGTATGTTAAAATATAAATAAAAAATTAAAATTGTTCTTCTGGCGACCACCTGACGTCATGTGCTGCCATCCACATTAGCCAATGTGGAACAAGTCAAGTTGAGACTGTATTAACTTACAACAGGTATTATTTAAAGCAAAATGGACGCAACCATGTGATCGTTCAATGTTACAAATGGGAACTAAAAAAAAATCCATAGACAAAGTTAATTAAAAAATACCACTCACTCACTGATTAATTACGAAATCTCAACAAAAAAGTCTATAAAAAGATCGAAGGTTTTATTAAAAAAATATTTTTACGCAAACGGAGTAACATAAATGCTAAAGTATAAACAAAACTTATTTCGTAAAGATCATAATTCTCATTAGGTATAAAAAAAAACAGACCGATAAACTAAATCATATATCTAAATGAGTCCCCTCTAAACCAATAGAAAATAAAATTGAATCTAATCAACAATACAAAAAAGATACAGGAACTTACGTGTTGCCAGTATTATAAAATTTACCACCCGAAACAGATAGTTTGCACTCATTACTGTGCACCTATAATAACTAATACGTTATTACTCCATTTAATTCTAAAACGAATACATTTATGTGTTGAAAAGATGAAAAAAAGATAAGTAAGGGAAAGCGTTTTGTTTAGAAAATGTTCACTTGATGTTGGATCTGAGATGATTACAAGTATCGAGGATATAGGGATGGCAAGGTTAACACAAGTATCTATAAGTAAAAATCTTGTATACGTTTCGTATAATCTCTGAATAATTTCTTATCTCTCTGTGCATACATATAAAGGATATTATTGAATTATTTTGAACAATACCTTAATAATTTTGTAGTATTTGATATATTACAACAAATCGGCCAAGTTATAATAGTCAATAATAAGGTTCCAATCTACAATAGGTAAAGAATAAAAACGCCGGCAAAATTAATTAAAACATTTGCGAATCAATTGAATATTCGACAGGTTATTAAGAATTTAGTACATTTTGCTGACATTTCATGTGACCTATTGTTAAATGTACACTAATTTACTTTTCTGAATACATTTGATCATTTGTATTAATGTCCTCTTTTCTTTCTTTTCCAGGTGTTAATGCGACTACATCGGCCTTCAGCTTCACATCACTTCGTCATTTCATCATCATCTCATCATCATTATCCAACTCCATGTTCGTTAGTCTACTTCATTATGATTAATACTCATTAGTGAATAAGATGTTTTACGACTGATATTATTTTCTCAAGGAATAATTGCACATATCCTTCATGCATTTGTATTTTTATATAAATTATTATAACTTTAATATAAGACGGTGTTATTTTGTTGATATAAATTTATTTTTCTCATCTGACTTTTTTAGTTTTATTCTGAACTTTTTTGTGTCAATGAAGTAACATCACTATTAAATTAGGTTAAGAAAATTGAAATGACAAGCAAACAGAGGCAAAGGATTTTTTGAACGGTTTTCTTCACCCCGACTGTATATTATTTTGAGAAACCTTCAAAAATTTACCGCATATTATATATAGAAAACATTATTAGCTTTAAGTCCTTAGTTTATTATATCGGCTCCTTGAATACGTAACTTCCAACACAATTCGAGTTACCATGTTATGACCTTCCGCTTGAAAAAATGTAAATAAAGTTGCAATGCTTTTCCAGTGCTTGTTGTTGGCTCCTAAGATATTTACTGATAATTATTTTCGACTTTAAATGTTAGTATATTCTATGATTATGTAGATAAAGTAGATAAGACTGCGCTAAATAAAAGCGGTTATTTTAAAAAATTCAGTGTTGCCAATAAAGACTGAATTATTAAAATTAATTAATTAAAACTCTTTCGTCCTTCTTTTGGTAAAAAGGCCCAGAAAGGATCCCACCCTAGATTATTTGAAAATTATATGTTTGTAAGCGAAAGTAAAGGCATAATATAGGGGATAATAAAGATGTTTATATTATTTTGACATTGATTTTTATTTATTTTCTTCCTTTAAAACTGTTTACCCTATATATTACAAAGAATAATAAAAATTACTCTAAATAGTAACGAAATGTTTTTTTTTTTTGAGTCCTCAACATGAGAATTAACTATGATGAAAAACAATTATCATACTTTACTTAAGATATCAAATATACTATGGAATATGATATAAGACTTCACAAAGACGACTCTCTACAAGAAACAAAAGATGTTGGAGACTACACCCGATAATAATTCTAAGATAAGTCTATCGATACGTCGGCACCGAAACACAAACAATTGATTGTAAAAAAGCTTCGCAAAACAGATAACGAGACCATTATAAGTATGAATGGTCAAATACACAAAACAATAGCACACATTCGCAAATAGAAAACATTGTATAATAACTTTTGTTTATCGCCATTATTGTTAAAAGCATGAGGTACTTTACAGGTAGGCTTACAATCGCATTTATTATTATCGGCGCACGCGCAAGTGAGGTAAGAGGAGAATTACAAAAATTTATAACAGATACAAGTTCTTCAGCTAACCTCCTAAATTATCAACTTATGTAACACACAAAATTTTTAGACTAAACTCAGGTCTTAATTAGTACTAACAGACTTCTAAAACTAAAAGACATTTAATAACTTGTTTAAAGGTTTTTCAGAAAATAAATAGTCCAAAAAAAGACTGTCAAAAGTTGTAGTTAAACTTTAGTTAAATTTTACAACTATGTGGATTTCATACACTTATTTGTACCGTGTAGAAATCAAACTCACGACCCGTAGCAGAAAACCACAACACACACGCAGTAGCGTCAATATAATTTGTTTCATACTTACTCTATCATTGTACATATATATTTAACTAGCTTCCGCCCGCGTGTTTTACGAACCTGTACATTTTCTGGGATAAAAAGTAGCCTATGTGCTATTCCAGACTATAATCTATCTGTGTGCCAAATTTCATCCAGATCCGTTCAGTAGCTTTTGCGTGAAAGAGTAACAAACATCCATCCATCCATCCATCCATCCTCACAAACTTTCACATTGATTATATTAGTAGGATTAGTAGGATATTCTAATTGAAGAACCAACAACGTTCAATATGAACACAAAAGATCCGAAGACACAACCTACGGTAACAGTTCATCAATTGTGACAACTGACTGGTTCAACTTCTACGAGTACTAATTTGTTACGGTTTCTCCTCATAAGGCTTAACTATCAAACGGTAATATCATGACGTAGACAAGTACTGTTCTATAGATTTGAAATAGCTCGGACATAGCTGGATATATTTTCTAGGCTGATAACGCGGCACAACCTTTTTCATACATCCAATAGGAAACTATCGAGAATTATAATTATGAAGATGTTTGAATAACCGCAAAAATCGACAATATCGATAAAATCCATGGTCACTCCAACTTGATGTCCAGAGCTAAACCTTTGTACTTCTATCTAGTTTGACGGCACGACTGGTGCAGTGGCTAAGCGATTAGCAATCAGAGGCCCTAGTGTAAGTTTGTTTCGACAAATTCGTTTGACTACATCGAACGCGATCGGCGCTCCGATTGGTCCGTTTCGTGCTCTCCACCAATCGGAACGCGTGTTTGATGCGTTAAATTGACATTGTCGAAAGAAACTTACACTAGGGCCTCTGAGCTTCGTGATGTGGTTTCGATTCCCGCACGAAGCCAATATTTGTATAATCTACAGATGGTTGTACGTTAATAAATTGTACTCACGATACAGGACAAATCCTAGTGAGGTGCAACGTTACTTTAAAAAAGAAATTAGAGAAAATTGACGCCTACAACGATATGAAGAATATATACTCTCTGTAACCAATATATCAATACTATTTAAGTTTCTTGCAGGTCAATTTTCGCTCTAAACCCGGTTCAATACGCTTAAAACTATGTGTCAGTACAGAGAAAAAGAGAAAACATAGTACAGAAAAAGAGACCAGTAAAGAAGTATTCAAATTGACTGGAAAGTCGATTTTATGGTAAGCTAATAATAATCTACTCCCATCTTATAAGCAGGCCATAGACAAGAACTATCCGCGCCCTCTAATTCATACTTAACTTGATCGATTTCAATTTAAGTTGATCGATATTAGATAAACGAACAAGATAAATGAGACACATATACAAGGTATGGTAAGTACCACATATCCTAGGCCTTAGGGGCTATCCTTGGGAGATTTCGTCTTCAACACAACAATCTTCAATACGATGTGTAATTACCGTCAATAACAGAAGTTAGTAGATGAGATTCTAAAACAAATATAAAAAAAATACATTTACGCAGTATTAAAGTTAAACCTCGATTATATATCAATCACTAAATATAATATAATATTTTTTATTGTTACTTTTACATGAAAACCTACTTTTGTTCCGCCCCGTACCAACGCGTGATTCACCCAGACATACCACAAACAATCTCATCAGATGCCGAACAGTCCAGAAATATTTGACACTTTCATCTTACACAGCAGTTCACTTTACACGTCCAATTAGACCTTGCTTGTTTTTTACAATTATAAAATGAACTTGGAATCAAAGACATGGCCCAGAAATTGAAAATCTATTTGACATAAAAATTGATAATTTTATTTTTATTACCCTTAAAAAGTCTAATGAAAGAGGTAATTATGGTAATGATTTAACAATTGTAGCAATGATTACATGTGCCTTTAACAATACCACTTACAATGAATCATAATATGATTCCGAAATATCCACTTAATTGGCAACCTTTATAATTATTCACAAAAGGTTCATATTCAACAATCATCTATTTGGCAGCAACTAGATTCGTAGATGATACAGTTGTAGTAGATGAATTGCTCTATAAAACCTTTTTAGGCTCACAGAACACAAACATCATCCGATCGGATTGTATCCAGCAGCAATGTAAAAGATGAGAGGCTCCACAGGGACTAAGACTCAATTAAATAATACTTACGTACCTTGGGAATGTCTAAATTATATTATACATTATCAACGATAGTGAATTCAGCTACATTACATAACGACCACAGCAAAATAAGAAAGAAGTGACAGATACACAACAAATGTTCTTCATCATCAAACAAATATAAGCACCATTACTAAGAGCACATAAATCATAGGAGAACGATAAAGGGCAACCGTTAGTTCTAAATTCCGGGCCAGCTACGGCATAATCGCAACCACTTACGAGATAGGAGCCACTATAATAATCTATTACCGAAGTACTAACCTTTTGATATATCGTTTAGCGGTACCCATGTAAGCTAGTCGTCTATGTAGGGTTGGGACCCGTTAAACAGACCTCTAGTGATGGCATTAGCAATTGATCTATCGATGATTTGAATGTTTGAAATGGATTGGTAAGCAGATTAAAAAAAATATTTCAGCAAATACGATTGGCTCTTGATACCTAAAACTCACATTTTCTTCGTAGTATTCTCTAGATACTCAATGCATAGAACTTACTGCTTGTTTTTAACTTATTTCTACGGGCTAAAACTTACTTGAACTTAACTTACTTGAAACTTTTAAATCATTGTAATACGGTAATATTTAATATCAAAATAAATAAATCCTCTTTGCTCCAACTAACAATCACAAGTTTACTATAAGCCAAACTTAATTTAAGACGTAAAACCATAAAAAGGACCACTATTTTATTAAATATCAACACTCAATACGTTAAGCAAGAAAGAGATAAAAGACCATGACAATCAACACGAACACCTCTTTCCAGCATAACTCTACAACACATAAACGACCCACCTCTCAAAATCCACAACAAACTTAGCTTCAATAAAGCTCAGAATAAACATCGACAATCGATAGTGCGCTAGCGCAGCCCGCGGCAGGATCAGGGATACGCGGCCACTGGCGCAGTAGGTCGCCGGCCGCTCGGAATGCGGAAGGGCGTCATCCGAGCTACACTGCGCGACCATAGGATTTGTCCGACTCACGATAACTGTACTTGATTGCAATCATTAGATCACTGGACTGGCCTAGAACTTTGATTGGGAACAAATTAAAGATTTTTTTATGTCTGAAGAATCTTGTTTGGATTGTTCATAGAGCTGGATCTACTAACGATCTTAATTACAAGTTTTCAATGCTGAAATAAAAAGGGATAGCTTAGATTTTATTCCTCAAGGAATTCTGTTTCGATTTTGTTTGTTTGCAACGTTCTGATAGCAAAACCTGTATGTTTATAGCGAAGAAGATAGAGTTATTTTGTAATGGGGTAGTTTTCTCTGCATTTACTTTTAAAGCGACCGATATATAAAGAACTGCTACACAAAAAAATACATAAATTGTAATTAATGAATGCCTTAAATGTTCTGAGTTCAAAAGGTGAAGTTCGAATCAAAACCTTCGACCCTTAAAATGTTTAAGTATAGTATATACAAATAATTACTACACATTAAATTGTTTACTTGCTATACTTGGTAAATATGTGATTTAATGTCAGAACAGTTGAATGTCGCTGTCAATAACAGACAGGTGCCATTTGACCTTTAATTGTTGTTCAACATTTATAATCGAGACATTGATTTCATGTAAAACTCGGTGACATGATCGAATTTTAATCGTAAACCATTAATTAATCTATAATGTAGAGAAACATTATTACAATATAAGCGTACAAACAACGGCTTTATATCTATAAATGAAAGCTGTGTTCCAATAGTTTCATGCAAGCTTTTATTTAATCTATAAGATAAAGTCTTTACTGACAGTCAATCAAAAAAAAACTTCAAGTGTGGGTATAAAATATCAACCAGTTAATCGCCGATGACTTATAGGTACGTGTTGGTCAACATTTTACACATAATTCCCACGAACAACGTAAGGAAACGACAACAACAAAAAAAATCAAACAGTTGGATAGTTCAAGATCTATCTTCACACAAATCCCGGAGGACGACTCCCATGTGCGTCCGTCTTTAACGGTACCTATATAAGTAAAATCATTCGTAGGGCGCTCGATAAAAAATGGTGGCTGTCCATCCTATCGCCCAAAAAACCGTAGTCCTGTTACCCAAGGGTACTGACCTTATGGGGTGGAATGACCTATTTAGATTGAATGGTGTCATTATAGGATGCCATGGTTTTTTTAAGTCGTAAGACTACTATTTTTCTTTAAGCTTCATTGAAATAAAAAGGTGTGAATCGATATTTTTTTAATGATTTTTTTTTGTAATAGATTTGTACAGCACGATTGGCGCAGTGACTGAACGGTCGACGCTACTTATCGCGGGTTCGTTTCCCGTACGGAACAAATTTGTGTATGTGAATGTAAACGGACCCGCGATACAGAAAACAATCCTAGAACGTTGAAAAATAGTTTGCTTATTATAGTCGGTATTAAAAAATGTATGGTATCGTAGGTTTAATATAAACATATTAATTGCATACAATATAAGGTCATTTAGGACTTTATAACTACTTTATTATGTAAGGTAACTATGTATTACACTTGCAAATATATTAAAAATGCATTTCATTGCGCCATTTGCATGTAACTATATGTAGTTACTGGCACATATGTATATTTCTATATTCTTTGATCTTTCATTTGATATATCTGCTATTAATATTATTAACAAGAATCTGTAATAGCCTAGCGATAGAACGCTTGCCTTCCAAGCAGGATGGCGCTCTGACTTCTCGACATTCATGTGCGGATCAAGATTTGAAGGAAAATATCGTGAGGAAACCAGCACATATGAGAAGGCTTCAAAACGTTCTATATAGTACCTACATATGTGTAATCGACCAACCCACATAAGACTAGCGTGGTGAGCTAACGCAGAAACCCATCTAATTCTGAGAAGACACCACAATTTAATCACACAACCTTCCAACGTCATTCACAATCTCACACTCACAGACTCTTCATCAGAAACACACCATTACACATCACAAACACAGGGTGTGATGGTCCCAAACACACCGTCAAACAAATCCTTACATATGTAAGTAAGCGCGATAAGCGCAGTGTTTGATTAAAATTTTCTCCTAATTATTACAGTTTAAAAAATAATTATTATTTTCTATTTTCTATTTTTATTAAGTTCTCATATGTTATCATTCTTAAAAATCTACTCCACGCAGCAATTGAGGTCCCCAAGATACAGGTGTCGCCTAGTTTGGGGGCCACGGTTTTTCTTTATCATGACAACCATTAATTACTAGAAACAATATAATGTACACGTAAACTGAAACTATCTAGCTATTCTAAAAACCTAATAAAAATATTATACATTTATATAATATATTATTACTATTACTACTTACCTTTCCTGCTTCCATTCAGCTCCATTTCTTTGCGAACTGGATCGTGCTTCGCCTGAGGAAAAAAACAATGCTTGAAATAAACTGGTAAATATGTATATGAACGCCACCCAGTCCACGTCTAAATATTAACTGGTACCTTCTTAATCTGGCATGTTGATATGACATGATTTAGCGAAATTCTAAGTCTATGATCCTAACCATAGATTTAAAGCGCAATTCTACGTCTATGATCCTAACACATGGAAACTGCTCAAACAATTCTAAATTCGAAAATCGTTTATTCAAAATAGACTAGTTTCAGTCCTTTAATGTCAAAATGAGACCGCACCCCCAAAACGCTCCCCCATCCCCGCTTCCCAGTGTTGTAGCTGGGAGAAAACGGCGCCACTGACTCACCAGTAACGGCTATCTATGATTTTCATATAGAAAAATATATTAGCCAGTCAGAAAAGGGGTAATCGCATTACGCCGTTCATTCTTTAGTAGCATACAAATCTAAATCCTCAAAAGAATTAGTAATAGTGCATGACCTTGCCGCCACGTGTGAGCGAATTATGAGTATCGTAATACAACAAAACACAGAAAGCGCGCGTGTAAAAATGAGACATATTTGCACAGAATTAGATTTAATTTATATTGCATTGAATGCAGCCGACTACATACGTCCAAGTAACATAAAGTTGGTATCTATCTATACTAATGTTATAAAGAGGAAAATTTGTTTGTTTGTATGTAGAGGGTAACCTCCGGAACTAATGATCCGAATCTAAAAATTCTTGCACCGATAGATAGCTACGTTATCCCCGAATGCTATAAACTATAAATTATATATGTATCACGCGGAAGAAGTCGCAGCTGAAGGGTTGAAGTAATTTATAATCTCGTGTTTGGTAGGACACTTGAAGAGGCTCTCTAAGTACCTACACACTCTTCCTAATTCCTGCTACATACCAAAACATTTACTTTAAAGTAAGTCAATAATTACAAATCGTATTTCTATCGCGTCTTATCTTTGAAGTCATTAAGTTCAAATGTTATAACTCTCGGTATGTTAGTATTATTAAAATCTAGTAAACCGTAGAAATAATGAATTCATAAGTCTGATATTGTATAGTAATGTAATAGTCACGACTATCGGTTTAACACAATCTTAATTAAACAATCAAAATATTAAATAAACCGTTCACATAAGGACTTGAACACAGGCCCGACACGCCGACTATTTGTTGGTCGTGTCGCGAGTGTGGCTGATTTTGATCTCTGTCGATTTGTATTCACCATCTGGAACAGACGATAGTCTGAAAATCGGTATTATGTGGCCTTATGCCCAAAAAGAAAACGTACCTATCTCCATTCTTCTTTAAGCGATTCTGTTTTTTATGTGACAGTGGCTAGGCAATTAACTTTGTGAACAAATATTTGTATGATCTATGTGTTTCGGGCCTTGTGCGTGTAAAATGTATGTTTGCAAATTACTAACTGCACGTTACAAGAGAAATGCTAGTGTGGGCTAAAATTTAGTCTTGCAAGAACTTTGCCTACGATATCAAAACGACATTGTAGGTTATATATTCACTTCAGATAAAGATTAAACCACAAAAATGCATACAGGGCCATTTACGTTTCCTACGTTCACCATTTAGTAACAGATAAAGTATGCGAAATTAAACAGTATACATAATAAAGCGAATGCAAACCCAATCACCATTTAAATAATTATTAATTCAATAAAAATTTATAGCAATAATTTATCCATATTAAATATAGACTGAATACAATGTATATTTCTGAGACAAGTAGAGATGGGCCAAAAAGAATGATTCATTTGAATTGTCGTTCGTAAAACTCGATTTATTTGAGAATCGAAACAATTATTCGAATATTTCAAATTATATTTCACCTGTTCAAGGTTTCGAAGATTGTTTCATTGATATTACATGTAATGTGACAGATTTGTTACCGTAACTGGTGCATGCACTGCCTTGAATTGTAATTAAAATAACGTGTATAATTCATAGAATATTCTAAATATCATTCGAATACGAATAAATATTCGAATGAAGAAATCATTGATTGTCTCATTGGTATGAAGTTACTACTAGCACTCCGGAGTTTCGAATTGTTACCGGTAGATGAAAATGGTACCTAAACCTCTTCCTAACACTTCGGGAAAACGGGCGTGATATTATGTTATATTCTGTGAAAAAAGATTCAAAAAATGCTACTTAGTTTTGAGAATTATCGCCCATCCCTAGACAAGTCGGATGTCTAAAATAACCCACCACCTGCCCTTTAAAAGTCGAGTTATGTAAGATACAGATAGTTAATCGATATTCTGCTCTTTTAAGCCACGACTAATTTGTGCCTTCGGCTTCGTCCAGTGTTTGTAGGCGCCTTAATATGCTATTTATCTCTACAGAGTTTGCAAATTAAAATACATTTAGCCTCGTAACAAATGAAACGAATTAAAGATAGTAATTAGCAGAGACAAATTAATGGACGCACCATAGACTATTCAAGTGAAGTTTTACTTTTAAATATCAATTTACGCGAGAAAAATGATGATACGTTTCGGTTAAATGGATCAATTGAGTTAGCAACAAAGTAGCTGCGTTTGCGACTTATAGATGACATTAAAAAACTTCTTATATGGAAATGGAATGTCATCATTTAAATTATCCAATACAGGCTGCTGGGCACAGATGATACAGGGTGGAATCAGGTCTAGATTAATAGATATTTCTTACAGAAAACTAGACTGGAACTATGCCCCATAGATGGCAATAGGATCGCCCTATAGCATCGGACTTAATAACGGCATCGGCAAAATGTAAGTGTACATAGTACACCTCTGCCTAACCCTTTGGGGAAAACATGCGTGATGCTATGTTATGTTATGAACAGCAACAAACATTTCGATGGATAAACTAAATTATAATAAAATGTATTAATTAATAAAAATAACTATTGTATATTTTTGAAATTGATGAACTTACGAACACACACACACCCCACAAAAACGTCAAATTCTTCAAATAGTTTAAAGATATAAAAATATATATTTGTATGTAACAATCCAAAATATACCATATCTATTACTTCAGTTTATATTTACCAAAAAACATACAGGTTTTAGTTTTATTAGACACATTATCTTTTTCTCAAGAATGGTAAATGTTAAAATTGCCACACAAAAAAAAGAACAGTATAAAATACAATAAGTGCAAACTCTAGTTTAAAAACCTAACCATTTAATTAGTGAAATAAGATCGGTAATTAATGGAGGCGAGATGTCTGATCATTTAATTTAGATTTTATTTATTTTCACATGTGTATTTTTTTATACAGGTTGGGAATTAATTTATTTTTTTCGTCAGCAAATCCGTCACCTTTATTATGAGGCCGCTATGGCGATATAAAACCTCTTTATCAAAGATATTTTTTTTTTATACTTTGCCCCACACCAGCCATAATTCCAGTACCGTGTGTGCGTGAAACACAAATGAATGATGACGTGAAACAACTATAGATCACACTTGATAAATATTTATTCCGTGCGGGAATTGAACCTGCGACACGTAGCACAGAAGTCGATTGCTCAACCACTGTACTTGTTGTATGTAGCTATTCTTTGGTCTGGGAAGAGACTGTGTCATAATATCAATTCACTTTTAAATATCGATAGTATTTTTGGTGAGGATTGGATTTCTGCGCTAGGAGTGACATTCGATATTGGTACGGAAAAAAAAAATTGTATAACTAAATGGACTAAAACAGGACTTATCTTCCATCCTTTTCCAATGTTATTGAGACATAGTGTGACTAAATTGGTGTAGGTAATTTGTAAAGAACTAGATTCATTGGCGTTATGCAGGTGTGTAACAAGTAACAATACATCTCTGCCTACTCCTCCGAATACAATTGTGGTGACGTTTAATTGACCATATAATTATCTAAAATTATGCGGTGTTCACACGCAATCCTTCATACTTCCTTTGTTTTAAGGACATCTGAAATGTAACACCCTTTACAAGCTAACAAAGTAAGGGAACAAATCCTTTTAACAGGTGATGTTTGAATCTCGTAAGACTTTTGGACCCAAATTCCTGTCTAGAACAAAAACCAAACAATTACAAGTTAATGAGAAACACATACAACAAAGTTGTAAGAACATTCCTATAACGAGCGCATGCGTTCAAATGTTACCGAAATAATACCATTGAACGCATCTCTAGTTTGATCAAACGCTTTAGTCCTTTACCGGTCCAATAAAAACTCCTATTAATTGCGTAAGCACATGTAATAAACTTTTGGATTGGTTAAAAATAACCGACGCAAGCGCACCACCGGTCGACTGAGTATAAATTCTTAAAAAACATAAACTTCACAAGTGCACACAGCGCCCAAACAGCTATAAATGACGCACACGATTTTTAAATTCCGAACTATTCACTATCCAATACGAATCAAATTGGAATTGCCGCCAAATCTGACGTATGACTTTCTCGTTCGGATACACATCCTGAAATCTATGATTAGAACTCGATTCTAATACACAAAAAATAGAGTTTAGTATAGTTGTTGAGTGTTCGTGTAGTTGAATCGTTATAACGCGTGTACAGTCCGGCTAGGATATAGGTCATTGCTCCCCTAAACCTGCGGAGTAGTCAGGGCAGTTCATAAGTACTTCCATGTTTAAATTGCCCAACTTGTATGTACTCTCGGTACAGGATACTGACTCGGACATTACTTGCTCGGCCTCGGACGAATGACCATCCTGCATGCCGCGTTGATAACATCTAGTTTTAGAATCATTCCTCTCTGGAATGAGAACTATAATTCTAAGAAGGATAATGTTTTGGATTAAAAGACACACACGATTTGTTTGTACGTGTGTATCCGAACAACATTGTAAAGTAAGATGTTTTTATGAGAGAATTGTTTGTAATTCATCAGAAATATTTATGATGCATGTAATCAAATTACTTATCTATTAATTGAAAGGATAACCACTCGAGATTTAAGCTTTGAAGCTAGACCTAGATCTCAAACCCTACCTTAGATATCTTGAATCTAAAAAAAAAAAAAACACTTATTGAAGCTCTGAAACACTCATTTTCAATCGCACAAATAACTTTAACTAGTATGCAGGACAAACTTATCATACCATCACACCTGTTCCTTGAAGGGATAGGCAGAGGTAAATATGTATACCTACTAATTGTACACGCACATTTTGCCGATGCCGTAATTATGTCCTAGTTATAAAGGTACAAGTTCATATTTGGTATAGTAAAACCTATTTTCCAGACCCGAAGATCGAACTCAGGAACACACGCTCAGAAGCCTTGCTTTCGACGACTAGACCTAATGTGGCAGTTATATTTTTTATATTATACCTACATATCGTCGTTGAAGTTCTAACACTACGTATGTCAAAAATAGCAACTTTTCAGAAGGGTGAAAGAACTGCATAATATAAACACTAGTACAATAACATTTTACGAGTTTCTATTGGCCGATGCTTCTTTCTGATTGTCTGAAACAACGTGTCTTCCAATTCTTTAACAAATCCCATCAAAATGTCAAAACCGCCAAAAAATTACTTACGTGGTGTTAGAACTTCAACGAAGATATAACGCTTATTTAATTTCGCAATAAGATAGACTTAATTATAACTTAGTGTATCGAAGCTATATTTAGACGAATTAGTGTCGTTCAGAAAACCATAAAGGTAAGATTTCCCCCCATACAGATATGTAAGTTAAAGTAAAACAGAATGGACTTTTACGACCCGCCCGAGACAGTTACTAGCTAATAATTCTCGCTCTGCTCGTAAAATCCATTGAGCAAGGTAGGGTTACTGGACCTACCTACTAGCACATTGTTTATGGACCGCTACAAACCTAGATAGATATTGAAGGTAACTAATAAAGATTGCCTGAAATTAATCATTGTTCATAGCTATCTTTATAAAGTCCAGGCGCGGTCAGAATGACTTTGTTGGGGGGGGTATTAAAGTTGAGGCAGACGTTTTAAGCAGGAATTTAATAAATAAATAATTAATAAATTCAACCCGTTACCGTCCCACTGCTGGGCAACGGTCTCTTCTCAGAATGAGAAGGGTTAAGCCTTAGTCCACCACGCTGGCCGGGTGCGGTTTGGCGGACTACACACATCATTAAGAACTTTATGTCACCCTCTCATGTGTGCAGGTTTCCTCACGATGTTTTTCCTTCACCGTCAAACGCAAGTGATAATCAAATTTTGATCCGCACATGATTCCGAAAAGTCAGAGGTACGGGCCGGGTTTGAACTCAGGGTTTCCCCAACTCAGGTTACCCTCCTGCATGGAAGGCAAGCATTCGACCTCTAGGCTATCACTGCTTTTTCACAGGAATCATTCACAGGAATTTAATAATTTATTTAAAATTGTCTATTTTAGGAGGTCCGTCAGTTTAACTTGTTCGATTTTGGGGGCATCATGGCCCCTAGGACCCCAAGGACCGACACTGTTATAAACATTATTACCGAAAGAATAGAGTCCGCAGTATGTACAAATGGTCTAGTGGTCGCAGGTGACTTCTGAGCGTGAGGACTCAGGTTCTAGGATCGAGTGAAGTGTTATTGAGTTTTTCTGTATGGGAAATCTCAGTGACACTCCGAAGCAGCCAGTAAGTGGCATGCTTGCCCCCTATTCCATGGGGCTTAATAACGGTATTGGCAAAATATGAATGTGCAATATAGTACACCTCTGCATGAACCTTAGGGAAATATAGGCGTGATGATGCTAAGATTTTGAACTATTTTCAATATTTGAACTGACTCTACCAGATGCAGCTGTATGTCAGTATTTTAGTTAGCCGTAAAACATCGTCGCGTAACTAAAGACAAGTTAAATAGCCCATAACGTATATTAAATAAACACCATAAAGTTACTTAGTTATAGTAGAACTCTGTCTAGACGCAGGCGCATCAGCTGAGCGTGAGTTCGATTGACGGGTGGAAAGTGTAAAGTAAGTTTTTTTGTATGGTAATTCTTAGTAATATAGATGGCAATAATCTCGGCCCCTATTTCATCGACATAGACGAAATTTTGGTGTACGACAGAAATACACTCACGTCTTTATTATATACTAACAGCGCCATCTTGTCGAAAGGATTGTCAAACACTCGTCCAGTTTGACAGTTGACTAGATCCTATCACGTTTTATTTTTTTAATCAATTGTTAGAAGTTATACATCGTCGGATGTATTTTTACAAGCTTTTATTTAACTTGCGATGTTTGTATGTAAAAATGTATCAAATGGGTCAAATCTTGCAACTAAATTTTAAAGCAGACAAACACTATTGATCGTGTAATGTAATAAATTGATGGGTTTGATTCAATTTAAAGTTTATTTTCTTTTAGTTCTTTTTAGAGCATTTAAATATAGGCTTGTTTTTAAAAATGTTTTTTTTTACTTTTTTTTTATTACTTAAAAGCAAATGACATTGATATTCTTCTTTGTGTGTTTATTTTAAAATAAATATCATCGTTTAAATTACTACACGCTAACTACGTTTATTAATGTAAGTTCTGCGTAACATGCTTCGATCTGATCTGATACTACAAATATTAATTCTAACGACTTTAATATTTCTTTATGGCTCTCTGGTCTTCGATTACCTGTAAGGCTCTATATAACATTCATTGAAGACTTGTATGAAAACCTACAATATTCAAAAGCTACCTAAGATTACTGTACGAAAAAAAACGCAAATAAATATAAAATAGGCACTAAATGACATATTGTGATAAACTTTTTTTTTACTACATCTAAAAGTATGTCGACATTCGATTTTTGAAATTAAAGTCAACGAAGGTTCGCCGCAAAAAAGTTTAGATATGTTTCCGGGTGTGAAATGTGGTCGGCCCATTTGGTTACTGAACGCATTTGGCGTAGAAAAAAATTAAATTGGGATAAGTCCGAAACATATCATGGCATGGATTCCGTAAGCGGGAGACAAAACTGGGGTATTTGATTTGTATTTCTAAATTCTATCTTCATATACAGTGTGCGTCAGGAACTATTTAAAACCCTTAGATTGATTGTTATTTGCGCATCTCAAAACAATAAGAACTATTTTCTTGTACCAGTGTATGATTTTAAAATGAGAACTTTATTAGCTCACATTTTACTTGAAACAGCATTTAGAACCTAATGAACACAGAACAGGAAAAATATATAAAAGATTACAAATATCTAAATAAAGTACCTACTCACAGCTATAGTCTGATCATATATTATATGAACATTTTCTATACGAGAGCATTCTTTCATGATTTTCGGGTTCTTATCAAGTAGAGGGACGCATCATTAGCATGTGTTACACACACATACTAAATATGATGACATATAAAAATATTTACTGTAAATACTAAATCCAACGGGAGTTCGAAAAAAATCTTGCTCTATCGTTTGTTGAACACGTTCTTTTTGTAATGTTACAAAATTTGTTATCAAATGCATCACGTTATGCAAGTTGTTACTTGACTCTTGTAAACATTACTTGTAAACACCGACCAATGTTTATTAACACTGCCAAATACCTATAGGGCCGTCTAACACGAGACTAGATTTGCTCCGTGGGTCGATTGAATGACAATACATTTTGAGGTTATGTAATATTTTGGATCAATAACCTTGCCGGGTAGGTCAATTTGCCGATGGGAAAGAAAGCGCATGCTCAAACGTTCCAAACTTAACTTCACGTCTGGAACACTGTGATTGGTCAATGATGACATAGCAACAGATTATGCCAGAATGAAGATCAAACTTGCCAGCCTAACTACGGTTAGGCTGCAACCCATCACTGGCCATGGCCAATGATGGGCTGCAGCTTCACCGATGCATGAGTTCTGGTTCTAGCTCCAGAATAATTCCAGACCTCACTCACTAAAACAACTTACTATAGCCTAAAAGCCAAACCACGATTTAGAAAGGTAATATTTATGTATGATGTCAGATGTTTTCCGTTTACTTCCTGAACCAAAACAAAAATCGAAATTTTCCTATGCGCATACGCAACCCTAAAGCGGTTTCGTAATCATAAACGTTTCCGTGTAACATGGCTATGTTTTTGCTACGAAGATCACGTGTAAGGGGAGCCGTGAGAAATGCAACTTGTATTCTAATAAGTCTGTTGCTTCCTCTAACTCTGAAGAATGTAACGTTATGTAACTACTTATAAGTATATGACTATGTGTCTCACAATAGGAGAATGTGTCGCAGTCTGACGGCATGATTGGAGTAGTGGGCTGCTACGGCATAGACGCTTAGCTGGCTTTCAAAGCTACATGCCGAGGGTTCGATTCCCGCACGGATATGTGAATAGCCTAGGCATAGTTTTTTTTAGTGATTTTAGAAATATCTTTGTCCTCCAGATTCTAAATTATCGCTAGTGGGGATTAGCAGAGCTCGGAGTGGGCCAATCAGCACGCAGACCGTTGTCGATGCGTAATATCGAGACAGTTATTAGGAACATATAATAGGGCCTCTGGAGAATGCTTCTGACCATCCTGTTGCGCGCCCGGGTCCGGACAGAATCTTTTTTTCACTGATAATGATTTTTTCCCGAGATAAAACCTAACTAGATCGATTTTTCGCCCCCTACATTGTAAATTTCATCGAAATCTTTAGAACCTTTTTGAAGAACGCAGTTACCAACAAACATATATAAGTTCCTATAAAAATATTGGTTGTACAATAGTAAAGGATATAAAAAAAAAAACATATCGTTAAGTACTTTCACTATGCTATGTGTATAACTTAATCTCTAATTTCTTCATAAACTTTTTTATTATAACAACTGAGCCAGGGACCAATAATTGCCAGAGTCGAGTAATCTCTAATTTATATTAGCACACTCAAAACCATAAAAAATAACATTTTTCTAACATCACGTTTCGTTCGTAAACCGATTTTTTACCAAAAATATCATCTGCTACGCGTGAATCGTTAATCATGAGTTTTTAAACGTATCCTGCACAGATAAACATCTTGTCTATGGCTAACGCGAAAAATTAAAAAGATGGTGCGTGCCCGTTATAAATGATTTATTGAATGCACACGGTGGAAAAAAGATGGTGAAAGATAACCATTATAGTGTCAAAACATTTTTTTTTATTGTATAGTAAAAAAATTAATATAATAATATAAATCAGTAGTATTATGTACTCGGATGTTGAAGTTGCCATTGAAAAAAATCAGAAGACGTACAAGGATTTTTACTTTCTTCAGACGCAAGAAGGATTTGATCACATTTCATTCTAGGGAGAAGATCGTACAGAGAAGGCTTGGGCTGCTCTCCAAAAGGACAGGTTCCTTTTGGAGAGCAGCCCAAGCCTTCTCTGTACGATCTTCTTCAGACAATAACCTCATACTACTTCAACACACACACACATCACATTCGGTGATCAGCATTTCTATAGACACTTATTAATTTTTGGTGTCGAATCGGAGTAATGGACGCACCCTAAAGTATATAGATACATCTACCCACTGGTCAAATAAGCAAAAGGAGTTTCGAATTAAATTGAATACCTACCCAAGGTGTCTCAGAATAATACCTAGGTTATCTAGATCAGATCTAGATATCAGCAGTGACTATCAACAGCAACATACAAGCTGCGAATGCCTAAGTAATGCATTTACATGAAGTTTTAAATTTTAATAAGCCGTCAATTAAATTTTAAATGTATTAAGTCTGAAGATAATTTGTTTTAAGAAGTATTCGTACAAGGAGGAAGGGTTAAGACAAAAAGGTCCCGGGACACGCAAACAATAGATATATAATTAGCTTTTGAATTGTTTCTATTTTAGGCTGGGTGTTTAAATAAATGGTATTGTCAGTCGTTTTTAGTAAGCAAAATATTACATAATACACCATTAAGCCTGTAATGCTGAAAGGGTGAGGCAGAGGTCTAGTATTGTACACCCACATTTCGACTGCAGGAACAATTCCAAATAGCAGGCTGCTACTCAAAGACATAAAATCCAGTAATAATAAAAAAAATGACCTTGTCAATGTGTACGCATATTCATCCTAAGTGTTTTATTTACATTTTTATTTATTTCATGTGAGCATAAAGGACCATCATAATATTTTTCCCGAATTTCAAAAAGGAGGCGGTTTTTCATTCGAATCGTTATGTTTCTTAATCTGCAAACTGTATGAAGAGCCATCTCATCCAGCGCATTCATTTTCAAACACAAATCTTTAGAAAATAAAAAAACTAGCTTTTATGAACAACTCATAATAAATATAAAACAAAAATTAATCACTTCCGATAATACACTGGGGTTAGCCTAATCTTGACCATTAAGCCCAGATTAAGGCGTCTTAACAACGGTCTCAAGTACCAGGATCGCACGATCGCAAGGAGGTGTCCGTGACAAAACCACGTGGCGTATTAGGAAAAACGATAACATTTTCTTATGTCACTGTAATTGCTATTGCTATTAGCGGCTAACGTTAATTGTTATGTCGTGTGAACGGGTTTAATTAGATATAAACTTATGTTGCTATTGGTAAATTGTTTTATCTTCCACGGTAGAATTACTTTGTTCGATTTAGGGGACAAAGAAGGACGTTTTATTTACCTAAAATAATTAGATACTACTTAACTTTAAACGTTCGTAGATAAGTATTGTTTTTGTAGAAAACTATGTGTATTATCAAAGGAATTATAGTCTAGCGTTGGAACGCATGCTTTCCATACATTCCATAGATTTGAGTTCTAGTCAGAATTTGATAATCACTTGTGCAAGCGGTGAAGAAAACATCATGAGGAAACCTGCACACTTGCACTCCATGAAGTTCTCGATGATATGTGTAGTCCGCCATCCCGCACCGGGCTAGCGTGGTGGACCAAAGCCTCAATACTTCTCACTTTAATAAGCCCATGCTCAGAAATGACGACACGGTTGGCGCAGTGGCTAAGTAATTAGCTTTCTGCGCTACGTGTCGCGGGTTCGATCCCTGCACGAAACAAATATTTGTATGATCTACAGATGGTTGTTTCGGGTCTGGTTGTGTGTGCATGTGACCTGTATGTTTGTAAACTGTACCCACGGGACAGGAGAAATCCAAGTGAGGGGAAAAGTTTTAAAAAAATTGTAGTGTAATATACTGAATGATTCTAATTACAATATTCAGACATATGTATTATTTAGTTTTAATTGAATACATGTAAAATAATCCATTAATGATCCACTCCAGTAGATAAAACCAAATGATTGCCGCACATCCGTGACCATCGCTCTTTTTTCCTGCGATCAACCTACCAAAGTAGTACTCAACCGTCAATGGACGATGATATCCCAACAAATTTAAGCCATAATTAATTAATGGTTAAATGAGCAAGGTGATACAAGAAAAACTATTACTATTGCCATACAATATCTAATAGCAAACAATTAGTTGCGATTAAAGAGGTATTTAAGATTTGAAAAAAAAATAAATAACAGGTGTAGTGCAACTCAGGTGGCAACACTTGTCCACTGTGCACTTTACAGACTGATTTTGAAAAAAGAAATGATTGAGAAGAATAGAAAAGTATGGAGTAGATAGTGAAATAAAAGTGAAACGAATCTAACTTCTATTGAATTTTCTATCACCCCCTGTTTTTTTTTTCTTCCCTCTTGGTTGTCGAATCCCTATCCAATCAAATACAGCTGACTATTAGTATTTTACACGACGCGACTGCCATTTGACCTCCGCCACCCAATTACTGGGAGACACTGATATAAATTAGGTGAGACCCGTTGTCAGACTTTTTTTGGCTGATGACGCCCATGACGACTGTTATCAGGTTTAACTGCTTATCGTACTTTCGAGGCACAGATGAGTCTCGATGTATTAAGATCATCACCCATCCAAGAAATGACCGCAGCAAGCGCTGCTTAATCTTGCTAATCAACAGATCTGCGCGATAGCTATGTAGCTAGTAGCCCCTATATTAATTATTAAGTACTTTCCTTAACTAACTTGTTTTCTTTCTACTAATTTAATACATAAAAAATTTATGATGTGTAGCTATTTAGAAATAAATTCAATTAAAATGTTGCATATACGCTAATGTTTGCTTTTCATCGGAGTTCAACTTAATTTGAATTACATTTTCATTACTTTTCTCGTTATTTTTCATCCAAGTATATCTTATTTAGTTAAAAAAACATTGTTAATAGGTGTTTGCATCATTATAAATGTTCCTAGTATGGCAAAAATAATGAATAAACAAGTACTTAAGAATTATGTAGTTAACCAAACACAAATATCAAATCAAAACAAATGTTTTATAGTATCGAAGATTCTTTTTTAATAGTCTTAAATCTCATTCCATGTCATATTATCTATTATGAGTAGATAGATAGATAGATAGAATTGTTTTTATTTCAAATAAACCTAAAACAGGCGCAGGAAACGTTATAGGACTCTTGTTGCACGGTTCCAAAAAATTGATCCTATGGAGAAGAACCGACAAGAAACTCCATGGATATTCTTTTAAAGTCTGTTTTAACAATCTTGCCATGTACATAATGTGGAAAAAGTTTGAGAAAACAATGTAGGTTTCGTCAGATAAATACTAAATGCAACTTTAACATAAAGTCTGTTCTTAAAAATAAAAACAAAAGTATAAAGAATACCCCACACTGTGCTCACAGTAACAATGTAACCTGAGATATTCCTATAACATTAACGTCCAAAATCCAATTCGAAAGAACTCTTTTATCATAATCACCTACTATTTCATAGTATTTTGTAAAGAACCGTAAACTCTTTAAAATATTGTACTAACTTATATTATACAAGTTGGCGACAACGGTACGATATTAAATGAAACCACATATCACGTTCATCAGGACCCAATAATTTTCATTCATTTTATTTTTTACATATTCCATTTTGCTCTAATTCACGGCATCGAAGAAGAAACGTATGCTATATTTGCCTCTTCTACACGGAATAATGAAGATATTTTAGTTCGAACAGCTTAAATACTTTTCTTAGCCAAATTCACCTAGAGATCGTGATTTGTGTAAAATCTCAATTATTTCTTATAGCTATACAGCTGGATTCGATTGATTTTTTGTGGCGGTTTATATAATGCCATACAGACGCATCGTCACCACCCTGTATACAAAAAATACATACGATTCAAACTTATTTTGGAATAAAAAAAAATAGTTCACTTGACGTCCATTCCTGTTCTGGCCAATGGCACGTGCCTTAAAGCATATGTTCGTCTATAATTGCAGAACCACTGGCCATATGCCTACAATTCACACATTACAATATATATGTATATGTATTATAACCCCTCTATTTAAAGGAATAAGGTACATTTTCGTTTGGAAAATGTCGAAGCAATTTTGTTATTACTAAAAGTAGCCGGATACTAGATCACCTGTATAAATTAATGTTAGAATATTGTCTTATGTTGCTTTAGTATTATTTAGAATGATGTGCAGGTACTTTATTTGCATATAATATGTAGTTAATCTACCGTAGTAATTTACAAGAAAATAAAGTGTTCTATTATTACATTTTGCAAATAGACAAGCGCAATATTTTTTTCTTTTAATTTTGTGTTTGACATTTCGTACATTTTAATCACATTATTTAATTTCTCTTAGATTATGAATGAAAATCCATACACGATATTTATTACATAAAAGTATTACTGTTGTATTCCCCAAAGGGTTAGGCAGAGATGTACTTACATCCAGATTTCGCCCATGCCGTTATTAACTCCCACTGAATCGTATCGGCGGAACAATCGCCATCTACCGGACAGGATCCTAAACTTCAGAGTGCTACTGCGAATTTTATACATACAGAAAAACCTAGATACACTTTGCCCAACTAGGAATAAAAACAACCTTGTTGTACATGCTACGCGCCTCCACAGAGTAAGCAGCTCGTTCATGGGACAATGTATACGCTTTTACAATAAACTTCCCAATGATATAAGAAATTTAACACTATACAGTAATTAAATCTAAACTTTGTAAAAAAGGATACTGTAAAATTTCGGACTATTTAGATGACAAAATCGCTTGGGATTGAGCCGCTCTATTGCCTTTGATTCTTTTTATATACAGTTTTGCCATTAATTATTACCTATATTATTTACTTCATTATCTTGATATTGTAATGTCGTTTAAATTTAAATGATCTTTTATTATAACCGCTATACATTGTAAATGTGAGTGAGATCTAGGCTGAACGCTCTTAATTTCATTAATTCTCACCATGCTTGCCCTCTGTTGCGACAGGTCAGCTCAAATAGCTATGGCACTTTCTTCAAAAGGCCATTCCACCCTATATTTGTCTCACATATATCCTTACTATAATCTGTCTGGACTTTAAAATAGACCTTGACCCCTGAGTTTGTTTCGGCGTTTCTTCTAAGGGATTTTCATAGGAAATGCCGACGCCATCTAGTTTTAAAAAGACGTGTAAAAGTGATTGAAAAATCCTAATTGCAAAAATAATTCATTTCATTTCATTTCAACTTGGAAACCGAACCCAAAGTAGCTGCGCATGCAAACACTAAACCAGTGAGCCAGTCTCATGAATAGAATATAAATAATTTATTTGAAATGAATGTAGTACTACACTGTATGATGTTATTACAAAGGACACCAATAAAATGTAACATATTATATGGTGTAGAAATGAAATGATAGTATCTAGTAATAAAATATTTTTTAAATAATTAAAACAATAATAGCAGATTCTTAGATTCATAAATATTAATTGATTATAGATACGATAGTGTACCAGGAATGAAACTGCATTTAAAATCTTAAACTATTGTTCGCAACGAGCTCTTAAATACAATTTTTATTAATTTAATGTCCATCACTGAATTGTGTCCATCGAAATAATATGTCCAGTCCCGTTGTTATACTATTTCGATGATTGTGTCACACATTGACATCTTTTCAAATAGGTATTTGTTCTTTTACCACTCACCAGCATTCATACCAAAGACCATACCCTTTTATGTAAAACCTCTACAGTACTCATTGTCTGGCTTGAGCGCTTTGATTTCCAAGATAATATTGCACCATGAACTATGAGACGAAAACTTTAATACAGGGTGGACATGGTAAAGATAATGAATAAACATACAGTAATCGTAATACTCATAATACGGTGATAAAGCCGGCCGTGACATTTACACGGGCGTCGGCTACTTGCTACGAAATGTATCCATAACCTTATTTCAAAGTAATGTCGATGACAGCAGCGTTTCGGTCATAAAAAATACAATAATTACGTTAATGAAGTTCTATTCATTACAGCAATTAATTTTATACAAGATTAAAAATTTAAATAGTTATTTGCACCTTTTCTTATAGGATACGCAGACAGTTTTTAAAAGTACGGAGAATATTTTACATTGTTGCTTGGGCAATGGGAATACTCTTGCTGGGTCTCAGATTGTTAAATGTCTTATCAAGTAGTGTATTTCTAATAAAATATCATAAAAACTGTAAGCTCAACACACGTAAAAATAATCGCTAATAAATAGCGTTATGCTTGCATCATATCATATGGCACCAAATATTGTGCCTTGCGCAATAAGCACGATAACACACTGAAAAAAAAAACGTATTTTTCAAATCCACAAAGAGATCTTCATTTAAAATACTTAAAATTAAATAAACTTCATTAGCTAGATATTATTTCAATTTGAATTAACTGAAAACAAAACGACGCCAACAAGTGCTAACAATGCATTGTAACAAGTCAATGAACCGATTTTAAATAGTTTTTTTTTCTATTTATTCGCTGGGTGCTACCGTTGATTACAGGCTATTCACCTCTACACTACACAGCACACGAGATAAGAACTGAAACGTGCCACCAAGCATTGTATTACGTATAAAATGTTTAATTCCCACAGCTTTTAGTTGTTGATTAAAATGAAAGGAATACTAAGGAATACTTAATTTACACCATAAAGAAAATTTATTTTATGAAGATTGTCATAACTGACAGACAAAATACGGTAGATAGCATTAGGCTTGCCCCTTATTGCATAGGACTCAATAACGGCATAGTAGAAACTTGGATGTACAGAAGTACATCTCTGCTTAATACTTCAAGGTATACAAGTGTTATGTTATATTATAACTATATATATATTTTAGCGATAAGACCGCCATTTGTACCCTACGTGTAAAATGTTTTCGCTTTGTAGTTTTTCCCTTGATGTACAAAAAAGAATACTCTATCTATCTATCTAACTGGCAGGTCAAATCTATTTTGTTACTCATTTTAAGAGTGTGTTAAGTATACTTTTGTTGGTGTTTTTGGTATTTTCTGCTAGTGTTGTAGGTATTCTATGGAATCTCGTTTCTCTAGAACACTTTCGTAGCTTCACAATACACTAAACGGTTTTCAACGATTCAAATAAAATTAATTTGTCATCGACTGTACTAGGAAACGCGAATTTAAATCAAGACAAGTCAATGCTAACTCGATATAGGTACTTTGTAAGCGAATGAAGCAATATTGCAATCACTGCTTCTTGTATCGTAAAACCAAAAGTTACGCCCTTTATTATCAATATATCTTAATATTGTATAAATTATGTGCTCTTTGAATATAAATATCCTTTGCCTGTATTTATTTTTTATTTATATAAAAAAACAGCTGCTTATGAACTTATTAACGCCAATGCTTATGACGTCATGACTCTTGAAATCGTTTATTGTCTATTTGATTCAGAGGCCCTAGTGTAAATTTCTTTTGACAAATTCGATTTAACGCATCGAACGCATTCGGCGCTCCGATTGGTCCGTTTCATGTTCTCCACAAATTGGAGCTCCGAACGCGTTCGATGCGTTAAATCGAATTCGTCAAAAGAAACTTACACTAAGGCCTCAGTACTCGTAACGTATTTATAAAACAATTCAACATCGATTTTTAAATTTTTACTTCTTCTATTTTATCTATTATTCCTCTATACTTATACCGTTGTTCATAGGTAAATAATTAAAAAAAACAAATTGAACATCAAATAACACACTTGTCGCACAATAAAGAATTACATATTAAAAATAAAAAAACAAAATAATTTGACAATAAAAATTCTGTTCTACATTCAAATAATTCTAACCAGGCAGCGATTCGAATTAACCGATTAATTCGAATACTTAATCGATTTTGCACATCGTTCGGTCCTGGCCTTGTTAGTCTAAGCTTCGCCTATATAAGGTTAAGGCAAAGATTCCACACATCCTGCCAATGCATTTTTGAACGCACGACATGGCGACGGCAGGACTCACCGATACATACCTTTATTTTGAAACAAAGCCGCTTAAAATACAATAGACATTTGAAATGTATATTGACGATTTTATTTCGGATTTCTGTATGGTTAGACTGTGATTTATTAGGTATTTTTGGGATGTCTCGAAACTGATCTTTGATGTCTGATGACCAACATTCACAGAATGTTCGAATTCTTCTTAATTTTAAATAAAAACTCTAAAATGATATTACTTCGTTTGTACGGAAAACAAAGTGTTTAAGGATTTATCAACTTTCGAAAAAATTCCAAATTCAAAATGAAACGAAAAAAATCTATAGAACCGCCATTTTTTCAGAGACAAAAATACCGAAACATTTATTTCAAAGCCGAGGGCTTTCCCTTTCATCTCCATACAAGGTAACCCTCAAGATAGAATTTACGTCGCGTGCCATAGTAAAGAATTACCAGACATTATGACCTTGACGCCAACTTGTCAGAATAATATGAACCTTATCATTTTAACTATAAAGTATGTAATTGTGTTGTTCTTTTTACGTAGGGGTCTTTGATTTCTGGTTCGGATCACCGATCGAACGTACGATGGTTTTGATCAGTTTTTGCAGTGAGAAGGGTATTTTCTTCTTAAACTCGATAATAGGGCTGTTTGCCTTAAAGTCAATTACTATTTATCCTTCTTATTCTGCATTCTAAGTAATTTGTTACACTTTTATACAATAGTGCCTGTATGTTTGGTGATTTTTTGGAAAACATTAATGGAATATGAATATTTATACCATACTTTTAATAAGTATTTGTATTTGTGTAATTGTAAGTACCGTGATTTTTCCCGTGAATTGCATTTGCTAATTTTTAACAACGAATGAAAATCAAAACGCTAATTAGAAACTAAGTTTAGCGAAATAAGTTCCCCCCAGCGTATTGTAAATCTATCGAGGTAAAAAACAAATCAATTTTTTACTCAATAAAAAAATACATTTATATACTTACATCATAATTATTACAAATATGTTCCGTAGACTAGGCTAAATTGTAATACAAATAATGTTTAGCTAGGGTACCAACAGATCTCTAAAACATTCATCAATAGACAAACTTAGACAGGCAAACGTGGCTTAAATCCTGAATCGGGTAAAAATGACGCAATACGCGAATAACATATTAAGTGTACAAAGAGAAAGAAAGCCAAAAAACATGGATTGTACTAAGTCTAAGCTACTTTGCTTGAATCCCAATGAAGCGTGGCGTCAGACCATTTTAGGCATTAAGCACCGCACAGAAAAACTGCCACTGCATTCTGAATACGACTCTTTAAAAATATAAACGATGTGTAATATTGTAAAAATTACGACATCGCCGAATTGTAGATATACAATAAAGTACACCTCTGCCTCACTCTCAGGAGAATACCAAATATTGCGCATAGTGCATCAACGTGCAATTATGTAGAAGGAAGTCATATTCACACCGTTTTGAGACTCAGTGACGAGAGTCTACGAGAGTACTCCTGAGTTTGTTTAGGCGTTTCTTCTCAGGGATAGTCAAAGGGCGACGTGATTTAGTTAAAAAAAAGACGTATAAAAGTTATTGGAAAATCCAATCCAAAATAAACAATTTCATTTTATTTCAGCATTCAACCTGCAACATTTGCAATAGATACTTGAAATATTTACTCATTTCTAATAAGATTAGCTCGTTGAGCAGCAATTGTTTTTAAAATTTAAATCAGCTATTACCTACTTTTATATGCATATATAACAATATAACAACAGAATTTTAAGTAAGTATACGTAAATTGTTATCATAGCCAGATGATCTTTAAACTTAATCACATAATAAATACTTATAAAAATACACGATCAAAAATAAAATGAGTTAACCTTGTATAATTATAACAACATTCTGTCAATATCGAAATATTTCGATGAAATTAATATTGACATAAAGGCTGATATCCAACATGAACAATTACTCAACACCTGCATTAATTTGCAAAATTAACTCATAATTAGTACGTTTTATGAAAAACATCATGTACGAAACAAAAATATCGGATATATAAAAATAAAAACTAATTCATCCACAAAAGCGCGTCATGAAAATCATTTATAGCAAGAAAATCATACTTAATAGTCTCAGTTTCCGTACATTTAAATGGATGCAGATGGAGTGCTAAATGATTATCAAACTTATCCTTAAAAAATTAAAGACCATGCATCCTCTTCCGTTTATTATAAAAAAGTAATTACTCGACATGGAACAGAAAACAGCCATTTAACACATCAAATTAATGATCCGACAAACTAACTCTTTAGCTAATAATGGCGAATTTTGACAGTCGATCCATAACCGCCCAAATCCATTGTCTACAACCGATGCGTCCGCTATTTCTTTTATTAAAAAACCCCTATCAAACCCTTTCTATTTGTGGACATCTGCCGAAATCGATTTTGCATTTTTTTTCACAAAAAACAAACGGGTGCAAAAACGTACCTACGTTCCGATAGTTTTTGTGATCAGCAATGTTTGGCAAACGGCAACCCTTTGATAAAATATGGTGGTGTAATCAGATTTCGGCATGTGCTATCTTTTTTTTCCACTTTTTTTCAAGAAACTCGATCTTGAGTGGAGTGTGCCAGTCTTTTGTGGCTGTCAAATGTTTGCTTTCGCCTATCGTCTTCCGCATAGAAAAAATCGGCACGAGTCTATTGTGAGCACTCACTTACGTTTCTTCTATACATTTCTCAACACATGCTGTGATGTCATAAAAGGGTTTTACAACTTTTTTATTGAATACCCTATCCTTGAATTGAATCATTCAAAAAAATCCAATTAATATTTCAGCGAACACCTTTCGGATATCTACCTATATTATTAAACGAGCTACAAGCTATCAGTTAATAAAAATTATAGAGTACATATAGATGCAGTTTTTTATGTAAATTTTTGTAAAAATTGGTAATAAATGCAATTTTACGACCAGGTGCAGGCTTTACTTGAACACGAAGAAGATGTTTACGACAATACTCAAGAATTTTTGAGATGACTTTATTCTCATGAATGAATGAAACCTTAATAAAATATAAATTACACACTAATCCGCTTACAAAAACTTTGAAGTTTTTGTTTTACTATATAGAATAAAACACTTCATAATACTTTTGCATGAATAAAGATTGCAATAGACTCTAAGTCTATTCTACTGTATTTTAGTTAAATAGCGTTTTATAATCGTTTTTAAGACAGGAAGTCAAAATCCCAAAAAAACCATCAAATAGGTTAATGATAAAACTTTTAGGCTTCAAAAAACAAAAAAAAATCCCCAGCAGTCAGTTTCTTATAAAAATATATTAAGTTAAATCATGTGTAAAACGGTTAAATTATAACTGCAGTGTATAAAGAGGAAGCAACACATTAGACTAATCTAAAAGCTCTCTAGACTCAATTGCTCCATTATAGACAGTACCTTAACTAGTTCTGCATGGTTTTAAATTAGACTATAATGTAAGTCTGGAATAAACGCTAGACAACTTAGCTCCATCTCTATAAAGACTTACTGTACTGTATAACATAAGTATAAGCTTGAATGTGTGTAAACACTACACACATTGAAGCTTATTCTTATGTTATAATAAAGTTTCTTTTCCTTTTGACACATGGTTTTTTATTTTTGTTGCAGAGGAGACAACAAAATCAATTTTTTAATATCTTTAATTATTGTATGTTCTTTCCTCTACTACATTTTTCAGCCTCACCCTTTAACTAACGGGTTTTGCTATTTGATTTTCAACGGTCGTCAAAATCCGATCAAATACGTTTGGAAAAAAGATTATGTGCTCACAACGTTTACAATATAATTATTTGCGTTGTTTCAACCCTTTAAATATATATATCTGTTAACCCTGCAGACAGCCGTACATCAACACAGTTTAGCCGTAAACGTAAAACTTTAGATTGTGTGTTTATGTATATAGACTTTAAAATATTGTAGACCGTGACCCCTGAGTTTGTTTCGGCGTTCCTTCATAGGAAGTCATAGGAAATGCCGACGCCATCTAGTTTACAAAAAGACGTGTAAAAGTGATTGAAAAATCCTAATTGCAAAATAAATAATTTCATTTCGTTTCATATGCGCACACGCCACCAACTGAATTTCCGAATTCTTTCATTATGTAAGTAAAGATATGTATGTTAGCTATGTGGAAACATTCTAACGACACCTGTACGTAACCTAACGAGTTTACACAGAATTTAAATATTCATACTCAGGCTACAGTCTCCTGAAAAGAAACATCGTCGTTCTCGAACCAATACCTAATATGTGCACTTTTTGGAGATTTCGACATTTTGTACATAGCAGTTTTATAGCAAAATTTTTTAGCAGCCACTGTTACACCGTATAATGCTTAGAGTCACATAACAGTCTTCTTCTTCTTTTTACACGAAAATTTTCTAGTAAATTAGGCATAATGGTCGAAATCTCCAAAAAGTGCACATAGCAGATATTGGTTTGACAACGACGACATGTCAATCCAACGTTAAACACACTACGAACACGTTGCGCAAGATTTAAATGTTCCTGCTTTCGGTGTAGGTTGGTGTAGTTCGTCAACCCCACCAGTAAGAATGATAATGACATGAGCAGGGAAAAATACACAATAGCTCTAACTTTAAGGCTCCTAATTTCCTCTTTTAGTTTATTAGCGGAATGCAGGTCCATCCACGGCGTTACGTGGTAGACCAAACGGCAACCAATTTAGCTAAATGGGGATATTCCGATCAGACACTATGTAAGGCTATCCGATCAGACACTACAAACAATGCCTCATTTCCTGCCTTGCTTGATGTGCATCAACACCTGCACTCTAAAAGACCTGCGCGAAGCCACAGATTAAGCTGTTGGCGTGGCTGAGTTCTGGTCAAAAATCATAAGGGATTAGGGATGTAAATCGACACGAAGGAGAAGCGTGATCTTTAAACGATCCGAGGCTCATATCCAACAGTGGGACAGTAATAGGCTGGATTGCTTGTATATAAAAGTGAGGAGATACTTTAACTGAACTCACATAAGTATGTAATATATTCTTTATTATAATTTTATTATTATCTCAAATATTTAACGTCAGTTCGAGCTGAACATCTGTCTCTTGTGCTAGTTACTCTATAAATAGTTGTTGAAATAACAGGTGGCTCTCAGTAATAATCGCCAAATGTAGACGTAGCTCAGATAAATAAGATTATATAATACCTTTTTAATTAATAGGTACCCGAACTTTAATTACTTTTGGATTATATTACTGTTCATTTATTATTATATTTTTATAGATTTTCTAGACTCAGAAGTACATCTCAAATCTTTCAGTGGAAATACGGCTATGTAACACATACACCAAAATTATTTTATTTTTCGTGTAGCCATGTAAGCCAGATGGAACGATGACTTGCGAAAGTTGGCTGGTAGAAAGTCGATGCAGAGAGCCGATGACCGGGCTCAGTGGGGCTCACTGGGGGAGGCCTATGTCCAGCAGTGGGCTGATGACGGTAATAATGATGATGATGTAAGCGTTAAACATTATACTAAAATCTTTTAACTACATATCATGTTAAATCGCAGTTTGCTTTTCAGATTTTTTTATTGTTAACAGGCTCAAAAAATTTATTTGTAATATAACTTAACATAGCATCACGCCTGTATCCTCGAAGGTTTGGGTAGTTGTGTATTGTTGAACCAAATTTCATCTTTATTGAGTCCTATGTAATAGGGGGGGGCTTATTCCTATCGACGGGGCACAATTCTAAACTCCGTGCTGCTACTGAGAATTTTCATACAGAAAAACTCAATAACTGTTAACTCGTTTTCGTACTTGCTACCACGAAATCAATGAGGTAGACATTTATTTGTAATATTATGTTCTACAAGACTTCTAAGGAATGAAACGACACGGTTGGTGCAGTGGCTAAGCCATTAGCTTTCTGCGCTATGTGTCGCGGGTTCGATCCCCGCACGGAACAAATATTTGTATGATCTACAGATAGTTGTTTCGGGTCTGGTTGTGTGTACATGTGACATGTATGTTTGTAAACTGTACCCACGACACAGGAGAAATCCTAGTGTGGGGCAAAGTTTTTTTTTTTTAGAAAAAAAAAATAAAAAATCATAACATCGCTTAAGTAACAATAGCACGCAAGTAAAATTTGATAAGTTTCAGAAGAGACAAAATTGACTTGATCTCTTATGAAAAATTTCGTAAATAGATAATACTAATAAATAAAAAAAAATCGAATAGAATACCATACAATACAATACACTTCATTGCACACCATTTACGGAATATTTTTCATAAGAAATAATCAGTTCTTTGTCCCTTCTGAAAACATCAAATTTTACTTGCGCGGTATTTTTACCTAAGCGACGATAAATAGGTATCTACTACAAACTTAAACGTAAGTTTATTATAAAAAGAAGCAAAAACGGTTACATGAATAAATAAAACCTTATTTATTACTAAGGACAAAATACTTAATATGCCCCACTTTCCCACTAGGTCAGGTCCAGCTAAGTCCATTTTAAAAATAGGTTAGGCACGAAGCGAGTGCGGTCTTATAAATGATAGATCATCCGTGCAGGCTCCGTTAATGGATAATTTCAATATCGCATTGGTCACCTGGACCACCCCCCTCGCCCCTCCTTCACCCCCCTCGGTCAGGTGTAAGTCCACCTGTACCGACAGGTCTTGTTTTGACAGGTGGACTGGCATTGTCACATAGGATTACTACGTGCATACCTGTGTGACCAAACTACGAGGGTTTTTTGCCTATGTACTGTTTAAGTGGTGTTTTTTTCAGTCTGCGCCCGCGCACGTACTATGCAAAGTAGGAAATTAATGGGTAGTAATGGAGAATTTATTGGACCTAATATGTACGTCGGAGATACAAATGCAAAAACATTGCATAAAGCTCTAGTTAAACGAAATTGTCAATTTTTTATTTTTATTTATAATCTTTTTTTACTTTTCAATGTTTGTTTTTGTTGCGCAGAGATTGATAAAAGATACATAAACTACTAGATGCCTGATATTGGTATTTTAATTCTCTAAGATTATCTCATTTAATTACCACACGTTATAATTTTTTAATCTAGAATTAAAACTAATCAATTATAACATAAAATCATAGTAACGATGCAAACTAAAGGCCTTACAAATATTTTCTCTTCCACTTCAATCGGATTATATCATATTATGACTTCACTGATTATATATATTTACTCATTAATTATGATAAAGTTTAATTGATAGTAATCGAAATATAATTTATTATAACATTTATAAACTTTTATAGCAAAATAACGACAGACGAATGCCTTTAAAATTGTAACAAACCATATATGCGTTAACAAAAAATAAATTGCTATTAAAAATACTTTTACTCCCTCACAATCTAGTACCAATTTAAGGCTACATTGTCAAAATTCTTCATTCACCTAATACTACATGTATGTATGTTACAGGACTTACAGAAATCAGGTTCTACGACACAATAGCGTCTGCCCTCGACGCCCTCTCAGGAATTCCTTCAAAATCTGGAAGACTCATCAATATACGAACAAAAACCGTCACAAAAAGGGTCCTACCCGATTTTTATTTGATGGAATCCGTTGAAGCAAGTATGAGATGTGAAGAGGGCGAACGTTCGCCCGCCAAACGGACCGCGACGGCAAAAATGTGCATAATTGGCATCGAAATGGAGAAAAAACCTTTCAAAAAGCGACCTCTAAACGTTAGGAAAAAGTGCACAGATACAGGGTGTGACAGGCAACACTGACAAGGGCGACAGATTATGTAGAACGTCACACATTAAAATGTACTTACGATTAGTGCATAATGTGCATATGATACTAGTTTATTCTAATTTGAAAAAGTGAATCATTCGTTTTAATCTTAAGGTCGGCTCACACTGCGCTACACGTCTTTGTTACGATAGATTTATTTCTAGATTTTACGTGTGAGTGCAGTGACGTGTTAAACTACTTGCAATTAAGATTAATTAGAAATTGTTACACGTACCTACTGGGTAATTGGTTGATGTAAATGTGTGGAATTTTTTTTATTATATTTTTTACGTCATTAAATGTTTAACGGTTTCTCATGAACGCCAAATCAAATTCAACCACTTGTTTAAATAGCGAAAGATAATTTTAAATTTTGATTTTACTGTTAATCGTTCATCAAAGCGGAAAAGTAACCAAGATATTAGCTGCTACCCAAACATTTAATAAGCCAATCGTTCTTCTCAGACAATCTTGTTAGACTAAATATTTTTCTGTGCGACGAGTTACTTAAGGAGATATTCCACAAGATATATTTTACATGGTATCTTTACGCTATAGAATATATAAATATAGACCCCTCATTGGTCTACAGATCGCAAGCATGGATGCTAAGCGTGAGCTCTTTCGTTCGGTCTCCGAATTGGGCAATAATATTTTTTGATGAGTCATTTTGATATTACACCCATCGGACCTATTTCCATCCACCTGGCAAAATGGGACTTAATAACAGCATCGGTGAAATGTGGATGTATAATGTAGAACCCTTCGGAAAACATAAGCGTGATAATTATTTATCCATAGAAAACTTTTCCTTGTTTCCCCAAGACGTCTAAATTCGTCGTGAGTCACCATCAAACTGACATCGCCTGTATATCGATGCATTTCTATAAGGGATTGATTTATTCAAATCGAGAATCTTTTGATTGTCGGCCGTGCCGCGGGCAGGCACACGACTTATTTGTTTTTCAATGGCAATTATATTTTATTTTATTATAAAAGTATCTCGCATGATCCCTTAATGTCTAATTTCCGCGAAATTCGTCTCGGTTGCCAACTTAGCAACAAAAACCTGGATGAGCATCGTGCAACGTTTTCATAAGATAATTGATCCGTGATTATGATAAACTAAGCGTTGTTACAACGTCATAGCACGCGAATCTGGCATGTTTGGATTTTTCTAATATTTTTATCTCGCGATTATCAGGCTGTATTTTTTTTTAAATGTTGCCCTACACTATAAATACCTGTCACATGCACATACAACCAGACCCGAAACAACTATCTATATAGGTCATAAAAATATTTGTTCCGTGTGGGAATCGAACAGGTGACACGTAGCGCAACAGTCGATCTCTCAACGACTGCGTCAACTGTGCCGTCTTTTTGCTCTCACAACGTGGATTGAATAATAAATAGTTCGATTATGTCATGTTTATTAGTGTTGTGACCCAACTCACAATATTTGGTCCGTTAATAACTAAATCAGCAAATATCTATGGTTATTAAACCAACAGAGTACTGAGCCGTGTCGTAAATAAAACATCAAAATGACTCATCATTATAATAATACAGTCCAAAGAGAACTCGTTCGCTATTCATCAACTACATTACCTATGCAAATTCCATAACGAGCAGCTGATAGCGCACGCGCATATTTTTTCAGCCTTACAGCCTATTAAACAAAAAAAAATATATAAATATGCAAACCATCTGCCTTCAAAAAAGTCCGATCTACCGACAAACCACTAAAAATCGCACTAAGAAATAAAAAATTGTCATCTGCATACAACATCTGGTCACTATAAAAACATTCTGTGCCTACACATAAAAAATACTTGCTAAAAAGCGCGCGGTTTACAAAAAAGTTTAAATAAAACTATAGTTTTTTTTTTTTGTTGGCATCGCTGTTCTTTTTTCAAACGCGGCATGTGCCAAACTTCCGTTGTTTGCTGTAATGCTCAATTTTTTAATAGCATTTGTTTTATATCGAACGATAATGTACACTGCAGTGTTTGTTGTGTATCGATCATTTTATTTCATAAACTTTTGACCACCAACAAAAACTGCAAGAACTCTGACACTGGACACAATATTTTAAAAACATTTTGAATTTGGAATAATTCGAGATCATTGAGTATGCAAGAACTTTGTGTTACCTCTTTGGATCTCTCTATTTGAAATTAGATCTTTTTTACCTGACTCGATGAAAATACACAAACTTTTTTCGAAACTGTTTTCTTGAAATGAGATCGCCCTAGAACAGAAAAATGCACCAATGTGATCACAGCATCTATCATCAGTCTAGTTTACTTGAAGTAGGCAGCTGAGTACGAAATGCCGTCGGACAAGTGCTATGTCCAAACTTGGGAGAGGTCTTTGTAGTGCCTTAAGCTGACCAAGGTGCGCATGAGTAGAGCCTGCAGGCAAGATCATAATCTCCGATCGCCAGAGAAGAGTATCGCCGTCAAAATATATTGGTTTGACATTTAGACATCACGTGACCACACGATAGCTTATGTCAATTGGGTACATTTTGATTAGTATCTTCTTATGTAATATTACGCCTTAATTAAAGTTTTATAATTACTTATGTCTTTATTATATCCGGTTTACTATGTTTAACCATCCATGATAATTTTCGTAATTGCTTAGCTCATTGACTTAGCATAATTTAGTCGTAATTATAAGTATCGTAAATGCTGTTTAAAAATACATAAATTAGTATTACAATTACTTAATTTAACAATCTAACTAAAGAGAAAAGAGCACCGAGGATCTTTTGTTTTTGATTTTTTTTTTCAAGTAATGTTTCAGCCTGTATTAATTGACAATTAAGGTTCATTATAGCTACGTTTGCATGTTATCTATGAATTTTATGAGTATATGTAAGTATCTGCAGGATTATAATGTTCTAATAGTCCAATTAAAACAAATCATTATAAGAAAAAATTCCACTTTCAATTTTACTTTTTTATCCGCACCAGGAACAGCAGAATGTTACTTTTGCATCTGCTGGACTATTCATCTTGTCAATAAACACATGCTTCCAAAATTAATTTCACTACATTGCACCGAAACACAAAAGAAAAAAAGGCAATGGCATTCTGTTTTTAAAAAAAGGCTGTATTGGCACGAGCCATGTTTTTTTTACTTTTCTCTTCTCTATGAGTGTGTGTTATTATGATCTGAACAATTGTTGATCAAATTAAGAAAAAAGTTATAGTCCTCACTAAGGATGGTTATAATATGGATAAGGCTTGAAAATAGTGTATGTGGTAACGCTGGAATTAAACAATCGCTTTTTCAAAATAATGGGGTGAAATGAAATAGCATCTACGAAATGAGATCGGAGAAAACATGAGATCTTCTTGCATACCTACCAGTTTGGCTGCAGCAGCAGACTAGTTAAACTTTCCACTACGGTATGAGTGATTCTCATTATAATAATCAATATAATTTATTATTATAATGATAATCGCTCGCCCCCTATTACATGGGACTCAATAACAGCATCGGCGAAATGTGGGTGTACAACAGTACACCTCTGCCTAACCCTTCGGGGAATACACGAGTAATGCTATATAATTTATACTTATTTAAAATCCGTGATTAGTAGATTTGAACTATGGATCATAAAATTTGATTCATTTTAAATCAAATTTTATATACGTCCGAGCTAGTAGGTAGCATCCTATATTATTATATTTTAGATCGTTAAAATAAGTCTTAATGTCTTCTTGTAACTTCCCTTTTCTATACACCTGTTTTATACTCTGCTAAACACCAATCGGAATTAATGCTAACCCCATACATTGTTGGTGTAGACCATTCTATCGATTTCCATGGTTAGATATATGTATGTATCATAGAAAATGAACAGCCTTAGGGAAGTGTTGCTATAACCAGCACTTTTATATGTTCGTCTATCATTAGGTGACAGGTGAATTCTCCTGCCCATTAAATTATAATTCAAGACTCTTCAAATAAATTGAACATATCATTAGAAAAAAACTGATCAAAGACCATCGACAATGCGGCGCTCTTGATGTTACGCAAAAAAAAAAACATCATTAAAGAAATTGTTTCTTCTTTTATTATTTATTCAGTTTTATCACTGTTACTAAGTATCCACCACGCCACATCATAAATTCTAAAAAGTTTTGATTTTATTCTTTCATAACGGTCCAATGAATTACTTGCCTTTTACACCTAAGAGAAACAATAAAATATTCCTGATTACACAATCACGATAAAACAACGAGGTCTCATCCACACTAACCTACCGTTGCCACAAAACCGCGGAAGTAGCCGCAACATGGCCGCCTCTTCCTGTCTTTTTAACTTCCTTGCCAAATTGTACCTTTTTTACCAGAGTTTTTTACTTTTTTTTTATCATCACGCCAACAATTAAGACGGATGAAGCACGCTGCACGGCTCGTGCCACGTCAGCTGCACCGACATACTTTTGCTTTCTTTGCGATTTCGCGCCGCGTTTTCGCATAGAAAGTGGCCATTATAGATCTAAATATAAACATATGTGCTACAAGACAACTGTTGTTAGGAAATGTAAAACTCATTGAATAAGCTGCTAACATGGGTTAGCAAAGTTGTAGTGTTGAATTAATAACAGAAAACATCTACTTATACATGTAATAAAATTATAACAGGCCGATGTCTGTACATTATAGATATTGGAGAAAAACTAATATGAGGGGTCTTCATTAAAGCAACAGAAGCCAAAACAACAGTTTTTAGATTTTTTTGTCTGTATGTTTGTACACGCATCAAGCAAAAAATACTGAATGGAATTGAATGAAGTTTTCACCGATTTATTGAAGGTCTAACTTAAAATATATGCTCCATTTTACCGCAGGAAATATCAGATTCTAAATTCCACGCGTACGAAGTCGTGGGCAAAAGCAAATATAAAGGAAAACTCAGGAATCCATCCATAAATGTGAAAGTAATTGTCTATCTTTTTGTTACCTCAACACGACTTAACCACTGAACTGATCTTAATGAAATTTTACCAAGAGATGACTTGGGACCTAGAAAAGGACATTGGCTTATTTTTACTATTGCAGCAAAACTTTGATAATAAGTACAAAAATCACACAAAACACAATTGTCGCGAGCTAAAGTTAGTTTAGACTTATCAACAATATTTTATAAAATGTTTATAAAACGACAGTTACCCGAAAAGCAAAAACACATCATTGAGAACCAAGCAGAAAATACAAAGTGCAATGTTTCCGTGGGGTGTACACTAATACCCCTTTTTTCTACTCTACAAGAGTGATTGAGTCCCATGTCAAGTCGAGCCTATTGCCGAGCACAGTTCCAGACTCCGTGCTGCTACTGAAAATTTCTATACAGAAAAACCCAATAAAACTTTGCCCGACCCGGGAATGGAACCCAGAACCATATGCTCAGTAGTCGCGCTCACTAGACCAAGAGACAGTCTAAAGTAATATTGTAGTAATTTAATCTGTACATATATAATTACTTGTCCTGACTGACTGATTCATTAACGCAGAGCCTAAACCGCTGGGGCTACAAACTTGATATTTTTATAGTTGATGCCTTTTATGTTGTAAGCATACGCTAAGGAAGGATTTCTCCGTGTTACAGGAAACTCAGTAACACTTTGCCAAACTCAAGACCTCACGCTCAGCAGTCACTTTGCGACCATTAGACGAATTTACGAACATTTATTCACAGTCTGCTTAAACTTGGCATTTATACCAATTATCTAAAACAACCGATTCGCCTTTCCACAATATATTGTGGATTACGGCATCAATTTCATACTCATCTAATTTATAACAACAGATTAAATTCGTAATAATGTGATGTGCAGCCAAATGGCGCGGAACGTTCCCTCAAGATATGTAAAAAATAAAATAAAAAACCTGTGCGATCTCGTGCTAGATAATTAAGGCTTTTGAGGTATTTATTACGAAAAAACGTTTTTTACCTGACCTATCTGAATTCTGTGTGTACAGGTGGATGTTTTATGATAGCGATAAACTTGACTTTTTTACTAAGCATATTGTTTTGTGTAAACTAAAATGTTCTTTTTTAGGTTGCTAACGTTTTCAACGGCAGCTCACAATCAATTGTTATATTTTATACTACGCAGCTATAGCTTTTCCCTAAACAGAGGTTAGCGAGGTTCTATAAATTTGTATGATTATTTTTCTGTAATATGAAATATATATTATACATAGATTAACTCGTTACGGGTGTCAGCAACCCAAAAAATCTAACTTTAGAGTATTAGTGTCTCCCAGTAATTGGGTGGTGGAAGTCAGAGGGCGTCGCTCCGTGTTATATTCGGCCGCAACCGCATAGACTGGGTGCCGACCCCTATGTTATCGGGAAAAGGCTAGGCAGTGACATATAACCCAACTTATGACAGTAAACTAATAATTTCAATTAGGTTTACTTTCTTTGCACACTTTATTGTGTATATTAAGGTATATAATCTAAATAAAAGTTTTTTTTTACGTTTTCTTTTAGGTTATAATGAGGCTGGCATAATCTTATTGATTTATTCTTTCTTATTGATTTTATAATAAGCCTATAAAAATAAAAAATAAAATTTATAATTAATTCGAAAAAAAGCACTAAACAGTCTAGCAACCAGCAGCTAACAAACCCCAATCATTTTAGTCTTGTTGATTACCAAACGTAACTAAATATGACCAATTAATAATCTCTATACTGTATCCTAGAACATTGTTTTTCAAAACAGCATCACGCTGTATACAATAGGCTCGTCACATACGTGCACCGAATCTATCGGATGTGTGATCGCTAAAAAGCGGCAGAGCCCGCGTTTTTTATCAAAACTTCAAAAGAAATGGTTGAAAAAAAATATACGATTTCGCAGATGTTGGTTTTATAAATTTCTTGCACGTGTTTTGATATTTTTGGGTTCCTTAGATCAATAAAAGAGATCTATAGACAGAGATGCGAATTAACTTCACCGAGATAAATCCACTTTCTCCATTGTACTCTTTTACAGTTTGAAATTATTTTTATACGAGATTCAAGTCAAAGTCAAAGTTGTTTATCTCAACTGGGCCTTTGCAGGCACTTCAAAACGTCGAAAATCTACAGTAAATATTATTAATATATTATAAAAAACATTAGCCCTAAATAATTTGGATTAACACATTTGACTGAGTGTCGAATCAAAATAAATACAAAGCCCTGCCCTGTCACTAGAAAATATTGTATTTTTGTTGTTCTATTTTTATTCACACAAAAATGTTAAGTAAATTCTTCACATAAAAATCTACGGGTCCCAATGATTCTCGCGGTCACGCTTACCTTTTTCTAAACTCAAGTGTGCGGTCTAAAGTTTATAAAATCGTCCAAAAATATAAAAATTGGCTTAAATTATAAATGAATAGACGAACGGGCCATAGTAATGATGCGAAATTTTGTTTATGATTATTAGTTCATTTGTTAAATTGAGTTTTAAAATCTCATAATTTAACATCGTCAGTTTAAATGAACCTTTTAAGATTCAACCATTAATGATATAATATTGAGGAGCCATAATTTATTTTTGTGATAATAATGTAAGTACGGTCAGCATTGAAAGTAGATTAACATATTTAATGTTCACTAGCTTTGTTTTAATATATTTAAAAATAATATTAATATAAAATGTAGAGCCCCAGTTGGGACTTTAATATCATGTAAATATTTTATATAGCTGATTAAGTATTTTCTTTTAGAATATTCTCAGATCAGAAACTTAACTGTTAAATCGATTCGACTGCATGTGTATCGCAGTGGCTAAGCGATTGACTGTCTGCGCTCCAGGCCGCGGGTTCGAACCCCAGACGCAGCAAATAATCTGTATTGCCTTAATTATTCCGAATTTTTCAACCATACCCTGGGAACTGTACCCACGATACAGATGAAATCCTAGTATGAGAAAGCCTTTTTTTTAACTTTCTTTGCTTACCGTACCTTTGAAATATAGATTATTATGTGATTAGATGAAGGCATGGTGGGAGTCATACATAGAAGACAAATCTTTATTAGAAATCAGTCCATAGGAAGCATAAACTTAAATACCTTAATTTAAGTACTAGAGCCTCTACAATTTGATCCTAAGCTAGTCGGAACAGGTCAAATTAATGCTGCATCCTCTCTCAGATCTTACATAGCCAGGACAAACGAGGGAAAATTGTAATAAATGTATTTAAGTAACCAATTGTAATTAAACTGGTAAGTGCGAATATCGGTTGTGTTGTGAATCACCATTCTACCGACACCAATGGCATGGCGAAGATGCTTATGGTTTCAGTAAATAATATTTATGATACGTAATAAAATACTTTTTTATAATTTCAGTCTTTTATAGAACAAAGCGACATCTAGAGAATAAGTCATAAACTATTCACAGCTGATGTCACTACTCCGCATCTCAGTGGCCATATTGTACGTGCATTCATTCATCAACAAATAGATGGCGCTGAACAGCATTTGTAGACTTTTACGCTTATCTATTGTTTTCCATAACGACATTGTACATGTCAATATAGATTTTGTTAAAGTTTTGATGTCTTTTACAGTTAAATTCAGTTGTTGTCACGCAAACTGGATCCTCTCCAGTATACTTCAAGCTGTTGTATTCAATTCCAAACTGTTTTACTTCCTTTAAAAGGTCGTTGAGACATGCACATTGCCAAGGATTTGGGTCAAATAAAAACTTCTTCAATTTTCCTCCAGAGTTATTCAACTCGAGGCAAAAGTTGTCCTGTAGGTAGGTTATTCTATTATTAGATAGATTCAAGTTCTTCAGAGGAGTCCCTCTAAAAGCATTTACTGGTACATCTTCGATTTGATTTCCATATAAATGTATTGTTATCAATTTTGGCATGTTCCGAAATAGGTTGTCTGGAATAGATTTGATCTTGTTATTTCTTAGAACAACCTTTTGTAGTTTCTTTAATGGCGATAGAATATTTCCATTGATACTTTCAATGACATTATAGGACAAGTCCAACTGTTCCAAATCTTCCAGGTTTACGAAAATTGCAGCGTTATCTATCGTAGATATTTGGTTCGTAGACAAAATCAGGAATTTCATAGTTTTCAAATTAGATTTGGTTGCGAATTCGGGCACCTGAGTTAGGAAACATCTGTCTAGATTTAAGATTTCTGTTGATTGGAATGCGTTCAGTAAATTTTCGGGAGCATCAGTCATATCGTTTCTTGAAAAATCCATAAACGTTATATGAGGGCTTTGATCGAAAATGTAAGGATTAAAATCTTTACCGACAAAAGCATTGCTTGATAAGTCAACAAATTTCAGTTTGGTTAATGGATCAAAAATACCCAATTCTAGCTTGTTTATTTTGTTCCCTTTCAAATCCAGGAGGTCAAGGTTAGTTAGCTGATCAAATAGTCCTAATGGAAATTCGGTAAGAAGGTTGTATGACAGATTTAAATAGGTGAGCTGTTTCGGTTCATCTATAACACCAAGTATCAGACTGTGGATCTTGTTTATTGACAAGTCTAGGTATTTTAAAGCATTGAGGTCATTGAATGATTCTAATTCAATTTCATATATTCTGCAAGCTCTCAGTGTAATCCCCGTAGTTTTGTTATTATCCGACACAAGACCTCTTACGAGTTTGTAATCAGTCTTACCAGCGGTGCATACTACGTCTTTATCATTATATGTTGTACATCTCGGCTTTGCTTCAGTTACGACAAGTAATGCAAGCACTATAACAAGAGTATATCTGTAGGCAGACATATCTGGAATTACAAAAATATTACAGAATTAAACTCCTTGAAATTAAACTCCTTAAGAACTTTTTCATCAAACGCGTATTTTTAACTTCATCATGAGGGCCATTATACCTCATGATGAAGGTTATACATTATTGTTTATTGAAGGAAATGTTATTCATGTTAAAAATACGCGTTTGATGAAAAAGTTCTTAAAATATTATAGTAAATAAAAATACCAACAGATGTCGCTGTACGGTTCAAATTTGAAATAGGATCTTATGATAAAGTATGGTTTTTGTAAAATTACCGTATATCTTTGTTCTTAGTGTGAAAAGATATTATAGACCACTCAAAATCTAAACTAGTACAGGTATTAATTTAGAAGTCTCAAAACTATCCAATAACAAGACAAACAACTAGTACATTGACACTTATGATACAAACGATAATGCAAAAATGCAATAACTACTGCAATATTAGCCATAGCAGTATCTAACCGTATTTCTGTCAATGACTTAAGAATAACTAAAGAAAAAGTTAAAAACAATTTAAAATTACCTTGTGTTTCCGAATTTACAGTCCAAGAGCCAACAAATACCACAAATATCTTGTGTCACAAATCACTTGACATAAAAGGTTATCATTTTACTAAAATAACAACTATTGTACCTCATAAATGGTTAAAATAATTCACTCACGAGATAGTAGTGAATTCCGAAACGATTGGCGTGCAACAAAGCCGGTCTTTGCAAGTAAAATGAAGTTAGTGTCATACGCTTGAGCCTGTTCGTGATATCTCATGACTGCGGGTTTTCCCTGTTTTCATTCATGTTCATTTAAGTATATCCAATTAAGTATAAATGAGTTGCAACTCTCATTTGTTTATTTTGTTCTTAAATTAACGATATTCAAAAGTTTTGTATTAGAAATTACCAATACGTTGTTCTCTCTATATAATTTTATATCTCTAATCTAATCGATTAATTAGTATAACTTTAGATCTATCAGAGTAGTGACACTGGTTTAATATCATTGATAGCGCAAACATCACCTACTATTTGTTTAGGGATATTGAACATTATTTTAATATTAGGTATATTACAGGCAAACTTAGTTTCTTGTTTAGCCAAGACTATTAATTATTGTATTCTTATTATAACCGCAAAAACAGCCACCGACAAAACTAGATATCTACTTTAGGTATAGTTACCTACTTACCAAGATAAGTATTTTTCATTTTGGTTTATTTCAATTCTCTAGTAAGACTGGAAACGATGCAAATGTAGAAAAAGTGATTCAGGCTTGGATTAGTCTCACCAAAGCATATCAGAAAGACGAGCAGCATCTATAAAAATAATCACATTATTTAAGATGAAGGTCCTAATAAAGGTTGTAATTTAACTTTGGACTATTGAGCTTTTACCAGGCCTTTTATTTTAATAAGCAGTCGAGTCGCTTATTTTTAAACCTGAAACCGACCTCCACAAGATTGTAAATACATATGCTAGTAGGTATGATGATAGTTCTATTATATATATCGATAATCGTTTTTTTAAGTACCTCACAGAACAAATGGTACATTGAATATGTATTTCATTTCATATTAGAAGTTAGGGACAACTGGACAAGGAAAACGAACACAGAAACACATGAAGCTACTGCGCTCAGACTCAAACGTTTTTTGTGTAGTCCTGAACTTCTGAGCACGTAGTACTCAATTCAATCACTAGATGGCAGTATTTACAATTCTCATTACTAAACAATATACAATCAAATACCTGGCTAACTACATCATTGATCATAGTATGTAAATTCTAAAGAGTTAAGTATACACCTACTCACGCCTACTCACCTAATCCTCATTAACACTGCTCAACCTTGACCGATTTAATCTATTACTATAAGATATAGCAAATTATCCAATAGTTAATTTGGTAGACAGGTTTTCAAATTGAGATTTGGAAACGACCCTTTCAATAGGTATGTTAGTTAACTTTAAAATAGATAGAAAACAGAGTAAGGTTCTAGATCTTAGACAGTTGACTCTTTGTTGGCTTTCTGCCAATAGGCAATGTCCTTCAGAAAATTAATGAACTGTCTACATTTTATGAATAATTTAAACACGTAGGTTGTAGACTCTTGATATTAATCGAAGTAAACAAAATAAAAACACCAAAAAGAACGACAATATATTTATTTATGACTAATTGCATATAAATTAATACCTATACTTTTAAGTTACTCATCCTTAATTACATCACTGTTTGTTTTCTCATCTTCAAGTCGCTCTTTATTACATTCTGATACCTCTTCAACGATATTATCATTTTTATCATCGGAATTTAAATCTGAATCTTGTATTTCATAAGAAGTATTAAAATCTATAGAAGTATCTTTTAAGCTAGCACTGCTATTACTGTCTTCTACATTTTTACTTACATTTCTAGATATATCTAATTCACTTTTCAGCCTTTGTATTGCCTGCACAACTTCGTTTTGGAAATTCATATTAAGCTTATACAACTGTTCTGAATGTTCCTTCTCTCTTCTTATCTCATTCTTCATATGCGTGTCTTTATATTTCTCGAACTCTGTCATTATTCTCACTTTAGACTCGTAAGTGTGTTGTACCATCGAGACAAGAGCAAATAGTTTCTCTATAACTTTATCTTTTACTGCTTTTGATATGTTGACGTCTGATTCTAGATCGGATTTTGCGTCAAGAGCCAAATCGTTGGCTGATGATGGGAATCCGAGCAGAGATTTTGATCCATTCGATCCATTAGCCTTCGGTGGAGTGGGACTTTCAACTTTTGGAGTGGTATTACCTGTGTTCTTTGTGTTATTTGGTTTAGAAGTAAAGGCACCGTGAGTAACCACCTCAGTAAATACACCAGAACTGGGCTTATTAGACTGGTACTCCGCCGCTTTCTTGTTCACTTTCTGCATCAATTCACTTTGCTTCTCTTTCTGTTTTTCAAATGTGCTCTTCTCTATTACTTCTTCGTGCACAACCTTTGTGCTATCCGGAGACTCTTTCCCTTTATGGAAAGGACTCCCAGCTTTCTTGCTAAAATTCGTCACGGTCAGCTTAGACATGTCTTGTCTATAAAAGGCGAGTAGTTAAATATGGCGATGAAAATTTGTATCACTGAACTGGATTTTTCACTGACGCTTGTGTCCACTGTGATGACGATCATGGCACTAAGCGACCGGTCATATGAAATGTTGAACGGTTGGCCTCACCGCGCCAAGTGTGGGCTTCGCTCCTTACTTTTGGTTTGTCAGCGCTTCCTAGGCGTGGCAATGAATTTATTATAAGCGGAATTGATTGGCCGGCGTAGGTTTTAATGCAGTTTGCATTGTAATGTTGCATTGTAATTACTACGTTTTAGCAAACGTTTGAGATAAAGAGCGGTAACGGTGTTAAAGTGCTGAACGGTAAGCTGGTAAATATTGGGCTAATTCTTAGCTGCCAATTTAAATAACAGGTCTGGAAATGAACAGTTAAATGATTTTAACATCCCATATTCATGTTAAAGCTAGCTAGATAGACGCTGATTGTATTGTATTGATCCCAGATTTCTTGGACTTCTTGTTCAGAGAAAAAAATCGAAGATTCAAACCGTTTGTTATAATATTTCTTCACCCAATATTCTACAATTTTCATGTTGATATGACTTCCTAAGTATGAAGTTCAGGGTTTGGTGCCCGTCTCGGGCAATGTTATTGAGATATTCTGTTAAAAATTTCTCAGTAGCAGCCCGGAGATTGGAATTGTGCCCGTGAGTTGGGCTCGCCCACATGGGATTTAATATAAGCGCGTTGGCGAAATGTGAGTGTACAATAATACACCTCTGCCTAACCCTCCGAGGTAAATCGGCGTGATGTTATGTTATGGTTTATGTTAAGTTATGTAAGACGTTTATGTTTTTGAATTTCATTAAGTGTATACATCTTATTGATGCTGACTATACCTATGCTACTGACGAACACTTCTCAGATACATCATTAAATCAATATAAGAAGAATTATTGGCATATATTGCCCAGGATACATATATTACACAGTTTATTTATAGATAAAGGAATGCCCAAACAATGCTGGGTCTAACTCTTTAGACTTAAGTACAATATATCATATTTGTACAAATATTAGTAGGTACACTTCAATTATGTCATAGCTTTTTATGAATGTCAATAGTCTGACCGAGTAAATCGCATAAATTTAAATAAAACAAGGCGAGGCATAAATTAAAAGAGATTATAAACCTTTTTTTTATAATCTCATCTCTTGAGAAAACCATAGTGAGCCTATTCTACACCGAATCGAGTTAGTTTCTAGTCTAAAAGGTTTTCATAAAATGTATGACACATGTCATACAAGCATGACGCATGTATTTGATCATTATTATCTAGTCATATTCCGTGGAGTTTCTTGGTGGTTTGACTGAATTATATTTATTGATTTATTATCATGATGAACTAGTAAACATATTATTCTTCTTTGATTTAAGAGGTTAGTTCTTGTCGGTGGAGTAATCGCCACTGCTCTTTTTTTTTTCTGCCTTCGATTTGACCTTTCGATACGACTTTACCCCTACTGTCTCCTTTACTTGTTGTGCAAAACTTAATAAACGGATAAAATATATAAATAAATAACCGTAGTTGACCGAACTACTGACGACACGGTTGGCGCAGTGGCTAAGCGATTAGCTTTCTGCGCTACGTATCGCGGGTTCGATTCCCGGCACGGAACAAATATTTGTATGATCTACAGATAGTTGTTTCGAGTCTGGTTATGTGTGCATGTGACATGCATGTTTGTAAATTGTACCCACGATACAGGAGAAATCACAGAGTGGGGCAACGTATTTTTTAAAAAGAAGAAAGAAAAAGAAAAAGAAAAATTGTTGATTTGTAATTATTTATGGACTGTACGAATAAAAAAGTTTTGAGTTTGAATTTGGAATGCCTTGTATTCCTATGATGTTCACTAAGTATAGTTTTGTATTGGCGAGTGAAATAGCTAGAACTACACTCTGTGGTAACGTCGAACTCGTAACATGGAAATTTATTGCCAATAAAAATGATAAATGTGCACACAGGCTGTTTTGTACGTAACGCAGTGTGTGTGGCGCTATCTGTCGGCATTCGTAATGCATCGCGAACATTAGATGTTCTCATGATCGTGGGAGGAATATTTCTTACGGGGTTTTCATTCATAGTTTTAATTTTGTTTATGTGTTTCAACAAAGCCGAGTATCTTAATTTAAGAAGTAGATTTAGCAAAAAATAACCAATGATCTAAGTATTGACGGTAACAAACTTTTTCTATCCCTAAGGGCCTGTTCACATGAGCGTTAGAGGGAAAGATATCACAGCGTTATCTAAAGAAATCATGAATGGTTCTGCAATTTGACATACAATAAGAAGACTTCTGCGATCAAGCATCGGCGTTCGCGAGGTTCTGTCACATTTTTGTATGACGTCAGCACTATCATGTGAATGGTTGTGAACAATTTTATGCTACGAGTCATGACGTACCTACATCCGCGTTATTATGAACGCATGTCGTCTGAACAAGTCCTTAAGCGCCCTGTAAACGAACAGAAAAGCTGGCAAAAATGTGTTTTTAAACTTTTTGGGCATCTGAGCAAGTTTGCCAAGCAATCTATATGTTTGAGAGAACATTTTAATTAATAAAGCCTTTGTCACGTGTTTGTCTAGCAAGATTTAATGTGTACGAACATGTTTGTCAAGAAACATAAAATTTGAAGATATTATCAAACAAGTTTGCTCGTTTAAAGGCTTTAGATATCCCGTCCGAGGAATAAAGAAACGATAATAAAATTTTATTTCTCCAAATTCACTAGAGTCTGGGCGAAAAGAGAACCGTCGTGGCGTAAAAGGGAACTAACATTATTATTACAAAATTACATTTAATTGAACCACTTATTGAGACTAAGAAACTTAAATTTAAAAGATTATAATGCAGCCTCAAAGTATCAAGATGTTTACAGTTGAACTATAATGACGTGACCCGGGTACGTCTTAAAACTGCGGTCAGACACCGGAGGACGGGCAGCAGCGTCCTCTCACTAATCGGTGAGCCACTGCGATCCCCAAGCCGCCTGCCAAGCGTGGGGATTATGGCAAACCCCCCTTGAGGGAGGCCTTCGTTCAGCAGTGGACGTCTTCTGGCTGATGATGATAATGATGATATAATGACGTAACAGTGTTTTCAACATGACAGATAGAGTAACTAAGCACTACTGCGCCTTCAAATCTTATTCTTTTTCTGCACAGACATCGATCTAATACAGTGTATGTCAGCACATGTCAGCAACATGCCCCAAACTAACCAACAACTTATAAAACACAACCTTTTAAAACCCCAACTTCAAATACCAGCGCAACTTCGAAAATTCGTAGCTCATTAATATAATTAATAGTGCGCCTATCACTTTCACCATGGCGGAACTATGTACACAAATGGTAACCCCATTGGTATTCAGTGTTGCCACACAACGCCGGATCAATAATAATTGGATATCACCCGTTAACTTGTACAAGTATTTGTGTCAGTGTTGGGATTACATTTTAAAAATTATTGTTGATTGGAGTTGGTTGGTAACTAGTTTTTTTTTTTTTAACTTGCTCCTTTTCTATGTCTCCTGTATTGTGGTTTCAGTTTACAAACACAAATATACATCTCATATACACACACAACCGGAAAGAAACGAAACAACTTTTCTTTATTTCTCTTTTTTTTTTTATTATCCTTGCCCTACACTACGAATAATTCCTGTATAGTAGGTGCGTTTAAAAATACAAATATTCACATAGACGAACACACAGACCCGATGCAACTATCTGTACTTAAATCATACAAATATTTGTTCCACGCGGGAATCGAACCCGCGACACGCAGCGCAACAGTCAATCGCTTAACCACTACGCCAACCGTGTTGTCAAACTTTCAACTATCTGTAGACGCAACATTTTTTTTTAATGAAAATTAGTCTCATAACCCTTTGTACAGAAACGTAGGTTCTTTGCTACTGCGCCAAAACTCTATAATAGCCTTTATATCTGCATTATACTCGTATCAAAATATCATAAAGCGTCCGCGGAATCCTTAATCACTATACAGTCATCTGTCACTTGTCAGTCTTGTTGAAAAAGGGCCTGCACACACAGTCGTCTTGACTATATTTAAGCTACCGTTTTAAGAAACCAATGAATGTGTTCACAGTTCGAATGAGACGTTTGTTTAGTAGACTAAATTGTCTTACTTCAGTATGAAACTGTCTTAATCCTACGATATGTCGTGGAACACGTCTATGAGACTTGTCTTTGTAATAGTTATCTTACTACAGACTTGACTGTAGTAAGTACAAGCTCTAAAGAACTAGAAGACAAAAAAAGACATTACCACCTCCATAATCGAGTGAAGCGCTGATATTCGTTTTGTTCCTGGCCGCAAGAGCATTATGAACATAATATTATGTATTGGCATCAAAGCTTTAGCTTCAAAGAGAACTATATATCTGAAAAAACTCTTATGTTGAAATAATGTAATTTTAATAATAATAATAAAGAAAATCAAAATGTCTCCTTACATTTTTCCGAATCTATCTATTAATTTAATCTATCTATTTTATTACCTATGACTCAGACGAAAAATATGTTCATACGATTCGAGGTATACCGCTATCTTTACTAGTTAGGTGCCATGGCGGTTATTTCACACACACGGTAGCAGCATTTAACTCTATAACAACAACAATAAGAAAATATAGACATAATCTGACGGCATGGTTGGCGCAGAAGTTGAGAGATTGACTGCTGCGCTACGTGTTGCGGATTCGATTCCCGCAGACAGATATTTGTAGGATCTACAGGGTTTGGGTGTATATGTATTGTAAACGCACCCAAGATACAGGAATTATAACTAGTGTGGGCCTACGTTTTAAACAAAAAATAAGGAAGAATTTAACGACTGTAGTTTTTTCTGCGTAAAACTTGTGTAACTAGAATTTAATAAAAATGAAAACAAAAAACTCAATATAAGACGACTGAAAAATCAAAGGATATGTTTTCAGTCGGGAACGCTACGATGTTGAAGTCAGAAACCAACTTCAAGGGATGGATGAAGTTATATTTTTTTACAGGGATTACCAACAAGGATTTAATCCAGGTGTCTATTGTGTAGATAAAATAGGAGAAACATTGAAAAAGAAAAATGGATAAGTTCACAGCAAGAAAGTTCCGCTATACCTAAGCACATTCACGAACCCTGGACAATCAACCCCGTTACGAGCCGAACTGGGTGGTTAATCTTTCCACCACAGCATGAGGAGCTCCACAATGAGCGCTTATACTGAACACTTCAACACACCACAGCATACTAAAGGCTATTAAAATGTAAACGTCCACTACTGAAGTGGGCTTACATTATGTTGGGCATAATTCGTGTAACGATAATAGCTAGTAATTATAACAGCTGCTTAGACTGATCATTGCAATATCACAGACACCATACTTAACTGGTATGATGACAGTCAAAATGATACTGCTTATCCTCTAAATATCCTATAGTCACCATCGTGGTAACCCACGACAAGAAGACAAGTGAAAAAAGTGTACATCCAATTTCACTTTCAACCTGTGTTGGCCAACTCTGACGACGAAAAAGTGAAGCTCCAATTCAGGATCACCTTTGAAAGAGACACCATCTTCAAGCTGTCTAAAGCTACGTAATGTTTGGAGTCATAAACCATCTAGCTGCCGTTTACAAACACTTGATCATGCATTGATGCGACAATGACATTATCTCCGCGACAGACAAGTTCAATGATATCAATTTAAACACGATTATGTATGCAATGGTGCGTGCGCGCGCACCTGCTCCTCCATATCAAACACCTTACTACTTCACACGTCTCACCTCTCACTCACGCCTTCCCAACAGGCCATAAGACAAAAAGAAACACATGAACTGGATCATCGCTCTCCGAATCAGGGTACGGTGTCACAAACAACAGAAAAGGCGCTTCATACAAACGATTCTAAAACGAACGATAAGCGACTGACAATGTTAGAACTTAGGACGTTTTGTATTCTATATCTCAAGGAGGATTCGTATCAGATAGCTTTCCCTTACACTTGGGTCCCCTCCGTGCCAGAAGGTCGCATGTGCACGTTCGACTCGTACATTGAAAGACAATGCCTACCGGAACTGCAGACTACGTGCTGAATTTGAAATAGCTGTATAAAAACCGCGGGGTCCTTGTCGAAACTATCACAAACAATCTAACCACCGTTCAGTGAACACCAGGAGGAGCAAAGCAAAATGGTGTCCAGTAAAGTAGTGTGCTTGTTGGCCCTGGCCCTATTCGGCAGCGCGGCAGCTCAGCCAGCGAAGGATGCTTTCTGGAAGGGAACACCCATGGACAGCATGGTGGAGGAGATGAGATCTGGCTGCGCCGAAGGATCCGACCCCACCGCCTGCATCAAGTACAAGGTCATGTCGTTATTGGACTCCATTTTCAAGAAAGACACCTTCCAGGTATCCGCCTTTCGATTTCACGGACACACTTAAAGTTTCCATTCTCCAAATGATCGAAAGTTTAATGTTCTTTATTGCTTTCTCCCCAGATCTCCGAAGCCGTTGAGGTGACGAAGAATGATGCTGCCAACGATGTCACTGGCCGCTCTTCTGGTGATTTCTTCGACAGCATTGAAAACTTCATCCAGTCCCACGACGTAACTTTCAAGTTGCCCATCGCTGACACCAAGATCACTGTGAGCCCGAGGAACCTTGACAATGATGAGCTGTCCTTGAACGTCAAGTTCAACAAGGAAGGTGCCCGCTCCGTTGGTGAGGCCCGCAAGGCTAAGCTCAAGAAGATCATTGTCCCCATCCTGGTGTTCGTGCTCCTCAAGGCTATGACCCTTATCCCCCTGGCCATCGGTGTCCTCGGTCTGAAGGCCTGGAACGCACTGCAGCTGTCTTTCTTCTCCTTCGTGGTCTCCGTCGCCCTGGCCATCTTCCAGCTTTGCAAGAAGGTGAGTTAAATAGTTTACTATGCGATAAAAAGTAAAGCTATGTATGTTACTCGCAACAATACAAAGTCCTTTAAAGTAGCACCGACTTATATTGAAGCACAGCACTTTCTCAAATACTATTTGCACCTTTGGCACAACATTTACTATCTATTGGCACTATTCGAACTTAATTACTACAATTAACTTTACTTTTTAATCAGCGCTTAATCCAACACTGGATTTAACAACCAGTCGTTGAATTAAGTGTTTTTATTGTGTACTAACCTTCTTTCACAACTCTACTATCCATAAGCCTAACATTGTAGTTTACCCAGATTGCGGCGGACAACTCGCACCCCCAGATCGCAGCCCACGGTCCTTGGGACGCTGCCTACGCCGCCACTCGCCGTAGGAGAGACGCTGAACCCCAAGAATTGGCCCAAGAACTCGCCTACAACGCTTACCACTAAGTTATCCGAACGCACCACCAACCCAACGACCTGTATCCGAACACCGTTTATCCCGCCGTTTTTTGACAGCTGATAAACGGGCCCAGATAACATAGACCAAATAAAACGATTTCGTCCAGAAATAGAGACCGTGTAAATACTATGTAATGCAACTTATTTATTAAAATAATGTGCTTGAGAACGTGTGATTGTGATGTATGACTGATGTTATTTATTTTATATTATTAATAAATCATTGAAGATTAATAATTATTTTATTTTCTGCCTCTTTATCTATCAGTTATAAATAATAAAGTTAAATGAAATGTTTTAATTGAAAAGTAATCATAAAATATGCATCTCAATAGAGTTAATTCATAGTAGGTATATAATTAATATTAAATAATAAAATATATTATTCGTTTTAAAGCTCTTGATATTTCACAAGAAAGGAGTTGATATATTCATTCATATTGATAGCATTTCTTTTAATTTACTGTTAATCAATTATCAAATAAGGATGAAACCACTCCCCGGAAGTAATTCACTACTTTCGTCGTAAGTAACCACTTACAATTCAACTAGCGAATTCCAACGAGTCAACAGGACCCGCAAAGTATTTCATTCACAAACAATATAATATACATAAGCGTTCACATACGAAAATCATGGATGAAAAAGTATCCTTAGAATATTTTATTTGAAGGGCGTATACCCAGTACTAGACTGGAATAGATCATTGATGACAATAAAGATGAATTAAAAATGGCTACATTCAATAATTTAGACCAAATATAAAACGAAACTCAGCATTCAAAATATGTGGGTTAATAAAAGCAGGACGAAAATACTTTCTCTAAAGGGAGGAAAATTCGATACGAGGAGGCATTTGCAACACATTAAGTTGCTGCTCAAGTGCCAATCGCTTTCTACCAACACTTATGGTCATCGGTAATGGTCATCACGTAGGAGATACTATCAGCGTCACATGCCACGTTTACTTAGATAAAATGACAGGTTTCAAATCTAACTAATCACTAATTTACATTCATGCACAATGTATAAGTTTGATGTCATTTTCGATGAAAAAAAAATACACAACTAACAATAAAAACAAAAATAAACAACTAACAATATTTAAAAATATTGTGTGAGAACGCCTATTGCAACGAATGGCTTATTAATTTTCTTATCACAATTTGCATCTTTGGAATTCGCGTCGCAGGAGATATTGCGTCATAGAATAATAAATGACAACATTTTTTACAAGTATTAAATAATTTAAAGTCAGTCTGGTAAATCAGTCAATTCAAGGGATAAGCCTGGGAAATCATAGCTTGTGAATAAAAGTTACACAAAATCTGTCATACAAATCTGTCGTGTTAGCATATAATTATGTATGAGTTATCACACAGAAATCGTTTATGCCCTAGGACGATAAGCCAGTCCACAATGGTGCTATAGAAACTGCCTGGCTAAGATGTACCAGGTTTCGACACTCTTGTAGGTTCTTTCCTCACACCCTGTACCATAGATGAAGAAACCGGTGGACTGGTTGGAGTTACTTTCTGGCTAATTTCCATGTAGAATAAAAAAATATGATCTATAAGATATAAGGAGGTTTGAAGTTTTACCAATTACTTTCAACAAAACTATCTTAAAAATAAGGCCGGATAATGTAAAATTTTGAAACATAGTGAAAGGTTTTAAATTTAAAAAAGAACTCTTTTCTCCAGATGTTTCTTTCTGTGAATCATGGAATAACTAGGTCACAGTGTCTCTTTAGTCAAATGGCTAGACAATCACTATGCATACTAGTGCTTGTTTAATGCAACAAATTACTGCTGGGCTTCGACCCTGATGACGTACACTACTCCTGGTATGTTATTTACTGAACCTTTCATTGTTCAAAGTAAAATTAACTTAAAATAAAATAGATCAATTTCGCAGTAAACATCCATGTCAGTTGAAATATAAACATAAATCAACAACCTCAACTAGTATCTATACCAATATAATAACGGTTGCAACATTAATTTTATCAATATTTGATATACGAAATAACATTAAAATTCAACCAAATCATCGACATAATTAGGGAGGCCCAGCCGGGAGCCCTGCGGCACTCCTCATTATAATGCACCATCCTCACTCAGGATGCGCCGGGCGGTCGCCTGGCATACCTGCTTTACCCTGCTGACCCACTAGAAACACATTAGCACGGATTCAGAACCATAACTCAACTATTTTTAGGTCCTTATAGCATGGACGCCTTGCCAAAGGCTCCTGACAAAACTTCATTCTTAAAAAGCTTTCTGTATTGTTAATAAGGCTTAATAAGGTTCAGAATTGCGTGGATATTTTTTTAGCGATAGTAAAGGTAACGTTGTGTATTTGTAAGTAGAAGTAGATGATGGAGTTTCGGGCGCGTTCGTATGTTTGTCACGAACGCGATGAATGTAAGTGAATAGTGTAATGCTTAACTGTTACCTAATACGGACGACACATATTGTTTACTTTCTTATTGCGAATTTAAAATAACTGTTTATGTATTGTCCATATTTGATCATGATGAAATAGTGTTAATATTTATAGCTAACTCCTTTATTAATAACTAGCTGGGCCCGCGACTTCGTTCGCGTGGAAGTCGGAACTTAACAATGTATTTTTTAGTGAGACCAAATGCACTTAACCTTATTTTTTTCTAAAATAAAAGATTTTTTCTAATATAAAAGTAGCCTAAGTTACTCCTTATTACATCAGCTACCTGCCAATAAAAAATATAAAATCGGTCCAGCCATTTCAGAGATTAACCTATACAAAGAGACAGACAGGCAGACAAAAATTGTAAAAAATATTATTTTGGTGTATGTACCGTATATATATTCATATGCATGTAGTAAAAAACGGTTATTTCAATATTACAAACAGACACTCCAATTTTATTCATATGTATAGATGTGAAGGACACAGAACTTTTTTTCTCTCTGAAGATTCACTGTTACATCAGTTTACATAATTTCTATTTCAAAACTCCGACAGTTACTGATAACTGTCAGAATTTTGAAATATAAATTGTGGAAAAAACTGACTTAATGGAATTAACAGGAATCATCGAAATATGTAATATGTCCAGTCCCTGACAACATAGGAATATATAGGCCAAAGACAACACTTTTTTTCTAAGTGTCAATGAATTGTCACTTATACCTAGATTTATAGTTCAACTTATCAGAACGGAAGTGAAACAGCAATTTCACAATCCGGACATGGCGGGCTATGCAAATGCGTGCACGGCTCGCATTCGCGATGGACACCAACCCTTATTGCATAATGTAGATCGGCGCACGCGCACATTTTGCTAAATCGGAGCAGTTTCACTTTTGACTATGTAGTTTACGTAACTTGTTGTAAGGAGGTGTAACATGTTGTTAAAAGTGTATTTATCTGAAAATTAAAAATACATATATGCAATTTTGAAAAACAAAAATAAAAAAATTAAATAGTTTTTATTTTATTGCATATAAACATATTCATAAACATTATAACTTATTATGAATGTGAATGATTCCTTTACATTTCAATTTTACTAATTAACTACCAATGAACTACATAAATAATCTTAATAGCAAGATGCGATTAAAGTATTAACCAGTATACAAAGAAAAAACTAAAAACTGAACAACATTCCTACTAAACAATTTTGACCCTAGTGATGATCGGAAAGATACTAAAAGTAGTTAAACCCTCGGATAACCAAACATACCATCGAGCCTGACTGTCTGACTAGTTCAACAAGATACACATAGTGAACAATAGCAACACAAAAGTGCACAATAGCAATGAAACGTGTGATTGATTTGTATGTAAGTGTTGTTGGTGAGAGCATCGCTGGACATTGCATGACTAACAAGTTGATGAACAATGTTGAACGGGAAGGTTAAAGACATCGAGCTGATCGAACATGCTCTGATGTGTTACGTATGACTGTTTTGTGTGTCTAGTGGGCCCAAGAGCCATTGAACGTGGGTACGATTGCCGGTTAGCAACACGAAGTTTTGCACTGTGCCCGGTAGATGGCAATAGGCTAGCTCCCTTTTACAGGGGATTAATTAAGGCGTCGATGAAATGTAGGTCTACAATAGTACACCTCTGCTGAACCCGTTCGGGAATACAGGGGTGATCCTATGTACGAGTATTACGCATAGGTTTATGTAGACTTGACGGCACGGGTAGCGCAGTGGTTGAGAGATCGACTGCTGCGCTACGTGTCGCGGGCTCGATTCCCGCATGGAACAAATATTTGTATGGTCTAAAGATAATTGTTTCGGGTCTGAGTCTTTGTGTAGCTGGAGACACACCGTGTCTCGGAAAGCCCGTAAAACGTTTGGTCCTGCGCCCGATCTCTCTCCGGTCGTGTCGGATTGCCATCCCATCGGACTATGAGAGTAAAGGAATAGAGAGAGCATCTGTGTTTGCGCACACATTAGTGCTCTATAATATCTCCTGCGTAGTTGACTAATCTCCGGTGAGATTGGCCGCCGTGACCGAAATTTGGTCAGGAGGACATTATGTAGAATTCTTCTTTTATTTTTCATAACTAAATGAACTTTAATAAAAAGTATTACTTATCGTATCGTATTAGTAGCCAGGCAGCAGTTCGCATAGGGGCTATTTGCCTAAGGTGCGCTGAATCATCTCATACTAAGGCCATCACGCAGAATAGCGGTGAAGGAAAACATCGTGAAGAAACCTTCGCACCTAGCAGAACTCCACTATGTTGTGTGTGCTTAGCGGACTAAGACCTAACTTTAGTCATTCCAAGAGGCTCGTACTCAGTTATGGTACAGTAGGGCAATTTTTATTTAATAATACAATTCTCAGTAGAGACAAGGAGTTTAGATCTGTGCCCGGTTGATAGCGATATGCTCGCACCTTATTAATTAATCTTAATCAAAGCATCGGCGAAATGTGGCATGCAAAATAGTACACCTAGTCAGTACTACAAGCGTGATGCTATTTATGAATAGAGTCTGATGAGCAGCTCAAGGTTTTAATAGTAATAATAGGTTGAGGCTGAATACGAACGAGCTGATTAGGTACTTATCTTATAGGACTTATCACGCCAACTCACGAACATAGGACATTGGCTTTGCACCTCATAAACTATAACTATTAATAATGTAACGTATGAGTTTGTAACGTTGTAATCAAAGTAAATAAATAACTGATAATAACAATTATAAATGTTATTATTGTTAAAAATATATCTCACATTTTATAAAATATTTATCATCATTAACTGCTTCTTTGGTCCTGGTTTCAATTATCGGGTAGGAAAAACTATTATTGATTTTTCAAATATGAAATTTCCAATAATTTTTCAATAGCAACCCGGAGTCTGATATAGCCGGGCGATTGCAATAAGCTTGCTATTACATGGGAACTCAACGGTATCGACGAAATGTAGCTGTATAATAGCATACACCTCTGCCTAACCCTTCACGAAATACACGCGTGATGGGGGTAAATAACAGATATTATTTCATACTCCATTTTTCAAATGATAGTAGTATTGTCACATTATATTCTATACCTAATAGTACTATATCCTGCTATACGTCTACAAAACGCGAAATGATGATGAATGAAAGGGTAACTTACCTTACGATGTTTGTCCAACGTTGCGGGGATTGGGAAACACTAATTCACTATTTTCACATGTGCACATCACTATAAAAATTATTAGGTACAATCGTCTGATTTAAAACTAACATGCCAAACAAAAAAAAACACTAAAATTTCTTATGCTATATTCTAATGTTTAAAAACAAAGAATGCTCACAAATTAAATTAATTTTTATTAAATTAATTTTTAAACAAACTATCCAATTTATTCAATAACACCTTTAGATTATATATAACACATAACACGTTTGAATAAACGCTAAATAATATGTAATTTGCGATTCATCTAAATGCCCGACGTTTTGACCGAATTCCACCGACTGGTCTCGCGGTACTGCGGTGTCATCTACCTAACTACCCTCATTTAATGTTGAATTTTATTATTCACTACGTTGGTACTTCGACACACAATAATAACTAAGTCTTAGGTCCCATTGATGCGGTTACATTTACTACAGGCCTGCACGGTAATTAGAGTAGATATACCCTGGTAATTAGAATCGAATCAATTCTGAAAGTTAAGTGAAAATATCACTCGAGTTTTACTACCTCTCGGTTAGAATTCTATTGTGTCTAGAACTATGGCATTCAACAGGTTAAAGTACTGCGCAATGTATATTGTTGAACTGTCAAACGGTCAAAATTTCACCGATCGCAATTTCAAACCTGTATCATACATACCCGCACCCGTATTACGTAAGAACAATCTGACAGTTAGTGTCCCCGTATTATCCTAAGATAGGAGATGTTCGGATCTAATGTTGTATTGATTGGAACTGAATTCCAGTAAATGGTTAGTGCGGTCTTTTTATTTCGACGTTTCTTTACTGCCGCAATATCTTCCTTGACATTTTTTGCCGGAACTGGAGATTAATTTTGTCCATTGAACTTTGCTATTTTACTTTGAAGAATGGAATATATACAGTCACGAACACCTTTGTTCTAATCTTCATGACAGCACGCGCTATCACATGGGAACCATTAATGCCATAGTCAGTAGGTAATGTTAGAAGCGAGGTTGACGGCCCGAGTACACTTGATTACCTTAGAACTCTTCCCTCCTCGAGGCTCTTTCCGTACACCCCAACGTTTACTTGTTCCCATTAGAAACTACGTTATTCCATATAAGTGAGACCAGTCCTATTAGCTGTAGTCAATTTATTTATTTATGTACACACCTGTAAACACGATGATATAAATGTAAAAACGAAACATGAGCACAAAGGAACTACTTATTTCTTAAGAAATTTCTTCCAGTCTTCAATCTTACATTACATGGAAAAAATATTTTTCTAAGTGTTATTACGAAAAGCTGTTAGATTAATGATACACATACCTGTATCAATGGTTTAATAGTTTCAAGCGCGACTGCCTAGTTTTAGGGCTTAGGTTTCATTCCCAGATCGGGTAAATAATAATTAAGTTTTTCCGTAAGGAAAATCTCTGTAGCAGACCAGAGTTTGCCATTGTCCCCGGTTGACGACTCAATAATGGCATCGGCGAAATGAAGGTGTGCATCAGTACTGCCTAACCCATCTGGGAATCCTGGCGTGATGTTATTTATGAAGATGTATTGCTTACATACTGCACTGCGGTATTTTACTTCCAATGCGTTCCTACTCCCCTAGATTACGTAAAAGTCTACGTTAAAAACGAACGTGACTAGAAACTATTATTGCACATTACACATAACATCTTATAAATAACACAGCAATGTTTGTTTACTTACCACATAGAAATAAATATAACAATTCCAAATGGCTTGAAATGACAAAATACTGATATTCACCTGCATCTGGTTAAAACCGGGAACTGATCCCAAAACGAAAACCGAAGAAAAAAGCTAGGCTGCTGGTTGAAATAATTTAATCTGAATTGCTATGGGATGAATAATTTGTTTTCAAAGATTCATTCATTTCTATAATGCAAATTAATTCATCCCTAACAATAACAATACGCAAAAACACACAATTTTTTTATATAAAATGTCAAGGCACTTTATTCCCGTTTGAACCAACCGTTAGACCCTCCTTCACACTTACAAAGGTATAACATCATACTACGAACATCTGTTTTCAGAGGGCTGGCAGAAGTTACAACAAAAGACGGTCAGAATTGGTACATAGTACAAAAAAAAATTCATAAATTATTTCCATATACATATGTAGAACAATCGAAATTATATGAAGTGAAATAATCCTCAGTAGAACACATGATATTTTCCTTATATTTTAGTCTTTAATTATGAAGCTTCCTAAAAATATTGTTATTAATATTTTTAATATCATCGCCAAAATAAACTCACTCTCACCACCAGGACTTTCTTTAAATGAAAATAAATAGTTTGCCAAGTATGAAAGCGATTCATATTCAAAACACGCGCACGCGCCGCGTGCCTTGCCGCCCAAAGGATCACACGACGTATAAAAACCAAGCCCATTGAAAAATTAAATCATTGTTGCTCCATTAACCGGCCGGGCCGAACGTCTAATTAATCAAATCTAATGACAAAGTGAAATAAACAAAAATGAAGTGTCTGTGTTTACTCCTGGCTTCCGTCGCCATCGTTCGCGGTTACAGCATCAAGGACAATGAGATTCAAACGGCACGCTTACGGACAAGTGATGAATTGCTCCAGAGTGTGATCAGTGATTGTTTCGAAGCTGAATCCCCGATGTCATGTCTCAAAGTGAAAGTTCTCTCGTTCCTGGACACTAAACTTGGAGTGAGCTCGGAATCTGCAAGAGCTTTCGACGACAAGAACATCGATAAGGTGATCTTCGAACGCGTGGGCAGGTACCTGAGCAACAATGAGGTCAGGTTCCAGCTGCCCGAGTTCCTCTTCGAAAGCGCAGAGGTCTCCTACAGAGCCGACAGGGGTCTGGATGTGGAATTCCCCAAGACTGACAGCGAAAACGGCGAAGGTAATGAGCGACCGAAAACAAACCTTGTTATATAAACATTTGATGTCGATCTAAATTCGAATTTTCTTCCAGCTCGTGGCATCTTGAAGAAGAAGCTGCTGCTGCCCGTCCTGCTGTTGCTGAAGCTGAAGATGAAGGCTCTGATGCCTATCCTAGTCGCCATTATCGGCATCAAGGCCATCAAAGCCCTGATCCTCAGCAAACTGGCTATCACTCTCGTCCTCGGATTCCTTGTCTACAACTTGATCATGAAGAAAGGAGGTTTGATATCACTACCTGATATCTTGTATTAATATATTAGTAGGATAACAAACATTTTTAACCTTTTTCTTTTTGTTGCCAGCCATGCCCATGATGATGATGCCGCCTACAGAAGCCGCCCCTCCCGCACCCCAATACGGTCCCCCGGCCAATCAGTACGGACCTCCCTCGACTTCGGCGCCGTCTGCTCCTCAGGATTCCTACAGCCCTGCCTGGGAGCCAGCTAACGGTGGCCCCTACGCCAGAGTATGGGACCCCTCCCAGCTCGCTTACAGCTCGTACTACCCTGGTGATTCAAGCTCTTCGGCCGCATCAAACCAGTCTCCGAGCTACTCCAGCGTGTCTTCCGTCTCATCCTCCGTCTCATCATCTGCAGCCACCAACTAAACGAAATACCTCATGTAAATAAGCACGGAAACGCATTGTACATAGTGTTCTAACGCACGCACCAATGAAACGGCTAGGGTCTAGAAGAGTTATTTATTGACGATATTTATTTTTTATTTATTGAGAAACAATAAAGAAACTGTCGTTTTACTGATGGTAAATAAATTATTTTAATCCACCTACCCACATCAAACAAAATTGTTAAATGATCTTGCTCCGTCATACAGAAGGCAAAAATAGTGTCACTACTCTGATAAGGCACGTGAAACTAGCCTGTTGTTCTATAAAATTCCCTAGGGCTTTAAATATAGCGTTACTTCCATAGACCTATAAATGTGAACTGCATTCCTATAAACTTTCACCATAGCCATTATTATAAGCAGTTCAATATGCTGGCCCGCTTTTCCTGTCATGTTCACTGTAGGACAATTTATTGGACTCAAGACTTATTTGGACAAATAGGTTTGTGTTTTACGGAGCCTAATATAGAAAAGTAATTGGGACTATACTAATTATACATATAGTTATCACGCTGTAGTTCTGGCATCAGAGGCTCACCGCATCACTTTCCCCGGCCGTCGTAACACCTAACTGGATTAGCATTTCTAATACATTGTTTTGACTTCATTATGCGCGAAAACTCACACCTGCAACTTTCCTGCTAAGTTTAGTCCTTGTGACGATGACCACAACATATCTATGTATATGTGTGAATCCACCCATCTGTATAATTATATCTAATTATGCGAAAGACCTATCTTCAAAGAAAATAATGATCGTTTAAACATCAGTAATAATTACGTACCCACAGTATTTTAATATAAGATTTTAAAAACAAATGATATATGTAGTATTTAAATGAGAGATGAGAGAATATATGATATATAAAAGGACTTGTGGTAAGATCACTCAAACCACAAACATACTCGTTAGTTACCTAAAAGTGAATTCACGTTCACTATGACAGTCAAATAAACAGGGCTTGATTGAATAGATAAAAACACAAGTCAACAATTCCTTAGAAGCTTTTGACCATTTACAGGATAAACACTGACATAAATCAAAGAAATATATTGTTTATCAAACAAATACAAAGTCATATCAAACATTGACTTGAAATTCTTTTCATTCATTAATTTACTAACAACTTTTACGTCTATAGTAAGTACACCGCTCGCCTGTGCTACGCCGCGCAATGCTACACTTTGCTACGCCGCGTAGCCTACTGGGAGGACAGAGAACTTTTCGCAATACTTAGGATTGATAAATAAAGATTAGTACTACTTTTTCTTGTGACTTTAACTTACATAAAGGTTGTTTTCAACCTCATTACAGGCGGTATAAATATTGCATCTATAAAGCTAATCATCGTGATATCTGTTATTGACTAATGTATTTTCGAGACCAATAAATCTAGCCTTCCTAACTTAACTGATTTTTATTAGTGTATTAAGTTGTTGATGTTGCTTAAACCCGAATGTATGGCATTCCGAACAAACCTCAGTCTGCCAGTATGCAACTTTAAACATATATCTTAGATATGTGAAAATAAATAAGTAAGTAAATAAATAAAAAAAAACTAGATTTAGGCGAGGCTAATATTTAAATTCAGTACGTTAGCCAAACAGTTTAATATTCTTTGGTATAGTGAATGAAAACCGCGATTTCAATATTCAATTTTCTTTATTTTATTCATTAACTCGATTAGCACAATATCAGGTGATTAGTGGTAGTGTAAAAGTGATTCATATTGGGATACACAATTATGTGGAAAAGTGGAAAAATAGGTAGGTTAGAAAACTGGGATAAGTTCAATATTATTGTCACATAGGTATGGTTTCAGATTCTACTTCCGATAAATTCATATTTTTTTTATTGAACTTAATTAACATTCAATGGATAGTCTTATAAAGATTAGATTCGTTTTCGAATACAGATTTTCATGGAAAAATTGGAACAATGCCGATTCTGTTGCACATAAAATGGACCTTTTATCTATTATATTGCTATCTAATAATGGCAAAGTAAAACAGCCAGAATGTCTTAATTTATTTATGTTTAACTTTAGATTATGTAACAGAGGCCCTAGTGTAAGTTTCTTTTGACAAATTCGATTTACTACATCGAACGCGTTCGGCGCTCCGATTGGTGGAGAGCACGAAATGGATCAATCGAAGCGCCGAACGCGTTCGATGTAGTAAATCGAATTTGTCAAGAGAAACTTACACTAGGGGTATAGAACCGACATTAATTTTTATCTTAGCAAAAGGATTTGTTTGTAGTTTTTAATATTCTGAATGTAGAATGTGTATTGAGTCAAAGTATAATAAATATTAGAATACTAACTTTACTTAATTCAATCTTAGTAGATAAAGCAATATAATGAAATAGTAATAAATTATTTTTCACGGTGTGTCGATACACTGAATTTTCACCTCGATGAAGAAATACATACCGATATAAAAAATATGAAGTAACTTACATACATATAATATACATACAAACGATGTTTTTTTAAAACTTATGCGACATTAAAATTAAAAAATTTAATTAAATAAATTTATGAACATCGTGTAAATGCAGTAGATAAATAAAAGATATCGGGAAGACTAAAAAATAATTATGGGCCAATTTTGGCTTCAGATAATGTTTAACTGAAGAATAAATATGGCGGTTTGACAAATCGCAAAATTCATTCCTCAAATAAAAGTTATCTGACGATTGATAAATCAGACTTAATGAATGTAAAATTAGTAATATTTATTACACTTTGATTTACAAAATGCGTTTTCCACTGGAAATAACAAGTGGTACAAGATTCAAAGTATTAAGATTGTGCACTTTACTATAGTATATAAATACGGTATAAATGCACTATTTACAGGGACGCTAATACGTAAATAAGTACTAACTATACAATACTTAAGAAGGGTAACAACTTAAAAAATACTTGCTAGTAAAATAAATTAATATATAGGTACTTATTTTTGTACTTGTAAAACAGGTGATAATGAAGATAGGAAAATATTCTGTTCAGATGAAAAATTGAAACGAAAAAGACAGGCACAGAGGCAAAGGCGAGTTATAGATCCTACATAACACCTTGATTTATGTAGGTTTTCTGTGTAAGTTTACTTTGCCAGGTATCTATTTGAACATTATATAGAAATACTGCACAGAAATCTTGAAATATTATTGGTCTCTGGCCCACCATCAACACAGATATCGTTGGTTCAAATCCGTAATTGTTCAAGTCAATCATTTTCCAAGTTTAATTTGTTGTATTTCTACAAATTAAGCCTTAAAATTCCGAGACGTTAAAAATGGCGTTGACGAAACATGAGAGAGAATACAATAGTACCCCTCTGCCGAACCCTTCAGGGGAAAAAAGCATGATGCAGAAAATAAGTTTATGTATAAAGGTGAGTACACAATCTGCGCAAAACAATCTTTCATCTGAACAGTAATCATGTGCAATCGTGGTATCTACAATGAAAAGGTTAAAGCTATTATTTCACAGCCTTCGACTAAGGAGTGCGTTTTAAGGTACTCTTTATAAAGTGATTATATAGTTATAGATGCGAAGATTTGAGAGTACATAGTTTATATTATAAAGATTTTAGATATAAACGCGAATATTATATTTAATGCAGGTACTAGTTTTACTTAATATTTTACGTTATATAAGTATCCTGAACTTCTAAATCAAAGAAGAGATGTAGGCACTACGTAAGTACTTCTTACCAGGTTTTTTTTCTTGGATTGCTTTTAAAGTTATCTCGAAATAAAAAGTAAAACTAATACTTTTTCAATTATACATATAAACATACATAATTTATAAATACAGTAGGTACTTTATGGAGGTTAATTGTGAAAAGTTATGGACCTCAATATACTTTTTTTTTTATTGAGCTTAAAAAACAACATTATGTAAGAAATATTGCATATCGACTGTAAACTGGCCACCGGTACTATTTCATTTTTGACAACATTACAGGATTAAGAAGAAACTATCGACCGCGTTGTGCATATATCACGATCGATGTTAGTACAAATTGAATGAAGTCGATTTTGGCGTCTAATATTGATTGAAGTAAAATATGCTTTTTGCAGCGCTGCCGGGTATGAAATAGTTTAGAGTGCTATAACCAAGTAAAATCCTCATAAAATCAAAATAGGACATGTTGCCGGTTCACAGTCGATATGGTAGATATTCCACAGGTCCTCATATTTTTTTCTACTGAACGATTACCTTAGCTGATCCAGTGTATCCACGCTGAATGTAACGTATTAACAAACCTCGACATTTTTTCAACATATTTATCTAATACATATCAACAATACAATAATTAACAGTATTTAGTATAATTCTCCCATTTACTTATTGTAAGTTTTATAGATTGCTGAACCGGTACAGCTACAATTTACAAAAAAAAAACTATAAGTAGGTATTTATATTTTTATATAGTTCAGGATGTGTCAAGGAAGAGCTAAGTATAATTATTTTGCATATAAAGATTGGTTTTGAAAAGTCGATGAATTTAAGCGAAAGTGGAAATATTACCTACATGTGCAAGATATATTAATATAAAGCTAACTTCACCACTTCTGATATTTACAAAAGCTTTACAGAAATTATCAGTATGGCTTATACTGATGCTTATTGCAAACGCCCGCGTTATGATTGTTAAAGTCTAATCAGTTTGAACGCAGCTTAACTTTCAGAATGTTCTATTCTATTTCTAAATTTAAATCTTGTTATTTGATTTGGAATGACGTGGTGAAATCAGCTCTTACTCATTATGTACTATTAAATATATCTCTGGTTACTTTTCCTAACACTATATGGCAATTTCAATATTCCCTTTATTGTCATCAGGTTTTAACATACTTTTTAAGAAAAAAAATATTTATACGAATCGTAATAACGCTGTCAAGACAGAGTGGAAGATGTTCAATTTATGCAACTTCTAAACCTATAGCTACCTACTGGTAGGCAAAGGTTTTTTGACTTATGCAAGTATAGTTTACAAGTACCACAGTTTTTTAGAACTGTGATATTTTTTCGTATTTTATTCATAAAAAGAAGCGAATTCTTTTGATCTACTTACCTATGCATACAGAAAACAGATAAACCCTAAAACGGACATAACATATTTACAGTCTTTTCTATCATTGACGCATTGAAAAAGAATAACAATTTGGGACATATCTGTCTGAAAATGTAATCGTAACTAATATTATAAATGCGAAAGAAGGTTTATTTGTTTGTTTGTTACCTTTTCACGCCTAAACCACTGAACCGATCTTCCTGAAATTTTGCATATACGTTGTCAGGTGTACAGAAATGAACATAGGATACCTTTCACCCCGAAAACAAGTACTGTTCCCGAGGAAAACAACAATAACGTTCTTATGATAATAGATGGCGCCACGTGTCTTTCGCAAGCAGATTACAACACAAATCGATTGTCAAATTCTAAATTAACACGAGCGAAAGCCGCGGGCAAAAGCTAGTATCCTAATAAAGAATTATATTTAGTTGATGACAGCGTTATTACAATACGCTTTATTTGCAAACACAATACCTGTAGATATACTACAATAGAGTATACGCAAGAGAATATAAACCCCAGCAGGAGATAGAAATAAACTTTATTGCACATCACCATGCACCTACCTACTATTAGAACTCTCTAACAGTCACGTGATTCGCAAACGTCAATCCCTGCATACTTTTGTTGTTGGTTGGTTGTTTGTATTCTCTAGCGATTGTTCAATACAGCGTGTCCAGTGAGGCTGACATTAATGGACTCTCGATTTACTTATACGCTATACAATTCCTCGTTTTACAAATAAATATACTTTTATATGCAAACAAAATTCTCCACTTATTCTACGCGGTGATTGGAACCAATGGAAGATGGGTAAGGCACCAGGGTATACAACACCGACCTATGCGTGATGTTGAACCAATAAACTCCTCTTTTTGGTTGTAAAACTTATAATTTCTTATTTCGCCGTTTTAATAGTAAGCTGTGTACCCCATCAGAAGGTCTAGTTCGAGTTTTCTTTTATCTAGGCCATTAGTTTCCAAAGGAATCCAGGTGGACCCCCAGGGGTCCACGGGAGACTCGACGGGGGTCTACGGTGGCGTGACAAAAACTGGGGGTTTACAATTCAATTTACAATATGGTAGAAATGTAGATGCAGGAGCGCTTCCGGAACCAGCTAAATTTTGAAAGTGGTCTATGAGAAAAAAAGTCTGGGATCCTCTGATCTAGACCATAGATAATGTATACCAAAATTGTATGAAAATATAATGTGCGCGTTTACGATAGTTCGCTCCAATGCGCGCGCACGATTTTTTCATACATCGTTCGAGGTCGAGGGAAACTCGTAGTAGACCACCAGAAACCATTAAAAAAATATTATTATTGGCACATCCATTATTGCTATATATTCGTATTATTAACTTACTTTTCCTATACTCTTTTAAATGGTTTATAACTGTAAAAAGGAGTTTTATTTTGATATACGCGTATAAATTTGAGATCTATTATTTTTAATTAGATACACAGCTTACAACATTTTTTTTTTCTTTATTTTAAGGAATGTACGGTACCGCCATTTGTGCGACATGACAGAGGACATTATTGATTTTTAACTACATATATGTACAGGCTCACAGGGATAAGGTGAAATAAAAATAAAAAACTGAAAATTTAAAAAATAACATTTTACTTTTAAATAAATAGCGACTAACAACGGTCATGCTGGGATAAAAAACATAAAACCAGATATAAATGGTCTACAAATTTCGACAAGTATTTGGTTTGCAGTAATGAACACACACAGAAAGTAAAAAAAAACTCAATTCTTAACACGCGTTACTATCTCCTACGTGAGTGATTTGTAGACAAATCACTCATCGTAACTTAGGAAAATGACCTCACACGCTCTTGATTAATAATATCGTCAGATACATTCGCAATATAACCTACCGCTCGTATATCTAAGGACGTCAATGAAACAATTAGCTAAGTCGTATAATTATTACCTAAAATCAAATCATGGCTTAATTATCAATGTTAGTGTTTCAGTCTGTAAAACATACATAATTATAATGTTAGAATTCAACTATAATAAATACTTGAATGAAATTTCGGAAAAAAATATTGATAAACTCATGTCAACATTAAAATAAAGCATAATTGAATTATACAAAGCACTAAAAAATGGCAAATTTTCTTACTTCATGAAATAAGCTTGATTTGTGAACTCATTCTTTCAAATAATGGATAATATCATAAAGTAATCTCTATTGTTATTGAAAATGTTATTCTATGCAAACGCCACCCACAATATCTTCAGAATTTTGTGCATGGACAAAAGCAAACTACATAGTATGTTGAAACAAAACTCTACTTAATTTTTAGTTACTTTGGATTAGTGTTTAATCACTTAGAATAAAAATTAAAGAACACAATGTAACCGTCACACCAGTATTTTCAGAAGAATTAAAGGCACGGTATTGTGTCCTATATGGGAAGGCGCAAGCTTATCGCCGATAATAGGATACAAATAATATAATAAAAGTAATAAGTAATACATAACACTCCAACGGCAACTAAATTTATGTAAATACCACACACGGTAATTAGAAAAACGTTATTTCAAAATAATTAAAACGCTACCAAATATAATAAACAACATTATATCCCCCAACTTTTTTGTACTACCTAATATATATATATATATTTTATTCACTTACAAACTTTAACTATACATATATAACTTTATATAGCGACATTATATGTTATTTTAATATACATATATAACTTTTATATAGCGATATTATGTATTGATATATTATTTTTTAGACAGAGCTTTATTTAGAGAATTAAACATAGAGAGAAACCAAAGTACTACCATGGCTTTTTATTCTTGACCATGATTGTACAAAAATTTTGACTCTCTGTGCAATTTTTCAATCTTAATGCAGCTCTGTCAATTCACCTTTAATAAATTACTCTATGTAACATAGGAATATTATATTATATCACTTAGCTATTCCGATTTTTGACTTGTGTGTATTCCTTTTCTTGAACTTTTCTTTTTGAGGCTGCTACAAATTAATCAATGGATATAATATTTTTCGTTCATGTGTCCCATATTTTAGATAATATAAATTTACAGACAAGTCGTCTTATTATATATGTCTAAAATCATAATAAAGCCCCGATATATGTACATAGCCTCGCTGAAATAGTCAACTGTAATACTATAAGACCAAATAATAATAATTCTACTTTATAAGCACCAAAAGAACATAATTTTATTAACTACAAAATTATGTGTATGTGAGACAAATCTATATATTTGGTGTCAACTTATATTGCTAGCATATTCACTTAAACTGAACATACAGAAAACTAGTAAATGCATATATAAGTTATCTTAAAACTGATATTTAGTCTTATAGCAAAACCACACAATCACAAAGTTTCGTAACAATCTTCCTTGTGGCAGTGCAAACAAATAAATAAAAGGCACGGACAAAACACTGATGTAACTATTCGTTTTTGGCAAACTGTAACTATCATCATATCAATTATTCATTCAACAACCTACACTTTCACAACATAAAATATTATATAACTTGCATATATAATATATAACTACAGAACACAATTTTCGAGCGTCACAATCCTAATGTCACTGTTACGAGGCACCTTATTCTAAACACAGTCGAAACTTCAAACATTTAGTCACCTTGATTTCTTTAATGTTTTATGAGTATCCACTTGATAATCACATCTTCAAGATTAATAATGTATCACACATATAGTGACAAAGTGGAATTGATTGATTAATGGTGACTAAGTTTTCTTATTACAACATCCTATACATTGTCACTTTACTGACTTCCAACAGTAATCAGTTACCTGTGAGCAACCTTCAATAACTACACATTGCTATCATCATTCAACGTCACTTATTAATCTTTCAGCATCACTTATACATTTTATGTTTTAACGGTCGTTCACTGTCCGAGCCGTCGAGTGAGCACGTCCCATGCAGCGGCGACGTAGCTGGCTGTGCGCTAGATGCCTCGCCACAGCTCCATGGACACGATGATGGGGCACAGGCGCGTGAACGTGATGCCCATCACGATACCCGTCACTAACATGGCTCCGCCGATCATGCCGGCCGTTGCTGCGTGCTCCGGGGCCACGGTACTGGAAATATGGAATTAAAGTCTGATTAGGGAAGAAAATAGATGTGGTATGGAGAATCTTTCAAGTATACCCGCTTCTGATCAACGACGCTGGTAATGGACTAATATAATCATCCAAAATATTTCACACATACATTTCTTTCCCACTGCTAAGCACAGTGCTTTTCTCGGATTGAGCAGGGTATACTCTTAACCTTAGCCCGACGATAGAATTTTATACGAGATAATGCATTTAACAACCTGTTGTGTAGATTAGCGGACTACACACTACATCAAGAATATTTTGGAGCCCACTCAGGTGTGCAGGTTCCTAAAGATGTGTTTCTTTCAGCATAATAGACAATCGAAGATCCGCACATTAATTTGAAAAAGACAACAGTGCAAGCCTGTTATAAAGTCATACCCAATATGATAAGCAGAGATACTCACCCACTGACATACATCATGCCGAGCGAGCTCCCATGCCCGGAGCTCCAGCCAAGCAGGGCGGCTCCGGCCCAGTATACCCAGTCGTTGGTCACCAGCACCGGCAGAGTTCTGTCTAGCGGCTTGTAGTTGCAAAGGAGGTAGAATGGCAAGAAGCCTAACCGCAATGTCGTGAACACTGACAGCCAACGGCGGGTAGGCTGAAAAGGTACCAAAATAAATACAATTTAAATTCACTGCTTTATTGGTCGCAGACGTGACTGATGACCGTGGTGTAATTTTCAATGCACAAACAACAAACAGGGCCAAAGTGTTATAAAGGTTCTTTGTTAAGCCAATTCTCAGTAGCAACATGTAGTTTGGTATTATCACTGTTTGATGGCACTGGGCTCGCTCCTTAATTAGGACCTCCGCGTAGTGCTTTAGAATATTATTATATTGAGATTGATACTTACATATTGCCATAAACTGGCGGTGATGTTACCAAGCGTTGCTGTGACGTTGAAGGTCAGGAAACAAGTGATCCGAACGAAGTTCTTGCCTAAGAACCCGCTAACCACCGGTTCAATGTCTGGAAATAAATATTATACTCATTTTAGTTCGCTCACGTTTGACGAAATATAAGTAACAGATTACAAAGCATAAAGTACTCAATGCGTTATCATAAATTCAACCTTTGAAATTATATCATCCAGCAGAATTGCGTCGCGCTCGTAATCGAAATTGCTTTAATTTTAACTATAATAAGTTTCGAGCAGTAATCTGTGAATATATTATAAATAGGCCTTTGGGAAGGTGATAGGTATCTTACCAGAGTTGACAGAGGGGTACACAGCCAGCGTGACGAAGAACACGATAAATACATTGTACAGCTGCACGGCCGCCTGCCTGAATATCAAGCCGTAGGGCGTGCGCTCCTTGCCGGCGGCGCTGGGGTTGGTGGCCGCCAGTGCTGGGTTCACGCGCAGAGTGCGCTGCTGTAGTGTGTCGTGGTAGCGGTAGAACCTCTGGAAAATAAATACAAATATTTTAAGTAAAAGTATGTTGGTATCTGGAGAAGGTCTGTTGTTTTACTAATTTAAACAGTGTTTTGTATTTTTCGTTTGGGATTTAATTAATGGAATTATTGTGGTATCCTGCAAGGTCATCTCATTCTATTAACGGTATATTTTTCAATACAAAATACCTACAACAATTTAAGAATTTACACTTTAATCATGACTTGCGCTAACAAAGAAGAAAAACATTGGGAGGAGACCTGCACACGTCAGAGAACTCCATAAAATCTCATATGATCGTGTGTTGTCCCATACCCTCACTAGGCCAGCGTGTGAACTAAAGACTTCTGAGAGGGTGACTGTGCCTATATGCCAATAATAGTCCCAAAAAAGATAAAATTTTCTACTCACATTGAGCGGCAAAGCGAAGTAGGTATCAAAACAGATGAGCAACACGAACATTCCGCCGATGAAGTAGTATATAGCGGCGGTGCGCACGCTGTCGAACAAGACGGACGACCAGTCCAGGAACACCACCAGAGTGCCGCAGATGTTAGAGCCCAGCACCACGGCGCCGGTGTAGCTGGGCGGCAGGCGTGCTGCCACGCCGTACACTGAGTTCTGGAATATCGCGTTGAATGCTGCAACAGATAGATTGCGGTGTAGGATTGAGGATATATAGTCAAAAATCATATTATCTAAATCAGAGGTTCCCAGACTTTTTTCTCATAGACCACTTTCAAAATTTAGCTGGTTCCGGTGGACATTTCTACCATATTGTAAATTGAATTGTAAACCCCCATTTTTTTGTCAGGCCCACGCAGACCCCCGTCGAGTCTCCCGTGGACACCTGGGGGTCCACCTGGACCACTTTGGGAACTAATGATCTAAATTAATTATGAAAGCTAGAAAACGTTTCGTGACTACGTGTGACTATATTTTTTTTTATTTAGCCCATGTTGTCCCACTACTGGGCAAAGGGCCAAGACCCCAAATTCTTTCACAGATCCGTGTGACTATTACAATAAATTAAGATTACATACTACATAGCATCCTCATTTATATGAAGTAATGTGAACGGTTTTTTAAAAAGTTCAGTAGCAGTTTTTTACTATGCCCGGACAATAGGCTAGCCCCTATTCCTATTTCAATAAGACTTAATAAAAGCATCGGTGAATTGAGGATGTGCAATAGTACTCCTCTGCTGAACCCTTTGGAGAAAACATGCGTACTGATGTACGGGATTGAACAGTTTGTTAAGTCATAGCCATAGTCTCATTTTATTCATATTTATTTATTATCTCTTTACTCTATGCATTCATGCAGCGATTCAAATACAAAGTAGGTATTTAAATATTGATTCCTTCATATCCATACGCTTCTCAAGTAACAAAGATCATATCATCATGTCTACGCACAATAACTACTTGGAGATGTTAATACTACGCACTATATCAGCTTAATGTGAAGACCAGTGACCTTAACCTCTAAAGTTATTGTCACTGATAGCCGCAGCAAATATTATACATGAAATAAAAAATAACTACGTTTTATACTATATATGTACGTTTTATTGTTACTGTTTATCTTCTTGTTCGGCTTCTTCACAAAAGATGCACCCACATAAAAGACATAACATATCACGCCTGTACCTACTCCCCGAATAGTTAGGCAGAGGTGTACTATTGTACACCCACATTTCACCGATGCCTCTATTGAGTCCCATGTAATAGGGGGCGAGTATATTGTCATCTGAACCGATGTATGTATTTAACTGTAAGAATAATGTTGTTTCTCTATAAAACAAAATTATCTTGACCTAAACACAAGGCAGTGGAAACTGTGTCAATTGATCTGTGAATAGAACAGAAATATGTAACTATTTGAATAAAATGAACAAATTATTTGCTGTTGCCATTGTAATGACTCATTTGGCAGCGACAGCGAGTCTACAAAAGTTTGATATACTTTTAATGAGGTAAAATCAAAAAAATCACTAAGTAGAACGAATAATATTATTATTAATTGATGAAGCATTTTAAGCTAGGGGCAAGGGTTACTATTGTAATATAACATAACATAGCATCACGGCTGTATTCCCCGAAGGGTTAGGCAGAGGTATATACCCACATTTCGGCGATGCCGTTATTGAGTCCCGTGTTATAGATGACTAGTCTATCGCTATCTATCGGGCACAGTTCGAAGCTCCGTGCTGCTACTGGGTATTGTCATAACACTGCGCGACCAAAGAATCGAACCCAGGACCTCATACACAGCAGTCATACTTACGACCACCAGGACCAATGAAGTAGTCCAAGGGTATACATATATAGAGAGTATAGTATATGGCGTTATTTTGTCAAATACCCATCTCGAAGATTTTCCGCTTAATATGTTCTACGTTTAAATATTAATTCAAAATATCTACAAATATCATATAAAGCCCGCTCAATGCCCAATGTTAATTGAATGGAAGAAACGCTTGAACGCGCCTGCATTTCAATTCAGCTGTCACAGTTAATCATTGAAATCTGAGCCGGCTCACAACGGTAGAAATGTATAATGATGAAACATCGGTCGATGACCTTCTGAGACATAACTATGGTTACTGGGAGACTGACAACGATTATGTGGCCTGTGTGTGAGTGAATGATTTTAAGTTATTTGTACTGATTGTTCTAATCCAACCCATATCAACATATGATAGAATAGGATACGATGTTCCAGACTCCAGCAGACACAACAGTATAAATATATTGACGATACTGTTAGCGCAGTGGCTAAGCGATTACCTTTCCGCGCTACGTGTCGCGGGTTCGATCCCCGCATGGAACAAATATTATATATGATTATGATGATGATTATATATTATATATGATATTATATATAATAATATTTGTATGATCTACAGATAGTTGTTTCGGGCCTGAGGCCCTAGTGTAAGTTTCTTTCGACAAATTCTATTTACTACATCGAACGCGTTCGGCGCTCCGATTGGTGGAGAGCACGAAATGGACCAATCGGAGCGCCGAACGCGTTCGATGTAGTAAATCGAATTTATCAAAAGAAACTTACACTAGGGGTACTGGTTGTATGTGTATGTGACATGTATGTTTGTAAACTGTACCCACGATACAGGACAAATCTTGTATATATATAGTGTTAATGTATAAATTTGGTCTTTGAGTTCCAACATTTGCTTGACTCAGGGCCTATTGTGGAATTCATTCTAATTCTGTCAGTCATTTGTTTGTGAAAAATAAAGCATACAACGAATAGTTTAATGATTATGGGTGTCGCAAAACTTAGGTGCACACAAATTTATTGGAAAAATATGCGTGTATTTTAGTAGAGCAGCACTTTACCCACTTTAAGTGTGACAAACATAACTTTTTAATCATTGCACTGCGTTGGGTAGTGGGCCTAACCAACATCTTAAACATAACCATTCAAGAAAAACCTTTTTTGAACTGTACACACTATCTGCATCAAAAATATTAAGCCCTGAATGCAACATCGGTTAAACACAAAAGAAAATCTATTGTTTAGCGCCAGCGACCGATCGCATCTTAATAAATTAAACGATGGAAAAAAGATTGCTGCAGAAAATAGCTTCCTAGAAGGTTGGATACACGAGGTACAGAAACAAACGAGAGTTCTATGTCTTAAATTGGACAGACAGTGAGGAGAGACATAACTGAATTATCTTACCGTTCAAGAAAAAGGCAGATATCATGGTGAGCCAGAAGAATGTCACAGGCCAGTTTGAGCTGTCCACCATCGCGAGAATGACTGTGACCACGAATATCGCCACTTCTATGATCAGCGACCACACGATACGCGTTGCTAAGTTACCGCTGAAACAAACGAACATAATGCATATAAAAATGCGTCAAGTATTTCTTCTTATTGTTATATCAGTGTGTATGATGATAATAAACAAATTAAACACAACCAAACATTCATTTATTGACATAGTGTACGCTTGGTAAGCCATTATAGAGTTTATACATTATTAATGCCCATAACGGAATCGTATAGAGGCTAGAATGTGGAGTTGTAACGCCAATGTAATAATATCAATACTATAACATACAACAACATGATAACTGTAAGAACGTTACTAGCTCTTAGTATATCTTTATGTATTCAACGAAAAGTAAGTAAAATGTCACTAGCTCCTAGCGAATATTTTCAAATATTTTTTGTAGCTAGACTTAGGTGCACACAAGTTTATGGAGAGAAACTTGCGTGTGTTTTAGTAAAGCTTTAATTTGCCCACTTTTGTATTGTGACCAATCAGACTGAATACTGAATGTCACTGCGTTGGGTAGTGGGTAAGTTTCGTGATCAATATTTTCGTCTCGTTTTTTGTTAAGGACATACCTAATCTCCATTATTCTTTACACCTAAATCATTTAAGTAGCGGTAGTTGTATTATTTTCCTTCATATTTTAGGTTTATGGAGGCTTATGATGTCACATAAACCATATTTTGTTCATAACAGAAATGGATTCGTCGCATTTTCTATTATCACACCTGTATTCATCGAACGGTAGACAGACTAGCCGAGATTCGCAACGCACATATTTTGTCATTTTCGAAAAAATACCAATATTCAAAAATAAACCAAAATAACGACGATTGTTTTGGTTAATTAAATGACATATATGTACGAGCTAAACGAGTTTGAGAAATTTATTAGGAAATCGCGATGAAACTTTTCATTAAAAATGGTGTTCAAATATTGACTTTACTAGGATTAGCTGGTACCAGTATGAATACAGAGCCATTTTAAATTTCGATTGTGGTTCACATATGAACTCCAGACGAGCTAATTAAAAACTTTTGACAACCCTGTAATCTCGCATTCAGATAATGTAGGAAATGTTCGACCATCGAGTTGGCTAAAATTATTAGTACCACCTATCATGCTGTTTACCATGGAATATAAACTTAATTAACGTGAAATATTATGGTATTTAATATACATATATAACATCACGCCATATTTCCCAAAGGGTTAGGTAGAGATACTATTGTACATCTACTTTTCGCCGATGTCGTTATTGAGTCCCACGAAGGGTCTATTCCCAGTCCCATATAGGTCTTTTGCCATCTTCCAGATACAAATGCGACAACAAACTCCGAGCTGCTACAGACATCGATACAGAGTAATCGAATAATAGTGCTTGATCCGGGGATTGAACTCAAGATCGTTCAGCAGTCGCGTTTGCGAACACTACAACAAATAGGCAGTCTGTGACAGATCGTATAATAACTCATATTCGGCCTACTTCTTCCGTATATATAAAATTATCTTTAAAATAACATTATAAAGAACTTGTTGTATACGTACCTAAGTTTAACAAATACATTGAACCAGCTGAACAATAGGTTGGGTAACTGGCTAGCCCACCCCACGTAAGCGAGGTAATGTTCGGAGTACGTCGGCGCGTTCACCAGTTTGTAGTCTACGAAGTAATCCTTGGCTGTGATGAACATGTTCCACGCCGTCAGGGTCCCGAGACCGTGCAGCATCAGCGTCAGGAATATTATGTTCCATTTGTCTTTTGGAGGCGCTAAGTCCATAGCTATACCTAGAAAAGGACGAATAAATTAATATCGTTTAACGGTCAGTTACCAAAAGTCTACAAATGTACTTGGTTAATCTTACAACAAACAAAAAGAAGATCATAGTTTTTAAATAAACCAATAATTGTCCTAAAAATATGTTCTTGCCAAATCATAACATCAAAATCGTAACTTTAAAACCGTTGATTTTGAATGTAAGATATATAACAATTCAAAATAAAAGTAAATATTAAAACGAAATCTTACTAAATTTGACTTAAAATATTGTCAAATTCTTAGGAATAAAAACAATCAAAGGCTAAAAAGTTTTGCCGTACCTCGGGATTCGAACCTTGGTCGAGTTGAACAATTAATCCTTCAAAGATCGTGAGTTCGAATCTCGGATCGAAATTAACTTTTTGGTGTTTGTAATGTGTAATTTTCTATCTTGTTTAACAAGAAATAGTTTGTAATTTCTTTATTTACTCATTGTACGTGCAACAGCAATATATTTTTTATTTTATTAATGTTTTTAATTTAATTTTTTTCCATAAAAATTGTCGCAATACTTAGGTGCACACAAATCCACAGGAATCTGCGTGTGTTTTAGTGAAGCGTTACTGTACCCACTGTTATTATGAATGTGACTACCAGCTATGATGAACTGAAAGCACTGCGTTGGGAAGTGGGACACGACGAACTTGCAAAGCCTATCCGAAGTTTCACATACTATACAACCACGCGTGAAAACTTTATATGTGCGATCCAGGGCAATTTGTTTCGTTATAATTTCAATAGATGGCGTTTATAGTGTTTCGATGGATCAGTTGTTGATCTTTTTTCAATTGTCAACCATCCATGTTCTCTGAAGAAACACATAATATTATTTTGTCAATTGTTAGATAGGCAGCCAACTAATGTAGAAGACATTTTTAAAGCTTAACAATTTTAATTTATTATTTATACACCTGAAATTCCTCCACAGAAGGTGGCATGAGAGTTAACACTGGCCATGCAGAATCAACTTTGCACTTGGGGCATAGTTACTATTATTAGCAAAAGTTTTTTGCCGGCTCGGTGGACAGTCAACTCTACCAAGAGTTGGGCAATGTCGAATTTTATACTTTTTGCTAACTTTGCCCAATTTCAAACGGACACTGTTGTGTTGTCTATTTTACTCTGTGGACACTGATGAATATAACTTTTTCCTCGTCATCTTTACCTGTCTTGCCAAGCTGTGTCGTATATGTACGTAATTAATACGCATATTACCTTCCTGATATATCTGAGATATAAATGTGTTGTTAACGGCAGATTACCTTTCAAGTTGAGCGTGTCATTGGGCAGGTTGGCGCCCTCCCACGCGGGCGTCAGCTTCACCGGCTCGTTACGGAGGAAGGGCGCTTTCTCGTCCGCCGCATCCCAACCTGATGACAACAATTATTACTTTTTAATTCATTATTAACTTAGCTCAGATTGCTAACAGCTGTCAGCTTCGCTGTCTTAAAATTACAGTATCAGCATAAGACTTAACAAATCCTCAAATTTATATTATTTTTCCTACAAATGGGACTCGAACTCAGGACTCGACCACGGATCCAGTGTCGAATGATGAACATCATACGTCTTCGAATTTATGGTTCTATTGGTCGCATTTTTTCGTTTACCATACTATACCTATACCATAAGAGCAGTGTTTAAAATCGAGAAATGTAAACCTCCACCTTCCCATCTAATGCTTGACCTAGAATTGTTTCGGCATATAATAGCGCGTATACGCTCCTCACATTGTATTGAACTCTAGATGGCTAAGCTATTGTAACTTCAATTGCGTTTGTTTATTATATGCACTGAATGATACTTCTCATCACATGATTGTGATGGCATGACAAAAATATGTAGTACAACTTGTTTATCATTCCTACATTATATCAGCGAGTTGTGTTTATTTGTGAACGTCACTAGTACATCATTATCGACATACAATATTATACAAAAATATTTAAATTAGGCGGCTCTTAAAGTGTGTCTGTATGTATTATTTTTGTAGCTAGACTTAGGTGCACACAAGTTTATGGAGAGAAACTTGCGTGTGTTTTAGTAAAGCTTTTATTTGCCCACTTTTGTATTGTGATCAATCAGATTGAATACTGAATGTCACTGCGTTGGGTAGTGGGCATAAAGTATAATATAACATAATGTTAAATACATATTGTGAAATGTGTCGTATTTGGCGTATTCACATATGTATGTTTCATTATGACGTAAAAATCATCTTTAATTTTATGATAATTCGGTGTTGCACGCGACTTCGTCAGCACGTATTTTTTATTGCGTTATCTAATTAGTGTTTTCATTATTTAATAGCCTATATCCTATAAGCCTACGTCCTTCTCCAGAACCCAGGGTATCCCTATGAAACATGTCATAGCGATCGATTCAGTGGTCTAGTCGTGATGAGGTAAAAACAAACAGAGTTAATTTCGCATTCATAGTAGTGTAGATATCGAATCAACCTGTACAACTGACAGGACTTAACTTTTTCGACATTAAAAGTGGTAAGAATTCAAGAGTCCTATTATGACTCACAGAAATCGAGGAATGTCAGTCAACTTAAAAATAGCCCGATGCAGATGACTGATGAAGCACCGCCATATGCAAATGAGTGATAACAATACCTAATGAACCCACATAATTAAACACGCTACACACTAAAGCTCCGCACTACACTCCGACTATCTGATAGTGTTAGAAGCACGCTTTAGTTATTACAAACACGAATCACGTACACAAACATCAATCTAACGTTACGTTTCTATCATACATAAGCGGAACGAATAACTTATAGCGATTACATTTCAGAATGTACGTCCGCTAAAAAGCTTTTGAAGCCCAGAGACAGTTCTGCAGCTATCTGCTGCTTAGCAACCTAACAATGGTGTTCTCTTTTTATTTTATAATCAGTAGATTTCACTCATGAAAAAAATATCTACGTAACGGCGCGTTATAAAATTAATTGTTTATTTTTATATTGTCGAATTAAGACCTGTTTTGTTCAGCAATTTATAATTTAGAGCGGGTAACACCGAATGGAGTTGTGAGTGTCATGGTGCCGCTGGCGATGACTTTTGGGAACGGTGTCATCACGCGGTATCCACGCGTAAGCGAAATTCTAAGTCTATGGTATCCACACACAAAACCATTAGCTCTAAAATAACACAATTGCATTATTGTAAACACTAACTTACTTTATTTCGTTTTTCTGGTAACGATATTATAATTATAGTCCGTAAGATTTGTAAGTATTATTTGGCAACACGCCCATGGCAGACCAGCGGATAATGGAGGAGGAGCAAAACGTATCGTTGCAGCCGCTCGACATTCCGTCATACATATAACACGCAATACGTTTGACTTTTGCAGAATTTGTTTACTAAGCATTGGTTTCGAATTTCTAGTAAGTGGAAGTGCTACCTTAAGCCACAGAATAAATAATGAGACATATGTTACATGTTTTTTTTTGTTTTCGTTACTTTCATCATTATCTACTTTTTACGTGTCAAATCTTGGCGTAAACAAACGTTTCTTCTTTCTTTCTCAATATAGTAATAGTAGGTTTTTCTATGGCTAAACTAATAAAAGTACCTACTAAAAATACTTAGTTCTTTTTTACGTACTTATGTTGACCGGCTATGTGGGTTTAACAGAGGCAATTTATGTAGCTCGTCTTCTACTCGCGAAGCCTAAGAGAGACTCTTGTAATCATATTCAACTTTATTACAGGAACAAACTTGTGTTACTTTACTTGGTTGGTGTGCCTCCGACGACACAAAAATCCAGCAACTGTTTTATTTTTAAGATGGGCATCGTTAACAAGACGTATTACCTATTTTGATGAATCTTGTATAAGTAGGTATGTGCCCGTGTGACTTGATAAATGTCGTTTTATTTAGGCCTGTACTTGGCTGGAGTGATTGAAACTGGTTGTGCAGCTTTCTAAAGTGTAAATCGACTACTCACAACTATTTATATGACTATCTTATTATACAAATAATATAACATGATTGCAGAACTAAGTAGGTCGTATGCAGCAAAATTTTAGCAGTAACAAACATTTTAATAGTGAGTGCGCGTGCTATTTACGACACTCAACTTATACAGAGTGGAGGTTGCAGTGGTCGTTTGTTCCACCCTCTCTAGCACGAGGATCGCTTAGTGAAACAACATTTTAAATCGCCCTATTTAAAATAAGAGTTCAAACCAAAAGAAAATACAAAAATATTTTTAGGCTATAGAACGCCCATTCTTTTATGTAGCCTAATGTTAATTCTTGATCGTATTAATGCAATCCACATGTAAATAAATATTATTCTCATTGTATCTTAACTTCTTTCATAAAAAATGAGCAACAATGGTTGGAATGACAATTTCTACATCAAAAAGAGTTCCTTAACTAAGGAAAAAAAAATTAATTCATTTGTATACTGCATGCTATTAATAAATCTGTGTCATATGTATATGTTTTAGTTATTTCACGGTTGTCGGATCATAGCAATGATAAATGTATTATACACTACACACGAGTACTTACTCTTATTCTACTTTGTTCGTTTTGGATCCGCTCTACGCAGGCGGATCTCATCACTTACATTTTATTGAGCGAGAAATTAATGGGAAAGAAGATTAAACAATTATGATTCGTTGTAAATATTATAAGTTTCCTTTGGATCGACACAATGTGATTTTCCGGTAGAAGACTAATAAAATTGCAATTTCCTAACCCCATACAGAAATCCAGATCACAAAGACTTTTTAGTTCCCCTCAAGCCAAGATCTTCCATGAATTTCAACCCGCTATCACCACAACTAAAAAAAAAATTAAAACCTCCCTAATACATTAACGTACAGTGGCAACGAACTTAAAAACGCAGTAACAAGTAGGTCACAAAGTTATAATGTTAGAGCATTTACCGAACGTACTTATATGAAAAACTTATTATGCACTGCGGTAGACTAATTTCGCGCACAATATTCACGTATCTAACTAGTTCACTAGTGCCCTTCGACACGGATCCAATATCCATCGACCAACAATAGCGGTATTATCGCTCCTTCGGTCGTAATAAAGTTTTCTCGTTTTTTATCGCACACAAATGGGTACAGTTGAATACAGCTGTGATTGAAATTGACTTTTTAGATTTTTTGTTGATTTAAATCGTGCACAACATCGTAAGTAACAAAAATATGAATACGTTTCCTTAGCAAACAGAACAGTGAAGAACGAAAATAATTAAAAAGTAATAACAAGACTAAGTTAGATAAAAGATTCCAGATTAACATAATTTTAACAGACAACTTCAGAAAGTGTCCGATTTGTTTGTTAATATAATCGTCAAAACAATACTGATGTTATATCACGCAACGAAGAAATGAACAAGAATATAGGATTTTAATTATGTCATTTAATCCACTAATTTGTTGTTTTAGGACGTCTTAGTAATAAAAGTAAAATAAATAATTTAAATTTCAGTTCAATAAGTTTTTCTAAATCGCACACATAACCTCGTGTTGACACCAATATCATAAGCGAAAATAGCCACTAAGAATAAAAACCTGTAAGCGAAACAAATATTGATCTTAATGTGACAACAAAACGAACAGGACTATTGAAGATTCACACAATAAATTGAGACGAGAAAAAAAATCGTAGAAATGTTTCGATCTTAATTTGTGTCAGCTCATCTATTAAAATAAACAGCATGATGTTCAAACGTGATACAAGTAGGGCAAGACCAGTAATCCTTCAAGATCTATCTACATACATGATCTCAAGGCCGCCCACAGGAGTTTTATTTTGAGCAATAATTTCAATAAATTGTGTCATCATCAGGTCCATACAACTTGGCAGAGGCTTAAATCTTACACTGGACTGCGATACGCGGAGTTCATTGATTGATTGATCAATAATGATATTATACGTTCATGGACGTAAACTTAGAAGCTACAGTGGTCTTTGGAAGCAGTATCAAGTCACACAACAGTGATAGTTCCACATTGCCTACTTGTTTTCCAACTAAATAAATTTTGCGCTTGCACCGATAGTAAAATAACTTTGGCTGATAGGAAAATATAAAAGTTTTTGGTGAGAGATGACATGAGTGAGAAAACATTGACGTTAAATGTCGCATAAAAGTGGGTACCATACCCGTCTGTTGTTGTTTTAACACTGATTTATGAAGTACAAGAGTATAATTTGAATTCGTCTAAATTTAAGATTTGAAAACCTTTCCACTACGTATCACTGTTGGAAAAGTATATCATAGGTATTTGAAAAAGATATATATATATATATAGCAGGTGTAACAAATTTTATTTATTTTAATCTTTCACGCGGTGCTTTTGACCTTTCGCTTACCAAACTATGTTACAGCGGGAGTATCAATCAAGTTAGTGCCAAACTGAGTTAAATATCGAACATAAAAGTTTAGGGTCTGAAACGTGGTTATAGCTGACGAATAATTTTTTGCTTTGGATAATTTTGATACTGTTTTTAAACCATAACATTACATTCGGATACATATAAGAACAATTATCAAAGCTAAAAAGAAATTAAAACTCAAGTCAGTCTTTACTAACTGAAAATCATTTGATCTTACTAATAATAACTATTAAGCCATTGACAAGTAAACATAATAGAAAATAAACCATAGCTTTCGTTTGAAGCTCAATTACAATTCTGAAGAAAAAAACCGATGAGGCACAAGGTTAGAATACGAAACACACGCCATATACCCGTCAAACAGGTTGTTTCAATGATAAAGAAATACGAAGTGCTAGTTTTAAGTTCAACAGATATTGATCCAACAACAGATATTTTATTTTGAAACTAAATCGTTTCTGCTATAAAGACTAGAACAAAAGGAGTAAAAATAAAATGAAAGACAAGAAAAAGTAGACCAACAAAAAAGTTGTTAATCTCAAAAGCAGCGTGTAGAATACTGTCTCTTAATTTATACATCGGATTTCATTTTTCATGATTTATGAAAACTATACATTGAAAACCAAATCGAAGAAGCAGTATTAATAAATGTATGATTTATGTTAAGTTACGAAGGTCATAAAGTTAGTTCATTGCTTTCAGATATTATTAAGCATTTTTTTTTTTATATAAATATTATGTCACCGATTGTACCTACACAAATTGTGTAACATTACGAAAGTCCTAGTTTGTCCAATAACATAAAAACCATAACTCACTCTTCTCTCGATCTTTACGAAAAGTTCCATAAGTATCAGCCATGGCTATAACGTTTTCTTATTTATTTAATTAGATATTCACATCACAGATCACAGTGTCGTGCATTTGGAACGTGTTCTCGCTACGAACCACAAGACAAACTACACAAACAACTCTAGACCTTGCTATTTGATAACATTCGTAATACCGGTCTAGCAATATTGATTCTAAAGATTTTTCGGTAACTGTATGTATACCTGAGGCATCCGTTGGAATTTTTTGTTAAAACAAACTTCACAAAAATCATATTTTTATGGTCAAAAGTGTAGAGTGGTTTGTTTTTTGTTAAAATAAATCTTTATAAATATGTTTTAAAGAGTTCAAGCCTATTTATTGCTGTCTTTATTTAATTATAGAAAAGTATAGTATGAACTAAATAGATACATCAGAATTCCAATGATCACGGATCTGATAATTAATGATGATTCGGATGATTCAAATAATTAAACAATATACATATAAAATTTCTACAAATATAAATGTCTCTTTGGTAAGAAGCGAACTTTAATAACAAGTTCAATCTCATCTGAATTAGAACACCTTTGATAACTAAAAAATACAACCAAATACTGTACAAGATGAATTTGAAAAAAATATAACATAGAATCTCCGCTGTATTTCCCAAAGGGCTAGGCAGAGGTGTACATATTATGCTACCACATTTCGCCGATGCAATTGTATGTATATGTCCTAACGTCCCATATAAACAAATGGCGAGCCTATTGCCATCTACCCGGCACAATTCCAAACTCTAGAAATTTTCTAACTGAAAATCGTAATGACACTGCCTAACCCAGGACATCACGTACAACAGCCGCACTTGTAACCACTAGACCAATGAAGCACTTTTAATCAAATTATAATAAGATATAATAGTACTTATACAAAGCTTGTATGACTAAGTGGATATTATGTTATTTGATCAATGCCTACGTCTATTTTTATGTAGGAAAACAAAGATATAATTATGCGGTCAAGACGATTCATCGTGTACATATGTTATTTAGACACTTATTGCAATAATAAAACATTCAGAAGACTATGACACCAATCAACATCTGTTATCTGTCTGATACAAATATTTAGGAGACAATGTCATCGTTGGATAGTCGTAATGTATTAATATTTACGTTATTAAAATATTAATCTCGGATTTTGAGGTATGATATATTTTACTATGGATACAGAAACGACATAACCATAGTGTACTTGACGTTACAGGCGCATGCGCCGGGGATTCGAATTTACGGAAGCTTGTGGGGTTAAAACTCAGAACAATAACCAGTTATTGTTCTAAGGGTTAAAACGGCCACATTGTGCAATACGTCTACGAATCACCGTGGCAACTGTCAAACAGACGATTGCTGAACACAACCATACAACGACTGCTGAATAATTAACCATACGCGAGTGATATTGAAGGGAGTTGGCAATTAAATTGGTATTTTGACACTTAGAGTTGTTACAGATTTATTTAAATAAAAATGATAGCATCGTTTTTGGAGTAATAAAGTTGTGGTTTGAGTTATATCTTGTAATATTAAGATTAATCTAAAACCTCCACTTGAGATCCCCGACCGTAGTCAACATCAACTATCACAGCTATCTGCTGGCGCCAACGACGTCAAAAGATGACACACTTAAACACTCATCAGTACACAAATTATTACTGTGACAGTTTATTGAACTTTATGATAACGAAGAATAGCTTTTCACTAAAAGCCCAAAGGTTGCCCATGCGCAGCCGGGCGTAACATTTAAATTAAAGGTATTTTTTATTTATCAAAATTAAGATTTATCAAAAATATACACACATTTCTACTTTAATCACATCACTGTAAAAATCTACAATAAATTAAACTATATCGAAGCTTTGCTAATTGCTTACTAACAAAGCGTCGGAAACATACGATCTCTGCAAAAACATAATTTATTATTAATAAATAGGCATGTATAATCTATAACTATAAAAAAAAATGTTTCTTTTGTATCTTACTTATATCAGCAGAAAGTATTTTTTTATTCAGAATTAATCCAACTTTCCACAGATACTTTCTTGAAGTGTAAAAACAATAACTACTGTCTATCGAGGCTCTACTCGATAGACAGTCGAGAGCTATGGTAAACTACAAAATAGTCCCCAAATTGTCTTGAAACTTATTTTTAGGTCCCATTAAGGTTAATTAACATAAAATGTATTATTATCGCTACTGATTACGCTAGTTAGTTACGCCTTTATCTAGAGTAAATGCAGTGAGCAAACAATACATATAGTTCAAAGCAGTTATCGTTAGAGGCACCACACTTGACTGACTTTGGGAGACGTAAGAATTTCGATCAAATTATTCCACTCAATGACGTTTACGTGAAACATGATTCTTCTAAATGGCTAAACATTTGTGTGCGTTATTTTTATGTCCTACAGGTATTTGATCCAAGTCTGGATGTTTTTACATGCAACGATCCAATAGTAAGCCAGCTAGATCATTACGATACACGCTAGTATTCGGAATCGATTCAATTTTGACAGTTTCAGTTTCGATTCCGATTACGAGCGTGTATAGCCTTAATTACTTTGCAGGCATGGGGTAGAACGGTGAAGCGTTTTAATAATAATTAGTTACAAAGCATTGTTCTAGTTGTCACGCGACAAACAGGTGCATTGACGTTGACCTGATAGTGCCTATAGGATAATAACACGTCTAACATAGAAAAAAACACGGCTTAACCATGTTATCGACTCAATTAATTTGTGATTGGAATTAGAAATAAAAGAACACTTTCCTGTCATTATTTTTTGTCTACTACTAAAAAGAATATTGCCAGTTCCTTATCCTCTTTAGTCAAGTAAGCATGGGGACCCTTATCGTATATTATAGGCCAACGGGAAGGCGGAAACGAGTTGGTATGAGATTACCGAGATTGAATAGCTACGGGAGACTACATTTTTGTGGAAGACATTCATTCGCGCTGAAACAAAAGGCTTTAACTGAAAACAGTCGCTTGTTTTGTTTGCTCACGAAAGTTATGGATATTTTGCTTTGAAAGTTTATATGTATATGTTTCGGTATTCAAGATTTTTTTATATAGGACTAGTGTTTACGTGATGCATCTGTGAAGCCAACACAATTATTATTGGTGTACTACTTTTGTTTTACGTTTTATTTCATGTGATCAAATAAATTATCTTTCTTTCTTTAGAATGCATATCATATTCCATAGATACTTTTTGGCGTGCAGATAAGATTTTAGTGATTCGTCAGGGAAGTCCCAATAAGCCATGCATTCAGTTCAGCGCGTGAATGGTAAATAAACAAGATAAGATCATCATAAGAATACGTCATCGAAATATATTTTTTAATCATAAATTAAATTATTCCGTACCGAAACATCGGAAGCACTCACACATTCTGGCCTTTATTTATTAAGGTCCTTTAATACCGTATCATTTTATCAACCCTATGACCAGACTAATAGCGGATTTCATATCAGATGGATAACCGATGTGTAAATGACTAAAATTCAAATATTTTTGATTTAATCATATTAAACATTATGTATAAGTAGTATGATAACGATGTATAAAATATTATCTTTTTAAAATAATTATTTACACTACAATCATTGGTCAAACATAGGTAGCTTCAATCTAGGCAGGTAGGTACGTCATCCAGCCCGCTAATAAGATTATGGATAAAGAGATTAAGTATTATAAAGAAATCTGATTAAAGTATGATCAATATTAGATTTAAACGTCAAAATATATCTAAATCGACCAATAAGCGGTAGTGAAATCGAAGCTAACTATCCATTTCAATATTTTAAAACACGACACTCAGGGTCAAATTGAAATTCAAATATATTTTGCCCCTCCACAGTTTTGCACGTGTGAAGTATAAAACTATAACATCTTATTATTATCTGTCTGGGATTCGATAAGTCCGTTTTTCTACCTTGGTCTCATTTATTTACTAAGCCACCGATACGAGCTACAAAATTGGGTCATTGAATATAAATAAAGCAAGAACACATCAGTATTTTACCACAATGTTATTCTTAATTACATACTAAAACTTGTAATGACATAAACAACTCAGAAATAAAATCACCAAATCCGAATTGTATTTTTGACAGTTTAAATATATTTTGATGATGATTTATTAAGAATATTGCGTGCGAGCGTACCAACGCAGTAAATCCTAGGAACTAAGTTACGACCAATAAAAATGTATCGCTATATTTATGGCGAAGTTGGGGGAAAAATATAAGTAAAATACCTGGCTTTATGCCGGCTGTGGAGTGCGAGGAAAACAATGTCGCCAAAAATATTCGGGCTTCCACAAAAATAAAATTGTGTGAAAATAGGAGTTTTCATCGTAATCTCGAAATCTCTCGAAATGAAAATAGGAGTCGCGAGAAGCAAGAATTGCCCCTAACTGGGTGAGCACTGAAATCCTGCCCACTGAAACATGAAACTAAACTGAACTGATCCAGCCATCTGCCGGAACCTCATAAGCTCCTGGTATCTAAATTACAAAGGAAATAAATCAATTAGGAGATCTAAAATGCACATTATTGTTATTAATGGGAGATCTAAAGAGACTACACAGGTTACAATTTACAATGTTGATGTAATTCAATAACCGACTGATGCAGAATTAACAAGACGGCTTGGCACCAGTTGAAAACTATTCCACCATATGCCATACGCTTGTGGGAAATGTATTTTGCTTAGATTTATATTATTAAATTGCTATTGCTACCACATCCTTATTTGTGCTAGTTTAAAAGCGAAACGAACTTTATTATTAAACTTGCAGCTACAACATATGAAGTATATTTTATTCAAAATACTTACCGAAAAAATATTCTCACTCCCTATTACATCCCTATTACTTGTCGCGTTTAGGTTTACATCTGTACTTCTCTACCCTTCTGCGAATACAAGCGAGATGCTTGCTATGTTGTTACTGAACACTAGTCTTCAAATGGCACTATAGATAACCAAATCCATACATTAATAATTATAAGCCGAACAATAATATTTCATTAACAGGGGACCCAAATGACATTAAAAATGACATTAAGCCGAGAGACTACGGCTGACTACGGGTAAGAGTTGCGCGTCGTAAAAATATCAAAAAATATTAAAAGAGGTTCTGACCCAGTTAAGTAAAACCTTTAAGATTTATTTCGCTTCTCTTCGGCTTTCATCCCTGAAAAAACCGCTTGCAACAAGTGTTATTATGGTTATACAGAAAATCTCGGAACGTCACCTTTATTTTCTGGGAGCACCTAAATCTAAACGTATTTATTATTATTATCAAAGTCAAAGCCAGAGTTTTTTATAAGTAGGCCTTTACAGGCACTTTTAAAAAGTCGAGACTCTGGGCGCCCGGTTCCAAAAGGGGAAGGTCCCATGGAGAAGAGACCGACAATAAACTCCATGGATACTATTATTTTTAAGAGCACATGCTCATAAAAATAATAATATCCATGGAATTTGTAGTATCCATGTCTGCACGATAAAGGCCTCCCTCCCCTTTATATCTATCCCGTTTAGAGATTTTTGCAAAATAATTGGAAATGTTTTTATTTCATATTACTAATGATAAATACGATAGACATAATGTCAGTGCCCCTTTTTAAATTAAGACCCTTTTAAAGCATTCGAGATGGCTTTCATGAAACTGATAGGACCTAACAAGCTAAATTAAACTGATTTATACCGACGAATGAATTTAACGGTAAGTAATTTTATTCGAACTAATGAATGGGGGGATAAACGAGTACCCTGGGCAGACCTTGATAAGACATTTAAATTGGGAATGATCGGACGTACAACTAAAATGTTATATATATAAACAGATTTAAACCCCGTAGATGATGTTAAGGATAAAGTGAAGTGAAAGAACAAAATTAGAAAGTCGGACCCTAATCCTCTTACAATTTGACCCAAACGCTAATAGGATGGTGAGTATTGAGGCTTTATCAAAGTGTTATTTAGAAATAATGTAGCGATACATGTTTGTATTTCATCATTTGGCAATGCATGTAAATATTATTCTAACAAGTGACTACATCTTCTGAATATCCATATTTCTTGTGTATTTTCTAGATACGGTGTAGGAAAACATCGTGAGGAAACCTGCCCCGCACCAGGCCAGCGTGGTGGACTAAAGCCTAACCCGAAGAAAAGACCCTTGCCCAGCAGTGGAACAGTAATGGATTGAATTAATTTATTTTATTTTCTAAATACGCATGGGATATTTTCTTTACGACTGAAATTAGTTCAAATTGAACAAAGAGGAAAAGTTATTTTTCATATTGCTGTTCGTTATGCGGCGTTTTCTATTAGTAGGAGCACGAGGAATTGTATTTCTTCGGCTCTCCGTGCACGTACTAGTAAGAGGTACTTACTACTCGGAGTACCAGGAAATGCTCCTATTTTCACTAACCCGGTTGTATACCAAGAGTAAAGCCATACATTGTGGTGTATTCATACGATACAGAATACTGTGCGTCGTACATATTTAGGGCATCATAAAATCCGTCAACAAACAAGAAGACTGCAGTATAAATAGACACACACGTTAACCGTGCGATTACCGGTAAAGAATATGCCACACCTCCCGTGGGATGTGAAACACAACGAAAGGTTTATCAAGAAGATAATTTGCCAAGCGTGATGGCAATTTTCCCTCACGACCGTACATTGTAATAAGTGATCTATTAATGCCTCGTACAGTAGTGGAAATACGGGCCGATATAGTAGGCTATGTAAACCTCGTGCATGTGTGTGCATAATAATTAATAAACAAACTAAAAGCCATGTTCACCGAATAAATAACAGACTTTCAAAATTAAATTAATTTAAATTTGATTTACTGACAAATAAACAGGCCGTCAATATTCAAATTGCTAAACCGGCGTTTTTGCTTTAAATGTCTGTTAATTTTTTTGTGAATTTGGGCCTTGATCCCGTATGATCACAAAATTCGTGAACTCGTCTACTGACACCGTGTTAATGTTTATCTAACAGCCACATGTACGTTGGTTCATAACTCACGATAGCGTCACCGCGTATCATTTGATTTACAGTCTAGCTGGATAGTTGCTCTTTGCATTCTTTGATTGCATTGTTCAACTGATATAATAAACCTATGACCTTATCACTCTTCATCACTATATGCGGAATAGTTCATGAAATAGAATCGGTTATTTCTATTGTGTTGACGAGTTCATTACAATTTTGTATTGTAAACCCGGTTATCAAGAGTATCGAGCAATTTTTACATCTGAAATAATTTAAAGAATAGTTCGTTTCAATATTAACTTTGTTCAAGTATTTATCGCTCGGTTTTACCAATCGGGATTCGATTAAAAACCATATTTGTAATAACAAAATATCGAAATAAATTTTGCAATAGGAATAAAGAAGATAAAGTTCCAACAGAATATTTTAATGTTTACCAAAACCTTATTATACAAGGCAATACCACATTACTGGGAATACATCTATCACAGTACACTGTCAATTAATAAACATAGGTTCGTTATGACAAAGTGTGAAAAGACGTTGAGAACAACTTTTAAAAAAATCCCACATTGTACAATTAATAATTGTAACTTTAAGTAAGTATTTCAACTTTATTTCCTCCATAATTTTCCTTAATGAATAACGCTTAGAAGTCATACATAACGATAGGAACAATTACAATCACTCACTTAAGCAAAGCCCTAAAGACTAAGGCCCGTGTTTACCAACAATATAACAGACGGTTAGGATACAAATCAACCGTTTGACATGAACTTTTATAGAGATAAACAGCCGTTTTCATTTTGAACATCAGAAATCTTAGCAATATAAACCTAACATTGCTATAGTACTCTTTAATCAAGTCTGTACTTGAAATACTTCACATTCTTTTGCCGTAAAGGAGAGTATAGCGATACGAGTACGGTGTATGCTATCTCGAACAAAAGCTACTTAGCCAGAGAGGCTCCCACCCACGCGGAACATCGACCTACGAAGGTCAGGCTCGGCATTGTTGAAGGCCTATATACCACCGACGTATACGACGAGGAGAACCTCTTCTCTAAATTCGGTTGTCACCCACATTATGAATAAAGCTCTACTAATTAATTACTCTAAAAAGCGCTGGCTGGATGTCGTGAAGGATGTTATGAGAGCCAACGAACTGACTATGGAGGCTGGATGAATAGAAGAACAGACAGAAATGTCTTAAAAAAAATTGCGGCTTTAACCCATACAAATAAGCACAAGCAGCACTGAAGATAGGACAGGACAATTAAACACGTTATAAAAGTTTTGTCACTACTGACAATTGAGTTTTACTTACATACAGCCGAATCAAACAATCACTGACAAATACTAATGAATAAATCGACGTGAGACTGAAATCCACAAAGTGGGAGACACGCTAACATTTCTAACAATGTATAAGTGTTAAACGTTTTCGCTACTAGATGCTAATTTGAGGTGGCATAACTAGTATCCCTACGAGTATCAAGCGCTTTTCCCATGTTAATGCATAAAAGGTAGATTCGATTTTAGTACGGCTTTACGTTACATCTTTTCGTATTAATACTTAGGCTCATATGTTATAATAATCGTGTGATTGCAATCGATGTGAAGATTGCGTTATGAATCGATGTCACAGCCATAGTGCTTCACAACACTATTCGTTTTAAGACGTCGTTAAAACTGAAATGTCTGTATTTCTTGGAGCTTTAATTATAGTAGTTCACCTAGAATAATATTATTGTTGTGTGTTACAAGATGGGCAGTATATTTCGCTTCTCAACAGAATAAAACGAAACTGTTTATAACGCAGAACGGGATATTCAGGTATACTACAAGGTACCACCATTGGAGAAAGGTATTTTATTCTGAATTTATAGCACTATGATTATACAAATTGAACAATCCGTGAGAAAATGGAAACTTACATACATAGTATAAGTAGTATAGAATCTAATAACTACACATGTGACATGTATGTTTGTAAACTGTACCCTCGAGACATGAAAAATCGTAATGCTGGGCAAAGTTTAATAAAAACTAATTATAGATTAATACAAATGTAATAAACACCAACAGGCGACACTAGGTACATGTTTAAGTACCTACCGATGATTTTTATGTTAAGCACAACAGAATATGTTAGAGCATTTAATTATTTGACACGACACGTTTGGCGCAGTGGCTAAGTGATTAGCTTTCTGCGCAACGTGTCGCGGGTTCGATCCCCGCACGAAAAAAACATTTGTATGATCTATAGATAGTTGTTTCGGGTCTGATTGTGTGTGCATGTGACATGTATGTTTGTAAACTGTGCCCATGATACAGGAGAAATCATAGTGTGTGTACCATATTCAGACAAACAAATTATTTAATGTGATTGAACATTTTTGGCAGATAATTATCGTAATGTGCACTGGCCCATGTACTTGACGCCACGCCTAGTGTATACGGGCGCTTATATTAAATCTAGTAGGTGGTGTAGTATTATAATATTGTGCAAAGGTAAGAAAACATGCACGTCATACGAGATGCCTTTGTAAATTATGCACGATGAGCTGTTGTTCATACAACACACGTCCGCTATATGCGTATGCGGTATGCGCCACTAATGTGTATCTAAAGAGAATACTTACATACAAATAGTCATAAAACTTACTTTATTACAGCAAGTAAGAAAGTAATAGTGGCTTTAAATAATAACAAAGTTTGCTCTATCGCAGCTTAATGCGAAAACTTCTATGTGATTTGCATTATGGGTTTGTTTGTGCCAACTTTAAGTCAAGAACTTGGAAAATTGAATGTTATAAAACTTCAAAACATCTACAATTTATGGAATAGTCAACGCTATTTCGATCGATCAACCGTGATAATTGGCAGACATTTATACATCTCCCTTTTATCTACAATATGTCCCAAGCCACTATCAGAAAATTCATAGTAGAGGCCTATAGGCCATTTTTTGTCGATTGTGTGTGCGTGACCCCTTTATAGGTTTTTTACATAGATGGCTAGTTTTGCTCGTGTTTGAAAACTTTCTACTTCGGATTCGAAACTTCTTTTCTACTTCACGTTCACTTTGTCGTGTCAACTTCACATTTTCTCGTCACGAAATAATTATAGATAATATATATGAATTCAACCCATTACTGTTTCACTACATTTATAATATTTTTATTGGCAATTATACATGACCGCTAGGATTATACATTAATTAGGGTGGAGCGAAAAATTTTATATTTTTTTATTCGTGTATTATTAATTATTGATCTATGGCCTAAGATGTATAAATTAAAATTTCAGCCTTCTATGTCAATATCTTCAGGTAGGGCACTTCACTTGAAGTTTTAAACAAAAAATATGAGTTGCAGATAGGTGGTAATAAAATATACAATTTATATATAAAAACGGTTTTTCTTCATATTTCAGTAGTTTAATATTTTAGCATTAGTCAATATATTAAATTAGAAAACAAGAATGTAATAAAAGTATCATAGTGTAGTTTTAAGTGTCTCTATCAAGAGTCTCCGCACCTTCTTTTTGACGATAATATTGAGATTTTGTCTCAAAAAGTCTTGCCTACCTTTTATCTTGGTTCTAATGTAACCATCTTTTGATTTGACCCACAGATTGATAATGTAGCCTCTGTTACAAGCTTAACACACCGTTCCACTGCCTGGGTGTGGCAAGGGAACTTCTGAAAATACGGTAAATTTTTCCCTGAAGAAGTCACGTTTGTTATTTCTGTGGCAGTGTCCAGTGACATTGCCACAGAAATAACAAATGTGACTTCTTCAGGGGAAAATTGATCACCAATGACAGTTCATTGGTGGTTTAGTAAGTTTTTGTGATTCACCAAACACAAGGGAACGCAAATCTTTCCGAGTTCCATATTTAATAGTTTTAGGTAGCCACAAGAACACTTAATTATCGGGTCGATTTTTATACTAAATTCATAAAAATCGACGATAATTAAGCTCAGAGTTCAAGCCTTATTGCGATAAATTTAGTTTGAACTATCGGTAAGTAATAATTATTAAGGCAAGACAGGACTTCATAAAAAGCGACAGTAACATACTACCTTCAAAATTGTATTAATATCACTCTGGATTGAGGGTAAAAGCAAGTAGTAAAAATTTTATGTTTGTTTAAATCTACCTGATGTGCTCCAACTGATGATAAAATCACAGGTTCTTGATATTTTACATAAATGATGTACTATAGGATCAATAATTAATTAAACAGAAAAAAAAGAAATTCGGAAAAAAAAATTGCCCTTTTCGCACCACTTATTATGCATCATGATTTATTTTACCAGATACAGAAATTTCATTCGTTTGAAATAATTTAAATTTGTTTTTTTTTTTATTCTAGTCTTCATTTCTATTTAATTTAAAATTTAATCTTTATTTTAAGCATGAGAGTCGGGTGTTTCTGTACTATATTATTAGTTAAGTACCTACTAATAATATTTGCACAACAAATATCTGGTAGAGTATGACGGAATTATATTATGTTATATTGTCATCTTATTGCACTAATATTTTTGCAAATAAATAATTCTTATTCTACTGAGCACGGGCCTCTCCTCAGAATCAGAAATTATCCAGATGCGGTTTAGCAGACTACACATACCATCGAGATCTTTATTAGGTCCTCTCAGGTGTGCAGGCTAACGATATTTTTCCTCCCGAGTTGATAATCAAATTCTCTCTCTTCAAAATATCAAAGCAAATATGTAATAACTTTAGCCAAACGCGATAACGTAAAATATTCTGTTATTAAATTTCTGCTAACAGTAAACGGTACTTAGATGAAGTATACTTCGTGTTGGTTTCGTAAATTATCTCTAAATTCGTACTTGTATTCAAAATTCCGATACGGATAAGCAAATAATTTCATCAAGGTCAATTGATTATTGACTTTTAGCGCATCATTGCGAATTACAAATAAACTTATAAAATGCACATATATAGCGATGATTCGTACGTGATTTCATCTCGTAGATCATATTTGTACACTTGTGTTTGGTCAAGACGTTTTTGGCAAAGCACACAGCGGAACAACGACCGCATGATATGAATCCGATGAATTATGAATCATACATTTTTCCTTTTTATATTTTATTTTGACTTTAGAAATCTTACAGTATACAGAGTATAGAAAACTTTTGATAACTACAAATAAGACCTATTAAAAGTTTTCACTTATACAAAATTTTTCATTACAACCATAAAGCACAAAGGCCTCTCTATATTCCCAAAATTCAGAATCATGTCAAGCGGAAGTTGGCTTATCGTAAGTAGAATTATTTTTTCCGCAAAAATACCGTGTGTGTTAACTCTTTTTCTGATTAACACTATTCAGTCCTACATTATAAGTGGTACTGTTTTGTCAATTAAGTGTTGGTACTGGTACTAATCAACTTAAAACGATGTTACTTATCTACTTACGACCTAACGAATTCCGCGCTAATCCGAGACATTCTAAAGGAAGCAATCTTCCTCTTTCCATCAGCTTTACTAGCTGCTATCGTATGTAGTATACAGTATTTATCTATTATCTTGTTCTACGGAGATAACCAAAAAGAAGTTTATGTTTATGACACTCGGCGTATTATTGTACATAATATAAGAAAAATGCCCACTTCGCCGCAAACTCGCTTGCGTCTGCCAGAAGCATGCGCAATGTTGTTGTTAGCAAACTCACCAAACATCTTCTTAAGATTAAATACTATTGAATAATGTACTTACGTCCTTGTCTCTGTCCAGGAATCACGACGGCGTTCCTCTGGTCCGGTCGCAGAAGGCTCTCGGCCTCCGCCCCTCCTTGGTGTGACATCTCCATGGCTCACAGGTTCTCCACCAATATCATAAAACTGGTACTGGCATCTGTGTTCTTGGTCGGCGCAAACGACGACGGCGTCTGCAGACAAAATTAGATGGTTGAAGAGCTGGATCTTGATTCTCAAGTATCTACATTGCATTTTCGTTGCGCAATGTGCATTATGATTTTTATATTTATGGGTGATATAGTTCATAAGTTGACTTGTTACTGGGTATATTAGATATCAATCAATCTTTTTATAACGAATTCATATTTATTCTGGACTAACTGCATAATGACAAACTTAGTTTCGCTAATATTACTTATACATATTGCTACAGTTACGGAAGTGCCTATCTTTCGTATCTTTAGATAAGAGAGCCAGAGCTTTAGCCTTGAAAGAGACTTATGTCCAGCAGTGGCCGCGATAGGCTCTGTTGATTTAGTGATAAATCCAAACTTTTTGAATATTTATAAACGCCTTCACAAAAAAACACTTGGTTGCCTTGATATTTGCGAAGACGTGAGCTCAGAACTTGCTAATATGGTGCGAATGTTTCTCACACCAGTTTGCAGATAGAAGAATAATTGAAGGGATAAAGTGTAGCTTTTGAAATAAATCAAAGGCTTGATTAAACGACCGTGGATGACGAAGACACACAGGGAGTTGAGAAAAATCTAAAATAGTCCTCATGGACTAAGTACCCGATACTACTGAAAAGCAGTATTTTCCGGTAAGATCTTTCAGTTTGAATGGTTTTCAAATGTCCGGTTGTCTGAACCCAGCTCAGAATACAGAAGCGTCAATTTTCTGTAATCAACATCGGAGAGAACATTTAGATAAAAATAAACCATTTTATATCACAATGTATTGAGGGGTTGACTTTAGTATTTTTATTTAGGTTTTCGGTAATTCTTATCTTAACTACTTGTTAACAGTTAATTAAAAGATAAGATCAAACTAAAAAGGTCATTGAGTGCTACTTGTACTTTCAAAGGACTTAGTAACTAGATAAACTATATGATGTACTTTGTTATGCAACAATGTCTAATCTATTCGAGGTTTTATCGTTTTGTTTATAAATACTACTACTGCCATTGATAAAATAACTTCTTCCACGATTTAATTACGAACAAAACGTAATAAAAGGTTATTGTTGGTCTTGAAAGTTAGAACCCATATATTTAGGATTAAGTATATGGTAAACACGAAATTTTAGGAATAATCAAAGCCACATTTTTTTAACTTGGCCTTTGTATTCTCTTTTTAAAACGTCTTAATTCTCAGTCAGTACACAGTTTCAAATCGTGGGTTGGTCCTAAGAAGGCACAAAAATTACGATTAATTGGAAGAATAGGACTTTTCCTTTAGATGGTTAGCAGCTAGTATCCTTAGCCATTCAGTTTGACAATTTTGATTGTAATCATAGGTTTCTGAGCGTGGTAATTAATATAGCAATTAAAGGGACCGCAGCACAGTAGCAGACTCTTGGGTATTACTGTTTTTAGAGGTAAACGATGTTTTAGAAACTCTTTCGAACAAATTGACGGGCAAAAAACAGCTTTTAGTGACAGAACCCCAGATCCTTTAGCCGATGTAGAAAATCCTTCTCATTCTGAAAAGATGCCTGTCCCAGCAGTAGGACACAAATGAAATGAATTATTATTATTATATGAGCACTATCAAATTTTTTATTACAAAATATTATCTAATTATATGCATCAACAATGAAAGCCAAATACATCGTGTGTGATCTAAATAAATGTAATACGATTGTACTAATCAGCAAAATTTAATATAGCTCATGTTATGATTGCTGTTGATTGAATCATTACAATTGGCAGTTGACCCAGCGTTTAGGTATGATGACACGGTATCTATATTATATTCTTACAACGTTTGACGTACATATTCGAAAAGGCGCAACACGTCGCCAAAGATCATTTTACATAAAGACATTATTACCGTGGCCAAACTTTCGAACTCTCATCCGGCTATTGTATTCAGAACAGAGACAATTAAGGTAGTATAGAACGCGTAAAAACCAGTGAATGATGACGGCAAAGTTCCAAACTTAAATCTTTTTCGAATTCAAGCCATACTGGAATTTCTATAAATGGTTATACTCGTATTGGAGATGTGCACTATGGAAACACTTTATTGCCTCCCACGAACTGAAATCCATAAGCGTTTACAATATTCCGCACCTTGTCTTAGAATTTAGATATTTCATGTTCTTTTATGAATTAAGTATGTATATTCTTTTGACTGGGGAGGAAAAAAAAAGAAATTACGCCAACATCGTCACGTCATGTACCTACCTAAATAGCATAATATCAGAACTTCTTGGTCATGCTCAAAATATCGAAGCGGCTACTATTGTTCAGTTGTCTATGTTTGTAATAAACAAAAGAGCTTGGATGCAGTGTTGCCGAAAGTACGGCAATTGCCGTTTCGTACGGTAATTAGGCCTCCAAATCACACAATATACGGCATACGGCAGGATGCTCATTACCGTACTATAAAATACGGCAATCCGGCAATCGAATAAGAATCTTTTAAAGTCGAAAAAATCAAGAGATAAAAGAGTTTCATTTGTTTTCTTTTTTTCCAAAAAAATGAAGCTTGGCCCATAGTATCATATTTTTGCTTCTTGTCTTGCAACTAGATAACATAATAAACATATAACATAGCATCTCGCTTGTATTCTCCAAAGGGTTAGGCACAGGTGTACCATTGCACACCCACATTTCGCCGATGCTGTTATTGAATCCCATGTAATAGGGGGCGAGCTTTTTGCCATCTATCGTGCGCAGTTCCAGGCACCGTGAAGTTACTAAGAATTTCCATAGAGAAAAACCCAATAACACTTTGCCCGACCAAGGAATCCAACCCAGGACCTTACGCTCAACAATTGCGCTGGCGACCACTAAACTAATGAGGCAGTCAGACTGCATCAACTAGATAATCTGTACTTTTTGCGTTAATCATAAATATTTATTGTTTTATCCGTATTTATTGTCCTTAGAAAGAATTGAGGCGGGAAATCCCAACAGCCTAATTCTTTCACATTTAATGGAACAAGAAAAGTAAGCCTACTCTACTCAATACACGAGAGACTAAGTCAGTATACGTAATTTTATATCTTTTTTTTATGTAAATGTACGGCAATTTATTTTAGAATACGGCAATTTTTACCTTGGTGTACGGTATCCCGAAATCTAGGCAGCGGCAACACTGCTTGGATGTCCTGACTTGGGGAACTTACAAATGCCTAGTGTTTCGGTCCATGCACTTGCAATTCCTACCCTTGAACTGGAATAAAACAGCTATACTACATTATGACGCCTGACATGCTGTACTATGGTACCGCTCCAATCAAACTCGTAACATGGAATGCTGCTACTAGATTTGTTATTGTGTTCGTACACTGGCCTTCACATCTAATTCAGAAACCTCGAGAGTTCAATAATGAGCACGTTAAATCCTAAACGGTTGAACTTCGTTCGGGTCCGAAACAACGGAAATTACGAATTAGCGTTAGGTTACTGGAAATTTGGGCTACACATTTGCTTAATTCGTTATTCCGTACCTAGTATAGTAATAGTTATATTGTTTTGTTTGTTTCTAGCAGAATTCTTGGGTGCTAAGAAAGTCTCCACGTGACGAATACTGAGATTATCAGGTACACTCTAGGCGCCGGCTTCGATATCACCATTGTTGAATGGCTAATCTTTCCACTACGGGAGTTCGTACCGACACGACAGAAAAAGTATATTTTTTTTAACTGTATCTTAGGTATTCATTTCAATATCTTAATACCTAATTAAGCAACATAAATTACATTATCTTCATAATTAATTTAATCAATTTATCATGAAGCTTTGTCATTAATTAAATACCTATAATATTCTTTATCCATACAATGTAGGAAATAATGATTCATTGCATAAAAGATATTAAAACGGTTTTCCATAACTTTAGGGAAGGCAGCCTCTTCAGGCAGAAAGGAGAGGCTAAAACTTTGATCATTGTAAATGGCTAGATGAAGCATAAAATCAAGGTAGGCTTTTGCCCACCAGTGGGGTGTTACGATCTAATAGTACCAGTAAGGAATAGAAGATGGTGGATGCAATAAAAAGATTTGGTTTGATTTGAAGAGCAAGAGAATTTGATATTCAATCATTCAATTTCAATTTATTAGTAACAAACTGATAAAGTAATTTTCATTACTGTGCAACAAAAACAAACATACAGGGTCTTTAGTCAGTTCTTTCAGTGTCACAAGCACAAAGAAAGCCATTATATTAATGTATATGAGTCACTTTACTCTTTGTGTAAACAGAACATAATGGGCAGGATGTATGACCGACCATGCCACTGCATTTAAAAAATGATTTAAATTTTCCATAGTTGATGACAACTTATTCATACTGCTTAAAGATATAGTGCATGATGATTGTATGAGATTATGTAAAGACATACTTTTTTGCCATGACTTCATCAGCATAAATTCAGGCTTTTACCACTTTAAACTTCAATTTCCTTTAAGGAGCTAGTTTTCAAAATAGGTAGGATTATGTATAACCTATAATATAGTAAAAAAGTTTCTAAAATCAATGTAATAGTTTAAGAGCTCAAATTCACCATCCAACATTAATGCTTTATTGGTATTTATACAAAAATAAGTACTAGATAGTAGCTCTAAGTAGTTTTAGATCTTTAAATATAAATAATAAATACAATTGAATAACCTTTAACCCTTCCTAACAAGAAACTTGGTCAGTTTATGTATAACTTGATAATAACACAAGCCAAAATTTCGTATAACTGTGTAATTTCATGATATCAAAACAAAACGAATTTGTAATATCAATCTTTTTCATCAACTAACCTTACACTGGCCACTTGCACTTTTCTTTTTTCAAATAAGAATCATCACCCTAACTTTCCAAAGCTCTTTATCTGTGTGTTCATTGACCCACACGGAGAAAATAGTCAACCGTTCACCTCTAAAAAATATAGATACTGGCATAGGACCGTTTTCTGTGTGATAAGACAAAATACCTCTAATCTTCGCGTTCACAAGTTCATTTATCACTCCAGTTACGAAATAAGACAGTGCCTTCGCTCTTTCACTGACAAAAAACTTCAAGAAAAAATAAAACAGATATCATCCCGTAGACACAAAAAAGACAATTTAAAATGTGCCCCGAGCGCGTGGCCATCATAACATACAATTTTCAACACTTACCAAAACATACTTTAATGGCACAAAAACTTTAAATTATTACTGTAAATCAAACACTTCTGGAAGCTGTATTAATGTTTTTTATTCATTATAACTGCACTATAGTGGAAATAAAAACACGTGCAACACAACCACCCCCGCTCGCGTCGTTCGTTGCACTTAATAGAGTATTGCCATTATCCAATTTAAAAATAATACAACATCCATAATTACTCGAATTTAATCTTTACGATAAATTAGTTACAAAAATCAGGTAAAATAAGAGCATTTCCCATATGTTCCTAGTTATTAGGTTTTAAGATTAGAACGAAAGAAATTAGGCCCGGCCCCGGCCACTGCACCATACCAACGCATAGTAGCCTGCCAGCTGATAACTCCCAGGAATATTTTATCTCCTAGCAACATTATTTCTGCTGTCATTTATCCCGTATTGGGTCAAGTTGGGTGTTCTATTTTTAAATATTTATAAAAATATTTCTTTCCTATTTTTCAATTCATTAGTGTAATGTAAATTGAGATGTGCCTAAAGAAGTTCCTTTGTTTTAATTAACTAAAAGCATTTAATTACAAATAACTGAAGAATAAAATGGTGAATTCGAGCTTAGCATATGAAATTCTGCTTTACATTAATTCATTTTATTTCGGTCTATTCGCAACATGTGAACTGGGCACTCTTATTCTGAAGTCAGTTTTAATTATTGAGAAATATGAAGTGGAGAAGGATCCAATAAAAATCGGCCGAGACTATGGGGTACTTATAGGATTGTTCATTATTGAAGCCGCCCGTCTTATATTGGGTCGAAAAGGCAGTCTGAGTGAGAAAGGTAAGTCATCATATTACAGTAGGTAGGTAGAAAGTATTTAAATCAGTTATGTGCAATTTAAATAAAATTATATTTTAGAATTTGGCATTGAAATAATTCACATTAAGATAGTTTGCAATTGCTGAATTATTATAAATGTGTTCAATTATCTTTACAGACATACCAGTACTATTCTCAGTGTTGCTGACTGTGCCATCTATATTGGGTGTGTTATACCTGCTCATCTTCCAAGTAGTAGTTCTCAGAATAGAGTACATCTGGTGTACTCTCATGCTGTGCATTCAAACACTAGAGTTTGTGTTTGCATCCATGTTTATTGTTACTCTATGCCGAGGACCTTCATATGACTAAGAAGTACAATGTTATATTGATTGTTAACCCTGTTATTGGGGACTGAGTGCCTTCAGCACAAAATATTTGGGCCAGTTTTGTTGAAAAGATTTGTATGAGAAAATATTTTATTATAATAAGATTTCTCTCCTATGGAGTGGGTATACTCCTAGCTCCTGGGCTATCCGGGTTTTATCTAATACTGCCTTTCAGTGACAAATAATAATTAAAATGTTTAAATTGACATTTTCAATGTCATATCACCACTCTAAGCAGTGGTGATAATTTATTTAGGTTTCTTGATTGAAATATTATTTTGAAACCAAAGATGATGATGAATGTATAATACAAAATAGATCTTTTGATAATTCACTAATTGGTTATGCACACTGTTATAAATCATACAGTAAACTATGCAACATGCATGCCTCATATAAACATTTTATAAATCATCCAGAAACTTCTTCTTTATTAAAAGAGTGTTGGATATCTTAAAATTCTAGTTCTAGTGCTAATGCAAGCCAATGTTAAGGCAATATTAACAGTTATGTATGCAATATTTTTATTATCATGTGTGGAATTTATGCTGACTGGCTTATATCTTATATACTTTTGGTAATATGCTTTTGTGTTGTATACTGCTTTGGTCCTCTTACTAGTCATATTTATTTGGGTTTAAGGTATAAAAAGAAATTTGATCTTAATATTTAAAAAGTGACTTACTGATATTTACTAAATATAATATTCTACACTGTTATCCCTAACTTCATACATTTTTTTTAATATATACTTTTATATACCTTAGGATATAAAAAATACAGTGTGTAGCACAAGTATATTATGTCTTGGCAAGAAGTTACTATTCTTTTTAAATAATGATGAATGATGGTGCAAATAAATAAAACTTAAGTCACTATTTTGTAACACCTAAGTATTATAAAATGTATTTTGTTACTTATATTACAAGACTAATTATTTACAATCTAGGGTCACTAGTGTTATAAAATTAATAATGTATTTTGACTGTTAACTATTTTAAGATTCGAACTACTAGTCAGCTATCTATTTGTAAAAAATCATGTTTGTATTTTCTCATCAAGCACAAATTAAGCTGTAATCACATTAACTGGATACCTAAAGTTAAGTCTTGCTGTGAGGAAACTTGGTGGCCAGTTTTTTCACTGTGTTCATGGTGTTTTCTGAATATAAATGTAAAACCTAATGGACCTCTAATCTAATACCTGTTAATAGCCAGTATTGTAACATAAGAAACATATTGTAATTTTAAGAGACCATAGAAGCCTTTCCCTGTTGTCGTTGTTGTTGTTTGTATCCATCCGATAAGTGTAACATAAGTGATAATGTGGCCTTTATTTAGGTATTTTTACAGAATAGTTACTATCAAATCTTCCATTGTTCAGTAGAAAATATTACATCAAAGATTTATATTGATATATGTGTCTTTTATTTAGAAATGTACTTAGTGTTGTCTTTGTGTATACCATAATTAAAAACAAATGCATATTTATTAAAAATATTGTTTATCTATAGAACATTCTAGTCCAATGAAAATGTAGCACATGTTTTGTTTTAACATTGCAAAAATAAAAAAACCTATTTACATTATATTATTATTATGTATAATGATTACAAATAAAACTAAAGATTTAAACAAAACATTTTACAAATTATTGTCTAGTTATTGAAATAAATACTTATGAAATGGAATAAAATTTTTCATATACTTTAATTTATCCCAGCTGGAGCAAAACTATACTTCTAACCATACACAAGATACTAGATAATAATAAAAAAGTTCTACATCATTTAAATTCAAATGGTAAAATTCCATGCCTTTGTATATTCGAGCCACAATTTAAAGAATTAATAGAGGATTCTACACCTCTTCACCTTGCTTCTGATACCCAGCTTGCAAATACAGTGGCATTCTCCCTTTTGCCATTTTATCTCTCTTATGAACCCTTAGTTCATGTCTCATCAAAGCTTTTCTAGTTCCATACTTATTGCCACACATCTGGCAACCAAAATCCTTGAATCCTGCATGATCAGCTTTAAAATGTACATCCAAATCCCTCTTTGTGTAAAAACCTCTTCCACATTCAACACATCTGAATGGTCTTTCCTTCTTATGGGTCAAAAGATGTCTGTTCAGATTACTTCTTGTGAGAAACCGTAACTCACAATTATTACAAGAAAAAGGTTTCTCTCCCGTATGTGTTCTCATATGGATTTTGAGTGATTCCATGAAACGACCCCTGTATGGACATATCTGGCATTGGAATGGCAATTCAAAATTGTGAAGTTGCAGATGTCTCACTAAGTTATCCTTACGGTACAGTTTTCCACATATATCACATACCAGATGGGATGCTGATTGGTGTCTTGCCAAATGTTTCTTGTATAACTGAGCTGTCAATAATCTGTGACACACAGAGCATTGGATACGGACTTTTTTGTGACTTCTCGAATTCTTGTGAGCAACTAATTCATCAAACGTTTTAAAATTAAGTGTGCATAACTTACAATCAAATGATTTTTGAACATTATCATCTTTAAGCCTAAAACAGTCAGCATCTTGTACCGTTTCTATTTCGTCTTCCGATTCCTGGGCCGGCAATTCCCGAAGAATTTTATCAGTTTCCTGAGCTGATTTTCTAAATGTCACAGCATTATGAAGGAAAGTGTGGCACGTAGTACATAAATGTTTAGGATACTCATCATTTTCATTTATTTCAATGCCCCCAAAAGTGCGTATCGCTTCTATGATATCGAAGGAACCCTCGTAATTAAAAATTACTATGTTACCTTCTTTTAAACATATCCTACACTTAGTGATAGTAATTTTGTTTGTTTCTACATTTTTATGTAGGTAAGTTGGACGTTTTTTAATGAGTAATTTCTGCTGCTTCTTAATACGTTCTTCTTTCAGAAATTGCAACATAAAATAGGCGCCAGACATTTAATATATTTTTGAATTATATATGAATTAACTTATTTGTGTACGTAAGCGAAATTCTAAGTCTATGTGTGTACATAATATTTACAAAAAAACAGCTGGCTGCAATAGTGACAAATGACAGTTCACCAAGTGTCGACTAAAGGTGTCACTAATATAATCATAATAGTTACTGGTAACATAATATAAAGTATTAATATGATAATAGATTATTCAAATCTGCAGTAATAGTGTTACTCAGTAATAGTCAAATAACTATTGTAGTAAAAACGAATCAAGAATCAATGTACATAACGGTGATTAAGCTTTTAAATACGCCAACGAACTAAACAACGTTTCAACGTTGTTTAGTTCGTAGTCCTAAGCCTGTAAATGTATGAAGGAAATTTTAATGACCGTTTCGCGTAATATGTTAGTCGGTATCGATAAAAGTGTAATCATACGATTGAGTACGTTAAATGAATAATATATAATATTGGGTAACGAATACTGAATCCGTAAACTATTATTTGACTATTACCGAGTAATAGTTATAATAATATAATATCAGTACAGCGTTATATTTAATAATAGTATTACCAACTAATGACCCTATTACCTATTACTCTTAGAGATGCTAAGAGTAACTATTACATCTGTTGGTCGGTTTTACTTTTTGGTATCCAGCTATGACAAAGCCAAAACTTAGATAGACTTGACATTTGCCAAAATATTCTCGACACGCGTACACGAAATTCTAAATCTATGGTCGACAACGTTGACAACGTTGTTTAGTTCGTTGGCGTATTTAAAAGTTTAATCACCGTTATGTACACTGATTCTTGATTCGCTTTTACTAGAATAGTTATTTGACTATTACTGAGAACACCATTACTGCACATTTGAATAATCTATTATCATATTTATACTTAATCAAATCAAATCAAATCAAATATCGTTTATTTCAGGCAATTACCCATAACATACACCAAATACATACAAACATAAGAATACATACACATTAAAAAATTGAAATTAAAAATAATTAAAAGTAATAACAATAATAAAATATTTAAACTTAACCTATATGAAATTTTGAGTAACTATTCTCAGTCTTTTATCTGTCTTCTAAGATGAACGATATGGTACACAGCGGACACAATTCTGTTACTGCTCAGGGCTACTCTTGTGTAGAACGATACCCTAAGCTTTTGTAACAGCTCGGCAAAACCGGCAACTCCGCTCTCGGCGAACATGTCAGTCGCACTACACCGCCAGGGCAAGTTCATCATTACCCTGAATGCATTATTATATTGTACACGAAGAGTGTTATACGCACTCCTCGTGTACCGGTACCAGAGTTGGCTGGTGTAGAACGACTGACAGTACGCCTTGAACAGCGTCACCTTCACTTGTTTAGAACAGTGGTAAAAGCGTCTGGCTAGCATATTACTTCTACATGCTATACTGCGCCTCTGTCGTTCCATATCGTCATCATCCATTAAGTTTTCTGTTACAATATGCCCCAGATATTTAAACTTAGTAACAATTTTCAATGCGGTTCCACATAAATTTATAGGGAGTATTATATCAGGGCCTTTTTTATACTTAAAAATCATAATTTCCGTTTTATTTACATTATATGTTAGGCGGTGTCGAGTTGCATACTTCTCACATATATTTATTAACTTCCTGATGCCGTTGACCGACGGACTAAGCAGCACCATGTCATCCGCATAACTAAGGTTATTAACGCGCACACCGCCGACTTGGCATCCGACTCTGGTGCTGCTCAGTTCCTCGATCAACTCATTTATATACAGGTTGAATAAGACCGGCGACGTCAGACCACCCTGCCTCACTCCACTCGTTAGCCTATAAGTCTCGGAGAGAGCATTATTCCACTTCACCTGATTAACTTGGTTGGCATACCAGTATTCTAAAATATTAACGATTTTAGGTGGTACTTCGGTTTTCCTTAATTTGTCCCAAAGTACATTATAATTTATGGTATCAAATGCGCGGCTGAGGTCTAAAAAGCAGGAATAAACTGTAGTGTTTCTATTTAAATACTCGTAAACTGTATTTTTCAAAGCAAAAATAGCCAGATCGGTAGATGAGCCTCGTCGGAATCCAAACTGTGCATTATTTAAAGGTACATTCCTTTCATTTAGATGTTTCAGAATTATAGTTTCAAATACTTTAGAAAATATAGTCGCTAATGAGATAGGTCGGTAATTTGACAAACTAGACACATCACCGGTTCTATTCTTTACAATAGGAACAACTATAGTTCTCATAAAGTCTGCAGGTAAATAACTATGATCTATACATGAATTGAATAACAACGCAAGCTTATCAAAAAGTAACACAGGTGCAAATAGAAGGTGCTCGACGCTGAGCCCATCGTGGCCCGGAGACTTGCCGCGCTTCATGCGTGTGACACATCGGTACAGATCGTCCGCCGTGACGCGCAATGCGGTGGCGCACTCGTCGCGCACGCGCGCTGTCTCCGAACCACCATGGGTCCCGCGACTCACCTGTACATTCTGACTATTGGAACTGGTAAAAGCAGACTGGAACTGTGGCGGAGGATTAAATTTATGAACAAACAAATTAGCTATACTAGATGGATCCTGGTTGCCTTCAATAGACAAAGGCCTATTTGACTTGTAGTTTAGTTTGTTGGTTTCTTTCCAGAAATTTCCAAAGTCTTTATTATATCTGTACGTGGCTACAATATCCATTTTTATTTTTGTCTCGTTCAACTGACACCACCTAATTTTATTTTTAAAAATCTTCTTGCTATGTATCATATCATCATATACTTTACCCTGCGTAGGGCGTCCATAAAAGTTCCACAACTGATAGTACTGCCTAGCTATAGTGTGGCAATCTTTTACATGATGGTTCCAACCAATGACTGGTTTTTTATTATAATGTGTTTTACCCCGATATGAGTGTTTTGCAGCTTTTGTTATACTATTCACTATCTGGTTATAATATGTATCAATTAAACTGTGTTGGTGACAATCATTGCAAGAAGGTACTTTACAGGTGACAGTGGGCCACTCATACGAATCTAAATACTTAAAACATAGGTTTGCATAATTACATTTCTGTTCCGGATTCCTATCACCCCATATCACTTTATTAATTGAGTGACTATGTGATTTATTAATCTTTGGTATTAACGTATCAATATTGCATTTAATGATAATAGGAAAATGATCCGAATAATATACATCATTTGAAATAGAAATACTGTCAACAATATTTAAACCAGCCTCAGTAACAATACAGTGATCTAACCAGCTCGTGGTTCCGTGCGCGTCACTTAGATATGTAAATGAATTCGAAGATGAGCCAAGCAAGGCAAGATCAGCACAGACCCATCTCTGGTCGTGACAGAAATCTAACATCTTACCTCCGAATAAACTACTTGAACGCGAGACATCCGCATTAAAATCACCAAGCACTAACACTGTTTCTATATCGTTAGTTTCAATAACCGCACTAATAACACTCAAACATTCCGTAAACAGAGGCAGATTGTCCGCGTCCTCCGTAGGCATGTACACCGACATTATTATGAAGCTACGGCCGTCAGAAAGCTGAATACACACAGCCGCGACGCGCGTCGATCCGGTGTCGATTGGTCTTACATTCGGGAATACAGACTTTTTCCATAATATTGCTATGTTACCAGTAACTATTATGATTATATTACTGACGCCTCTAGTTACTCTGCGATCAGTATCAGTCTCAGGTAGTTACTAGACATAACAGATAAATTATTCAGTCTAATGTTCCATACCTAACCTGTCGCCAACTGCTGCGTGCGAAAATGTAACCGTAGACAACGCAATGATGACGCCAACGGTGCTTCTTACGTTAAAATATAATTTTAATTTATCGAAGTGAAACAACAGGTTTAAAGATATTTCGTTTTTTCTCTTACAATTATTGTTATTAAACTTTATGGGCTTGATTAGCGCCCGGTGACGGGGGCACTGGTAACTGGTAGGGAATTACCCTCTCTTACCATTACCACCTTCGATTTACAGATCAAAGCCCAGCACTAAGCAGCACAAAACTGGTGGACTGGTTATTAAAACTACTAAACTCTAATAATAACTGTATTTCAATAGATATAAGCTGATAATACTCTACATAAAGTTATTGATGAGCAAGAGGTCAGCTATTGGTGGTACACCCTAAAGCCATCCACTGTTACCAAGCAGCTAACATAGCTGAATGTGACATGAAAAACAGCTTACATTGTGTCATATAACTGTGGAAAAAATACTGAAAGGTCTCAATCAGCAACCATCCTGATTTCTATGTTCAGCTTCTAAATAAGCAGGCATCCTACCAAACAATTGTTTTTCTCTCTTATGCACATGTCTTTGGTGCTTCATCATGGCATTTCTATACCCAAAAGCTTTACCACATATATTGCAGACATGGTTCTTTATACCCAAATGATCAGCTTCATAATGCCTTTGCATCATCAATTTTGTATGGAAAGCTCTTTTACAAGCATCACATTTGAATTGTGGTTCCTTATGTTTTAGCATGTGACTATTTAAATTACTTTTAAATAAAAACCTAGCTGGACATTCTGTGCACATGTACCGATAGTCTCCAGTGTGTGTTCTCATATGGGTTTTGAGTAACTCAGAATACCTTCCACGATATGGACAAAACTGACATTTATAAGGAAAATCATTTCGATGTCTCAAGCTATGGTTATGGTATGCACATCTTAGTCTAAACGACTTTCCACATACATCACAAACATACTTCTTGTGGTCAGGATCATGCATAGTCATGTGTTCCTTATAATAAGACCTATTTATCACTTTATTGCATATGTTACAAGTAACTTTTGGAGCACATTTTATGTTAATTTTCTGTTCTTTTTTTACCTCACAGTTGTCTTCATTTTCCCATTTTTCAGGATGTTTGGTATCATACACACTACTATCGCTATAATCTTGTTCATATGATTGCTCATAAAAAGTTTCTTCTTTGACTGGTTGTTTAAGAATTTCCTCAGATTCTCTCGCGATTTTTTTAAATAGTATCCCTCCTTTGATAAACTCATAGCAAATATCGCACAAGAACTTTGGATATTGATCATCTTCATTCACTTGTATATCACCGAAAACCTGTAAAGCTTCTAATATAGAGGCAGTGTTGTCGTTATCGAATATCGACACAGAACCTTCCTGTAAACATATTCGACATTTTGATGCGAAGCCTTCTTTCATCTTTATACGTATATTTTTTTGCAAAGTGCTATAATAATCGTAAGCACATAATTTAGATTTATTTTTCGATTTTGCCATTAAGTAATATAAAGTCAACATGGTGGCGAATTAAACTCTTGATAAACTACGATTATTATCACTGCTTTCGTCCAGTAATAAAAAATATTTTTAGAAGTGCATTAATGCAATTCACCAAACAAAACAGTAAATACCCCTGCTCCCGCTCCCGTCAACTACGATCTGTTAGTAGCGGTGGTCGTTGCGCAACTTAAACGTTATTGAAACGAGCTATCGTCATAATAACGGTTAGCAGGTTATTTGAAAAACCTGCTAACCTGCTAACACTCAGATAAAGAATGTACTAGATGGATCTTATTAAGCAAGAGCCGGAGACATATCACTATTTTCTTCGCAACACAGAAAAATGACATATGACAGAAAGAGATAATGATAGTGGCTCAGGATATGCGAAACGAACGCAATGTCTCCATTTTGACTATACAATCCTAACTATATTTATACTGATCAATAGCGATGTTCATTTTTAAAGGATTTTTGTCGGTATCGATAAAAATCGTAAAGCCAATATAAAAAGATTAAATGTTCAGAAATGACGTATATTCAATAATAACTTCGGCCTGCGGTTTTGTTAGCATGATATAGCACTTTAGTTAATGTCATATAAATGAAATTTTGAGACCGGTTGATTCGTGATCGTGAGTCGGGTTAGGTCAATTTCAACTTCACAAATTGATTCTACAGATTGAATATTAAATTGAATAGCCTGTAGCACGGATTAGAGTTCAAGCTATCAAGCTGCATCTATCTATGCAATTTATGTATTCAGTAAAGTTCTTGTTTGAAAAGATACCATAAATTATAATTTTTTACCCAAAAAGTATAAGATACTGGGTAAAGAGTATTTTTATGTAAACAAGCGCAGTGGCGCCGTCTACAGTCTACGTCCGAACTAATCAGCCTATATCTAGTTATAGATAGTGGTATTGGTGGTATATTTTAGGTACTGGATGGGACATTCATTGGTGCAACCGCATATTAAAGGTAACAAAGCCATTTTCAGCGGACAGTGTTACAAAGGAAAAGATCTGCTTTTACTAGTTTTGTTACCATTGATATGAGGTTGACTTATACATGTAGGCTAGTCTTTCATAGAAATGTAAAACAAAACAAGTCAAATATGTTAATCACTTTTTATTTTAACTTAAAGCTCAACTCGACGCACTTTCTGGAAAATTTCACAACCGAAATACAAATGAAAAATGGAAAAGAGCTACCATTTTTAAATTTGAATTAACATCTCTTATTCTGACTGTCACCAGTTTAAAAATGACCTAAATTAATTTTATTTTATATAATCAAGAAAACATCCACTCTAACAAAATATTAAAATTATCGATAAATATTCTGATTCTGATTCACAACACTATAAAGTAGGTGAAATGTCATACATACATACCGAGTCAAACTTTTTAATGTTTTTTGTTAAACACTAACAGCTAGAATCATAATGAAACTGTGTACGCACTAAACACATGTATTACTTTTATTTTAAGTGAGAATAAAAAGCAAGATTTACAAGTTTGCTTCGTAAAGTTCAATAAACATGAATTCGACTTGCCTATGAAAAGATAATTTTGCATTATTTTCAGTCAATATACCCGCTCGGCTAGAACAACCGGGAACATTACACGCCATAACTAATTTATAATATTTCCACAGTAAGGAAAACTTCAAAATCGAGAAGAAAACCACTGAAAAGTCCAATTATCGTAACGACACATTGGTAACCAGCTGGTTAACAAACAAATATGGCTGCCCTCGGCCGGTGGCGCGCAGCGCTTCAAGACGTGCATAAACGGCTTTTGCTATCTCTTTCTGTCACACACAAACTGATATTAGAACGAAGAGTGTTAAGTATGAGTAATTTGTTCAACTTAATACGCTACATCTAAGGATTGATTTATCTGAGTGCTAACATGCTAACGCTAAAGTAGCTAATAGCGGTGGTCGTTGCGCAACTTAAACACGTTATTGAAACGAGCTATTGTCATAATAACGGTTAGCAGGTTATTTGAAAAACGTGCTAACCTGCTAACGTAAAAGTAGCTAACATCCAAAGAATCCGATAGATAGTTGCGTTTCGTTCCAATGAAATGGAAGTGCATCAATGAAGCTAAAAAAAAAAAAAAAAAAAACTCATCAAAACTTCACGGAGTCGTTAATGAATCCTCGCCAAGAGACGACACGAACAACAATTGGGTAAATAGGGAAGCTAAAAAAAAAAAAGCTCATCAAAATCTTATGGGGCCAAAATTCTTGCTTATGTTGGAAGAACCGACAATTCGCGAAATTTGAGCATTTTCAGTATCAGTGAAAGCTAAAAAAAAAAAACATCAAAACTTCACGGAGCCGTTCATTCATCATGAATGAATTTTAAGTAAATAGGAAAGCTAAGATATTACGTGTTGCTCATGATATGACAAATAGCGACCAATAGCAGGATAGCGCGTTTTAACAACCGCTATTGATATCCGATAGACAGTTGCGTTTCGTTATCCAAAAAAGATGCTACTGCCCATCGCTATCTGTTAGTAGTAATTCTCTATCTTAGGTTAGTGTCAATCTCAAATGTCAAATTTTCCACTTACCATGATAAAAAATTGAATTGAAAATTGTGATTATGGATAGTACGCTGGTACGCTACGCACTTCAAAATTTCAGATACAAGATATTGATGACTTAGACCTGAGACTGATTTAGGATTAAATCACATTTTTCAACATCGATTCGCATTCTGCTGGGAGGGTAGGAGACACTAGTATGCATTTTAAATACAAAAATATATGTGAAAAGTGAATACATACATAATGTCACCTTTTTCCCATGGGGGTAGGCAGAAACTTTGGAACGCCACGTGCTAAGATCCTAACATACCCCACCCTTTTGCTTCATCTATCATCTACCATCAGGCATTATTTCATACATGGACGCCGGTTGTGGGTACTGCTAACTGCTCACCCGACCTTTTTGAAAGACATCTCCAATGAATGTATTTTTATAAAAATACCCATTTTCAATACATATTTAACATGCAAATAGATGCCGATAGATGTGATTTCACCTTTAATCACACATCTTGCATGCACACACAATTCGTAGCCCTAGTTCCGTGCGGGAATCCAACCCATAACTCATAGTGCTCAAAGCTGATCTCATAGGCGCTGCGCTAGCCGTTAGACATGCGCAAAACATTACGTGAAAGTGTAATGTTACATTACATCACAATTCCTTCAAAGTAATATGACTCGGTAATATCACCATCACCTGAAATATTACTCATACTCGTGGCTGCATAGTGTCATATCACTCGTCTAAATTTACTCTTACTCAACGGTTCAAAGAAACACATCTAAAAAAAAGTCATCTAACATTTAACATTACCATTACTTCGAGTTCAGAAGTCAGTGGTGATTTATCGCCCAAGTGTAGTTATCAGCTATAGTCATATTACTTGATTCATACACATGTAATGGTGCGTGATATGGTAATATTAGTTTACCATGCGTAATGTGTGTTGTTGCATCACGTCACTGAGTGATATTACTAGCATTACTTACACATCTCTAATATTGTGGGAAAATTTTATATTAGCTGCCATAATAAAAGAAGTTATGTATCTTTTTTTCTAATTACATGTATATAACAAAAGCAAGGATTTCAGTATCGAGTTTTATTTAAAAGTTACTCTTCTTCAGCTACTGCTTTTTGTTTTAGATGTTCCTGATCTTCAACCATCATGTAATCAGGTTTTCTACCATGTGCTTTTTTCTCCCTCTTATGAACATCAAGCTGATGTCGCATCAACCCTTTTCTGCATGCAAAAGCTCCATCACACACATTACATAAATGGTTTTTTATACCCAGGTGGGTACCAGTAATATGTTGCTGTAATGTAACTTTTGTATGAAATTCCTTCGGACAAATGTCACATTTGAACAATGGCTTTGTATGCCTGAGTAGTGAATGCCTGTTCAAATTACTCTTATGTGTAAACCTTCCTGGGCATTTAGTACATACAAACTTATAATCCTTTGTATGACTCCGCATGTGCATTTTCAAAAGCATTGAACTTCTGCCTCTATATGGACATATTTTGCATTGAAAGTTAAATTCGGTGCTATGTGTATATTTATGATTTATCAATGAACATTTTTGCCTAAAGGATTTCCCACAAATATGGCAAACATGTTTTGGCATAGTTGGATCATGCAGTACATAATGCTCTTTACTGTATCCCTTTGTAACAATTTTCTGACATATCTTACATTTAACTCTGGCAATTTTCTGTTTCTTTTTGATTATGTTGGATGTTTGATTTTGAGTTTGTTCTAAGTCACTCATAACATCTGAGAAAAATTGTTCTATTGAAATTGGTGTTATTTGTTTATTATTTGTCAGATGCACAGTTTCATTATTATGTAATTGTTGTAGATTTTTTGCTAATTGCCTATATTTTACATTAGTTGTTAATAAAATGTTGGTTTTATTATTATTTTCAGTTGCTTTGCTGGAATGGGAATTTTCACAATATATGTGCTGTTGTATTGAAGGCAAACTCTGCTGTCTATCATGACTGAATCCAACATCATCATTTCCATCAGGAGCCTCAGAACTATCATCAGAAGCAAAACTTGTTTCTACCTTAAGTTTAATTTCATCAGACTGGCCAGCAAGTTTTCTGAATAATATTGCACATTTGAGAAGTTTATAGCAGTGTAAACAGATGTGCTTAGCATATTGGTCACCTGCGTGAATTTTTATAGCTCCAAATAATCTTATGGGTTCTGATAAATCTGCATCAACACCATAAATCGGCATAATGCCTTCTTTTAAACATATACGACATGTTTTTTTCTGGCCACTGTGTACATTTCTTCTGCTGTTAGACTTCCTGGAGCATTCGACGGGTCTTCGAATATCGCTAATGGTTTTCTGATAATTAATTTTTTCAAGCAATCTCAATAAAATATAATATGAAGGCGAAACCATAATAATTATGGTGTCAATTACTGATACCTTAAATGACAATATATATTTTTTAATTTTATCAAATATAATTATAACATTCTCACATAATTTTCTCGATTTTATTTTAAATTGTTGTGATAAACTCGATCGAAATCTCGTCTTATTAGCGATGTGCCGAGTACGACTTGACTCGAGTCCGACTCGATTCCTGCTTTGGACTCGCCTACTCGATTATAAGTTTATTTTGATTCGAGTACGCCTGACTCAATTCATGTACTCGAGTCAGGAAGAATCGATTTAGTACTCGCTGACTCGAGAAAAAAAAGTATAAAAAGACTTAAAAAATACAATTAATTTGTTAAAGCATCTAAAAAAAGGTCATCCTATCATTTACTTGCACTCACAATGACAATTCTTCAACTAGTCGCTCGAGAATCCTGGACTCGAGTCAACATTCGAATACCAAACATAGAACTCGAGTACTAGGCTCGAATCGCGGAATCAAATACTGCGTAAAGACTCGACTCACTACGTCATATTATTCCCCGCAGAATCACTGAAGGTCCTATGCTGAAGGTCACAGACATCCAAACAAGACATTTGACATAAATGTCAATTTGACAACTTCGAAAATTACAAATATAGATTAAAATATACTAAGATAAAGAACTTTATTCTTTGTATTAGAAAATATACGTACCTACTAAACTTAATCTATGATTCGGCAACGACAGGTTACTACTAAACTAACCTTTTGTCTTTGCTCAACAACTATTTTGCTGTTGGATGCGGTCCGCGGCGAACGCATGATATCTACTAGTAGTGAGACGCTGTCGAATTTTTTACGAAGTAAACGCAACCGTTTTCTGGTTTATCTGGTAATAGATTATCGACCTTATTTTGTCACCGAAAAGCTCACTTTTCATTGTACTATTAAAGAACGGGTTTGGGACGAGACGAATGTGATAGTTGAGTCATTGCATTTTCGACTGTATTTTCTTAGTCGTAAAGTAAACAATCGCATCAAGTATTTGGTAGACTAGTTTGCGCAACGAAGACTGTTTGGACGTAAAACGGTTCTATTGTCGCAGAACATAAAATGGTCTTTGTAAACTGTTCGCCGTCGAAGGACGACGACAACGCGACGAGTGTGATAGTTGAATCATTGCGTTCTCGATTGTATCGTTTTAGTCCTAAAGTATAAAATCGCGTCAAGTACTTCGAGGACTGGTTTGTGCAACGAAGACTGTTTTGACCGAGTACGTAAAACGGTTCTATCGTCGTAGAACAGAAAATGGTATTTGGAAACGGTTCTTCGTTGCAACGCCCACCTCTAATATCTACTATACTCTCGAATCGTTTTGCTCCACGCTCTGCACCGTGCTGCTGAGGTAGGGCAAGCCCTTAGTAAAGGCCGAATAACTTCGACCAAATAAAGTGCGGGTGAATTGGCACCATGAAATTGGTATTTTTGTGATATATAATAGTTTCATGATATTAAAGATTATAATAGATAAATCTTGAATTCCTTGTTAGCATTAATTTGGATTTAAATTTATTGTTGAATTCATCCCATTTTGCTGTTCTAATTTAGAGTAAGCGAAATTGTAAGTCTATGGTTCTAAGTAATATTTCTTTCTAGAGATGCGCAGGTCCGAGGATATTTCAGAGTCGGGTCCGGATGTACATCCCAGCTCTGTCAGCTCAGTCCCGTGTCCGTCGGACCCATATGGGTCCGGCAGCTCAACCATGTTCAGCGGATGGCGGAGTGCGAGAATGGAATGCACACGTCTTGATACCGATAGTTCGGGTTCAGTGTTATTGATTTTTCTTTTCATTTAGATTATTTAATTATAATAATATAGGAAAATAATATATTATAGCTCTGAGTTATTACCTACGATTAATATTTATTAAAATTAATATGGCACGAAATCAGTAATAATTTATAAGTAAGTATAAGTACCTACTTATAAATGCATGTACTTGGCAAATGAAGGTACTTGGTAAGCTAAGTACCTACTTATTACAATTACGGTTATAACGGACCGTTATCATAAATAATATACACTTAGAGCGAGCTGCGCGTCACGGTTCAAAACGTCCAATCAGATCGCGCGTTCCGTTTCCCCGTACGTGTCACTCTTAACCCGCCGTCCCCGGTCCGCTATTCTCGATTCAGTTCCCCTTTCTTGTTACCGCTCCGGTCAGTCCCACTACTGAGAACCTCACGCTCAACAATCGCACAGATGACCACTAAACTAATGAGGCAGTCAACGGCGTGCACAGAGTTTTTAGACAGGATAGGCAGAACATTTTAAAAGCTTATCAATAATACCTACTGCACGTCGGTATTGGTATTCGTCGTTTTGTCGATTAAATAATGATGTATGTGATTTGCCACCTCAAATATAATAAATATTTATCTGAGTTATGCAGGGTAGGCAGTGTCTTTTTGTTTTTATGCACCGCACGCCACTGGAGGCAGTCAGACTGCCTCAACTAGATAATCTTTACTTTTTGCGTTAATCATAAACATTTATTGTCCTTAGAATGAATTGAGGCGGGAAATCCCTCCAATTTTTTCACATTTAATGGAACAAGATGAGTAAAGCTACTCTACTCACTATAGGAGAGAGTAAGTCAGTACACGTAATTTTATATCATTTTATTTTTGTAAATATATGGCTCTTTTTTTCAGAATACTGCAATTTTATCCTGGTCTATGGCATCTAGGCAGTGGCAACACTGGTCCGGTATTCGTATCCATCCGGACCTATACATCTCTATTTCTTTGATCTTTCTTTTTAGATTAGGTTCTTTATCTGAGATAGAAATCGTAAGAACTTTTTAACTTCGTAAATACTATACATATTTTAGATCAGTTTTGATAAAAAAAAGCTGATATAATTTTAATTTTAAATATACATATATTATTTAGATAATATGTTAATGTACTGTTTAAAAAATAAGAATTATAGGATTATTATTTCAGTACCCATCTTACAGGCATTAAGAACAGGATCCGAGCTACTAACATATTATGACTCCTAAAGATAGGAACCTATGAACCACATTACACATTTTATTTATATTTCTTGATTTATTACATAGAAATGTCTATAATATATTATGATTAAATAAAAAACTCAATGACTAAAGTACCTTGCTCAAGAGTTAAAGTTAGAGACGAAGGGTTCAAGTGCCACTGGTTGCTTCATTGGTGTGTAAGCATCACAATATTTTATCTGAATTATACAGGGTCCTTTAATTGTTTCATTTCAGCCTCGATATAAGCAGGTGTTCTTCCATTCAATTTCTTTTCTCTTTTATGAACATCAAGTTGATGCCTCATCATTGCTTTTCTAAAGCCAAATGCTTTTCCACAAACATTACAGATGTGATTTTTTATTCCTAAATGATCAGCATTAAAATGTCTTTCTAAAATAAGTTTAGAATGAAATCCTTTCTGGCAAGTATCACATTTGAACAGTGGCTCTTTATGCCTCAGTGAATGCTTGTTCAGATTACTCTTAGTTAAGAATCTGGCAGGACATTCTGTGCACATATACCGATAATCTCCTGTGTGTGTACGCATATGGGTTTTCAGAAGTCCAGAATGTCTACCTCTATATTGACATAGATTGCATTTATAAGGAAACTCTGAACTGTGTGTGAAATAGTGATTTCGGTATGAACATCTTTGGCGAAAAGACTTGCCACAGATATCACAAACATATTTTGCTACAGTATAGTCATGGAGAGCATGGAAATGCTCCTTATAGTAAGCTTTAGTTATTATTTTAAAGCATATCTTACATTGTACCTTTGTTATTTTCTTCCTATTTTTAGTAAGCTTAGAGTTATCACCGGATATTTTATTGTCACTTATAGCAGATGAGAAGAAATTGTGTAAAACAGATGTTGATGATATAGCCTTCTCTTCTTTAATTCCATTGAAACTTTCTGAATTTTGTGATTTGTTTGAATGTGTTTTGTAATTTGTTAGAGCTTTTTTTAAAATCTGATCAGATTTTTTTGCAATTGTTCTGAAAAGTATTGCAGCTTCCAGTAATTTAAGACAAGAGTGACAAATGTACTTAGGATATTCATCATCCTTACTTATTTTTATGTCTCCGAAAGTGCAAATATCTGCGGAAATATCAGATGTCTGGTGATTATAAATTGATAAAGTACCTTCCTCGAGACAAACTCTACATTTGTTTAGACCGTAGTCTTGTTGAAATGCACTACCAGGAGTTTCTCGATCACCATCTAGATTTCTTTTTAACCTTTCACAGGTTGCCTTTTTAAACAACTTAACTAAATGGTAAGTAGAAACCATTATTTTAACAACATATATCAGAAGTGACACTGTCTTGTTTTCGTTTTCAGGTTTTCCAAGCGAAATTCTAAGTCAATGGGTTTTCCCTACTTTTCTTTGAATTTTCTTCTCTTTGACGTTTTGAGTTTGACATCAATGACAAATGCATAGACATCTGTCCGATATCACAAAACGTAACTAACAACGGTTGCCAATCCAATAACTAACGTACCGATAGAATCTAAAAAAATTCTATCTAAAATTTTAGAATACGGCAATTTTCATCCTGGTTTACGGAATCCCGAAATCTAGGCGGCTATTGCTCCCGCTGAGATACAAAACTTGTTGTAGTCATCTTATGTCAGATCATATTTTCTTTACGTGATTCATAAGGAATGATTTACAATTATTATTTTTGGAAACTTGCAATTGAAATGAAATTATTTTTGTATTACAATTTATTTATTAAACCATTGTGTCTCTATTCTACATTATTATTAGTGCATGGAAAGTCTCATACAATCATCCCAAGTCTGCAATGTACACCTTGTGAAGTCAATCATTTCAACTAGCTGATCTTTCTACCACATTGTGTATAACTTCATAACAGCAGGTATATTTTTAGTCAAATTGCATCTGTTCAGCTTTCAAATATGATGGCATTCGGCCTTTACTTATGATCTTGTCTCTCTTATGCACTTTTAATTGATGGCTCAACATATAGTCCCTGTGGGCAAAACGTTTGCCACAAACCTCACAAATATGATCTCTTATCTGTGAATGAGCATTTGTGGTATGTTTTTCAACATCACGTTTTGTATAAAAACCTTTTTTACATATCTCACATTTAAAGTTACAAAGACCTTTGTGCCTCTGAAGGTGTTTAGATAAGTTACTCTTTGTTATAAACCGAGCTGGACATTCAGTACATTTATAATTATAATCACCAGTGTGTGTCCTAACATGAATTTTGAGTAGTCCTTGATGTAGGCCTCGGTATGGGCAAAACTGGCATTTATATTTCAATTCACTGCCATGGGTTAAACAGTGAGTCTTGAAGGCAGATGGGTGTTTGAATTCCTTTCCACATTTGTCACAAATGTAACGTCTCAGTGAACCACCATGCTTTGCCAAATGTAATTTATATTCACTTTCTTGTACTTTTTTATCACATACTGGACATTTAATCATTCTTAGTGCTATCGGAGATGCCTCTTCCGTCTTGACATTTTGTAATGAGTATTTATTATTTTTACTTTTATTATCATGAACTCGTTTCATGTGATCGGAAAAGTAACGAGTACTAAATGTCTTCATACAAAGTGGACATTCCATCAGTCTTTCAGCTTGTTCTTCAGTGGTACCATGCATTTTTAAGTGGTACTTATAATATGACTTGCTAATTTGTTTACCACAAATTTTACATTCTACTTTAGCATACTTTTTGTTACGTTGCTCCTTATATTTCTCTCTGTGCTCCTTTAAGTGAGCCCTGTAAAGATTCTTCTTAACAAAATTATGGCAAATTTCACATTCTCTTTCATTAGGAGGTGCTTTTGGGTGTGTTTTTTCATTGTGTTGTTTGAGTTCCTCAACAGTTTTAAATGGGATGTTACATTTCTCACAACCTGGTTGGGACTGATTTTGTTTATCTTTGTCAGATACTATTATCATTATCATTTCATTCTCTGCATCAATGTTACTTTCATCCTCCTCTTCTTTTACTTTCATTAACTTTATTTGAAAATCTTTAGTATCATTGCTCTCCTGAGTGTCAGTTTCAGAAATTGTAGGTACGTTATCACTCTCATCTTCAGATTTATAACCTCGTTTCAATCTATCAAAGTCATCTAATTCTGAATCAGAAGTATCATTTAACTCTAGATATTCTTTTTTAATGTCTGTTTCACTTTCGTTTTTGTAATCTGAGTCTTCTGAAGCACTTTCTTTATCATCCAGCTTCCTGAGAACTTCATCAGCTTGTTTCGCCGTTTTTCTGAATAAGATTGCCGCTTCCAGCAACGTATAGCAGGCTTCGCATAAATACTGAGGTAGGTTATCATCTTGGCAGATTTCAATATTTCCAAACTCCGTTACATCGACGGATATATCATTTTCGCCGAATATAGGTATTTCTCCGTCGTCCAAACATACCCTGCACCTTTCTGGCGAATATGTCTGGTCTATTTTGTCGTAAGACAATATCGAACTTCCTCCACGAAACTTATTTCGAGTAAGCATCGTTCGTTTGGTTATTGAAGTACTAAAATATAGTTATCGTATCACGTTTATCTTTATTTACGAAGTTTGAATAACGTAAGAACTCGAAAGTATCACGATTTACGAGATTATTGTGGTCTGTGTACGAGATCGCTGAATCGCGCATTGAATTTGTGAGAAACAAGCAAACAAGTCAATGTCAACTGTCAGACGGACAGACGCCATTAATAAGATTTTTTTAAATTGATTTTGAGGACTTGGATACCTGTTAAACTTTTTTAAATGAACGGAAGAAGACAACAGCATGTCATTGGCAATAAGAAAAAATGCATAGGGTGGAAGCAATTATAGCCTGACAAAACAAATTTTGTCAGAAATGGATGATGTATGAAGTCAGAAAATTTTCAAAAATTTAAAATCTGCTATATCTCTAAATGTACTCATAATACATAACCGACCCGTCTACGTGTAACAAATGTACTGTAGTCATCGAAATAATATGACATACTATTTCGATGACTCTAGTATAACCCCTTACACAGAATAAGTCGAATCCGATGTATCTGTCATCAGTCGTCTTTAAGGTACTTTCTAGCCCTGGGCCTCTTTGTTAATCATCGATGCATTACCAATACCTATATGCGACCGACACGATGTGAAGAATGTAATAGTTCACCTAAAATTTAAATAAAACAGCAACTTGTTCGTCAAAAGCATTATTTATTGATATTCAAAAAATAAATAATAATTACCAAAACATTCTATACAATAAATAAATCACAGACGAAACTAATTACCTATTACAGATATCGTTTGCGTTTGATTTGTTATCTTAAAAGACCAGGAAAATAAAGCAATTTCGACCTAATACATAATCAATTTATAATAGGTATCTACTCACTCACTTTAGTTAAATTATTTTCTCGGTCAGCGTACATAAATATAAACGTAAATTTAATATAACATGATTTTCTGGTCCGAGCAAATATGGAATACAACCATATTTACGAAATTTACGGCAATTAAGGTCGTATCTTAATGACTTTAGATGCAAGATGTTTAGTTCCGTAAAAATAGTTGTATTTCACTGAGTCAAAATCGTTAAAGGTAAGGCTAAACAATTTGTACTAGCAAACTTGCTACTTATACCGCATCATAACATATTCTACTAAAATTGACCTAATATGTTTTAAATATATGTAAGGAGCTAAATATAATTACAACAGGGGATATTTGTACGCGTTTTGGTAGGATTTTATAAAAGCGCAATTTAAAAATGTCCTGTTCACTAAAATGACCTAAATGTCCAAATCATTGCTTTATAGGGCAGCAAAGGTTGGGTTAGTAATTTCTTGCCGACCCAATCGGTTTTACTTAAAAAAAACAGAACATGAAAACAGAGCGTTTCAGGCGTAATGGGCCATGTTTTGTGTCTTTAGTTAGACGTTGGACTAGCCTCTCATCGGCCTGTCTGTACTGGTACATAAGATCAGTCGTTATTCTCTGTGACAACTACGCTTATCTCTTGCAACCTGGTCAAATGTTTGACAATAGCGCAATAACGAATTACAATTATTATTGTCATAGAGAATAAGGCTTCATGAAGTCCTTATTTTCATACCGCATAACATAACATATAGTGGAGAAATTTAGAAAAGATAAGAAAAACAAGCATCGATTGTGGGATTTAACAATACTATTGCAATTACTTGACACCTACATACATTTCAAGCAGCTCTAAACATACACATTTTAAGGCATTCTGACTTTGGCTATAGAAGGAACGTTTCTATATTTCCATAATAATAGTATACATGGTGAATAGTATTTCTAAATCTGTCCAAAGCTTTTCTATAAGCTCAAACGTCTCTATAAACATTAACAATCTAATCAACTCCATTTACTAGGTAGCCGTCTACATGCTTTTATATTTTCTTCCTATCAGTCGTAAAGCTTCATTTTAATTTGGTAACAAAAAATAGAAAATTCTGGAAATATACTTGTACAATATTCGTTTGAATTGAGTGAATATGATTAGAAATATAATATTTACGGCAAATATTACTGTAAAGTGCTTTAATAATATAATATGATTTTATTAACATTAGAAAAGGCGAAAGAAACCGTCATCTTAAAAATCGAATATTCGAGTATATAGTCAAAAAATACTAAGCCAGTACGTCACTACCGTACGTTACACGTTACATTCCATTGTAAAAGTGACGATACGCTACGTCGAATATAAAGCTAATATAAAATCCTACGACCTACGCCTCTAACATTCCACAGAGTACTTTGAAAACAAAAAAATACGCAACATAACCTAACCTGTACCTGTAGACAAGTGTACAATCTACATTCGCCACATTATAGAAACGCCACCAAAATGTATGGGTTTAACATTTACGGATCACGTGACTATTATACAGCTTATGTCAATTAATAACTCTTCTCTTGTCTAGATAGGTATTGGGGGCCAAAACAAAGCGCAGCTGATTAACGAATTCCGGACGGATTTTTTTTTTGAATACTGTTCAAAAGGCGTTGATCAGCTCCGTTTCGATTGCAGTTGATAAAGAACTAGTTAGTTAGATCAGCCCCCAGACCATATAGTTGGAACGATCCGTACTCCGACCGAGGTTTGGGTAACGTCCAAAACCGCTGTAGGTACGGCTTTTCGTATTTGCGCTTTTCAGGTACGTTATCAAGGAATTGATTCAAGGCCGTACCCATGAGCTCTTTCCACTGATCTGCTTCGAGTTTAAGTTTTGGCAAATAACGACGACACGTTTGGCGCAGTGGCTAAGCGATTAGCTTTCTGCGTTACGTGTCGCGGGTTCGATCCCCGCACGAAACAAATATTTGTATGATCTATAGATAGTTGTTTCGGGTCTGATTGTCTATGCATGTGACATGCATGTTTGTAAACTGTACCCACAAATCACGATACAAGAGAAAATCCTAGTGTGGGGCAACATTTTAGAAAGAAAAATTACATAAACTACAAAGTATGTAAAGTGTCCAAAGATATGCCGTAAAACGGTGCGAATAGGGATGATCTAAGGATGAACGGAGACAAAAATTTGAAACGATTTTAATGTTGAATTAACGTTTTTTTTTACAGCAAAGAATTGATTCTTTATCGTAATTATAATAGTAGATTAATTTTGAATTGAACTGATACTTTTGTCTCTATTGACCTCGTGCCACTATGCCTGCCAGAGAATAAAAAAGGTAGAGGGTGTTCTCCTACTACCTGGTGGACCAGCATGACTTAACTAATATTAGAGGAAAAACTGCCTGACCCGACAACCCAGGACAGATTGTCTTGGCGCCGCAAAATTAGGAGAACCGACCCTACATAAAGTGGGAAAGAGCAACGAGGAAGAAGTTAGGCACGATAACAATATGCGCATTTGAGTGAATTTCTATCTAAAACGCGCCCACAGTTTTTCTTATATTTTTTGACATACTCGTATATCGAATACTTATATAATATGTGTTTTACCGACAAAACTTTCACTCGAAGCTCAGATGCTTTAGGGTTAATGGCCCATTTTAATCGCCATTATGTTTTTTTTTGCCTTGCTTCTTTATCCTTCTGTATTTTCACTTATATTCTCCGGTCCTAAACAGCCGTTCCACCGGAAATAGACGGGAAAAAATTAGGTAGGTACGGTTTATACTGTACTGCCCAGCACCATGACTATACAGATTCATAAATTTGGTTATTAATAACTTTCTCCTGAGACAAACGAATCACCGCAGGTCCTTGAACTAAATAACGTTTACGACATACACACTAAAATTAAGTTTACTCGCTAAACACATTCAATACTAAATGGAATTACTAAATTATTTTATTCTCACTTTTTCGTTTAAATATAACAGATATACGTGGAAATTTTGAAGTATTTGTGAAAAATTGATCTTAGCATGACTGAAAATAAAGTAGGTTTTAAGTTTTTTGGCATCTGTAAAAGTGCCATTCACATTGTGCTAAGTAAAAATAGCTTTAAGATGAAATACCATGAATGTAAATAGATTTTGTTATTTTTAATGGTTGTTTATACTTATGGACATCAATTTGCATCAACAATTGCAACACTAAAACTAAAGAGGTCTTAGTTTAAGATTACATTATGTAAACACTTGAAATATATTAACATTTGTCTAATTTCTTAGTGCATTAACTATAATAATAATAGTTATAACATGGGTATCGTGATTATTTAAAATAGGTATATTACAAGCGTTCATATTGGAGATTTAATTTCAAAATATACTGGCAGTTTTTACATCAAGTTATTTATACTTTTTATACAAGCATGTTTTCAGCAAAAATTCAATCTACAGAATAATTAATTCTGATAGAACGACCAAGTGACAAATAAGATACTGATTATATTTCAATTTATTCTATTGAAGTATATTCAATTCCATTTTTTTTTTCAACAATCTTGTTGTTTACTTAAATCTGAAAACACGCTTGGGGGTCGAACTGGATTGGCGATTTCATGCGCTAATTACAACTTACGATTCGACATTACACGCTATATAATTTAAACATAATACTGCAAGTTACATGTTCTTACATACAACTACATATAAATATATACTATGGTTATAGTTTTTGGTTAAATAATTCAATACTTGTGACTTCATTATTTGGAGGTAAGACTGGGGGCTGGACTGTCTTGATGAGTAAGCTTATGTAGTACATGTCAATACTGGAATAGTTGGGTTTCATAGTTACAACCTCTCATTCGGGATATCTTTTCCGCATGCCCTCGATGGATCAAAAATGTTACGCTACGTGCAGTGATGAACAGATATTAGCTGATCTAAAAGGAGAGCCGTGCTAACATTAAATCTGTCAGTAGTCTGTTATTGCTCGTAAATATACTAGGTAATTAGAACATACATGGACAGTTTCAAGCAGCACTGCAAGACGAACTATAATCTAAGAAGAAAAAAAACATTGATATACTGTCTGAGCGGTCAACACGGCGGAGTTCCATCGTTCAGTCGAGAATATTGTGTATTGTATATTGACTACTGGAGCTGTTCGGCGATCCACCTATGTCGGTCTATCCCCACGCATGCGTAGTCGTTGCAACCGAGAATTTCGTCGTGCAGCTCGGGCGGCTGATAATGACTATACAAGTAGTTGACAGTGACTGCTGAAGCTGTTCGTGTTTTTCGTTCAACAATTAACAGTTCAAGAATTCCGTGTAAGGATGGCCTTAAACTAAACATTTAATACCAATTTTAAAACAAACTTTCTCACACTATCAAGTTTATCTAAATGAGGCCTTAATTTTAGTACTATAATTAAATATAAGGAATGTCAATGTTATAAAAGTAAGGAAACAGCGTGGTTATCATACATTTAAATATTGGCAATTATTTTAACTTTTAGTTCAAACAGTTTATATGTTTATCTAAAAACTATCAGCTATATATAAACGTCATGAAAATATCTAATCAGTACGTTACAGCTTAATAGATATCGGGCTTTTATATATTTTTTGAGCTATTTTTATTATTACTAAACTTTATAAGTAGTAACACCAAAAGCAAGTGCTTTGCGAACTGATTTCACCGCTCTCTGACATATTATGTAAAGGTCAAATTAATGCGCCAAATTCTCAAGTGTAACTCAATTTTAAGTTGCTGTTCTGTTCCTGTCACCTGTAAACTGCATTGTAACGACTGAACGAATTTTGAGCCGTTTTCGAGGGTCAATCGAAAATTGAACCCAAAACCAAGAGACAAAGGTCCAAATTTGAACAATCACGGTGCGACAATATGCAGGAAGGTAAATATTTTTCTATTGCGTCTACTTGCGGTCGCTTAACGGGTAAAAAAATTCCTAAAGAAACTCTCACTGGGCTCCATCAGAAAGCGGCGAAATATTTGTCCAATTATTAGAAATAGTAAATATAGTTAGTATGTTGTAGCTGATAGTTAATAGTTGCTCAAAAACATTAACATTATTATCGAGTAATACGTATAAAGTCATAGAAAAACAACGTCAAAATACTTTCATATAGAGGTAATCAAAGCACGAAGTTGGAGATTTGAATAGGAAGATTCATAGTTAGGGACAAAAATTGTGGTGGGTAATATGTATTATTAACTGCCCTAAATCCATTTCCTAACACTAAGGGACCGTACGTTTATAACCCTGCGAACTATTAGTATTTATAAACTACTATTAACTAGTTTACTAAATACTGTAAGGTTTGAATACGATACAAACGCGATCTACAGATCCAACTGTACAATGCAGACTAAGTCTACGCCATAAAAATACATTATTGTGCACACAAATAAAATAAAATAAATTAAAAAGAAAATATATCACTGGGTATCCGGCTTCCTTGGACAAAACAACAGAATTTTTCACCTGGCAACTCTAAGTCGGTGATGGCAACACTGCTATTAGAGCGCGACGAGCCGCGTGTTACATCCGCGCCATTTTTCTTGGAGCTTCCTGTGTTCTTCGTATTGTTGTTCTGTAACTTGCTTCACTGCCGGTGGGGCCTGGTTAGACACATTTACCATTAATTTAATTATAATTAATAGATCAGCGGATTGCCTATCGGTTAAACGCTTGATTTCCATGCAAAAGGTCCGAATTTAAACCTGGCAGGAGACCTGTACGCTCAATCATGACAACTCGCATCAGGCCAACATAGTGGATCAAGCCCTCAATTCTACTCATACATATTGGGACTTAGTGGTGGGACATTAATATTGGCTGAATTATATTTTATGAATAGCCCTTATAACTATTGGGCGGTTTCGCATTAAACTAAATGAATACTGATACTACAGTGTATATAAGTATTCAGAAAAATTATGAAATAAAAATATTACCTTGATTTTCCTTGGATCCAAATTTGCACCCAAATTCTGCACACCCTTAGCAAGTTTTGTCAGCGGCGAAAGGACCATATCTTTAGTAGAACTCGAGCCTACAGGGCTAGCGGTGCTCTTGAACTGACGTATCGCCGACTCACTGTGCGACTGAGCAATGTTCAGCGTGATCTCATGCTGGGAGTTCGAGCGGACGTGGAAATTCACGCCTTCCGACTGGCTATCTTCGAAATTCAACTCGTTGGAGCTATGTGACAGTTTCTGAGTCAGCATCAGAGAGTTCGGAGGCGCCGGCTTCTCGTAAGCGCCCTCCACTTGAATTTCCGGCGTTTTGGACGAATCTATGTTGAACGGATTGATCTTGTTTACGTTGCACGGAGTTTTTGAAGCTTGTTTATCAACGTTAGTGACAATTTCTGTAGGAATGAACACTTGTTGCGTGTCGTTCGGTTCAATTTTGGAAGAGTACAAAGGATTCTGAATGAGATCACAGTCATTTTCTGTTTCGCTGTTCTGTCCAGGCTTGCCGATATAATGCTGGGTGTTTTCAAAGTTATCCAAAGTCGGTTCGAAGATATTAGTCCTATTTTCGTCGTCGGAGGAGTAGTCAGAGCTCATGCCATCTGAGAGGCTGCCTTTTTTCTTGTTGTCCTTGTTTTGGCCAAGGGTGAATATCTTCTTGGTCCGAGAGGCGCTTTGGTCGAATTTCAGCTGTAGACTAGGTCGTGCGCGTGCGTTTAGCGAGTGACTCAGCTTGTTCAACTTGCTAAATTGTTCCGACATGTTGGTCAGGGCTTTTGATCCTACAATGACAATTATTCATAGTAAAGTGCCAGAGATTTAAGAAGTGTATATGTCTACAACGATATTTTTGAAATTATACCTTTACTGACAGCTACACTATTTTACTATGGATGACATCGGATAGGATTAAAGGACTATAAAAGGATGGTGGGATAGAACAGTAGACAAAAACCAGTAGCAATCTATCAATTACCAAGGGGTGCAAGGAGGAAGGACTTCTACGAGTGATGACGTATGAAATTGTCTGTCGCGCCCTAGCCAGTCAGCTTCGATTGCCATCGTCGCTGGCTTACTAGCTAATATTTCCACTACGGCATGAGCGATTCCCATGCGGTAACTCGTGCCGACACGAAAGACGAAGAAATACCAATGTCTTTTTATGTCACGTCAAATTCTGTCAATTTTTTGTTGACACTTTTTTCATTGATCTATCACAAATACACAAGTCTGACTAACGGTCTGAGAGCCAGATTGTGATCGTTCGCTGGCTGTGGCGATGACAGCGGGGTGCATATGTACGGTGGGCCGTGACACTATGTGCAAGATCTGGCCCAGCACTGCGCTTGTTGCTGATCGGGGCTGCCCGTCTATTACCAAAGGAGAGAGGAAAAGGATTTAAGGTTAGTTTTTATGAACATCTGCCTTATAACTTGTTGAAGTACCTACTATAATGAAGAATTAATGACTAGATTGGGGCTTGAACCTGCGATCTTTAGCGACAACATTTAAAGGTTTCTTTATTAGTATTTCTAAAGGATTATAGGTATTGGATAGGTTCAAACTGTATAGTTTTCAGGAATAAGCTGCTTATATTCGCCCTTATGAGGAGAAAAAGAGGATGTGGAAGCGCTTGCTCCGGTGAGCTTAGAAAAAACCTCAGCTCCTCAGCCCAGTCTATCGCTCTCCGCAGCTGGACATACTCGCCCAAATTGAGCCACGACACTCGGTCTAGTGGTCGCGTGACAGAAGTCGGGCAAGTTGTTATTAGGTTTTACTGTTAAAAAATTTAGAGTAGCAACCCAAGTTTCAAAAAATCTCGGATGACGGCAATATTTTTGTCTCCAATAAAATGGCATCGGTGTAATGTAGTCACTTACCGACGCTCCTAATGTCAGCGACGAGTTGCGTCTCGCTGACGTTTCGTGTGAGGGTCGGCAGTCGCGACAGGTCCAGGTACAACGAGGACCGAGCACTGCCCGAGATACCTGGGTGTACCTGTCAAGCATATGTAATAGATTTCTAAGTCTATGTCTGTCTAAGAATGTTCCTGGCTTGATGTAGTATATGGCAAACTTATGGCCGTATAGATCCGAACATACATAGATATCTTTAAGTCTAAATATGTACGCCTCTCTTAACGTTTGCATGTCCCCTACATGCAAAATAGTTTATAGACGCAATGCACACAACCTCGTCAATATCATTGGTTCTTTAGTCACCGGGAATATGCGTCATTGTAGGGCAAATGTTTCTTTTCCACACATTTAAATAATCACGTTTAGTGGAGGGGCGTACATTTACAGACTGAATGATCTCTACTTAGATCTGTACAGGAGGCGTTTTGGTGGATACCTGTGAATTCTTAACACAGACAGTTCAACAAAGTTTTTGTATTGTTGAAGCGAAAGCGATCTAACGCGTAACTCCGGTGGTATGAATAAGCATGTTGACAATTAATTTAAAGACGAAATTAAAACCCTTACGTTCAAGCTGCCGTGTAATTTTTTCTTGAATATTAAGCTCACTCCACAATAATTTCGAGAGTTGCAAAATGTGACTGCAATATTTTCAAGCATCATCTTGCAGGCCGAGAAAATGCTAGGAAATATTTAGGTACTAATAATTTATCAATTTAAATGATTATTCTCTGTGTTCATTTATTTTTATTTCGCGATAATTGTTCACTTCAGCGTTAAGGCCTTCTTACCCACCACCCGATTTATGGTCGGTTTTTATAATATAAAAATTACCTTTGATTTCTTCTTCTCTAGTTTGACCCCGTCGTGGAAAGGTATTGGCGGTAGCTTCGCAACATCGCGGGCCACCATCAACGACTCACAGATCGAGTGTAGAGATTCTGAGGAAATGATAAAGCTAAGCTATTTATATATCCTACTCCAAGAAGTAAGTTTAAGTAAATATGTACTTATACTTAACTGTATTATTGCAATGAGAGAGAGTTCTAAGTTAGATCTAACCGACATAGCTATATCGGCCAGCAGATGGCGTTACTTTCTATTTCAAATATCCCTGACCAGTTATCCGCAGTTGTCTCCCAGTGTGAGAGATCTAGCTCTACTGTCACGGTCACCAAGTCACCCCGACTTTTTGAGAGCTGATCCATAATCAAGCTAAAACTGAACTTTCGTCAACGGAATAAGGTGCATTATTGCTAATTATTACCGTCTGTTTCTGAGCATCTGAGCGTTCCGGTCTTTAAGAGAGCTCATCCATAATCAAGCTAAAACTGAACCTTCGTCAACGGAATATGGTGCATTATTGCTAATTATTACCGTCTGTTTCTGAGCATCTGATGCTGTCTAAACAATGTACTGACCTATCATCTCGTCGCGCGTGTTGATGACGACGGCCATGTTGTTGAAGAACCTCAGCGTGGTGGAGCGGAACATGTGGAAGTAGCCGGGCTCGCCACCGCTTATGTAGTTGATGCGGATGCAGTAGATTGGCTCCGAGCCACTTTTACGACCGACGCTAAATAGCTGCATGGGATCAAAGAATCAAGTAAAGCGTCATAGTAGTTTGAAAACTTAAACGTCAAGTTTGTAGCTATTGGGAGATACGATATATTTTCATAGTGTGGAGAAGGCGACTAATGGCAGACCGAAGCTCGACAGTTAATGTCGGACATTCGTATACGAGTATGTTAGAATCGTTGCAAACTCTCTTAATGCGATGTAGGACGAGTTGTTGTTTGATTTCGATAGATGGCGGTGGTTGCCAATGTAGCCAGTAATAGCTACAATAGTATATTACACATCCATTAATATTTAATATCAATGTTAAATAATCCATATAAACGTCTGCAGACAGCGTCGAACCCGCGTTCTTTGTGGAAACTCCACTACTTGCACTTACCGTGGTATTGTTAGCGTCGAAGGGCCCCAGCTCTATGGCTGTGACGTCAGCTAGCGGCACGCGCTGCACGCCCAGCAGCCGGTCTGACGTCTCATCGTAGTCCGCTACATAGTACGCGTCACTTGTCAGAACTAGGACGCTGTCCATTTCCGTCTCTTGTGGGTCCCCGGTGCTGAGGATAAAAAACAATATTGTATGGGAGAACTCAGAGACATGGCTGAATATGGGAACGACTGATCCTCCGAGTGTCGAAGTCTCGCATCAACCTATGAGTGTAGTATTGATAAAATCTGTACACAATTATTGCACACTACAAAATTGTTCAAAGTTAGTCTGATATTTATCCCCAACATGGTAGATCGAATACGACTGACTGGTTTAGGGGACCTCCCAGCCAACTTCGGCCACATCAGGTAAGCACCTGCATGTAAGGCAATAAGGTTGATTTTAGAGCAACATTTGCCCCCATCTTCAAAAGGCGCAAGTAGAATAATTGAACATTCTTTGAATTGTTTATACTCGCACACACAACGGGCATATCTGTAGTCATGACTCAGTAGCACATTGTTTTTGTAATTTCCTAATAATCTTACTTGGGATCCGCATCAATCAGCCCCCAAGAACCGAGCACGGGTTCCGAGTCAACGAGTAGCTTCTTGCAGTCGTCTATTAACGACTTGACGTGCTGCGCCATCGCAGCCGTGTCTTGTTCTGACTGGTCCTGTAACAAAATGACGAGATTTAAGGTTATAGTATAACAAAATATATAATATAGCAAGGAAAGACTGTCAATTCAGTAACTATTTGGGAGTTTAGTTCGAGGTTTTGTCGACCACGATCGTAGTTATGATTAAGCCAAAATTGTATGAAAAAATTGTGCGCACGCATTTTAGTAAACTCCTATTGTAAACGCGCGCACATTATTTTTATACTTTTTTGGCTTACTGATCTCGTACCATGCCCTCAGGTGCTCGCTGCGAGATAAGAAGTAAAAACAGATGTATCATATTAGCGTCACAAAAAGGAAAGTTTGAGTCAACAAAAAGAACAAATCGTGATACTACATCAGGCTCAGTTCTCAATTTACAGCGTAGTTGTAACCGGTTTCGCCATAAATATAACTATAAAACGCAAACCATATTAGCATACTCTACTTTAATTACGAACGAATTATTAAAATTCGTGCAAGCATTCGATGAAGCTTTAACTTTTATAAACGTAAAAGTCAGCGTAAAACGCTTTTAAAACTATATTTAAAGAAAAAAAAAAGTAAGCAAATACACGTAATACGGTAGATGACTAGTAGTCATCTGAGTTACTTTTTATGAACTGTCAAAAACGGCATTTTGTTCTAAAAATGTTTGGAATACTAAGGCGTCATAGTTTTTCATTGACACTGTACACGTGCGGGCTATGGGTGAATTATACGCATCGCGCGTACAGCGCCCTTCGCGTCCAGTATAACAACGCCTTCAGGGGAATGGTGGGGCTGCCGCGGTGGTGCAGCGCATCTGCCATGTTCGCGGAAGCGCGCACACAGGATTTTTTCGCTGTGATGCGCAAGCGCTGCGCCTCATTGCTGAGTCGAATGCGGATCAGCTCTAACGTTCTCCTGAAGACCTTGTCTGAACGGTGGGATTCACCAATGCTGCAGGCGTGGATGGGGTTGCACTCTCTTTGCAACAGGAAATGAGTGGCTCCCCTTTCATGCCGATTACTTTAGTTTAGTTTAATTTTCTTTTCTTTTGTTACGTACTAACATTATTTTTAAGAATGTAAAGTTAATACTAACAAAATGGAACCTGATTTCCGAAATAAACGATTATTATTATTATTATTATTGCCATTGACATACTTATTGTGTGATTTTAATAAAGTAAAAATTGAAAACGCAAAGATAAGCAAGAGATTAAGTCTACTGAGTTTTTCGAAGGAAAACTATATACCAAATAAGATTTCAGAATATATTTTTGATACAGTCATCGAGACATAACTAAAACAAGCACATCATGCACGCACATTGAACATAAGAACCTTCACGGAGGTGCATCGCGCGCCGTCGGGCACGATCAGTTGGTCGGGGATGGTGCGCGACTCGCCCGTCATCACGTCGATAGCTACCTGCCGGAGAGCGTCCTTGAATGTTGACAGGTAGTATCTGGAACAAGTATGACGTTTGACGGCACGGTTAGTACTGTGTCGTCGATTCGATTCCCGCATGGAACAAATATTAAAATTTGAATATTGTTGTGAATATTTGTGTGTTTGCAAACGCACCCACAAGACACGACTTATTCGTAGGGAAACGTTTTGTAGAAAGACTAAAACATTGTAATTAACGGCTACCATGAAGTAAGAACTTCAATACAGTAACGACTCACGGTACTGTGGCGGCAGCGGTAACGCAAACAACTAAAAATACCGACAATGCGTTCCTTCTCATCATGAAAAGAGGCCCTCGCCCATCGGTGGGACAGTAGTGGGCATGACATACCATTATTAATGTTCCCCATCTGGGCCTAAGTGTTAAGATTAATTAGCGACGTGCTTCTAACACACAGAAACGAGTTATTTTTTGTTATTCGAAACTAAAAGAACAATATTTACAAAAGAATAAGTAAGAAAAGATACGGCGTGTTAGTGATTACCGCAGTATCTGTCAAAATACGATCTAGTTCAAGTAGGCACAATATAACAAACGAGAATTGAACTGAAGTGAATACAAAACGTATATAATCAAATGTTAATGCACAGTTATTATACTATTCACCTATAATGTTGCCATGTTTCAGACAAATAAAAAATGCAATATCTCTTTTCTGCTACATAGATTGCTTATGTATTGAAATGGTATAATTATGTATATATACATATTTTTAGATGGTTGTATTTATAAGCAGCTCATCAAAGGGGATCATTAGAGGAAATATATCGGCAACTTTAGCAGTAAAGAAGATCCGTTGAACGGGCCATTTGGGTCGTTACATAATTACACATTACTTAATCGTGTGTAAATATAATCGCTAAGCCAATGGGCAATATAGTGAAGTAACAGTACTTTCTTAAGAGTGTTTACATGCACAGTATAACAGATGGCGCCACATTCCATTGTGTATACGTGAGGTATTATGAAAACATAAGCGCTTTAGTAAGGAGTGCCGAAGCTTCACAGAATACGGAGAGGAGGTCAAAAAAAGCGAAAACAAATTTCATTAGTAGAAACGAGTATTAAATATTCTAATGGAGAACTGACCTCCCCATTCCGTACGCGATCTCCACGCCCAAGAGTTCACTAGTCAACGCGTGTCCGAAGTAACTCGGCATCATTTCTAACTTTGGCCGGTCACTGTCCATATTTTCTAACAACATCATCGAAGCAGTCTTAATATCGCGCCAAACACTGTCAAATGTTTCAACGGTCGCCATATTGACTTCCTGTCCAAGTAAAATGTCTATGGCGCATTGTGTGATTTCATCGTTAAAATGGCGGATGATGAATCTGGAAAAATGTTTGCGTTTTTGTACCCTGAGCCCTGAAAATATTGGACCAAATCTAAGGTACTGGCATTACCTGTTGGCGGAGTTGACGCCATCTTTCATGAGTCCCGTGAATTTTCTCTCGCCTGTTCTGGTATAATCACCCTGGGGAAACGAAAAATAAGTTTATTTCTCCTAAAACGATGGGCACGAAGATTTTGAATATGTATATATTTATTATACTTTAATTACAACGGCTTAGGACCAATTACAATAATGAAAGCTACAGCACATAATACCAAAATCGTTTTTAAGTCCTCCTCACAATATTTCAGACACACTGACAAGATCTTCGGGCCTCTATCCGCAAACAGACAAAGGCATTTTTCAGGGTCAATGATTTTATTGATCGAAACGAGCTTATTCTGATGAGGTTTGACGTTTTTTTGGGAAAAGTTTTATAATGCTTTTCCTTGCTGTTACCTTTAGCGCCTTAGTGCCGGCATACTGTCGCGACACGATGTCTCCGTTGTCGGCCCACATGGTGAGGAAGGCTTGCCGCAGCGAGGGTGGCAGGCCGCAGCCCGGCGTGCCCAGTCCGAGGCGACACAGTTGTAGCTCTAACACGTACTTGGCTATCGCCGTCTATGAAGGAAATATAATTACGAAATTTTATGAAGGTGGCTGGTCAAAGTCAAAGTTTTTTATTTGAAGTAGGCCTTTTCAGGTACTTTTAAAAAGTTCTCGTTAAAAGTTTAAAAAGACTCTAGGCGCACGGTTCCAAAGGGGGTAGGTCCTATGGAGAAGAGACCGGCAAGAAACTGGGTTGGAATGAATGTGGAACGTGAACCTGCATGCAGATGCAAGGGATCTATATTCAGCGGTACATTCCGATAAGCTGAGAGACGAATTGAAACTTAGGATTAACGGCTTAATAGTATTTTTAATTTTCAGCAAAGAATTTTATTGACATTCTTTGTATGTTGTGCAACCGCCACTGGTCCTTATCCTCTGCCTTCGTTTTGACTTCATAAACCTGGTCTTTCACAAAAAATGAGCTTACCTTATCATAAATGAAAAAAGTTAGAGCAAACTTTAGTATGAATGTCATACCTGCACCACGTTAGTCCTATCGAGGCAGTCGATGCAGTTGACTCTGAACACGCCGTTCTGTGTGCATATGAGTCCTCTGTCATCACGCCAGCAGAACCGCATCTCTCCTATCACGTCGGCAATTGCATTGATTAAGATGCTCACGTTTTCGTAGTGCATGCCGCGGCTAAAATAAAATCAATAATAATTTTATTATGACGTCGTGTTCTCAACAACAGCGGGTAGCGTAGCCTCTCAGGTGCAAGTTTCCTTCGCGATTTTTTCCTTCACCGTTAACGCTAGTGATAAACAAATTCTGATCCGCACATGAATTCGAAAACAATAGGTGCGGGTCAGTTTCTCACTCAGACTCTCCAGGATGGAAGGCAAAGGTTCAACCACTAGGCTATCACTTCTTCAATAGTTTAGACAGAATTGTACTCACCAGTACTCGTGGAAGTCAAATGTCGCGTATATGACGTCAGGGCTGTTGTACTTTAGCACATGGTTGCCGTACGCCTCCCATATGATGCGCTCGCGACCCTGCTGCTCCACCAGGTTCACGATGCACACTTGCTTGTAGGTCCCCAGTTCTTCAGCGAAGTGTTTCTTGAAGGCTGCGTGGGATTCCTCATCGGCTGGCGACGGAAATCATTGGTTTACACTAGCTGTTGCCCGCTGCTTCACTCGCATCGTAGGGTGCATGTATATGATTTATTTATGCGTCCAAAACCGTTCAGCCATTCATGCATGATTGAACAACCAACATCCAAACATCTTCAAAAACTTTACTGAATACAACTATCACAATGATTCATAGCATAATGGTGCAAATGACTGGATTTTGAAGACGGCACGATTGCTTCCTTTACACAAATTGGTACCAGAAAAGATGGTCAATCAAACGTAGAGATGAGACATCTTGACAAGATATGCTTTCTTTCGAGTAAAATAGATCGACACAGATACATAATATAGCGTCTTTGTCCCATATAGATAGCTAGACGAAAAGCTAGAAACTTTTCATACATTTCCGCCGGTTACAAGTACTGCGCAATTGATATTTTTGTCAATATAAGTCCATTTACATTAGCGCCATATAAACAAAAGATATGTGTGGTGAGGTGATGAATAGTGTTTTAATCATTACTCACTTCGATCAAGACGCGGCGGTGGTCTGAATTTGAACTCTGGTTGACTCCAAAATATGGGCACCGAGCCGCGAACCTGTTGGAAATTATACATTTTATTATAGTGTATGTAGTAGATGTCAATAGAAATACAATATCGTGCTTTACGAAAATATTTAGGCGATCAATTTGGGCAGTTGATTTATTGTTTTTAAGGTTGGTTTTCGTGCCTCGGAAAGCACGTTGACCAATTCGTCTTGAATGAAGACCTATGACAGTCCTATGACAGTGAGGTGGCAAATCACGTACATCATTATTTAATCGACAAGACGACGGACCAATACCAACATGCAGAAGGTATAGTTAGTACGGAAGTTTTTAAATTTTTTTGCCTTCCCTGTCTAAAAACTCTGTGCCCGCCGCTGGTGTCTCCCAGTAATTGGGTGGCGGAGGTCAGATGGCGATCGCTTCGTGTAAAATACTAATATAAGACTAGAAACTGGCCCCAATGTAGTTGGGAAAAGGCTAGACAGATGATGTTTTATCGTTTCTAAATATATAATTACAAGTAAGCACCGTTTGCTATGTCGATTTGACTGTATGTTCGGTTAGATCATGTCAAAAAGCTTTTATCTTATGCGCATAGTTTAGTTTCGGATGGCTGAGCAACCGATGCAGATTGCTCCAAATTTTGCAATAGCGGAAGTCTTGATGAATTTCAAAGACAGTTTTTCAACAATGTACAATATAATTTTAGTAACAAACTAAAAAAAAGACTTTGGTTGTATAAGTTTAACATAATTTAATCCTTTCACAAAATATGAAGCAAAGCTTCAGTGATTTACAAAAAAAGAACAGGTTTTTTATTCCCCGTAAATAATTTTGGTGCCCAATTAAAGCCATCGGTGCATGACTTACTGCGTGAGCGTTCAAATTAACGGCTATACAAGGTTGAATATAATAAGTTATACTAAAATAATTTGCGCAATACAGTATGTTGGGGCGTAACTGGAAGTAACTTGTATCTATCAGTTGTGGGCCGTGATTAACTTAGTTAATTGGATTGATTGGTGCAATCATTCTAGACAGTGCATTTTTTTTTTATTCTGAAAACCTGATTTTCTTTGTCCCTATCATGTTGGGGTCGGTGGTTAAATATTATATTGATTTAGAAATGTACGTGGCCAGAAAAATTGCGTTAGATGCGGCGTTAAGGTCGTTGCTCGTGCACATGCACGAGCGTTTTCACGCAGCACGATTCGTTCGGGCACAACGAACACACCAGCAAGCCGTCGCTGCGCCTGCCAAATTCCATATGTTTTTATTTACGAAAACAATTCTCTCTTTTTAAGTAGTTTTTTAATTTGATATAATTTTATAGAGTTGTGTATGTAATAAATGTCTTCAATACAAAATTGACAGTTTTTTTATTTAATGTATTTTTTAAAAAATAATTAGTTTTTTGTTGTTTCCTGAAACCTATCAAAAATCACAAATGCAACTTGGCAGGCGAGGCGTAGCGACGAAGTGTGACATCGTTTGTATTGGGGCCCCGCAGTTAAATGCCTGACTGCCTGAATACCAATATTTTTATAATTTACACATTCGATATTAATAATACCTATAATATTATTAATAATTATTTGCCTTTTCCAAACGATTGTCACCATGCTATCTATCCATAGCACACCATAGCATGTCGGTATCGCAATTTCCATGAGTCCATTTAAGTTTATATAAAGCGAAATACATTTGCTTTTTCCTTTATGTTTTCCTTTGACTTTCCAAAGTTATATATATATTTAGTTATAAAAATAGCATTGTACCTACTTAACCACCTACTAACAAAAACAAAACAAATATTTGCACACCATATGTAATGGTAGAATGTAAAAGGGCCTTTATAATTTAAGATCATACTTTGTACACCTACACTCTGGCAAATAAATGAATTTAACACTGAGGCTGTAACTAATAGAACGCTTAGCGCCTTCCAACTCGTTAACTGTAACACCTATTGAACTATGTGTTAAACATTTAACACGTTAAAATCCTTTGGTGGGTAAAATAAGATCCCTAATTGCTATTAATGTTATTAATTGTATCGCGTACAAGTTATGATGACTTTGTAAAGAGACGTTATTTAAAGGTGAACGCTCATTTGTACGCGATGAACGAGTCGAATTTATAATTTTCAATATGAAATATTGTATGTATGTATCATATGATTGCAGACAATCCCTGAAGAATTCCAATGACGTCATCAGCTTCGGTGCGAACTTCGGTACGAAACGGCCGGCGCGCGGCGTACTGTGCGACCGACGACGTCCGTATTACCGTATTTATTTCTTGCAGGGCTTTGGCGCGTATAAGTGCGGATACAACTTAAACATATGGGCAAATTCCACCAAAGAAAATCTACTTTTATGTTACAACGATTTCAAGATTAAATTCGCGAGACTGAAGAATTGTTGCTAGATCTTACCTGAACAAACGAGGCTCTATGTATACTGTCAGAACATATTATGGAGACGATCTGCTCTGTTTCCACGTAATTGGCGACCTTCCCGTCCGGCTCGATGCCTCGACGGTTGTACCTGGGGCAAAAGAAACGGTAAGGCTTTTAACCACTGGTGTAGTATATTCCAAAAACATGCTTCTTTGGAGGCACGAAGTAGAGTGTCCCTCCATTGAAAAGGGAGGATCCTCCGACTAGGCAAGGTGGTTAGCCTGGTGGGCCGAAGCCCGACGGTTGATGTCGGACATTCGTTGTTAACTTTCATAGTGCGATTCAGGTTATGCTGTTGTCGAATCACTCCGATAGATGGCGCACTACTTTTTGCCGTGTTGCGAGTAGTAGTTGCTACATTTCTTTATTATATCTAGTATATATAATTTGCCTCACTGCACAAGCGCGACTGCTGAGCGTTAGGTTTGAGGTTTGACCGGTTAGGCAGTTTGGAAATGATCCTAGTTAGTGGCAATAGGCACACCCCCTATTACATGGGCATCGCATAGGCGAAATGTGAGTGTACACTACTGCCTAATCATTCATGGGCGCAAGCGTGATGATAGGCTATGTTAAGCGTATATATTTAAAATATCGATAGGTGTGATCAAAGAAATAAATAGAAATTATGACAAGATGGAAGGCCTTTTCACAAATGTCAGTGCTAAAACATTTCAATAATTATAGTATTATATTTCAATAATAAGTATACATTAGACATTGTTTTGCTCTCTCAAAACAAGTACAGATTAATGTTTATATTAACTCAATTTGTTTTTCAAAAGAGTTACTCTTTGTCATGAATGCGTAACGCTCTCAAAACACTGTAGTTTATGGGAATTATGGCAAGTAATATTTACGATACCCCATGAGTAAAACTATTTCATTGGTCAAAAAGGTAATACAAGCTAGTTAGTTATAAGCGAAGAATCACAGAACTAAGAGTCCGGAATGATAGAATCGCGGTGGTCCAAGAGGCGCGCTTGTAGCTGTTCTCTTACTATATAGCCACAATTTTTTCTTTTTTTTTTTCGGCATTAAATGAGCGTCAAGAAGGTGAGACAGTCGCTCGCGCCTTGACTGCAGCCCGCCCTCGTTGAGATGCTGCCGCGTCTTTCCCTCGACCACGCAGTGAACCCACTTCTTAAGACATTTTTCAATCACTCACCTAGTTCCAGCCTGGTATCTCGACCGTCTCGATATGAGTCCCAGTGTGAAGGTCTCGTCACAGGAACCGGCGTTGTTCAGAGACTCAGTATTCAGAGGGTTTGCGTCCGCCGGCTCCACCGCTATTTGAGACAGGCTGACGTAGCCCTGGATTATCGGCAACACCCATTGGTCACACCCTGGACTCTGTTGGAAAAATGGATTTTACTCAACGGTTTAAGACATCATCATCTGCATAGTCTTCTTTCAACTATGCTGGGGTCGGGTCCGGGAGTTTAACTAGATGCGATGCGGCATGGAGCAACTGCCATCTAACCTCTACTACACAATTTATACTGGTGGACACTGATACTCTAAGTTTATACCGGATGTCAGACTTTTGGGCTGCTGACCACCGTAACGACTCACATACGTATTAGTGTAACACCAGGGACGAACGTGCTTTCCAAGGCACGGAGGGGACTCGTCGTGTAAGAATGGTCCATCCAAGGAGCAGCAGCAAGCGCAACGTAAACTTGCAAATAGAGCCATCTGTGCAGTAGCTATGTCTACGAGCCCCTCACTTACGATTTAATAAATAATAATAATGTTTATTTTTCTCATCATCACATTACAATCGATTGAGATCGAATTGTGAACCATTGAGAGCAAAAAAGGCTTATGTTTTTCTAAGATTCAAAATCGATTGCACCAATTACGTAATGGGAGTTTTTCGGCTTTATGTTCATAGACTTCGAAAGTCGAAAACAGACTGAAGCTTTCAGGTTGAATATATTTTCGGATTATTGTAATTTGTAAGTTAAGTTTTGTTCGTGCCAGAAATTAAGTGCGCGTAGATTGTGCATTTTTTTAATAAGATGATAATTATTCCACCTCAAGTTACGCATTCAACTACAGATGTGGACGAGATAACAATCAAGGCTGGTTTCGAAAGGCAAAGTAATGTTCATTGTGACGTGTGCAGTATAATCTACCTACCGTGTAAAGCCAAATGCTGTGTCTAATTCTCGTGGTTAAAGGTGCATTACTATTGCATACGTGAGGGTATCTATCCTTACTAATATCATTAATGCGTAAATAAGTTTGTTTGTAGAGAGGATGGATGAAAGGCGATTAACGAAAAAGATTTATAACGCGGTTGTTAGTGGATACGCCAGGAGGGGACGCCCTAGAAGGACGTTTACGGACCTTATTGGTGATGTCCTTCAAAAAGGTCAGGTGCGCAGTACCCACCACCGGCGTTCATGTATGAAACGATGCATGAATGTAGATGAAGCAATGGAGTTATGTAAGGATCGTAGCACGTGGCGTTCCGTAGTTTCCGCCTACCCCGGGAAAAAGGCGTGACTTTATGTATGTATGTAAGTTTGTTACCTTTTCACGCCTAAACCACTGAACCGATCATCATGAAATTTTGTATACACGTTGTCAGGGGTACAGAAAAGGTACAGAACTTCGACGATCACAATTGTTTTAGGACGCTACGTGTCTTTCAAATCAACTAGCTAATTTAATGTCTAAGTACACTGTTTGTTTAGTAACCTCAATTAAATACCTAAGTTAATCGTATTAACGTTAATGCTTCCTGTATCGACCAACAACCAGAATTGTCAAAATCTAAATTAACGCGAGCGAAGCCGCGGGCAAAATAATATATTTCATTAACACCTCAACCTTACCCCAAGCGCAATAATATCTTTCAGCATGTGCTTATTCCAGAAGAACCGATCATCCACATGCTTCCACCACTTCGTTATATCCACGACCGGCTTCCCAGTTCCTGCTTCTGACTCAAGAATCTTCTCAATCTCATACTGCCTCTGTAGGCTGTTCGTTATGTCTAAGGTCCTGGAGTAGTAGAAACTCTCCGAGTCGTCGAAAATTTTGATAAGTTCATCTGTAAGACGTTTCTCGAAACGTTCAGCAAGTTTCGGATCACGTTGTTTTTTCACCGATTGTTTGACCTGTGAAAATATAGTATTTAACATAACATAGCATCACGCCTGTATTCCCCGAAGGGTTAGGCACAGGTATACTATTGTACACCCACATTTCACCGATGCCGTTGAGTCCCATGTAATAGGGGGCGAGCCTATTGCCATTTACCAGGTACAGTTCCAGACTTCGTGCTGCTACTGAGAATTTTCATACAGGAAAACCAATAACACTTTGCCCGAGGCAGTATTTCAATGCTAAGATAGTAAAAATCACCTATTACCTTCAGAAAGTGCTAGCGCGACTTGCTGAGCGTGAGGTCTTTCGTTAAATTCCCGGTTAGGGGAAAGTGTTATTGGATTTATCTTTATGGACATTTTTAGTAGAAGCGCGGAGTTTGGAATGAAATTTTGCTTCATATATAGGCTCAATCAAATAGTAACATCATCAATATTTGGGTGTACAGTAATAGTCCTCTGCTTATTCCTTCTAGGAATACAGCCGTAAAGCAAACAAGGAGGTCTTCCATCACGATACATATTAAATTTGATGTATAGTAGAACTGACACAACATACACAGTTCATAACAAGGATATAGGTTGCTCTATAAAATCTCAGTATCAGATTAACAGTCATCATTGTATAAAAACGAATAAGGATAATGTTAATAGGTTTTATGGCATAGATAATTTGAGTGCCAATACAAAATCAATTGAATTAGCAGCTGAACAAATCATTGTAATAACTACATACAATTGCACAAGATATACATATATACTTTGGTTGAAAATTAGTAACAAACAAAGATTTAATGCACATAAAATAAAAGCACGGTTGGCACAGTGATTGAGCAATCAAATGCTATGTGGGTTCCATTCCTGCACAGTACATAATTATATGTGTATGACCTATATAGATACTTGTTCTGGATCTGGGTCTTTGTGCACATGTATGTTTGTATATTTTACCCATACTACAAGAATTATACCTAATCTGGGGCAATGTTTAAAGAAAAATATTTAATAAGATTTCAAAATTTTGTGTCATTTTTTCTACGACTGTAGTTTATTAAGATTAAAAAACTATGTGGAAGTGAATGGTCTATGTGGATAACATTTCAACACTTTTTGGGGACACCTATAAGGGCCATTTGATCTACAACATAGTAGGTATCAAAAATTATGCTGTAACAGAATGTGACTGATGAGTGATAACTCATTGCCAGGATTAAATATAATATGATAAGTTTAGATGACCAATACACACTTTGTTAATAGTAAACAGGTAATCATTATACCAAACTCTTTTTATAATAGTTATGAAATAGTGGTATGGTCATGGTATTATTAATAAAGTGTACATAATGTAATTGTCTGGAATTGAATTGAACTTTACTGTCAAAATGGATTTATTTGTCAAAATTTTCAATTAAATTAGATTTCATGTTTGCTTCACCTCGTACCTAGTAAGTGCATTCTGTGGTCTCCTATAATTGGAAGCGCAGACTTAATATCAACCCTTGTTATTTCTCAATAAGCCATATATCTGTGTAGCCTTTGATGGTGGTCCAAATAAATAGATAAATTACTAACTAATATAATAGGCAGTGAGTCTATAGCAATGTACCAAGCACAGTTCTAAACTCTAGGCTGTAATTGAGAATTTGTCCAGTAGAAAAATCCAATATCAGTTGGATCAAACCTATGTCCTTAGCAGCCAGCATTGTGACCAGTAGGCAGAGTAGGCAGTCAGGTATGGTAGTAAAATCAAAATAATGTTATTTAGAACTTTATCCATTAGTAGACTGAATAGGTTTAATAATAAATTAATCTGGCTTTAATTCAAACCAGTAATTATATGCTTATCATGTGATTTGTTTATATCCCCATACATCATAAATACCAATAAATAATAGTTAATATTTTCCTTAATTCCTTTGTCCCCAACAACAAACAATAACACAATCTGCTACATTATGTTTAGTATGATTTTAAATTAGTTAACCACAAGTGCTTTAAGACCATATTTGGTATAACAGCACTGCCATAATTAACCATTCTGAGATTTGATTTGATATTAAATTGATAATATCTCAGTGCAAAGATACTCTATGATTTTTTCAATAAATCAGTCATGATAAATAGTTGATCTCCCATAGAAATCTCCATGTAATGTTATATAACAATAAATATATTCCAGTACCTGAGTAGCGGCTTGCTGTGTTGTCGTCTTGATGGTGTTACTGACATTCTTAACAGCTCCAACAGTTCTATTCAGAAAAGCTGAGTTTTCAAATAATCTCGGCCCCAATTTTTTATTCAAAGATTTATTTGAACTCGTCACAGCACTCAGCGAGCCATGTTTTGTACAAGGACACAGGTCTACCTCTTGATTCGCTGTTCCCATATTCAAAAAGCATACTGATTTGATTTTATAAATTGTGTGGTGGAAATAAATTGTACCCACAAGAGCACTTTCCTTAATAATCATTAGACGCGGCTCGAATATATTGGAGTGCTCCACCTTGCCTATTATTCCATCAGTGATGCCCAGACACTCTATGTCTTCAATATCAGACAGATCCCATGCTAAAACAAAGGATTAAAATTATGTTTAATTATTTACATTTTTATTGCTTATTTTTATTAGGCATAAAAAGATATTAGGCAAGATAAGTACATATAACGTTAGGATAGTAAATCATAACTATATTAACGAGAAAATCTAGGTCAAATATTACTGCAGTTGCCAAAAATATAAAGATTTTATTATTCACCTGATCGTACTGAAAATGCCCCTGTTATCCTGTTCCACCATAAACTTGATTCATTTCTAACGAATATATAATACAACTCTGATCTAAATAATTCCATTTTAACTTGATATATTACACGTTTAATCCGTTTCGATTTAATTTCATCGTGTTTATTATTGTTGTATTTTGCACTGATTTGACGTTTCCTGAAAGGGGAAGGGGCAGATTATGAGTTTTAGAAAGTTGGCATCATCATTATTATTCGGTACGGTCCACAAAAGTCAATAACATTTTTAATAATTTGTAAAACAATTTTTTTTAATATAATGTCATTTTGTTTAGCTACACTACGTAAAATAATTGATTTTATGTCTTAAGATCATTAAGTGCGTCTCTTTAATTAATAATTTAATAAGATCATAGAGGCAGAAAGAAAAGAACCATTGCCGCGCTCTGACAGGACCGTCATGGCGTTACGTTGGCAGCACGGTCAAATGTTCAAACTTCCGGTTTGAGAAAACGCTGCATTTTGTCGAGTTTTTAGCGTTACTTGTGGCTATTACGCCCTATATACAACAAAATGGATTGGCAATTAACGTGTCGAGTATGTTTAGAAACCGGTGACATGGTTTCCCTCTTTGATTGGGACGAAAATAACGAACAACTTGGCGACAAGTACACCTTCTGCTGTGGCGTGGAGGTATGTAAAAATTACCACATCAAAATGGTTGCGATGGCCACCCTATTTGATTTTTTACTACAATAATGTTGCTATATTGGTTTATTTGTAGTAAATTTGAGATTTTTTGCTGACATCCCAGAATCTGGAAATATGATGTTATTATTTATCTGACAAATAATTAAATACCGAAATGATGATTTACGTTTTAGGTCTCCAAAAACGACAGTTTGCCCACGTTAATATGCTTGAATTGCGTCGATAGGCTTACCTTTAGTTATCAATTCAAGCAGCAGTGCCTTACATCCAACGATACACTGAAAGAATGTTTAGAAGAATTCAAGAAAAGTTCGGAAGCTGTATCTGCAGGCAACACGTCCAAAGGTTAGGATTTTATCTTGCATTGCATATAACGTAATGATGAGTGACGCGTCTGAATATTTTCCCGCCAAAATGTATTTCTTCTGAATGATTGACCCGTTTTGGGATACTTGTACTGTAATTTCAATCACAATAAGTACTAAGAACACAACATTAATTTATTCCAATTGTATGCAAATTTGTTTATTAAGCTCTTATATTCATATTTACCAGCTGCTGGAGAAACAGAGACTATCACCATCAAGCAAGAGAATGGCTTGTTACTGCAGTATGAACTGCCAGTGGAGCATGACCCTCAAGGACAGTGGACCCGCACACTTGTCAAGACTCCGAGCAGTGCTGTTGTCACCAAAGCTCCTGGCCCGAGGAAGAGGGGACGGCCCAGAAAATACCCTAATGAACAGGGACAGATTGGTAAGATCATCGAACAGAAAATATGTTCAATCAACAATTTTTCCAATAACAAAGTAAAGCTAAAAAACATTTCAAGACTTCTATTTCAAGGAAAAATTCAACTGCAATAAAAAAAAACAATAGGAAGGTGTAATGAGTATCTTACATTTCTGTCATCAAATTCATAGACCTATGACAATAGACTTACTGATCATGTGATGATTTGATGTGTTGTCAAATACTTATTGTTTGTTGGGTACTTAAATCTTCAAATGTGGTGTATGATATATGTGATAGTGTGTAATGTGTCCAATGTTATCATTCCACAAGAGCACACTCCCATCCTCTTTTATAAAATATAATGAAGACCTTCAAGTAGAAGGTCTTATTCAAACTGAACTTGACACAAATAGCCTCTGCTTTATAGAACTATCACCATACCAGCGCAAGAAGCCCAAGAGTCATGAAAAGGAACCAGAATCTCTGACCACACTCCTTGCGACTGGATCCCTTGATCTGAAACAAGAGCCTGTTGACACAGAAGAAGATGATGCTTTTGGACATGATGGTGAGTTTGTCTTATGCAAATTGTTGGGATTTTTTTTTTTTCATAATACTCATTTTCATAATTTATTCTATTATAGATGTGCAAAATTTTGGAAAAAGTAAATAAAAAGTGTCAAAAACATTTAATTTCCAGTTATTTGAAGGTTAATTTTAATTTAAGCAACTTCACTTAAAAATTTTGTGTTACTTAAATTCAAGTTAGAGAATTATTTTTTTATGCTATCCTAATCTTTTTTCTAGGATTTGGGAGTCCTGATGATGATCCAGACTTTGAACCAACGGCAGGGGAAGATCATGAATCAGAGCCAGAAGCAAAGACTGAAATGGTATTTACTATTTAATTTTACGAAGCTTTTTATAGATGAATAATTTTTCAATGACAGTACTTTTGTTATTATTCATACAAAAGAAACTACTCAAAATGCTGGGACTATGACCTGGGATAACAAGTTTGATGTAAAAATACAGTGTAATATTAGGAGCTTTGTGAAATAAATCTTATATTATGTACTTTCGTTTTTAAATTATGCTATTTCGAAACAAGCCACTTTTGGTCCGATTTTTCTCAAACAATCAAATTTTCAGAACATAAGTGATGATCAATTTTTTTCCTGTCTTCACAAGTGTATATTTGTTTCGTTTCTTTATAAACTTAGCTGCCGCCAGTCCGCAAGAGGGGCAGACCACGCAAGGCGCCACAAGAACCGAAGACCAAGCCCAAGTTGGAAGAAGGTGAAGATGTGCTCCTGAAGGAGACCATCCTAGCCTTCTCGGAGCCTATCCCCGAGCACATCCTCAACCCCAAGCCCAAGAAGAAGTATCAGTCCAAAAAGAAATATATCTATGAAAAGACGTGAGTAGTTAAAATATATTTTGTCGAAAATAATAAATCTAACAGGATAATACAAATAACTAATAGAATTTACATTGTGGAAATCCATGATATACATTCAGAATTTTAATTCCGCGAAACTATTTCAGGCTTGGGTGCAATATGTGGCTCCACCCTCCCATCTGCAAATATATGCACATGCAGAAGTTGCGATGCAACCCAAACTGATCCTCACTGGAGGACCTGTTTGGGTTGTATGTTAAGAAAATCGTTACTAAGAAGTGGCATTGTTAATTAACCAGTTATTAAAATAAAACATTTTTATTATTTATATATTATCCATAGGAGACATTATTACGATTATAAGGAGCTGCTTGATTACAGTGTAATATTTCCACAGGCATACATGCGAGACTTGTGGCGCATCATTCACGTCCAACGCGTCATTACAAGCTCACATTCGGCGCCATTTGGGAATCAAACCCTTCGTATGCAGGTATGTACATGTGGCAAATAATTCTGAGGCTTATTTAGTAAGTCAGACTTGCACTCAGTTACTGTAATGCTGTTCAAATCTCTGATAGTTACAAAATTCCTGATAGGATATTTTGCAACCAATCGTCTTATCATCCTCATGAGAAGGCTTTCATCAACATGGCCCAAGTTCACCAACAATAATACGTTAGATGTTTATGGCTAAATCAGCTGTTGTATAGTTAATCTGTATTAATTTTAAACATCTGTCATATTGTTGGTGAACATGGGCCTAAGAAACTGGGGATTAGGAAATTTCCCCATTCGATTTTAAGTAATCAATTAGAGTATACTGTGGTCCCTTTTTTAGTATATTAAATTTAAAACGGTGAGCCGTTTAAAATCGATATTACTGGAGCATAAGTGAAATTCCTATTGAGGTACTGAAATTTATCGAATACATCGGATTTATCATATTTATTTTATATATTAAATTCTTATCTCTAGTAGCAAACCGCCGCTAGATTTTATTGGTACCGCTGTAGATGTAGATGGACTATGTTTTTGACAGCAAAAGGCTGCGAGTTTGTTTTATAGCAATTTTTTTTGTTAGTTCGCCTATATTACTTATACTCTTTGTTTATCTTAATCAGAACAGCTATTTAAACAAAATGTCAGGCATAAAATATTGTCAACTACATAATATATGCAGATGGTAAAAAGTTTGGCAATAAATTTTTTAACAAAAAAAAAAAACCGACTCCAAAAAACTCAAAAACAAAACTAATAACTAAAAAGCAAAAAATAAATCTTTTATTATACAATATAGTAGTTGAAGAATATTGAAGTCGGTGCCAAGTAAAACATAAAAGTAATGCTGCTATAATAGCGACATTGAAACAACGAGTTCACGTAGAAATTGTCGAGTGCGGAGCGGATTATGCGTCGGACACGACAAATGCACTTCGCCAATCGTGTCGGTTTATCATTGCATGTTTTACTTGGCACCGACTTCAATATTCTTCAACTACTATATTGTATAATAAAAGATTTATTTTTTGCTTTTTAGTTATTAGTTTTGTTTTTGAGTTTTTTGGAGTCGGTTTTTTTTTTTTGTTAAAAAATTTAATTATTTTACAATTTTGAGTGATGGGTAGACCTAGTAAAGACGATTCTCTTGAAAAACTTTACAAAGGTCAAATGTATGTTGCCCCAAGTCGAGTGAAAACCTTAGACGGTATTGCACTATGTGATTTTAAAATCAAATAAATTACTTAGCCGACCACATGATGAAAACGCATTACGAGAAATGAAAAGATTAAGACGACTATTGTAACTAATACTGTGATAGTTTTGACTTTTAGAGGTTTGAAATGAGCCCAAACTCGAGGGGTTTACAAGTAGCTACTGAAGAGTTCCACCATCTATCTCCTGGCTCCATCATCAGACCCTCTATACCAAATGTTTTATACGGGACTCATCAAAATATATCGAGTGATCCCAAACTCGGAAGTTTTATTCCCTAACTCTTTACCGTTGAGGAGTACTATGACATCCATCATCAGCTCAGCATCATTAAATGATGATTTTCAGACGCCAATACCTAACTTATTAAGAAAAAAAGCTCAAACGGGCTATTTGTCTTACAATATTTGAGGGTATCCCTCGATTTCCCTAGGATCCCATCATCAGATCCTGACTTGGTGATAATGGGACCAAATGGGAAGCACACTCTATCAAACAAAACAAGAATTTTTAAAATCGGTCCGTAATTGACGGAATAATCGCCCAAACACTATGTAGCTGCTATCAACCATTAAGGAGTTCCCTAAACAGTACTGCACCTGCATCACGGACCTTGCAGTGGCAGTCATTACCCATCTCGGTGTAAAGATCTTGTCAACACGAATAAAATAAGCCCAAACACGAGGTAGTTAAGATGTACCGTTGAGGAGTTCCCTCGATCCTCTGTCGTCTCCATCATCAGATCTGCCCTAAACCTCCATAGTATTGTAGTCTCATCAGATATACACATAAATATCAAGTTTTTACCCCATGCTCGCCTACAATTTTCAAGAGATGCCCTCGATTTCTCAGGGTTTCCACCATCAGGTCCTGACCTGATGACAATGGGACCAAATGACAAGCATACCCTTTCAAATAAAAAAAGAATTTTTGAAATCGGTCCAGGCGTTTTCGAGAAATCGAGTAACAAACATAAAAAAAAAAAAAAAAAAAAAAATACAACCGAATTGAGAACCTCCTCCTTTTTTTTGAAGTCGGTTGAAAAATATTTTCTATATAATATCATAGTTATATATTAATTAATTTATACATTATAATGTTCACCTTTATGTATTCTACGAGATTTGGGTGCGGGTGGGGTCTCACAATTATTGGATTTAATTGAACAATAAATAATACAATAATAATTATAATTATTCATATCAAAATTAGAACAAATATTTTATGTAGAACACCTGCGCCCATTTCCTAACGTGACCGGCACATTGCTGTGTCGTTTTGTGTCGCGGCGCAAAATTGACCAATCAAAAGAATCTGACATATCACAACGACATATCAATACTTGATTAGCTGCGACTGCGCCGGAAGCGCCTCTATACACCACAACACAATAATGTGACTTAGCCTATACAGCCATTCCCGCATACGCTGTTTCTATTGTCATTAAGTTTATAAGAAGGTAAAATATTAAATACCAAACATGAAAGAACGTACCCGCACCCGCGTCTCGATTTACCCGACATAAGTTTTAAATATTTTATTTCTGCCTAATGTTTTACATTTACAAAAATTGCTAGTTTTACTTTTAACATGCAATTGTTTTGATATTTTAATCAAGCACCTATTCTTTTTATTCCTTTAAATCCTGAAATCCTAACCTAACCTAACCTAACCACAGATTGCATAATAAACAGATATGTACTTGACTTGGTACACATTCGTTGAGAAATTGGTGTACGGACATATGTAATGTCCTGTTCTTGTTTTAATGTTCTAAATATTTGTGTGTGCGCTAGTAAGTGCGTGTATGTTGGAAGTAAAAATATTTTAAGTAAACACTGGAGATTAATTTTCTGCATATCCAATGTGTAGACGAGGCAACAACAGACGAGGCAAAAAATCCAAACAATGAAAACTTAGAAAAAAAAAATTCATTGTCAATTTCACTGACGACCGGAAAAAACGGTTGTTTTTAATTTATACGTCTGTTGTTCTACCCGTGCGCATGGCCCTTATTGGTAAAGATTTGATAGTGTCATACCAGCCTCCCCCAATCGCGTTTATGTTCCCCACATAATCTCACCGCTGCTTTTGTACGCAGCGTTTGCGGGTACGCGTGCGTTCTGAACATGGAGTTGCGTCGTCACATGATGCGGCACACGGGCGTCCGGCCCTACAAGTGCCGTGTTTGTGACAGACGTTTCGGCGACTTCGGCAGTCGACAGAAGCATGAGAGGCCAGTTTTGCTCGCGTTGATGGGAATGTGTTTAGGACTGTGAAATAGACGTGATTCTGATTGAATTTGACGTCAGTCAAATAGCATAATTGTCTCACTCTTGAGGTAAACAGTCTTTCGATTGCTGTATATCTTATCAACTTGGTCTGATAAACTCAATTCTCATTAGTCAATCTATTCGCGGTTAATCTTTGGACAATTAAATTAGTTGCTTCGATGGGATCGTTCTTGCATTCCTATTGCAAGAATACCTTATAATAAAAAATTTTGATATTGGAAAAAAAAAAAAGCTGTCTGGTTTCCAACTAGTAAATCAATTGTCTTAAAGTGATTTATTTTTATTAACAATCTCGACATTTCATAAGTGCCTAAACTTTGGTTGTTTTTATAGTCTATTTTGTTTCCCACTGCTGGGCAAAAGCCTCATCTTTTTCTTCTAATTTTTCTTTTCTTCGTGATTAACATAAATTAAAGATATACCTATACTATTATAAAAAAAGTATTACATTAAAGGACAGGTATGCTACATATTTAAAATGTACTAAAGTATATATATCACGGTTCTACAAACAATCCCAAACACTTCCCATCAACCAGTACACAAGTACACGTAAAATAGCGATACTTAGAAAAAGCGTATGCGGGTTTTCGACAACCGACAACAGTTGGTTTGCGGCGGTACAGGCAACGTCACGGCGACAAACGGACACATCAAAGGTGAACAGAGTGAAGGTGGAACAGTGATAGGGGCAAGGATGACGACCGATCATGAAGGACTTGTAGTTTCGTATTATAAAAAGTATTATGTAGTGTATTCCAGTCGGCTAATTGTATTTTCTGTGACTAGATTTTACTGTCTAAAACGACACTAAAAAGGACTCTATTCTCATTGAAGTGACAATACGTTACTCGAATGAATGAAAATGTAAGCTATGGGGGAACTAGGTATGGTGTTCCTCCATTGAAAAGGGAGGATCCTCCGACCAGGCAAGGTGGTTAGCCGGGCCGAATCCCGACGATTGATGTCGGACATTCGTATATGTGTTAGAATCGTTGTCAACTTTCATAGTGTTATTTAGGGTTTGATGTTGTAGCTTCACTCCGATAAATGGAGCTTTACTTTTTGCCATGTTGTGAGTAGTAGTCGCTACAAGCTTCTGATATTACGCATAATAATATTATGTTATTCCATATTTGAATAAATCGTAATTATCGTTCGCGCAAAAATCATCCTTGCTCCGTCATCTTTCTACCTTACACCAAAGCGGTATAACTTCTACTTTAAAACTACGATATGGCAGTGTATGCGGCTTTGCGAGCGTGATGCGTGAGGCGTTGAAACGTCACATGCAACGACACACCGGAGAGCGGCCGTACAAGTGCCGTATCTGTGACCGACGCTTCGGAGACTACGGGACACGGCAGAAACACGAGAGGTACGCGATTATAAGATTTATTTCTTGAGACATAAGGTTCTGCAGCTGTAACCGGCATTTGCGTAAGTTACAAGGTGAATTGGTACAACTTCGTTGTTAAAGGTATGTTTTTTTGGTTTTAGTTAATTTCTCATAGTAATTTTAACTTAACTGGCCAAATAAAAATAAGATGCGTGAACTTTTAAATACGTTATCTTCTCGTTTTCTTGTAAAAGTGGAGAGCCTGCTCATCCTCAAGTGACGTACGTTACGCCGGTACGTTCGTGTATCCAGCGCACCCTGAGCAGTTAGCCCCCGTTAGAAACGTCTGACTAGAAAATCTGCCCATTAGCGCATGAGCTATTTTCTTGTATGAAGTCTTGCTGACTGGATCTAAGAAGTCTTGTCAATAATTGCCTGCTATGTATCAAAATAAATATATTTATAGTCCTTTATCTATACCACACTAGCACAAAAATTCAGTAAAGTAATAAGAAGCTCCTTTAATATCCCCTTAGTAATAACATTAATATTATGATATGCAGGTTGCACATGGGAGTCCGTCCGTACCAGTGCTCTCTGTGTGGCAAGTCGTTCACGTATTCGTATGTGCTCGCCAATCATATGCTTACGCACACTGGGGAGAAGAAGTACTCGTAAGTATACCACCAAGCATATGTAATAAAATTTAATCAAACAACGAACGGAATTATTTGGCAAAGGCTGATCATCTTAGGCAAAGGACAGAACATCTTGGGCAAAGAACAGAACACCTTGGAAATCAAGGGGGGAGGCGTTGGCCTTGATCAGCAGGGGGCTGTGACAGGTTAGTAGCGGCAGTAGTTGCTAGAACGGGCTTCATTCATATGATTTTTAGATCTTTCTGTCTATAGCCAGTGTGGACCATTCATTATTTACTTTATCAAGCTTATCCTGACATCTTCGTGGTATGCCGCGAAGCATCCCTTTATTTGAATTATTTAATTATTCAATTTTGAGAGTACCAGCGGATATTAATTGAACTGAAAAACATAATTTTCAGGAGTAAGCTCAAAGTTAACCTTAATTTACCATGTTTTTTTCTTTATCTCAGTTGCGGTCCTTGTAACAAGAAGTTTACCAAAGCGCATCATCTGAAGTACCATAATAAGGTGCACCACAAAGAGCTGTACATTCAACAGCAGTTGGAGCTTGAAGCCAAGAAGATGCGCCAGCAGATCAACGTGACCGGACTGTCCGGCGTCATCTCCGGACAGATCGTGGACGGCACGCTGCAGCTCATTCATGCGCCTTCTGAAGGTAAGACAAGATGAATATAGAGACTGTCCGGCAACATTTCCAGGCAAAATTATACGTGTTTACATACAATGCAGCCAGTTTTAAACAATTTCATACTGGATAGATAGGCAGAAACTGCAGAATAAGTGCTGAATTTCTGACATAAGTACGATTTTATGCTTCAACTTCGGTTGTGAGTAGGTACTATGCACCTGATCTGTTAAATATTAATTTGACAACAAAAATTATTTGCTAGATGGAGGCGAGGAGGCGCAGATGCAAGTGGTGGAGGAACAAGAAGAAGAAGGCGGGGATGACTCTGAGAAAGAGACAGATCGCGCCGTCGCTGGCATGCAAGCGGTAAGCTTATAATACACACATGAAAATATATATAGAGCTAGTTTCAAAAACATTGGCACTTTGACATGGCATAGCGCAGGAGTTCCCAACTCCGGCCGCAAAAGGAGACGTTTTGCTGAGTTTTATTATAGTATAGTAAATATAGGTAGAATATATACTAAAATATCGTCGTAATCACGCAGTACTCGATGTAGTAGAACTCGTATATGAATTCTTTATAAAAATAAATAAATTCAGCCCATCACTGTCCCACTGTTGGGCAAGTGCCTCTTCTCAGAATGAGAAGGGTTGGGCCTTTGTCCACCATACTGGCCTGGTGCGGGTTGGGAGACTACATTCACCATCGAAAACTTTTTGGAGCACTCTTAGGTGTGCAGGTTTAATCACGATGTTTTCCTTCACCGTTAACGCAAGTGATAATCAAATTCTGATCCGTACATGATTACGAAAAGTCAGAGGTGCGAAGGAAGGAGGAAGTCACACCCTCCTGCATGGAAGGCAAGTATTAAACCGCTCGACTATCACTACAAAACAATCTTTTATAATATGGTTTATATTGTTTCAGGTAGTATTAGACGCAGAGTTTTGCATGGATGATGACGTAAAAGGCCAGTGAGTGAAGCGGTCCCTTGGAAAATACCCCCAATTATGACCATGTTAAGATCGATAATACTATGCAAATGCACCAAACACTATATTTAATATAATATCAAATAAACTAAGGTATTGAAACGATACATTTGATCACATAGTTTTACATAATTATACAGTAAATAATTATTATAGGCTGGTATAATTCTCTCAAATGTATATATGAGCTTGTAGACTAAATGTAATGCATAATGATTACTTCAATACTGCAGTAAAAAATTAAATATAGTCTATTTTTTCATGGAAAGTGTTTGATTAAACAGTTGTATTTTCGATTGGCTACAGTGATGTTTGATCCTGGGAGACGAGAAAGATGAGATACATTTTAAACTCGCTATACATTAATTGTCAGACATCGCATTTTTTTTTCTTCTTCTACTCTGCGCATTGTGTAAAATATACCTAAAATATACTTTGTCGCGTTATATGTTGGTCCGAAACCGGTACCCTACGTACTGTGTACTCAAATATTATACACATAAATAAAATAATCTTGTTCGTGTCTGACCAAACTTTAGATGTACTTTCGTGGTAGTTAATAGACTTTATTGTTAACTATATTATATAATTTTAAACACATACATGTAATGTATAATTAAGGTTTTAAGGGCTATTTTCTTGTACAAAATAACCGATGTTTAGCTTTATATAATTCTGTCACAACGGCTGCTTTTATCATGAATTAAAATTTTATCGTGAAAATTGCCCTTACACATTTATAGACAGTCCATTTATTTAGTAATCAACGCGGCATATTTGCATTGACATAATGTTATTCGTGTATTATTATTAAAAACACGTGAGAAACATTTACATTCTCGTCGGCAGTGATACAATAATATAACGCACAGTGTAAAATTACATGTAAATATAATAATCACACTTCACAATTCAAAAATTGTGTTTAAATATTAGTTAATATATAAAGCTGATTGCAAATCCTATGAAAATAACAAAGAAAGAGTGTAGTTTTGTTTGGTTACACGTAGAGAAATCTTTGGAATTACGGGATTGATTTTAAAATCATTTCACCCTGAATAAAATATGAATTCCAGATTACAATAAGACTATTCTTAAGTTACTCTAGCGCTATCGAAATTAGAATAGGAATAACATTCCGCCATATTGTGACGTATGTAGCAAAAACCTTGATAAATTATTATTGAAACTAGTAAAAAACTGCAATAGATTTTATAATACTAAGAGTTAGTTAAATAATGTAGATAAATAACGTTATGTACACAAAATAATATTCTTGCAAATCGTATGTTTCAAGTGACAGTTAACTGGTAGAAATCATTGGCGTTCCTATTCTTATCTTGATCGCATTGTAAATAACACGAGTGAAACAAGGTAGTTACTAGTTTGTTAATAATACAATATTATTCTAATTGCTTTCTGATGACGATATGTAAGTTTAGTTATTATGTATGCAATAAAATAATATGTAAGCACCTAGAAGCTAGACAATGTGACATGGTTATAGTGAAAGTTCAAAACAATATTGCGTTAATGTTATTACCAATGCACTTGTATTGGATGTTATCTAGAATTTAATAAAGATCATGGAACATGGATTATTTTTTTATTTTGGTTTGTCCTGCAACCTTCCGGTTCACGAATATCCCAAGCTATACCAAATAATATTTTCTTGAAAATTAAATGTACACAATTTGAGTGTCAGTGGGACCAAACTAGATGACGGGTTAGAATGAACATTCAGCATCAAAAAGATTAGTAAACACGTAGCGAAATGTAATCGCTTATTCTTGGAAAGTTATTGGTTAAAATCATAAAGTTTAAATTATTTTTATGTATCCGCAGATACCATGTATGAAATTGGTGAAGATTTCAATCACTATTCCCTCTAAAACTCGCTTTTGAAATTTGCTACGTGTATGCTACTTTTTGTTGCTGACTTGCTGACTTTGTACCAGTCAGGTCGTCAGATTGACAAAAAGCCTGAATTTCATTTTCACCTCGAATGAGCAGATTTTCCTGCCAGGGAACTCGACTGCACGAACGTAATAAAAGTGGGAGTATTGATAAAGACGTACACCTATTTGTACATCTCTGCCTAATCGGAAAATACTGTTTAATTATATAATCCTCCTCTTAGCCGTATTTCTGCCCGAAAAATCTCAGGACCTAGTTTATATGGCTTTCTTTTATTTACCAGCTGCTAAGGTTACCGTAGCCTAAGAAAAGTTTTGGGTTCAAATCTCATATTTGGTTTGTTTCGTTAAGTTGGTGAAATCTTATTCGACATTTAAAAATCTGGGTTCAATGCTAGTTCGGTATTGAATCACCACATTATTGCCTTTGCCTATCAGGACGTATTTTTACCTTTGAGGATACAGGTGCGTTGTCTTGCTTCCACGTTCGGCTTCCCATGTGATCGTCAAGCACCGATCTCTCGCTCGCCCCTTGGAAGATAGTTCACCTACCCTCAAACGTTCGACCGTAATTAAATAACCTCGTTCAATCATTTGTGTATGAACTAACGTGCAGTGAATGTGAATAAAGTGGTGATCACCTGGACAATTTCGATATCCGGAAACATTTAACGACTACATACTGAAGGAATAAAGGTTAGTAAAAAACGCATTATACTCTATTTTAGGTTTAGATAAGTAGGTGCTTCTTGATGAGGCTATGACAATATACATAGTTAACATAGTCTCCGTCCATAAGTTACCTTGTAATGGCGTGCATTGGGAGAGGCCTATGTCCAGCAGTGGAGTAACGCAGCCTGTTGATGATGATGATGATGATAACGATATCCTATACAGGTTCGTTACATTATTACTGGGTTTGTTAGGAAATTGTCTATAGCGTGGCCTGAAGATTAAGATGAGTTTTGCCGTGTAAATGGCGATAGTCTCGCTCCCTATTCCGTATTGGAACCCAACAACAAGCGAAATGTGAGTGTGAAATAAGTACAATACTTCTTTCTAACCCTTTGGGAAATAATAGTAGTAGTAATCGTGCCTATGAAATGAAAAAAAAAAAAAAAATGATTTTGTTAATCAGATCAACTTAAGAATATTTCGAGTTCCGAATGAAAATTATATACGATTGTTCGGTGCCTCAGAAAATAAACTCAATCCGGTGAAAAGCTTTGCAAAAATAAAAAAGTTTCCTCGATATAAATAAAATGGCGCGGAGTGCTGGCGCGGGAAATGTGGGAAAATAAAATACTAATGAAAACGACACGGAGAGCTCAAGGGGGAACGTTTTTATCTGTTTTGTGGGTTACATCAACTTGGGGCTATTTTACATGTTCTTATTTGGAAATAAAAATAAATTATTTAGTTAGATTGTTTCGGTTTATTAATGATATTGGCTATAAATTTATAGATTAATTATTATTAATGGCAACTGTGTACGCCTTCAATAAAACCTTTAAAGCGGAGAAGTACCTATACCTAAATCACGGTGTATGTTTTTGGGTAAAGCAATGCCTAATTATGTTCTAGAACAATAATGAATACTGTGATAATCGGATAACCCAATTCGTCATCCAAAGTATATCTATCTAATGATAAAGTGATAATAGCCGCCAATTCCTTATAACTTAATTCTTGTAGGACTGAATTAGAAGGCCCAGGTTAAGCAATAGACCTGTATGAGTTCATTGAGAAATTTGGAAATTAAAACTTCGCTTCGCTACATTATCTTGTTTCTGCATATATTTTTCACGAAAATCGTCGCTTCCTTAGCGAGGATACGTAATAATGAATTTAAAATCCTTCCTGATTGTCTACTTAACTCTGGTTGTACGGCAAATCCTTATTGTAACTTTCCAATTTATTCTATCCGCGTTAGAGAACGAAATTATCTGTGCGTCGCGATTGCCAGCTGTAAATAAAATAAAAATGTAAATGACGACCCCGCCTGCCGTGCAGTGTGGATGATTCTTCTATCCAGACATTGTATCTCAACTTGGCTAAGAATAAATATTGTCATACTAATATTTGTTTTGTTATGGTTTTTGTTTACTGTCTGCCTCATTTGTCATGTGGTCGCAAGTGCGATCGCTGAGCGGAAGGTCCTCGTTTCGATTCTCGGGTCGGGCAGTTTTATTGTGGTCTCCTGTACAAAAATTCTCAGTTAAGGAACTGTGTGAAACCATCACGGAGTTAAGGAACTGTGCTTGGTTGATGACAATAGGTTCAATATTACATGGGACTTAATAACAGCATGGGCGAAATGTGTAACCCTTCGGGAATATAGGCGTGATATTATATATCGGGAATATTTTGACGACACGGTTGGGGCAGTGGCTAAGCGATTAGCTTTCTGCGCTACGTGTCGCGGGTTCGATCCCCACACGGAACAAATATTTGTATGATCTACAGATAGTTGTTTCGGGTCTGGTTGTGTGTGCATGTGACATGTATGTTTGTAAACTGTACCCACGATACAGGAGAAATCCTAGTGTGGGGCAAAGTAAAAAAAAAGAAAAACAAAAATGTTATGTTGTTTTTTTATTACCGGATGAATCCGCTTTCGACCGCGATCTCGCCTGATGGACAGCGAAGAATTTATTAATTATTATGTTTGTTTTATGTAGGTAATTTTGGTAAGTCATTACTAACTTGTATCAGGTTTACTAAGATATTCCCACTAGATTGCAGTTTACTACTTGGTACTGACTACTTAGTAATAATGACAGGACTATTCTCATGTCTCGTACAAATTTAAAACGCGAATAATTGATTCATTATAGATATCCAACTTGCATCTTACCTCACTGAGATCATAAAACCTGCCAAAATCTTATCATATTTGACGACACGGTTGGTGCAGTGGCTAAGTGATTAGCTTTCTGCGCTAGGTGTCGCGGGTTCGATTCCCGCACGGACAAATATTTGTATGATCTACAGATAGTTGTTTCGGGTCTGGTCGTGTGTGCATGTGACATGTATGTTTGTAAAACTGTACCCACGATACAGGAGAAATCCTAGAGTGGGGAAACGTATCAATAAACAAAATTTAAAAAAAATCCGTCGACGTAAAAAATAAGTAAATGTAAATAATTCTTTGGTTACCTATACATTTTACATGTTGTCAAATTACACAATTTATTATCACACGATTAGTTAGACCTATAATTTTCGACGTCTCATTCATCTAACAATGAGAATAAAAACTTTGTTGACACAATAAAACTCGTAGATACATATTTGAAAAGTTTGGGAACCATCACATTTTCCCCCACTCGTAATAAGCGCATTAGGGGTGGAAAAATTTAAACTCGCCGCGTCCTGAAACTTTTCGCGTTTTCTTTTTACATTAAGGACAAAAAGAAAAAAAAGCTCCTACTTAGAAGGGTGGCGGAACTTTTAATATCCCGTAGATATACATAACACTACGAACTACGTGACTACGAAAATTATATCTCGGTCTTAAGCGTTAGTTAATAAGGTTTCTTTTCATTTGATAGTTGTTTATATTTGTAGAAAAAAGATGTTGGTTTGTTTATAATATAAAAACGGTATACGTGTGTGGCGCTTAGCGAATTTAAAAAACTGGTGGGACTAACTCCCGAGGGAGTGTTTTACTCCTGATGGACTTTTGTACATACCTACATAAATACATAGTACTTAAATTAACGGCCTTACATTGCCATTATTAAGTCCCATGTTATAGGAGGCGAGCTTATTGTAATCTACCGGGCACAATTCCAAACTCCTGGCTTCTTTCTGGCTGGCTTTTTTCTTTCTCCTTTCTCCTGGGAGAATTTTCTAAGTGAAAATCTCAATAAATTTGCCCAACCTAAGGGTCAAACCAGGGGACCTCACGCTCAGCGGCCTCGTTTACGACCACATGTAACCAATGTACTGGTATGGGCTTTCGTAGTGAATCAGTTAATCGCTAATCGTAATTTTACGTGACATTATTCTAAATTTAAATTAAAAAAAAAACGCCATGCTTTTATTTTCTCTAATCCTTTCGTAACTTCTGATGTTCAAATTTTCACTAACCCTAATTCCTATACAAAAACATAGATGGCGTTAGTTATCTCAATTCATTATTAGTAATGGACGCCGCGTTCTCGCAAATTGATAATTTTGCTTGTAAAGCGTTTTACAATTAGGGGCTTGTTTAATTTTGTAAGATTAAGCGTTGGCTGAATTTTTATGGCTTGTTACATTTCACCCTTTACTTGTAAGCTGAGATTAAACTGTGCTTTTCGATTTAATTTGCATATTGTTATTCTTGCGTTTTCTTAGGTCGTACGTTTCTATTTATGTTTGTTTTACCTTGAAAATATTTTACACGATTTTTTTTTGTCATGTAAAGGTATCTAGCGGCTTTCACACAGTATTCTTTTGTTATGAAGAAATGATGAGTGCTTCGTGGACTGGACACAGTTGTTGTTATTAAGCTACGTATAAATGTTATCTAAAAGCTTTAAAGCACTTACTCATGCAAGGAACTGCTACGCAAGTTGTAGTAGTCGCTTTACTAGTCGCGTAGGCACTACAAAGGCGCGTGGTACTACTAGCGTAGCCGGTGATCTACGCTCGTAGCTGATGTACTACGATGGCAAGCGGAGTTATACGCGCGTACAACGCACGTTATCGCAGAGAACAGTCGCGACATTTACGCTTATTTTCTCCTAACGCTTTCTAAACTGAAGGTAGTAATTATTTTTCTATGGCGTAAAAGAATTTCTTATCATCAATCTTCTTATTATCAATCGAAATTAGATAAAACTATAATCTTAATAAAAATACTTATTGTGTTTTTCCACAAATCCGAAGACAGTAGAAGATATTAAGGTAAACGGCTCTGGATAATACCAGGGCAGCAGTGTTGCGAGCAAGTGGACCGTCAAATGAGAACCGACGACAAAAGACTACGCTGCATCGAATCTTATCTCTCTTATTGTGTACCTACGAGAATAATAAAGTATTGTTGTATTTACAATTCTACGTGTAATGTACGTGTATTTGTAAAGGTTCGAGGATAGCATATTAATTACAAATAGATTCTTAAAATGTCTGCGTCATTTATCTAGATGTCGCCCGACCGCTAAGCATGAGGTCCTGGATTTGATTGCCGCATCGGGCAAAGTATTACTGGGTTTATTAGTAAAAAGTTTGGGAATGTCCTCGGTAGATCGGCGAAATGAAGTTGTACAATAGTTCACCGCTGTCTAACCGTTAGAGGAATACAAGCGAGACGCTGTATTTTGTATATTCTTAAATTAGGTATAAGAAGTAATCTAATTTATTTTTAAGCTTGTAATTAAATATTAAGTATCATGTTCACACAGTATAGTAATACTTTCTTATGCATATTACAGAGTAGCAAAGCACAGCATAGACTGTACTGTCCTGTAAACAAAGAATAAAAAAAATAACTATTTATTTACCGACAGTATTTTCTTTTACACACGAGGGCTTAATGAATGGCCGTTAAAAGGCGTTTCGATACATACGCCTAGTCGGACAACGGTTTCGATAGCTAAGGTTTTAGACAATATTGGAATAAAAATGGTTCGATATCATTTTATAAACGTTAACGCCGTGTCAGCCACTTTAGGTGAAAAACTTCTAGTACCAAAGTGACCAACCTTTATTTTAATTTTAGGATTGACTGTACGTGTAATTTTAATATGTTATATCGATTAAGTCCTCTGTTATGATGCTTTAGTTGTGTTTCAAATACATAAATAATGACCATATATCGTTATTTTATATGTAAGAAATTCATTCAAACACTTATGGTGAAATCTCAGGACCTAAAACATAAACTTGGAAATTGGCAGATAGGTTTCTTTTTTACTTAATTCGTTTAATTCGTAGGCATCCGCTAAGAAAGAAATTTGGAGTGAAACGGAAAACTGTAGGATTATTGGAATGATATACCAAGTTTGTATGAAAAATCTTTCTACAGGAACAGATTTGCGGGAAAAGCTAGTAAAGTATCACTGTACTTGTTTTAATAGAGTGTAAATGATGACGAGTCGCAAATGACTGTCTATTATTTTTTAAACAGCGACAACGATAGTAGATGCACTAAATTAAATAACCAGAAACATTTTTGTATTGATTGACACGTAACTACAAGTTGAGTAGTTTGTTTGTGGTTGCCTGTGGACTCGCCCCCAGCGGAACAAATGTTAAGCAAAGGAAAACAAACAGAAAGACAAAAGTGATGCCCATGCGTTTAAAAATCGACAGATGTGGTCCTTATTCATAATTAAATTGTGTTTTATTCCGGTACTTTATTTTTATGTTTGTCAATTAGTTGGGTGTAGTCTGTCTAATTGGTCTAGTGGTCGCAAGTGAAACTGCTGAGAGTGAGGTCCTGAGTTCGATTCCCGGGTCGAACAAAATATTCTTAAGTTTTCTTGAAGTACGGAGTTTGGAACTGTGCCCGATAGATAGCAATAGACTCGCCCCTTACTACTTGGGACTTACTTCTGCCTAAATCTTCAGCCTCATCTATTTCCAATGTAAGTGTATGGGACTATGACTTCAAGGTTGGAGTGAGTGGAGACCCTTTATTTTATGCATCATTTTCATTTTGTAACCTGTACGTAAGTCTTACAAAAACGTTATGAACATTGACTAAACAAAAAGTTACTTGAACCATACCAATTATGAAATTATACAAATCCGATACAAACGGGAGCAGATTGCCGCGAAATTATTCACAAAGCACCCCCGGCACGGACTTGATGATATTGTATTAGGTGATCACATACGAATGCGATTTTAATGGATACGCCGAGAGTTCCCCTCGTAATGCACCCAGCGACCTAATCGCGCAACAGAAAAGAGCCCAATTTTCCCGCCATACCGTTTGACGTTTACGACGTTTCGCGCGCAAAGGTAACGCAACCCCAATCTAAATTAAAATCTAAAACCTTGTAAACAAGGCAAGTGCTCACTTTTTCGGGGATTTTAACCCTCGGAATTAACGAGAGATATAAAATAAAAGGGGGCTCGCTTCCGAGTGCGCTGCGGTGGTTTGTCATTGTTTCGGATGCGTGTGTTGACGTCATTTTTTATTGCGTTTTGTGATTCCTTGGTGAATTGAGATTGAAGTTACAAATTGTTGTGTTATTTTTATTGGGAATCAAATATAGCTGCTAAACACCAAATAAGTAAGCTGATAAGTGTTTGGAAAGGGAATAGAAGTAAAACATTATTTTGAATAGTTTTAAAATACTGTTTTAGAGAAAAATTAAAACCCCCCCTTTCAGGATATCTCGCAGGAGCATTAGATAATCAAGTAAAATTAGAAAAATGGTTTAAAAGGCGATAGTCCAATAATTGAATGCCTACATTAGATGCAGGTCTGAGTTCATCCGGTCCGCACCACTCATTTTTCGGAATTATCAGTGGATCAGAATTTGATTACTTAGGTATCTCTTGCGTTAACAGTGAAAGAAAACATCGAGAAGCAACATGCACAAGTGCACCTGAGAGATATCCATAAAATTATATATCTTGTGTATAGTCTGCTAACCTGTACCAGGCTATCATGGTGGATTAGGGTCTAACCTTTCTCATTCTGAAAAAGGCTTTCGCCCAGCAGTGGGACAGTAATGGATTGAATGTTTTTAATTTTTTATAAATAGGTACGGTATCGTTTAGTTCTACAGAACTCAGCAATCATGAAGATTTATAATTACGTTGTTACAATAGAACACATTTCTGTACTCAATAAAAAAATGTAAATAGTTCATATAGGTGGTTAAGGTTCTCCTAGTTAAGTGTATAAAGTAAAACAACCGAATTATGTTATTTGTATAATAAATTTAAAAGTAAAAGACACTATGAAAATAAATACCACCAATTAAAAAAATAAATCATATATAAAAGTCACAGCACGATTTCGAATATTTAGTTTTTGGTCATTGGAATTCTCCCCTCGACAAAGGTGTGGGTGACATGGGAGGCGAATTTTTAATGACTAAAGATCCTACAGGGGTTGCTCGGGGTAACATTGGCTCCTTGCGAAGTCTGAGGGAGGTTAGGGAATGCTGTCTTTGGGGCTTGTCAGTCACACGGTGTTCAGGAACTCTACCACGTTGCAATTCCGCCAGGTTGCTCGCCAATTCTGCCGCCGCCTCCCCGTATAGTCTTTGTCCCCGGTTGACCTGTAGACAGAGCAACATTAATTGTCAGTTGGTCGGTCACAACTCACTATAAGAGAAAAATTTGTTACTTTCGTTGAGTCGTCCTAATACGTCCTTGAACTCCTCGTTGAGCGTCTTCTCGATTGCTTTTGCGGCTCGGTGGAAGGCTGCGACCTTAATTACAATGTGTTTATGAATAATTGAAAACTGGATTGACATACTAATAACGAATGTATGTTACAATTGATAGATCACAAAAAAATATGGCACTTATGACAGTTATGACTATTTTTGTGTCTCCAACTCTTTGTGGGCTAAAGTTACACTAAGTCTGAAAAGATACAGATGAGTGAAAACAAGATACAAGGTACCTCGTCCTTGAGCTCGGCGCGCCGCCTGGAGACCCACTCGATTTGCTCCTGAAGCTTCTTGCATTCCTTCTCGTTGCTCAGCAGGTCCTTGCGAAGAGACTCCATGATCTCGCGGTATCTAATCCGCACGTCGTGGTCTATAGCGTGAAGGTTCTCGATTTCGTTTTGCGTCTCCCGAATCTTGGACTTAGATAGACGGAGACGACCCTCCTGTGAGAATATATTCAGCTCTAGGTGCGACAAGTTGCGTAGATGCAATTTGTCACAAAAACCTTATTTAAGGAAATTAATAAACTTCGTTTTTTTTAAGGAAATGTTTTTAGAACGCATTTCGTTTTGGATAATGAATCAATTATTAGATATAGATTACGAAACTAATCCATTAAAAGTAGTTAAACATTGAAAATAAACTGTACAGTCTGGTTCTGATGATTGATTGATACACATGATTGAGCTTTGAAGAACCAGTTTCACCAACATGCAAAGAAGACAATGGTACAACACATCACATTTAAACTTCCAAAATGTCCATAAATATGTATTACCTTCTCAGCGAGCTTCCTTGTGAGGACATCGAGGTGTTCATCGAGGGAGTCCTTCTCCTCAACCTGGTAGCGCTGCACCACGTTGTTGTGAGGACACAGGCGGTGGACGAGCTGCACGGGATTGCACGGCGGACAGGACTCATTTTCACTCTCGATCTCGGACTGCGCACGCAAAAATTGACGGTACTTACCTATACGCCGCCACTGGAAAATGGGCTTTCAGTATTGTTATTGATAAAGAAGGGACGGATGGGCACGTGACAGAACTTAATATGGAATAATCCGTAGCAAGTTAGAAATAATTCAAGTAAATATTAGCAGAGTTCTAATCAAAAGTAAATTTGATTATGAAGTGGACTTTAAAACGAACTTGAGATTCATTTTAATGTGACAGGTTGATCACAACGTGCCTTCTTTGAGATCTTTAAGGAAGTGACTTTATTCCTATTTTATCTAAAATGTTTCCGCAACCATCTCGATTTAGTCGATTAAAAGCGAGAACTATGCATTATGTAATATCTAGGTACCGAATATCTAGGTATAAGATGCCGTTCTACACAATCTCAAGCTTGCTCTATGTTACCATAGAGTGCTTTTTAACATTTTTATATCCAACATTCATGAGGTATTCATAACCGAGGTCACGTACGGGATATTTGGAAGCGATCACCTCAATAACTTGACGGGTGACTATCCCATAAAATTAATACTAGGAGCATAGTTGCAAACCATAAAAGTTTCAGAAACCAGCCGAGCCCTGTCCACTCTTGGACATAAGCTTCTCCCACGTTGCTCCACAATAGAGCCATTCCCAAAGGCTAATTTAATCAAGTTATGGACTCATTAAAAACTCAGAAAGGTCTAACTAGCTGTCAAATATTATGTCAATCAAATAAGATTGTTTTTATATTGATTGTTGATGTTGATTGATTAAGAGATTCGACATGATCACATATCCGAGGTATTCAGAAACTGGGTGTTAGTAATCGTGATCATATGTAACGGTCTTGATCTTATACAAACCTTTGTAGAATATGATCGCCATTTCCATCTAATGAAGAGGAGTAGCACAATAATTGCAAATCCCAAACCAGCGGCGGCGGCAGCGTTCATGATAACGCTCGGGTATCATTATACCACGCGGAGCACTACCACAGATTTGTAAAAACCGGTACAACCATATTTGCTCGCTTTAGATTTTTGACAGTGTCACTTGACAGCTGCCATGTTTTGGATTTCGAATGTCATTTTTATTTTTCTTTGTAGAGTGAATGTTAACGAGGTTTTATTTCAAGATTTGTAAAAAGGTCGCTAATGCCGCTGGATTAAATTAAAACGATAGGTGAATAATTTCATGAGATGATTAGTCAGGTTACAACCTCGAGTGGCCTGATATATCTCACACAATCCATCCTTACTATCCTTTCTTTAGGTTCATACCGACTACACCGACTACAAACAGTAAAGCGGGAATTTATTTTTCACTGAGATTTATTAGTCACTTATTATCTGGATGGTATCCTCAAATTGTTAGCATACCTTTGACACACTGTTTTATCTGTTTTACGATACAAACTAATCGTTGCAAGTGAACCTAAATTATTTCCAGAAGCAGATATGAGCGTGATAATCTAAATTTAATTACGTGGGGCACTGGGCAGCGGGCAGTGCGTTGAACAGGGATCGGATCAGGGGACTGACATGGCGAGTCATCCATCACGCCTGTCGACGACTCAGGTGGCGATCCGAGACAGGGACGATACGTGTCGATATGACGATGGTGTGATTCTATTACAATTACGATGTAGAATTCATAACATCCGTAATAAGACTTAAGCGTGATTTTTAGCCGTTTTTTTTATATTGTAACAGTTTTGTGAAACTATACATGTGCAAAGACGCTCTTAAAGCATATGTAAAGGAAGGAGAAATAAACGAGATCCCTATAAATGACAGAATAACAAACCAATTTATGAGCAAAGTTATTTGAGATGAAGCTCTTTGCAACACTGTTAGGGATTCAGAGGGATGGTGAGAAGTACAATCTAGTAGTTGTAAAACAAGATATCGTTAGCTATACACATTGCACATTCAAAGTTCTGAAGTAATAAAATATGTTTGCTTGTTAAAAACAGATAAAGGTTTGGATAGCGCTCCAGATACTGAAATACAAAACGGTTATAATTAAAATTTTAAGAACAAAAAAATAAACTAATTTTTTGCCTGTATTAACATTATGGCTTGTAAATTATTCCATATATAGGTACGTATCCTGTCGACCAGGACTGAAATTAGTTTCAAACTTGCTTTGATTATTCCATACAACCTCAATCAATCAACCGAAGACATTGCGGCAACATTTTATAACATCGAAGACGTCATCAAACCACGATCAAGGCAATACAATGTCCATCACACATAATCGGTTCCATGTACCGCCCCTGGGTGGGGCCGGCGAGGCAATTACCTACCGATGCGGGGAATAATTGAAAGGGGATCGCTTTCTAATTGATTGTTTCTGGCCGACTGATTGATATGATAGAGCGATTATGTCCGCGTGTCCGTGAGATATAACATGTGACGTCATTAGGTGGTGACATTTAATGTATGTATAGGTGTTTGCTGTGTGGTTCAGATTTATTAGTTTAAGATATTGTTAAAAACGCATTCGTTTAAGTACGCGGTAATAACATTCAAAGTACCGATTTCAAACTGGCCAAATAAAAATTTAAGGAGATGAAAATTGAGTTCCTGAACAGGTACATTTACGAGTAATAATCACAATTTTTTAACATTGTAATGACAATATTCACGCTTGTATTACCAAATGGAATGAAGCCATAAAACTTAAGGGCGGAATTCCCGCCACATTTGACATTAAACGCTCCGTTCAGAAATCGTTCAGTTCATTCATTCACGTGTCGTGTTCCGTTTCACTTGTCTCGTGATCAAAGCGGGTACGATGACGTCGGCGCAGTATACGTTAGATTTACAGCTTACGGAAGCTAATTAGTTTGAATTAGTTGGGAGGAGGCCCCTTCGGTCGGCCAGTTATGCGCGCCGCGCGTGCATCCAAACGTGACGCTTTCAGAACTTAGAACGATTAGATGGTGCACTCGAGTTACTTGGAATGGTGTCTACATTGATGTGATTTTGGAAAATAATACTTAAAGAAACAAAAGGCATATTTAAAAAAATACTTGATTAATAAAAAAAACATCATATCGTCATAATACAATCCATTATCGTCCACACACGGCTATTGGGAATATTGCCATAATTACCACGTTTGGGTGTCGGAATGGTGATTGTAGTGTTGTTACTCATACCACGCTGCAATCTATGCTTCTTGACTTATACCTTTATAACAGCAACGGATGGTAAAGAAACCTTTAGGAACCTTTAAGAACACTTATTTGCGGCCTGTTTATTAGAATTATCCGTGATAAATTCATATCTTAGAGTGTTTGCATTACGAAGTCTATGTTTAAATACTTCCAACGCGTTCCGGGAGATGATCCATAACTAAGTTCACGCCATTCTCAGCCGAGGGAACGCAGCAAGGAGTTTTTGTTACATAATTTGTAACTAATTATGAGCCAAAAAACAAACGGTCTCTTTGATCAGCTGCAACATATGGCCGTTCTTTTTAGAACATGTCGTTTACATGTTATATTAATTAATAGTTCAAGAATAATTAGGAATGAAGACGAAGAATCTGTGATGGAATTTTTGTTTAGGTATGGTTTTAATTTATTGGATGTTTAGATAACGGTTAGAGTGGATTCATTGATTAATAAGGTCGATCTACCGACTTGAACCTTGAAGGTAGGTACTTAATATAATATGGAACATACCTATTCTATATATAGCTATACTGTGTGTGTTTAAATTGTAAATTATGTCTATTAGCAGATTTTAGGCTTTTCAACCATAATATTACTACCTTTCTGTACATACTAATTAAAAAACTAATTTGATAATTGTCATCCTTTACTTCATTCCATACGATTTTCATAAATAGTCAGCATTTCATCTGGATATTAACAAACAAACCACATTGCGAAGGATCATGTCCCAGAGGACTAAAATAAAAGAAAATTCAAAATGGCCGACACTGAAAGCAACGGCGCGGTTTCTTTCCGCGTATTACTAACATTACCATACTTCAGGCGGCGAAGCTTATTTAAATGCTCCACCGACTCCATTTAGAGCTTGGAAAAATAAAACTGGAGAACAGATCCCGCGATCTCTCGCTGAGCCGCTTTTGTGGTAAATATGTATAAACTTACTAAATTACTTTTGCGTTTTATGAACTTCTTTGCTTGTGTATTTCAGTTCTTATTTGTACACACCTAAGGGAGTTACAATATCCTTCTCGCGTCGAAAGCAAAGCTTGCTCATGTATAAGTATCTACGTTTTGTCGCCGGCATCTTTTTATTTTATCGCATTTTATTTGGGAGCTCAGCTGCCAGTCGTGTTGTTTGCCGTACTTGAGTATATTTCGCTATCTATCTAATATCTACTTAAAATATGAACGACTTTTGCAAAAATAAAATTCTTCGCAAATACATGCGTTATTTCGAATTTTTCTATTCTTTTTTTGCTGTTATATCAAAAGGCAGTTTAATATTTTAAAGTAAAGCAAATTACTGAGGTTTGTTTGAATATAAAACAAAGCAAAAATTAAGTTAAACGATTAAAAAAGAGTCCCCGGAGCGCTCAGTGTTTGAACAATGATTCCATTATCTGAGAACGACGCTACGCTTCCTCTACTCAGACATAAAAGATAAAACTGAATAGCCGCCAATTTTGTTCCATTACTCTCTAGCGCCGCAGAATACATATTATCCGTAAAACGGAACGCAAACAAAGTGAACGTCGTTTTCCCGCCGACGATAACTTAATTTCAGTCCGCCATAAGTACGTAATTAGCGAGCCGCTGCCTTATCGGCCGGCGGGTAATTAACCTCTCCGGGGGGTGTCCTCCCACTCCCTCCCTTCCTCCCGGTGCACCTTGAATACCTCCTCGGCTCGTAATATTTCCGCCATATTATCCGGGAATCCGCCCACCTCCTCCACCAATGGCGGCGATTCCCGCGCTTTTGTTTCGCGCCGTCACCGCTTCGTTCCGAAACGTTGTAACTTGGTATGTTTTCTTTGGGAAATTTGGCTGTATTCGTGAGCTGGATGCGGTTTGTTTTCATTGGACCGCGTTTATTATGCTAACGCTGTCTTCGCTTCTGAAATATCAGAACTTAGACGGTGTATTGATAAAAACTGAACTTTATCTAGGTGTGGTAGAGTTTACTTTGAGTTTTCGTTTGTGGGTTGCTAGAGGGGTGTCGTCAGTTCATATTTCATGTGTTATCATCTTTTATTGAGTGCGAGTCAGGGCATTGTTGTCGGTTTACTGCGCGGTTATCTCTCCCGGCCGCCGGTGTTTAGCGACGCCTCGACTGATGAATGGCATATTGGTATGATGTTATAAAGGCTGACAAAACTCTCTAAACCAAGTGAGGGGCGAATAGATGCACGATTCGGAAGATGCTGTGTATAAATAGTTTTAAGTGGCCATTATGTGTTGATATAACTTAGATATGTGTGTAGGTAGCGTTACAAATGAAATAAGTTTTGAGTTACAATACATTTTCATAGTAAATAACGTAATATGTAGGTTCAGTAGAAAGAAGTTTTCAGATTCTAAAATATCTTCGAATGATTCTGATTTCTCTATGGTTATGGGTATCTATGTAGCTACTAGTATCAAATATCCTTAGTCTTCTTCTTTTGTATCAGCATTAGCTATATCGTATGATAATCACTCAGATCGTAGTTAAAATACCAGTCAGCGTCGGCTGACTACCCGCAGAGTGCGCTTGATCAACTTAGGTACATTTATCAGGTTATCACTTGGGTCGCCCTACCTCATTTAGGTATTACTAAAACCTATGTTCTACCCTTAGTAGTAGCAATAGTACTATCCAATCACTAGGTTTACATAACAAGTAGAACCCAAAACAGCCACAACATATAAACAATACAACCAATAATCGATCACAGCCCACTGAAGCGTGTTTCCGTACGAACGGTCGTTTGTCAAAATTACGCGGCAGTTGATAAGCCGCATAATTTTTGGCGCGAGTCTCGCTGGCCTCCCTAATTGGGTGGCGTGGCCAGCGCGCCGATAAAGCCCGGTTTACACAGCGTTTTAATTAATAGAGGTCGTCAGGCTAGCGTAGGGTTGACCCGTTTTCACGTTGTTGTGAAATTAATTTTAGAAATTAAGATTCTTAATTTGAGTTGGAAAGGGCGAAAAATGTTCATGCTACGGCAGTTGGTACAGATATGTGATCATAAGAAGATGAACTGTGATCTTTTTGTAGAATAAACAAGTAAATAGGGATAACTGCTTCTGCATTTAAGAGATAAAATCAGTTCGTAGCGAGTATGTAGTATGCGAGTATGATAGAGAGAAAAGAGAGAGAAATCTTATTTCAAAGTTTCCTTTTCCTAAGATTTGCATAGATCATACGACAGAAGTTCTTTGCAACAAACATAAAAGTACCACAAAAACGATAGCAGTGCGTATGCTAATGACAAATGACACATATGGACATGATTCACTAGAAGATCCTTATAACAACTAAATATTGTTTGGTTCAATCAAAATAGTAACAAAAAGTTTCGAATCAGACACGATGATAATTTTTCAGTAAAAATTCCGTACACCCCTAATCCGTCGCAACGTTCAAAATACGAGGAGCGTTACCAAACTAAATCTGCGCAGAAATATAAATCAGGTCAAAATTTAGTTATCTCGGCTAGCGAGTCTAGCGAAGGATTAGAACGGTTTGAATAGACGTAGTTAAACTAACTAGTGCTACTAACACTTCGTGACAGAACCTGGAATATCAACCGAGAACATTTTCAGAATTATATTGCTACCTTACCTAGTTAATTGGTAGATGATACAATTTAGGATTGTTTGTGGAAGATTAGTGCTCGACATCAAAAAAGGGATAAAAGAATAGAGGCAGTCTCAGATAGTGTAAAATAATATAACATAGCGGAAAAGTACACTTAAGACAACGTTTGAAACAGAGGAATGGAAGAAGAAAATAACAGAGCTAAGATCGCAAAGGAGCTGCACGATATGGTTGATTTTTGTTTCCTTGAAGTAATTCAGACTCTGAACTCACTCAATCTAAAAGCAAGTCTTGGATTTATGCCTGTATTTCTCGTGCTTAAATAAGGAAAAAATTTAACATAAATGAACTTAATTTTAGGGAAAAACATTATGAATACTTATAAATAAAAATACTAATATGAAAAGAAATCAGAATGAAATAGTATTGCCATATTTACGTTCACACAAAACTAAAACATGTTTGCTTAGAAGTCTGGAGCTATTGATTTTCATAAAATTAAAGTCATGTTAGCTCCGGTCATTACTGAAGTTGGCGAAATATCTTGTACCCTTCGGAAACTTTAGACGAAGTCTGATTAAAGTTGTAGCCGACGGCGGCTCTGAACTCGGTGAGAATGAGCGGAGTTGCCGCAATCAACTCCAAACCCCCAAACTCTCGCGTTTAGAGACCGCTCCATTTTCATAGAGTGTGTAGACAGAGAAGCACTCTTAAAGTTGTCTATGTTTGTTTTAAAAGCTTGTTGTGTTAATTAATAGAGAATCTTACAAATTTTAGAATCAGAAAATGAAAGCGACTTGGATTACCACTGGAGGCTAATCCATTCATAATCTAATTTAGATTTTAATTAAGTATAATTGCTATCCCGCTTTACCAAGTGGTCTTGTACGGTGACGAAAGATGAATCAAGGAGGCCGAAGGAAGGACGACGACTGCCAGGGAGACGCACAACACGATACCCAATAGTCAGACTAGACATCGTGAAGATGACAGTAGTTCTATGAGAACAGCTCCAGACTACCAGTGACATAAAAATCAGGAAAATGTATGAGAGAACTATGGTTTCTAAGTACAATAATAAAAATTACGGGCTACAGAGAACGTGAATAAATTTTGCGCTGAAACACTGCAGTGGTTTGATAAATAAAACTAAATTAAAGATGGAAATATAAATTCGCGTCAAAAATAAATGTTGGTTAGTGTACCTACAGTTAACGTTATATAAAATATTCAAACGAAACAGTAACACCATCTAAGTCCCAAAGGAAAAATTTCTTTGCTAAACCTTTTTTAAAATTTAAAAAATAGAATGAATTTGTGAATACACCAAACGGTTGGCGCGCTCGCGAATTGTCAAACGGGTGCGCGCCAACTTTTGGCGAGAGAGCGAAACGGGCGACGCAATAAAAACCTTATAAAATTTCTAATGGGAAAACGTACGAAGAGTTTGCCACGTGAATTATGAATGGTAACGAGCTGCGCGCCCGTTCCCCTTTTGTATTGAGTCTGACTGCGCCAAGTTTGTACTTGTTTCTTTTGTAGATTGCGGTTGTGGTTTATGTGATGCGAAAAACAACATTGTTATACTTTCGTTGGGTGCCGAAGTTGAGTCTCGTTGTGAGTTTACGAGCTGTTTTAATTGTATTTGTGTTTTATTATTATAAATATAGAATTAGTACCTAGTCAGAAATTGTTATATTCAGCGTGAAAACTTCTTGGTTACCTGGGATGACGTTGAAGTTTAGGTGCACTGTTAAGTATACCTACTTCTGGTAAGATAGCGATAACCAACGAATTTTTATTAAAATAAGATTTTTCCTTCAAGCAAGAGAGAAGTTAATTACAGCCATTTTTACAGGGGTCAAGATGCAGCCAATAGATTTTTGAAGATTAGATTTTTACCTACTTAATATTATTTCTGATACACACAGTATAGATACAGGTTTCCTTAAGATACATTTCCATCGCCATTAACGCAATTGATACTTAAGCAAATTCTGATTTTGAAACAATTCATAAATTATTACGATTAAAACTTATATTCACATCGATCAATCAATAAAAATAGAGGTCAGACATTAAAACTCGATTAAGAGGGCGCCGATAAAGGCTAAAAAATGCTAAATCGTTTAAAAGCGTCCCCGATATGAAAGGTCCGTCTGAAAATAACTCCAATTATATTATGCGTCGTCTCTTAATAATGTATAGGATAGAGAGAGATGCAGACACGGAATGAATGTTCCGAATCTCCATTCGTAATTCAAGAGTAGTATGTCCAGAGATTTTGGAGAGAAAATACTGTATTTGCAATCTTGTTACTATAGTGAGAGAAATTATGTTGACCTAAAGCTGTATAGGAAAAATTAACCGAAATTGGCATTACGGACTGGCGTTTTTGATTATATTGATTGATTTTATAGATTAATGCAATCTCATGTTAAGTCAGGAAGCATCGGGGAGGCAAAATTGTGAAAAATTTGGGATAAGTTGAGACTTTTGATGTGACTAAACTTTAAATATGCCTCCAAATAATTTAGCATTAGGCTTTTGAAGAAGAACTGATAAGCATTTATAACGGACTAGCTTCCGCTCGCGGCTTCACCCGCGTGGTTTACGAACCCGTAAATTTTTCCGGGATAAAAAGTAGCCTATGTGTTATTCCAGACTATGATCTATCTCCGTGCCAAATTTCATCCAGATCCGTTCAGCCGTTCTGGCGTGAAAGAGTAACAAAGATCCATCCATCCATTCTCACAAACTTTCGCATTTATAATATTAGTAAGATAGGATAGAATAAGGTTGGTGGTGTGAATTCCTAATTTACTTGAAAGAGGCAGAAGCACTCCTAAATAACGAGCAAAATTCCCGAATCAGAGTCCCAGGACATTCCCAAAGCGCGTCGTAATTTGGAGCTCCTCTACAACAGTATGAGCGTGTGAAAACGTGCAGTTTTTCGAGACTTAACAGTCCCTTTTTTGTAGCCGCGGGCGCACGGGACAGGGTATTAAAACTTGTATATCGGATTAGACAAAATTACTAAGTGCTTCAGCTAAGAGGGTCCGTTAGGTTCGCGCAAGTAGATGTGAGAATTAAAAAAGCTTTCCCTACTAGTTGTAAGGGATTTTGTGCCTATACTATAGATCTCTATACACTGAATTAAGAAAGTTGGATGCATTTGCATCCCTTTCAACGACCGCAGACTTATTTTTCGTGTGCAGCCAAAGTCGATTAATTTTATTTCAACTTCTTTACAGGCTCTTTCAAAAGGTCGATATTTTATTTGCACCTCTAACCCAGGAGGAATCTGGCTAGTTAGTTCTTAAAAAATAAATCAGACTCGGTTATTATAAATTGTATGCATTTAGTAATGACACCATTAAACATCTAACCCGCCAGTCCTTATTTACAACAACACTGCCAGCCTAGACCCACCCTACACTAAGCATTCCTTATCTGTGGCAACAAATTCCAAATTCATACAGATTATGCTACATCGCGCCGTTCGTTCAGGAACCGAGTTCGCGCGTCTGAATAAAAGATGCGCGACACATGTCTCTAATGCATTCATCAATTATTTCGCGAGACCGCCCCGTTTTGCCGAGAACCTCCCTTTAGCGCAGCGTTTTAATAACGCCACGAGATTCGGCAGCTTCGTTTTCATGTTTTATGTACCCAAGGTATGTAAGGTTATGTAGGTTTATGGGATTCATGATTTAGTTTCAGGGTTTACTCCTTTTATGGGTTTTGGATAAGTATGGAAACTTGGAAATACTTGGATGCTCTTCGAGTAAGCCAACCATCTCATAGCACGTAAAGGATTCATTAAATTAGTCTATCAGAGTTCACTATTGTATACATTTTGAGACCCTTTTATGTCATTGTCATTATTAAGCTCGTTCGAAGAGATTTCACTTATATTTTTACAATCACTAATATGTCCAATCCGACTATATAATCATAACATCAATCTATAGATCTATACGAACAACAGAAAGGCCGATAGCACTGCTAGCTGTGTACTTTTATTCTTGTTTACTAATCTAAATATAGAACCTCAGACTTCTTGATCGCTGGTCCCACTGTACGGCCAAGAAAGGGCCCATCTAGAGAAGAAGTAATCAAAATTCAAAGTAACGGTTTACTTGATACACTTAAAAATTTTAAAATTTTAAAATATTAAATTTTAATAACTCTTTTTCACAAAACTGATGTTTAAAGTTATACGAACGCTGATACGATTCCAAACTAAGGGTTCTTGTCCGATCAAATACGACTTGCGAATTGATGGAGTTCTACAACATACACCACTTTCAAGCTTCAACTGAATCATCCCAGCTTCACTCAATTTTAAACTTTAATACCATAGCAGTAAAGGTGTAAGGTAATTTTAGTTTTGGTGGCACGGCAACGACTTGTAGAACCAATTTGTAATACCCCTTGGATATCGGCGGGGCATTGAAATTGAACGAGTCTGTTTGCATGGCTTTTTCAGAGCGTATGGGGTTTAGAAATGTTTTCGTTCTTCTAATGGATAAATTTGTTATTGGAATAAATTAAAAACCACCCTGGATAATGGATATGAGTGTAATATTCTGTTTTACGATATTTTTTTTCCAACGATGAAATCTTTTTTAGATTTGAGTGCATGGTTTATGGTATGCAGTTTTAGATGAAAATATCTGTATTTGTAGAAAGTTAATAATGATTACACTTTCAAAGTGTTAGAAAAAAGTTAACGATTGACATGATGATACAATGAACGACACAAAATAAGGTCAAAAAATGGGTCACTATTGTGTTTAGGGTGAATTAAATCGTAACTATACTTTTAATATAACATAATATAACATTTTACCCTATCCAGGAATCGAACCCAGGACTCTAGACCACTGAGGCAGTATATAAATATACTTCAATAGGAACAAGTTATGGGAACCCAGTCGTTAATAAGATCTTCATTAGTCTACGGGAAATGTTTGATAGCCTAATTTGGCCACAAATTACCTCTAGGGCTGTATCAGTGACTATATCGGTTGCCAATATTAATAGGGTTGGCACAGAGACAAACTGTAGTATAAAGTGAACAAATAAGACAACACGGCACTACTTATCAAGCGTATTCTCTCAGAGGGGACCCTAAAAGCGTGATCCTCGGTGCTCTTGTTACGTGTTGCTATAGACATCGATGGCCATCGTTATTGTTTTGTACGTTGAAAAGAGATGAGATCATCGATTCTTCTCTATTTTTTTCTCTCTTACACTTTTTTGGTGTTAATAATGATACATTTTTGGTGTTTTCTTTTTTGGCTACTTTCTGAAGCATTTTTTCTAGTAGAGGTGTCAGCTGATCTTGATTGACATTTAAAGTTCATAATAACAATACAATGTGTTGAATCCTTAGTGGAAGGAAAAATGTTGTTTATATCTTATATCCTTACATTACCGTGCTAAAATTAGGCCTCATTTGACTTTTTTTATATGAAAGAGAGTATCTATATCAACAGTTTTTCCCAATATCAGTCTATTTTCCAAAAAGTCGATTCCATACATATTCACCCACATTTACTTACATTTTCCAAAATTATTTCAAATATTAACGCTTTAGTGCACACACATAGTAAGCAGTTTTCATCCAATTTCCTTACGCACACGTAAAAGTTCCGTCCCTATATTCGTTATCTTCGGGTCCGTCTTAATCACGGTCTGGTGATCATTAGTCAGGAGCCGGCTAATTGCCACATTTGTAGGTCGCAAACTACCCCCTCTTGCTACACAATAGATACCTTTGTTATATTGAGGGCAGTAACACAGTGGTGAGACAAAGCGAATTTAGAGAGAAGCTTTTGAGAAGTTCTGAAGTATGAATTATTCTATCTTTCCGGTGTAGCAATCGGTCCGTTAAAATAAAGGGTTGAACATTGGCCTCTAAAATAGAAAATGTAGGTTACCTATTGATTTTTTTTTAACTTTGCCCACACTAGGATTAATTCCTGTATCGTGGGTGCGTTAACAAACTCATATATTCACATACATGAACACCCAAACCCTAAACAACTATCTGTAGATCATACAAATGTTTGTTCCGTGCGGGAATCGAACCCGCGACACGTAGTGCAAGAGTCGATCTCTCAACTCTCAACTCAGTCGATCTCAACAGCGCCAAACGTGCCGTCAAATCAAAAATGCAATCAAATTGTTTGTCTTCATGACACCTATAATACTCTAAGGGTTATGTAGAGGTCTAGTATTGCTAACTGACATTTCATCGATGCCGTTATTAGGTAAGGACAAAATATTATACCCGTCGTTCAAATCAAGGAACTCACGCTCAATTAACGATGACCAACGAGACAGTTTCTATAACGCAATGCTTTATTTACTTCACGCCATTTTCGCTCTCCGCTCCGCTCCGCTCATCTCACCATCCACATCTATTCGGGCGAGAGGTCTCATTAAGGCCCGCCTCCTTTAAACCTGGCCATTGTTAGCCTCACCTAGTGAGTAAATTATATATTGACACACCAGCTAATATGGACCATAGTGAGGTGACATCGTTCTTAAGTCGAATTATATTGCTATATTATAATGTAAAACGCATCATAAGTTAAAACTATAAAAAATAGTACATCTATATTTTTAAATCCCAGTTCGCCAATAAAAAACACGTTCCTTAGTTTCCCTACATGTGTGAGATGCAACAAAATGTCTCAGCGCTCGTATTACGTGTGGTCGTGTGATGCGCCTAATATCTTAAGAAAGGAATTGTCGGTAAACTACCTATGTAAAATTTAATTAGCTTTTAGGTATATTGTAGTTCTGTTTGTATTAAGGATAATATTTTTATTAAAATTGAGTTGTTTGTTTACGGGTATAAATACCAACACTGCAAAATGAATATTGAAAGAAAACCATCAGCTTTTTCGTTATTGTAAAAAATTTCAGACTTAAAAAAGTAAAAACTGAAATTAGCTCTATAGATTACGTCTTCTGTTATAAAATCAATGCAGTAATTAATCGAAATAAACACAATAAACTGGTGTATACTGAACAAATTTTTAATGCTTAATAAATCCATTCTATCACGTAGATAGACTCTACGTGAAAGAATAGATTTCTAAAATGGATGAATGGACGACATCTAAAAAACCGTTATGCCATCTGTCACTAGATGTATAAATCACAATAGGTTACATAAAAGTTGTTGCTATAATCTCTCTTGTAATGAGAACAGACAGTAGAAAGGAAACACAAACAAATAAACGAGGAAAGCTTGAAGCAATCAACCATAAATTGTTAGCTACCATCTTCGTCAAGTTAATTATAAGAAGACTGAAGAAAATACGATTAATTACAAATATTTGTCGCTGCTACAGATAATTGAGAATCTTTTGTAAGATTGTTTGGTTGGTTAGGTTTGGTAATCTGCTTAGATTTAGTAAGTTTAAAGAAAATAACTTAGGATAAGTAGAACGTTACGATAACTAACCTTTTAGGTATTAAAAAGGAAACAGTCCGTGCTTAATCACGTTACATCTAAAATATATGTTTAAATTCTATTAAAGAAGTTCATAACACTAGTTTTATTTTTTTCAAAATAAGTACCTAACTTATTTGCCTGCAGCAAGATATGCTCCTTCATCTGGCAATCGTTAGATCGCACAAACAGTTCGTTAATAAACGCCAAAGTGCCTACAATTATCTAGTCGAATTCGGTAAGAAAGCCATAAAGACTGCTCCGTACAGCTCGAGCCGTGGAATGGATAATTGTTTAGTAGGCACCTTCGTCTTGGTGCCACCAAGGCGAAGGAATAGATGTTGCCTTCACAATTGATTATGATATGATTATGACAATAGATGTCGTCACCAGCAGCACCAGCAGCACCAGCCACCGACAACAGCTCAGTAACTCAAAATAGAAATGTTTATATCTTAATAGCCAAAGTTACGAACATATTTTACTTTAATGTACTTCGCTGTTGTTAAAACAGGGCAATATTAAAGCACCACACTACGGAACATTACCACCTTGTAAAATATAGAGGTGGCAACCCCGGCCGACTGAGATTGGCTCATTAATTTAACAGCGTGCAACACTTAAGCCAGGCGTACCAACATTTTCGCAAATGAAGTGGCGGGAATACCTTGCCAAACTAATTCTGCGGTTACTTAACCTGAAGAATTTGAAATGTGGAGTTTATGTCTTCGTTATAAGAGTCATATTTTAGATTCTTATCGGTTTTAATAAAGTGGCTTCAAGAGGGTATGTCTAAGCTTGTATTGTCGTCGCTGTGCACAGGTAGGGGAATATTCGGGTCTTTGATTTGTTGCGTAATCTCTAGCTCGATATTACTCGCTTAATTGATGTAGTTAATTTTGACTGAGACTTAAATAAAGAATAAAATTGTGTTTTATTTATTTGTTACAGAAATGATTTTATATCTAGATAAAGAATAATGTTTCAAATACCTACCTAACTATAAGTCGCAATGAATTATGTATAAACTGCTTTTCCTGAAAACTCTATTCATCGTCATTATCGTTGCCTATAACATAAAGGTTCCAAAACCTCATAATGTATCGATAAAAATATACATACTTTGGAGGAACGAGGTATTCCTCCATTGAAAACGGAGGATCTTCCGACCAGGCAAGGTGGTTAGCCTGGCGTGGCGGGCCGAAATACCGACGGTTGATGTCAGACTTTCATTTAGATTATGTATATGTTAGAATTGTTCTAAACTCTCATAGTGCGATTCAGGGTTTGTTGTTGTCCCTTCATTCCGATAGATGGCGCTTTACTTTTTGCCATGTTGCGAGTAATAGTCGCTCCAATAACTATGTGAATACCTTTGCCTTAATAATTGTAGACGAATAAAGTCCGAGAAGAGAATAAGTTAGTAATATATAAGTAGGTTAGTTATTATTTTACCTGTTTTTGTAAACCACGACATAGAAATTAGTACTAGTGAGGGGAAAAATAAAAAATAAATAATCATTACCGTATTAATTACTGTACCGTACACGTGTTTTTTAATCAAATCTATTAATCAAGATCACGCTAGTTTACATTAATTATTAATAAGTAATCCTCTATCATTAATAAAGATTGCTTTATAATATCCTTTTATCGAACACTTTAATCTAATGATTCTGCTTATTGTCAGTTTGAATGAAAAGGGTGTAAGTAATTGTGTAACTTTCTGATTACAGCTTATGCTATATAGATTTGTAAATCGTTATTACTGGCCTTCACATAAGTATTAAAAGGTCGTCAAAAGGAGGTTGACGAAGATAAGAAAAGAAGAAAATGGATATGTAGGATGGGCAGTATTATCAAAATTCCTGACAAAATTATTAGTTAAGGGGTAACTTAGCACGCCTGTAATCCCCTAAGGGTTAGTCAGAAGTGTACTATTGTTCATCCACATTTACTTGTTGCTGTTATTAAGTAATATGTGGTGAAACTATTGCCATGTATCGGGCACTACCCCAAACTCCAAGCGACTGAGAATTTTCTAACAGAAGAACGAAATAACACTGCCCGACAGCAAAGATTGAAGCTAGGATTTCACTCGGAGCAGCCGCGCTTGCGATCACTAAACTAATTAGGCTGTATGTGGTAATACGAAGCATAATAAAGAGGTGAAGAACATACCGCTCTGTCCACCCTCCGTGATGATTTCAGTGTCAAAATGTTTGCATGTTTATACTAAAAAAATAACCGTTAGCGCCAAACTCGCCACATGTGTCCACAGATTACAATAATCAAAATCACAACTTAGTCGCATTGTTCAGAATTATTTAGTGGCATTAAAATAAACGAGATGCCATAAAAGCAACGCCTCCTCAGAGACTTGCACGGGAATCGAACTGGCACCCCAGCAGTTATTCTTAATGACAGGCGTTTACAAGGCTCGCATATGGCAGCTTTGAGTTGGGGTGTGTTGTTATTAGATAATGTCAATTGCGGTAATGACACTTGTTGGCGTATTGTTTGAATTGAAGTTTTTGTTGCGTTTACAATTATTATTTTTAACGCTTTGATTATGTATTTCTTTAGAGATGAGGTCACGGCGAAATATGAAAAAAAAAAAACTAATCGCTACAAGTTACTGGAGATTTTTTGTAAAAGCCTAGCAGCGAATACTTCCTATTTTTTGTGGATTAATATTAGTACAAAGAGGTGGCGATGTGCCCTAGACGCGTACCAGAGGAGCTGCTTCGATGTGGCGCAAGATATATGTGTGGAAGAATTTGGGGGGAGGCCTTTGCCTAGAAGTGGGACAGTTTGAGATACTTAAAAAAAATGTTAGTTCATAAGACAAAATAATTACTCATTCACAATGAACGTTAAACGTAAAGATTTGTATAAGTACATTCGTCCAAATAATAACACTGCATTTCGTTTTCATACAGAATAATTTCCAAGGTGGCAATGATCAAAACGAACCGAAAAATATGCTGCTGCCCTGCGACTTAACCTGCGTGTATTTTATATTTATTACCTAATAGAGACTGACTAACGCAGACTATCTCTTTGTAAAATTTCGTAATGATCGGTTCAGTGGTTTAGTCGTGATGAGGTAACAAACAGACAAAGTTACTTTAGCATTTATAATAGTGTGGATTAAGGCGAAACTGCGTAAATGCATAAAGAAATCATTATCGAATTCTATCAAAGTGTCTCAACATTTCATTATATTTAGCAAAAAATACATAAACACATTAATTAAGCGGGCTAATTACTCGGTCGGTTATCACGCGCATTGTCTGCGCTACGATTACCAGCGACATAAATTGAGCTGCGAATATTTAATAATAATTGGCTTGCCTTTGTTTAACGGGGAGGCGGCCCGCCCACTGGCGCCACCCCTCGTACCGACAGCAAGACTTGCAACAGGAATCATGTTTACTTTCTAATAATTCATAAAACCTATTAATTTAAGGGTATAAGTATTTTTAGCTGTCCACAGTTCAGGGGCTTTCCTCTTGAAAATATTTTTGTTCGATTTGTATTGATGTTATGATAAAATTCTTAAATCGCAGCTTCCGTTCGCGCTGCATTTGTTCAACTAAAGATATTGACTAGACGACAAGATATTGCATATTGGGAATAACCTTATCTGATTTCTATGAGAATATAGGCCCAAACACATATGTAAACTCAATCAAAGAGTTGGTAAAAACGAAATCCACCATTTGTTTTTACGCCGGCCTAATACAAACATGCCTAGCACGACACGACGTTCTATTTGAAAAAATAATAGTGGGCTCTATGACGTATATACATTTAAAGTGTATATGTGTACATGTAAACTCCCATTTGTAGACCTTAGCCCCGTACCTATATAAGTAAAGGCATTGAGTGTACTTTGAAGACGGTAATAGTGCACCCTTCTATAACGCAGAATTGGCTTGTCTGTGTGAATGGGAGCCACTAGCAAATCTTATTTAGAACGTCTCACAAATATCTATTCTTACTAGTCTAGCCTCGGAGCTAACACCAAGAGTCTACATCCTTCAAAAGAAAAGACACTCTCACATTCACCAAAGACTGTCAACGAGGCAGTTGATAAAGTAGAAAATTTACCAAAACTCTAGTAATTATTTTGCTGACCCTCCCCCGGCATCCGGCTACACAGTTAAGCCGGTTATGAACGGCCGGTAATGACGGTGTCATTTGCGCGGTGAATTATAATTGGCCCGATAACGCGCCGCACCCGACATTAATAGACAAGTTAATTTAAACGCCCACGTATATAACGCCAGGCGGTATATATAGGCTATATAATATATTGCCATATTCAGATTGGAGTTGATACATTAATTTTTGTGGTAAAACCTTATTTAAAAACGAAAGTTTACATCGACAAATAAATGTAGACGCGAAAGTGTCAATTTTAGTTTTTTTTTACAAATATTTTTATTTATTTGCGAAAATTTCGTAATAATTTAGATTTCTGTTTCTAAACGTTTGCATATAGAACGGCTTCCATTTTTTAAAGATGGTATTAAGAATTAAGTAGTAAAAAGATCAGCCAGCTAAAAATGGCCAATCACAAATTATTCTCTCGTTACATTTGCCTAAACCTTTTCATCGACGCTTTTAAAAAGCGCATCGTTTATTAGTATTTAATACCAATTTAAATATTCTAAGCCAGTGGTTCTGTTATATCTAACAATATTAAGCAGGTGTAATACTACAATAGTTTTTGATCCACCCTACGTGACGCCATCCTGCAGGTTGATTGTACCTGTTTGGACGCACATTTTGGCGCACGTGTGTGAGGATTAGGCACGTGGCCAGTTCGCTTTTATGTCATTGATAGAGATGGTTGTATCATATTGTATTTGTTGAATTTATAAACGGTGTAAGGAAAGAGCCTCCATGAGTGACGAAATATGAGATCATCTACCTCACTCTGGGCAGTCAGCCTCGATACCAACATTGCTGACTGGCTAATCTTTTCACTACGGTATGATCCACTTCCATGTGGTAGTTGGTGACACAATAGAAGATGAAGACTGTATTTTGTATACCAAAACCGCAGTGGCAGATCGAACTTTACGGATGATACGTCAACAAAAGGGATTATAACAGGCCCCAGGTTCAACAGACCTACGATACGACGAAACTCCGACTTTTTTTAAAAGTTGAAACCCAATTTCTTTTTCCTACCCGGAGATCGAACTAAGGGCTTCACGCTTAGTAGTCGCGGTTGCGGCAACTGCTAAACCGTAAGGGAGTCATCAATACATTCTTATAACATAATCTCAGTCAACATTAATCTTTAATTTCGCAATATAACAAAGTAATAAGCATATGTTATTGACATCATATTTTTATTATTATAAATCGAACTATAGTAGATTTCCGAACGTAGCTGACGGTGTAATACAAATGATAGAATTTTGCGCTACCGGGTGTCATGTAATCCATTCGCCGATTTCCCGCCAATTAAGTGCGTTGCTAGGCAACCTCGATAACTGTCATGGTGGATCCGTGGATGCTCGGTTGATATTAATAGTTCGGTATATTTATGTGTAGTGTTTGGATAGGATAGGAAAATAGGAGCTTAACAAATTGTTGTAGAAACTGTTCAAAAATTTATTTTACCTACCTTAAAATATAAATCAAGATATTTTCAAGTCTGAGTTACAACTATGTTATTGAAATATCTATTAAATATATTCAATTGACTGATAAATCATAATGTAAATTCTATCGTTTATTCCTAGACAAAAACTTTCCCGCCTTATCATTGCGAAAAATAGTCACCGGCACTAATTTAATCATTGATTTCGCAGACAATTTATACATATAAATCATAGTATGATTAAGATAAATACATATGAAAATATAAGTTTATATAAGTCTTCAACTACTGTCGATTTATGCCATTCTTTCGTCTTTATTTATTACTGTACTATTTGTTCTGGCTTCACACTAATCGTGCATTAACCCTAAATCTAATGAAAAAACAAACAATTTTTAAAAGGTTATATCCCTTTGTAGTTTCAACAAAATAGTTTTTAATAAAATCCCTTTTCGCGCGGAGATCATGGAGCGCTAACGGCACGTTTAACTATGCAAAACGTTATTCGAAAATGGGATCCGGTTCAAAAACGTGGCGGTACCATTTTGTTAATAGTTTAATCTGCAGCGGTGATCCGCGGGCAGCCGCATGGAATAACTACACGTGAATATTTTACTAGGCTGCACAGTTTTACTGCCTTTGCAGTCCGCGGGCCGTGAGTCTGGTGTGTTATGTTTTTAGTCGATTTTATACGTGATTCTCTTTTGGTATTATGCTGTGTGTGAGCTTTTCTGATTGGGACGTTTGCGCGTTTTTATTATTTTAACATCATTGTCATCCTTTTTCTAGATATAACCTTTTTGTCATATACATAAAAACATAAGATAATATGAGTTTAAAACGAAATAATATTTCCGTATTCATATTTTGTAGTGTGGAGTTAACTCGTAGATATTTTCGCGAAACACATGTCGGAATGGACATAGACTTAGAATTTCGCTTATTCTAAATCTATGGGAATGGATAAAATAAACACGAGGAAAACAAAAGCAGGTAGAATAAAATTATAATAGCATGCATAGCGACTAAATACATACAGCATAGTGCATATAGTGCATAGCGTTAAAATTCCACGCGGTTAATAATATCCATTATTTAAACAGACACAAGTCAACATAACAAGTACGACAGTTAAGTACAGTCCGCCTATCCAGTGATTCGGGAGTTACGTTTACAGGAACTTCAATATGATTCTAAAACATTCTGAAACGCACATGGGCCAACATTTTCCAAAACACGGTTTTACAATAAAGTGTGGGAGATACCTATATGCTACGACAGTGTAGCTTGCGTAGCGGTGGCTGATCATCTCGTTAGCTACGTCGTAGCAACCAAGTCCTTGCAAATAAAGTACGAATAAAGACCACAGGGTGTCTTTATTCGTTTATTTGCAAGGACTTGTGTAAAACAAGATTATATAATCATTATAATATATATTTAATTCTCAGTTTAGAAATTAATACTTAAGTTAATAAATACGCCTCCCGGTAGTATAAAATGCAGTATTGCAGTATAGACTTGTTTAGTTTTCAAAAATGTTATGCAGAATGTTCGTGTAATACTTATAAAACAAGATAGCTATCAGTATATTTAATCGATGGCAGTGGTCTGTTTCAATCCTCGCCAAGCGGACTAAGACATGTATTGGATTCTTTGTGAGCCCGGATAGTGGAGGGGAAAAAACGACAACTGCTTACAGGCATTACAGGATGTTAGGGATTCATTCTGATACACGATTATATTGCGATGTTGTACAATTACATTATTACTACTGATTTTTATAATTGTTGCTTTCATTATGCAAACATACATCACACATGAATGTACACGGACCGATAACAATTACTTATTTGTAGATTTTAAAAATATATTTTGACGGCACTGTTGGCGCGGTGGCTGAGAGATCGACTGCTGCGCTACGTGTCGCGGGTTCGATTCCCGCATGGAACAAATATTTGTATGATCTATAGAAAGTTGTTTCGGGTTTGGGTCTTTGTGTATGTGAATATTTGTGTTTTTAAACGCACCCACGATACAGGAATTATTCCTAGAGTGGGGTAACCAGTAGTAGAGTGGGGTAAAGAATATGTACGTGAGGTTTTAGAACCTGGGACACAGGACAAATAACATAGCTACGACGATAATATACCTAAGTACGTGTAGATATGTATGTAGTATTATTATTAGCCTATATTATTAGCCTATATAAGTTATTAACTTTCAGCGCTAGGCAGCGCGGGTTCGATTCGGAAAAAAAATTGTATGATCTACAGATAGTTGTTTCGAGTCTGGTTGTGTGTGTATGTGACATGTATGTTTGAAAGCTGTACCCACGATACGGGAGAAATTTTAGAGTGGGGCAATGTTAAAAAAAATTGCTTACATACTTATTTTGTAATTTAAAGAAAGAAAAAATAGTCACTGTCATACAAATAGTTTCTCTATTTGAAAATTGTGATAAGTTATGGTAAAGAAACATGTACTTTATACCTCATCTGAGCTCTTTTTCTGAATACTAACTTTCGAAACAATATTTTGTATCCGTTATAACCGGAATCCTAAATCTATGGTTATAACTGACATTTTGCAATAGCTTCACAACGATAGTCTCGGTATGTTTTTAATTTGTCGGCATGCGCACGCTCTCACATACATTACGGGACACAAACAAACGCAGCGGATTAGACCTTCCCGGGAGCGACTGAACACAGGGTGATCACAAATGTATCAAATCAAATCATATCATTTACTTTACGAATATGGTAATATTTAGCTGATAGGCAAGCAAAACATTTACTAATACTTACGGTATTACTACGGACAATATTGTGCTTACTTAAATATTATGAGAATAAACAATAACAATAAAGGCAACAGCAATGCCTAATATCAAAAATTATCCTTATCCTCAAATGTATTACGAAAACAGGGAAATGTTACGGAAAATATTAGTCTTTTTTTGCTTTAGGTTGGCAAACTGTCAGGCGCGGGCGGCCCACCTGATGGCAAGTGGTCACCACCGCCTATGGACTTCTGCAATACCAGCGGTACCACAAGTGCGTTACTTACCCTTTTCGAAGAAGACTCTCTTCAATTTTTGTTTGATGCTGTCCATGTCGTAGTACAGCGGGAAGGCCTCAGGAGGGAGCTCATTCTACATCTTCCAGGTACGTGGTAGAAACAATCGTTGAAAACGAGTCGTGTGGGATGACCACGTATCTACAATGTGTGGGTAGACATTCTCGCGATGGCGCGCAAGTCGATTTTATCGTACTTTACATATTTATATATCTTACTATAATGTAGTCCTTTAGAATCTCAAAACTATGAGCGTCCTTACTATGATTGACACGCGTAAAAGATGTCGTTTCTACATATATTTTAATGACATGATAACTGAGATTCCTCGCCGAATATCTGAGGAGGGCTTAGGATTTAAAACGAATAAACAAAGTAAAACTGCTTTGATAACAAAAACATAAATCTATGGTATTGTGTTGACGACGCAGTTGGCGTAGTGGTAAAGAGATTTCTGCGCTACGCATCGCGGGTTCAATCCATGCACGAAACAAATAGTCGTTTCGGGTCTGGTTGTGCATGTGACATGTATGTTTTTAAACCATACCCACGATATAGGAGAAATATTCAAATGATTCGAGTAATGAAATATACCATCTATTAATAAAAATATTTTCACTGCATTGCCAAAATTAGCTCCACTCCGAAAAACACCCATCAAAAACATCAGCCTGTATCGGGCGCTCCCATTTAAATTGATATAAATTAATCCTTTAGCAACGTGCCCCTCAAGAAAGAAATCCCATTACGTCCAGATTCGATTAACGTTTTAACAGGATCCCCTCCAGCCGACCCCTTGCATCTTTTGCTTGAACCTTTATGTCCGGTAAGTGTATAAATATGAGTAAAAGTAAGTAGTTTCGATTTATTGGATGCGGTTATGTTATAGTGTAACGGACTTTAAGTAACAGTAACTTAAAGTTCTGTTGTTTATATATTAAATTAATATGAAGTTATTAACTCTCTGACGGCACGGTTGGCGAGAGATCGA